>JALIGW010000002.1:38363719-38963719 GCA_023053685.1 Diadophis punctatus similis | reverse complement strand
GCTTTCTGCCAAAGACCAAGTGAGGGGTAAATAGTAGGAAAAACTACTTTATTATTTTCCTATAGAAGGACTAGCCACGAAGATGATCAGGGTTGCCACAAAGAAGAGGGAGTCAAGCTATTCTCCAAACCACCTGAGGCCAGGACAAAAAGCAATGGATGGAAATTAATCAAGGACAGAGCAACTTAGAACTAAGGAGAAATTTCCTTACAGTACATTAATCAGTGAAGCAACTTGCTTTCAGAAGTTGTGAATGCTCCAACACTGGAAGTTTTTAAGAAGAGATTGGACAATCATTTGTCTGAAATGGTATAGGGTTTCCTGCTTAAGCAGGGAGTTGGACTAGAAGACCTCCAATGGCCCTTCCAACTCTGTCATTCTATTCCATTCCATTCCATTCCATTCTATTATATTATATTCCACGCTTTATAAAGGCACAAAATGAGATATTAAGGAGATATTAAGAAATGAAGAACAATGGCTTTGCAAAATTGCTGAATGTGATCAAGATAGTGTATCAAATGAGAGGTTTTAGCATCAAACATTTTAAATAAAATGAATTAGAACATAAAAACAATCACTGAAATATTTTTATATTCAAAATAAATAGTACGGACAATTGTGTATTAAGAAATATAAATAGTCACAGAATAATATCCAAAACCAATAAAGAAAGGATTTAAGACAGAAGAATGACCTTAAAAATGTAATCAAAAGAAACATAAAAGTTATATTGTAAATTTATATCTCCCACAGGATGTCATAATTTTCCTGATTGTAAGCTACTCAAATTATAACTTACTATGAATACAATGGAATAGGTCACAGATATTTTTACTTTCATCACAGTGAAATAATGGGAAAAGAAAGAAGAAAAAGGAAAATATAAATATAAGAATAACAGAAAAGAGTTCCTAAAGTTCAGTGAAATAAGGAATGTGTAATGTTTTCTTATATTTTCTGGAAAATATTTTTATAGTGATCAGAGATATTGCTCCATTACACATGCAAAGCATGAAATTTCAACCGTGCAGTCAATCCCTCCATCTTGATTTTTTTAAACAAGAACTCTTTTATCGTTTCCTTATATCTCTCTGTTTATTGGCCTTAACATCTCTAAGGATCCTATTTCCTTTCCATCCTGCAATTTTAATTTAACAACTCCTCTGGCTTGCATCAGCCTTTTGTGTACTTTCTATTTATTGCATTTTTATTTGTCTTTCATTTGAGAGCTTAAAGTAATGTACACAGAAGTCTTTGACATACACACAATAATCTATTACCGATGCCTCCATCGCAAAGTAGTCTGGCAGAGATCCCTTTTGGACAGAGAGTTGGGGAGCTGACAAGCAAGTAAGAGAAAGGAAACACTGAACTCTACAAAGATATAGAGAATCTGCTGAAGTTTACTCTTCCCAGTCTTGAGGATCTAGTGACAGGGATTAAAAAAAAGAAAAACAAACCCAGGACAGTGTTGTAAGGAATATCCTTCTGGGTTCAGTTCCAAGTGGGGAAAAAGACACTGGATTCATAGAAGTTTCTTGGAAAGAAGGTTTAATATGGTGGACAGGAGCACGTGGCATGAGCCCCTGTTCAGACAAGGTAAATCACATGCTTCCAGATGTGGGTGAAGAGAAAAGGGAGGGAAAGATGCTGAGTCCCTTTTGTTTTATAACCTCTGTTGGGCCCCACCTCTTAGTTTCCTGTTCCTGTGTATGTAATGCACTCCGATTGGTGGTCAGGCTCCCAGGAGGCCATGCAGTGGCAACTCTATAGGCTTTTGTCTGTCCTAGGCTTGGCTGAATGAAAGGGCCTTGGGCAATTCCTAATATGGCTATGACTGAAGGAGATAAATCTTTGTTATGTAGAAGACTGCTGCTGGGTCCAGTCCTTAATGACCCATTGACAAAAGTGGGGCTGCTAAGAGGTGTCTTTTGTCTGCTTAAAAGCATGTTTCCAGGGATATTCTATAGAATATATTCTGCCTTTTAATATTTCCTAGGATATTTCATTTTTCTAGGAGAGGGGTGGGTGCTAACTTCCTACAACAGAAGACAGAAAAGGTCACCTGTGGATGGAAAACTGCAAGTTGGCAGG
Organism: Diadophis punctatus similis; assembly: GCA_023053685.1. Taxonomy (NCBI): domain Eukaryota; kingdom Metazoa; phylum Chordata; class Lepidosauria; order Squamata; family Dipsadidae; genus Diadophis; species Diadophis punctatus. Next base: position 38,961,622 of record JALIGW010000002.1, on the reverse strand, counting down.
GGTGCAGGAGCTGAAGAAGCTTCTTGGATGAGAAGCAAAACATCTTCAAAGAAAAACCAGAAAGTCCAGTTGCCTCTTGAAAAAGCACCTTTGGGATTAGGGGGAGATAGGCAGGTGAGAGAGAGACTGCATGCTGCAGTAGTAAATGCAGGTGAGCTGACAAGTCCTCAAATTTTGATCATGTGACTGGGGCTCCCTGTAACAGTTATAACTTCAGTGATTGTATTCATTCAGCACTGTTATAACTCTGAACAGTCACTGAATGAATCTACTCAAGCAAGGACTACGTGTCCTTACTTATTGTCTCTGCCCCTTCCCTTCCCTTTAAGAACTACCTTCCAGCTTGAGGAATCATCTCTCTTCTCTGCCTTGGCAATAAATCAGGAAGTGTCATGATGTAAATTTTGATTGTCAGCTGAACTCTATGATTTAGAGATTCCTAGCAAAGCAAAGCAGTCACATGGTGAGTGAACTGCGCATGTACACATTCCATTCTATTACTCCTTCTTCTGCTCCAGTCCTTCATTGAAGAAGGACGTGTGTTAAACCGCAAAGATGTAGTTATTAAGATTTATTGTTTTTATATATTTTGTACCGAAATAAATATTTTGTTATTTTTAGACTTTATACTCAAGTTTCATTTTGTTAAGGATTAGATCCAAAGGAAAAGATCTATCACCTCTAAGACTTATTTTCTCATTCCGTCAGGAAGCCTAGAGGGGTGGAGGAGTTTATTTATTTAGGACTGGCAAGGGTATCCGAGCAGATGCTTCCTGGGAAAATGTCTCCTCATGCTAGCGGCCATCTCCCTCAATCCCAGTGGGTTCCTACTTACCTCGCTGCCATTTCGCTTCCTCCCACGCCGCGTAGTGTGCAGTGGCAAAAAATACAAAAAAAAGCCAAAAACAAGATGGCGACCGAATGCACAGTGCCAGAAACTTGGCTTCTGTGCATTCTCAAAAAAAAAAACTATTTTTTTAAAAAAATGTTATAGCAGTGCCCACCGAACGGCACCGACCGAACCGGGTCGGTGATGTCATCATGACATCACCAGCGGGTCACTACCGGTTTGCCTGACCGGTCCGAACTGGGAGGAACCCACCCCTGCTCAATTTGCATCTGCAACTATTTCCCTCTGACTCCTTCATTAAAGCAGATCCATAGGCACTGATTCTGTGACTCATATTTACTCAAAAGGAGACAGATGTTCCTTCACCACAACTTTCTTCCTCCTTCTTGTGTGCTTTCTATTTTCTACACAGATAAATGGGATAATTCTACATTAGATAATCAGAGCATCATTTACAATCAATTCAATAGATTTGTAGAAAGAGTGTGAAAAAGGGGTTTACAAACAGTATCTCAATGGGTAATTGTATAACTTTATAGTTAAAGAAAACAAGAAATCAAATACCAGTAGTTTACATGAACGATAGATTAATTAAAGGGACAAAATTTGCAAATCTGGAATTGATTATATTGGGAATACATTTTCTTTCCAATTAGGTTAATGCACATATTGTTGTTGTACACTTCGGATTTGGCCTAAGAGCATTTTCTTTAGCTTTTCAGTTTTTTACTAATTGTTCATACTGTATGTGTGGATATTGGCTCAGCTTTCTTAAAGTGCCTTATACCTCGCCTAATCTCTATTTTGTTTATTATCTGCACACATTCTTCAAAACAGAGGTAGCCGTAGGGATCAATTTAAACATTGGGTGAAAGCCAACATCATGCAGGCAAGTTTTGCTTCACTTCTTCTTGCAGCTTGGCAGTAACCTGTACTCTCCCCAGATATGCCCTGGAAGGAAAAACTGATTTTTTTTGGGGGGGGGGATGTTAGGGGATGCCAATCCATCAGCAGACAGACACACAAATTGGGAAAAAAATCCTACCATAAGTAGTTTTTGTAGGAAAAAACCCCCACAGCTTATGACCAAGAAACCCCAAACACAAGATCCATTCAGCCAATGCGATCTCTTTCTAAAGCTTAGATACAGTACCTTCCAAGATTTCAGAATACTGCTAGGTCTTAAGTGATAACATTAATATAATCTTAAGCTTAAAATTAATATAATCAGTGGCTAGGTTCACATTTTGTGCTAAATTAGTATGGTTTGTGGTACAATATCAGTGACCTGATTCATGCATAAAATTAAATTAAAATCTATGATTATATCCATAATGACTGATACGGTGTAACACCTAAAGAAATCAGATTTTGGTTTAGAAACATGTGAGACTCACCCAGTAAGTAAGACATACAAAAATGTGTATATTATCCTACTTTGGATAATATGCAAAGATCCATCCCTTTTAAGGAGGCTCTAAACCTGAAAAGGGGAGAAAGAAAAAGGACGACCAGCAATAAGGTGGATGGATTCAGTTACAATGGCAATGATTGCACTGTTAGAAGACCTGAAAGACCAGGTTAGGAGCTGAGGGTCATGCAGAAAATCTATGTGATTGTCAAGAGTTGACAATGATTTGATGACATATAATCAATCAATATACCGTATTTTTCGGTATATTCGGTATATTCGGTATATTTCGAATGCTGGCTGGGGAATTCTGGGAGTTGAAGTCCAGATATCTTCAAGTTGCCAAGGTTGGAAAACACTGCTAGTTCTTTCTCTTCTGTTTTGCTGTCTCCAGTTACTGCCACGTAGCCTTTTTAGTCTTTCTTATTGACAGTTGTAAAATCTGGGATGTTATATGGCAGATGTTTATCTGTTTGAATTCTGAAGTCTCAGAGCAATTTAGCTGCTTCATCCTCTCTTATTTTGTCTGATTTGTCATCCCAACAGTTCTTGCTTGCAGGCAAATGACATTTCTTGAAGATAATCCAATGCACTCTTGTTGCTACTCTGTCATGCTGTTGTTTGTAGTCAGTCTGTGAGGTTGCCGTGCAGTAACTAACTAAGTGGTCTGCTGTTTCTTCAGTTTCTTTGCAAAGGGGCGTTTGCTGTCTGTTGCTATCTTCTCAGATCTGGCTTTGCATGCATTTGTTCTTAAGGTTTCGTCTTGTGCAGCCAGAATTAGCACCTCTGTCTCTTTCTTCAACTTCCCCTTTCTTATTCCATCCATTTTTAATTTCCATTTCACAAAATAGGCGTTGTGAAAATCCTGATCTTTTTTATCACACCTGGTAAATACCTGTGTCCAAAAAGCAATCTTTTGTAGCCAGAGCATAGATGTGGTTTGACTGTTTCTACCGCTTCAGAGAGAAATAAAAGAAAAAGAAAATTCTTTCCACCATAATCTCACATTAAGTCACAAGAGTAGATTAGGTTGAGCAAAACACTCTTTTGTTTTTTCCCCCCTTCCAACAATGTTTCAGGGACCATCTAATACAATCTTTAGTTGTTAACATTTTGTAATGGGCAGGCACAGCCTCAAGAATCGATTACATGTATTGATTCAGACTACAACTGATTTACCAGCCCTAGTCTGCCTTGGAGAATACCTGGATTCTGAAGGTGTAAGGTAATTAATTAAAAATTTCTTGCCAAAATGTCCACTAGGAGAAAAGTATTGGTAAGTAAAAGAAGTTGAAACAGTGTTGCGTGAAGTTCAGCATTCTTTTAAGAAGGTGCACAGTTGGGGCGGGGTGGTGGTGGAGCTTGAAGTGGTATATGATTGTTTTCTTTCAAAATGAAATTCAGTGATAAAATAAGGCTTTTCAAGTTGCTAAGAATGTACAGTTTATTTTACTTGAAATAAAAAAAAATAGTTCTGTGTTATTTGCAATGGATTGAACAATTATTTGTTGAAGCAGTTCTGCGGACCTTCAAAAACACGTGAGCCTTGACAAATCAGCAGGTTGCTTCTTTCATGCAATTATTTTCCTTTCTTTCAAAATAATAAGACACATAATTGGAATGTGCCTCTGAACACTCAAAAACCCAATCAAATTATAATTTCTATTAAATACAATTTCTCCACTGTAGACTTCATATTTATGTTATTGTAATGACAAATCACACAATGGAGTTATGCTTTTCAGAAGGTCAGCAGCCAAGCACTGAATGATAGGAGTTAGAATGAAATATATTGCGTTAGAAACTTAACTGATTACTGAATTCTGATACTAAAGCTCTTGCTGGAGAGACTCTGCTCTTACTAAGAGAGAGAGAAAAAACTCCATCAAAAGTGCCCTTGATTATAACTAGCTTTCAAGAAATGAAATTTCTTTCTACTATATTAAACCTCATTGATTAAATAAAACATTTGATGGCATTCGTTATCCTCTTCATTTTTTAAATTCAACGGAGAAAGGGAATTAATGTGGCTTTTGATATCTGTAAACTATACCCATTTCTCGTTCTTGTTTTAAACTCACTTAGGTCAGTAGATCATTGACCAAACATACAGGTAGTCCTCAACCTACAACCATTCATTTAGTGACCATTCAAAGTTACAACAGCACTGTAAAATTTACTTACTTATGACTACCCTCACTTATGACTGTTGCACAATCTGCACAGTGATCAGAATTGAGGTGCTTGGAAACCAGCTTGTATTTACAACAGTTGCCACATCCCAGGGTCATCTAATTGCCATTTGTGACTTTCTCATATGGTTTCCAACAAGCAAAGTCAATGGGGGAAACCAAATTCACTTAAGGGCTGCAGTGATTCACTTAACAATCATGGCAAAAAAAGGGGACATAAAGTCAGGCGTAACTTACTTAACAACCACCTTGCTTAGCAATGGAAATTTGGGTACCAATTGTAGTCATAAGTCAAGGACTACCTGTAATATAATCAGGAGTGGATTTCACTTACCTTCGCCACTGGTTCGCGTCGTGACGTTTCACTCGCACGTGCGTGTCCCCTCACGCGATTTCACTTCTACGCATACTCAGAAGGTGGATTCATCCCGAAACACAGCTGAGGAGCTCATCAGCTGTGCTTCGGGCGAAGAAATAAAGGTCAGTATTAACCCGGGGGCGGGAGGGAGGGCTTTTTTCAAAGCACAGAACGCTGTGAAGCCATCCAAACACAGGAAAATTGCCCAAAAATTCAGAAAAAAAGATGGCGGCGAGCACAGACCAGCACAGACAGAACCAAATCCGTGACACCAAAATTACATCACCAGCGGGTTGCTAACGGTTCGGGCGATCTGGTCCGAACCGGGAGGAACCCAACCAAAATATAATAGATTAACAGAGTTGGAAGGGATCTTGTAGGTCATCTAGTCCAACCCCTTGCCCAAGCAGGAGACCCTACACCATTTCTGACAAATGGCAGTCCAGTCTCTTACTGAAAGCTTCCAGTGATTTATTTATTTATTTATTTATTTATTTATTTATTTATTTATTTATTTATTTATTTATTTATTTATTTATTTATTTATTTATTTATTTATTTATTTATTTATTTATTTATTTATTTATTTATTTATTTATTGCTGTTCTTATACGCCGCCCTGCTCCCTGGGGACTCAGGGTGGCATACAACAAAATATAAGAACAATATTTAAAAACAGTAGCAAAAAATAATAATAATTTAAAACATTAATAATTTAAAAAGATTAAAAAACCCAACAACGCATTCATACCTGGGGGAGACCTAAGATGTTCAGCGATCATATTACCCCGCCTGCAGGAAGAGCCATGTCTTAATGGCTTTCTGGAAGGCCAGCAAGGTGGGAATGGTTCAGATCTCTGGGGGTAGTTGGTTCCAGAGAGCCGGAGCTCCCACAGAGAAAGCTCTCCCCCTAGGTCCCACCAACCGACATTGTTTGGCTGAAGGGACCTGGAGGAGACTGACTCTGTGGGACCTAACTGGTCGTAGGGATGTATGAGGTAGGATGCGGTCCCGGAGATAGCCTGGTCCTAAGCCATGTAGGGCTTTAAAGATGATAATCAACACCTTGAATTGCACCCAGAGACCAATGGGCAACCAATGCAGCTGGCGGAGTATAGGTGTTATGTGGGTGTATCTAGGGACACCCACCAAAGCTTGCATAGCCACATTTTGCACCAATTGCAGTCTCCGAATACTTTTCAAGGGTAGCCCCATGTAGAGCGCATTACAGTAGTCCAATCAAGAGGTGACAAGGGCATGAGTGACCGTGAGTAAAGCCTCCTTCTCCAAATAAGGTCGCAACTGGTGCACCAGGTGAACCTGTGCAAAGGCACCCCTAGCCACATGATGAAGCTCCCACAACTTCTGATGACAAGCTGTTCTTTGTACTTTGTTACCTGTCCTTTGCATTTGTGGAGATTCTTTCTCTTAGAAGTTATAAAATGTAGATAATTGAATTTTGTTGAAATGTTGCAAGAAAACCATGATTTACAGATTTGGATAGCCCTTCCAACCAAAGGCTTTAACCCAGCTGCATTCTCCATTAGATCTGCCTGTGTCTCCCTGTGTCTCTCCACATTGCTTGATGTGAAACAACTTCTCCTTTCTCTGAGCAAAATGGAAATAGAGGCAATTGTCCACCTTCCTCCACAATGCAAGGCAAGGCAAGATAAACAATGGAGGGGCGGGGGAAGAACCAGGGCAAGTGCCTGCATTCCTATGCCATGGAGTAAAACAAAGAACTACTTTCACATTAAGCAGTACAGAGCACTTCAACAGTTCTTGGGCTATGGAGGCAGGTTCTTTCTTTCCTTCATTCCCAGTTCCCGGTCATTTACAAGCTGTTTGGTGAAAAGAGGTGTTGTTTCTCAGTGCACACTGTGGAAAGGCAGTAAATTGCCAGGGAGAGAGGACAAAACTGCTCACTGCTTTTCCATGCAGTTTGTGTATGTATGTGTATAAATTAGAGCTGTCAGATCAATCTCAGCTTGGTCTGTGTCCGTGCTGCCGGTTATATTATTTCATTGTCTAATGGATGCTGCTGTCATGGTTGCTGCTGGTTAGGGCTTTAAAATAGTACTGGAAAATTTACATTCAATGTCACTCGTAACTTTGTGTAATATATAGAATTCCGTATGCAAATGTCCCTAATGTACTCTAAAAAAAAGAACAGAAAAGGGTAACTGCTACTAATAAATGTTATTTTGTTTGCTCCTTTACAAAATGCATGCTCTTTGGGGATGCATATTTCTCCCATATTAGGGATATGTGATGCACAAGGATGCATATTTCTCTCTTGCCAGCCAATACATCTTTTTTTGCTGCTCATTTTTTTAAGCAGAGCCAGGCTGACCCTTATGGACTTTATTTATTGCTGTCATCTATGCTATGAAAGAATTCATGTTAGGTTATTTTGATTTTGAGATGATGGGATGGTGTGTGTGAATGCCCTTCTACAAAACATGCTCACACAACTTACAGAATGGCTTCACATTCCTTTGATTCTCCTTCTTCAGTAGCTGAGCCAATTTACTTCCAGACCATCTGCAGAGTAAAACTACTTCTGAAACCAATATCCAGTTAGAAACACCGAAACCCTTTAGATATTACAAGCTGATTCTTTCTGAAAGAGAATGGAGATTTTGCAATATCCTTCTCCCAGGAGTGGGGAGGGAATGGGGATTTTTAATATCCTTCCCCCTGGAGCGGAGTGGGAATGGAGATTTTGCAGTATCCTTCCCCTGCCACGCCCATCAAGCCACGCTCACAGAACCGGTAGTAAAAAAAATTGGATTTCACCACTGGTTTAAATTACAGTATTATGTAAAAGTAAAAAGTTGAGGTTTGATGTTAATGCCTTATTCTACTACACCAAAGGGAATCAGAAGTCAATGCCTTCTTTCCCCACCTTCTTTTCCTTACTTTTCCCTTCTCTTCTCCCTTACCTACTTTTCTTACTATCTGCTTTTGTATATTTTTTGTATGTTACAACATAAAGTAATAAAACTATTAAATATGACAAAGGAGTGATGATTTCTGAGTCTTGTTCTTAGCACTATAAGGTCAGTGAGAATCAATATGATATTTGCAAATAATTTTCTAACTGCATTTGAAGTGGCCCACATGTGTTGGTCTGGACTAGTATTTTTCAAACTTAGCAACTTTAAGATGTGTGGACTTTGGCTCCCAAAATTCCCCAGCCAGTTTTTGTGGAATTGAGAAGTTTGAGAAACACTGCCCTAGATCTACCTTAAGTTTCTTGCCTTTGCTGTATAATCCTTTTTTTAATGCTTTCCTAAACTTTACTGTTCAGCTGAAATTCAGGGGAAGATGTCACAAAGAAGGTTTTTCAAATTCAGAAATCAGGTGAGTAGGAAAAACTTCAGAGGGACAGAAGGTTGTGCAGTACCAGTTAAAATGTAGCTCAGACCTTCAAACACACTGCAGTGATAAGTCATCATATTGCTAAAGAGAATTCAAAAGAGATTCAGAAGTTGTGTTAGGAGCCTTTTCATGAAGAAAGAACATTTTCACAAAGTGAAGACATTTTCACAGGACTGAAACCTTCAAAAACCTGTAATAGAAGAACGAGGACACCTCATGTCCTGGTTCCAGTTGTGGGGCAAAGAAAAGCAACTGATAAGAGTGTCAGTTTCACTTGACAAGAAATTCAAAAGCTTCTGTTATTTTTACAACTGAAATTAGATATATAGATATAAAAACACAAATCCTGTGGCTAGATAAAACAACTGCTTAAAAATGACTAATTAACCTGAGATCAGTACATCATTCTACTTCATTATAAGGCTGTTGCAATCGTGTTCTCCAGTGTATGCACACATTTTCTCAAACTTGGTATCCTCTGGAGGTGTTGGAGTATAGGTTTTATGGTCTTCAACCAGTGAGAGAGTAGCCCAATATAAGGTTTATTCTTGCCAAGAATTCTATACTGTAGGTTTGCATCAATTAAATTCCTTCTCTGTCTCTCCTCCTTTCTCTCTCAAGGTGCCCCCACAAGACCAAATTGGAAGGGGGAAAGTAGCAATCAATGCATATATGTGAGCAAGAAATGAGGTGTCATTGGTTCAAAGTATATTCTTTGCAGAATTTGATTCACTGTTCCATTGCGTGCAAGAAACTTTCTTCAAAGTTCTCATATCTGGGCATCAACCTCAATTTCACATCAGCTGCTCAATCACTTGCAGGAAATTCTTTACTCTTCTGCTTTCTGCTAGCCTTCTCTCTCTTATATTTCTGTCATATATCAATTCCCTATGAGATAAATAAAGGGTGCCTTAAGCAAGCTTTCCCCATGTCTTCAGGTTGCATTGGAAATATGCATTAATTAAAGGAATATGCATTAATTTGTATTTACCCTGCTGTAAGGAAGTGGACTGTTAAATCTTGTCATCTCTTGTTTGACCACGTCCAGCTTGCCTTGATTCATGGATCTTACATTCCAGATTCCTATGGAGTATAGATCTTTACAGCATCGGACTTTCCTTTCACCACCAGATACATCCATAGCTGAGTGTCCTTTCGGCTTTGATCCAGTCACTTCATTCTTTCTGGCGCTACTAGTACTAGCCCTAGTAGTACCAGTTTGTGCTACCAGTTTGTTATTAGTGTCTAATTAATACAACACATCAAAAATCAGTATTTTTATCTTGCAGATGAGACTTATAGATAAAAGAACAGGATATGCTTCTAGATTTGGAGGTTGCTGTCTTTAACTGCTGCACAACAATGTATCTCATATTGGAGGACTGTTAAGTATAAAAAACTACCTGCCATAATCCTTGCATAAAGCAGAAGGAAAATTGTTGTTCCCCTATGGAGCAGAAAAATACACTATTTTCCCCAAAGTAACAATTGTCTCTTAAAACCCTTAAAGTGTTTTTAGAGTATGTAAGAATAAGTGCATGCTTATCTTGATGTGAAGTGTATAGCACCTTCCTTGCTGGATAATTGTTGAAATAACTACTGTTCTGCTTTCATTGGGCTGGAGATCCATATTTAGCTTATCAGCAGGCCTCAAGCAGTTGTCTGCTAAATTCACAGTGGGCTAAAAGGTTTTCGCTGAAAATGCTTTGGCTTGTTATGGCAACAAAAGTGATCCACTAAACTTTAGAGCTGATGCCACAAAATGACAGCCGGAAACATCTTTGAAAGGCTCCTCGGCTGGCTTACTCTTTATACCTGGGAACCAGCTGCAGATGTACAATGATAAAGTGCCAACTGTATCTATAATCCAGTTCAGCCAACTGAGATAAAACCATTTTCCTACAGTAAGCATTAACCTCAAAGCATATTATGGATTCATATCTCCTTATCTTGAACAATTCTGAAGAAGGCCAATATATTAGCAAAACATCTTAATTCCACCGAGGAGAGTTTGAGCCGCGATAAGATTTGGAGAGTGAGCAAATTAGGACAAAATGCCTCCCCATCACATACAGTCCTGTTTGTTTGCTAATGCTGAGCTACAAGTTTAAAAGGCAGAAAGGCACTGTGAGAGGTAGAAACATAAAGTTTTTAAAATAAGTATTTGACCTTATGTATTTGTACCTATCATTGATAGGTAGCTAAATTTTGCTTTGCTCCATTTTATACTCCAAAGACTGTTAAACCTGTTCACCCACACTATTTTTCTTAGGAATATCTAACCTGTTCTTTTCCAATAAAGTTGGAGCCTAATGGACAGTGTAATGTATGGGAAAGGCATCAGAGATGAACGATGAAGACCAGGTTCTAGTCTCAGGTCAGCCAGGAAGCTTGCTCTGCGATTGGATGGGTGGAGGCCCTTATTTTCTTTCTCAGTTCCCTGACTTGTGTATGTAAAATAAGAGAGAACACCCTTAGCTTTCATAGAAAAGATGAGATGTCAATGCAGACTTGGGGATTCTGAAATGGAAGTATTATGTGAAAATGATAAATGCATCATTTGAATAGAACTAATGAGTTTCCTCAAGTTTCCTCAAGTTTCTTCCTTGATTCTGGCAAGCCTCCCTGTTTGTGATCTCCTTCACATTTTCTTTGGATCTCCTGAGAGGGAGGTCACAGTCCAGAGTTAGATAAGCCCTCCAATAAATAAACAATTCTGTTTATACTGTTACACCAGAGCATAGAACTCAAAGAAGTAGTGCAAGATTGGAAGACGTGGAGAGACCTGGCCCACAGAATCACCAAGAGTCAGACATGACTGAATGGATAACATCATCGTCGTCGTCATCATCATCATACTGTTACATTAGTACATGAGATTTTATTTTCACAATGTAAGGCTCTGCAAACACCTCCCACTAAAACAGGGGTGGGGAACTATGATTCTTTTATGACGTGTGGACTTCAACTCCCAGAATTCTGGGAGTTGAAGTTCATACATCATAAAGAAGCCATGGTAAAGGGGCCATCTCTGCAAGAATGAGACTGAATGAAAAAGCATTACAATATAAACCTAAAAGTGCCAGTCTGTAAAGTGACTTCATGGACATGTCCAATTATGGCTGCTCTGTATATTTTTCACATGACTCATGTGAATTATATGCTACAGAAAGTTACTATCAGTTGGAATAGAAACATAATACGTTTTGTCTATAAAAATAAAGGTAGTGCGACACTATTTCTTAATTTATACATTTTGGAAGCAGCAATGATATTGTGCATTTGACAAATTACCAAAAAGAAAATATATGTAGTTTATATATTATGCTCTTTAATCAAGCTATAAAAATACAGAGCAGATATTTACACCGTGTATGTGTGATGCACATGTATGTATAACCATACACGAGTAACACGTTTTGGTATAAATATTTGTCATTTTATCTGTTCTTTGGGGGCAATGCTCTATAAACTGTAAAAAATATTGTCTGATCATTCCTGGAATCTTAACTATGGTGCTTTTAAATGTGTAACATCAGGCATCATAATAGCACATGAAGTTCAATACCATACAGACAGATATAATCAAAATATGGAGTGTGTTGGAGCCTGTTGTTGGAATGAAAATGTAATATAATCTGCTTTGAAAGTTGTTATTTTTCAATAAATAAAGGAATTCATATTAATTTGCGATTTCTATTCTATTCAGCAGTGATAAAAGATATAAAAGATCAACTTTTATGAAATGAATACTGTCTATGAAGTAAAAGCAACTTGAGGAAGATAAATTACCGATATACCTCTGATAATTCTACATGGGGCTACCCTTGAAGAGTTTTTGGAGACTTCAGTTGGTCCAAAATGCAGCTGCGCAAGCTGTGGTGGGTTCGCCAAGGTACTCCCATGTAACACCAATTTTCTGCCAGCTGCACTGGTTGCCTATTGGTCTCCGGTCACAATTCAAGGCATTGGTTATTACCTTTAAAACCCTATATGGCTCTGGACCAGGATATCTTCGGGACCGCCTGCTACCACATACCTCTCAACGACCAGTTAGATCCCACAGAGTTGGTCTCCTTCAGATCCCGTCAACCAAACAATGCCGGCTGGCGGGGCCACGGGGGAGAGCCTTCTCTGTGGTGGCCCCGATTCTTTGGAACCAACTACCACCGGAGATCCGTACCATCCCCACCTTGTTGGCCTTCCGGAAAGCCGTTAAGACAGGCTTGGGGATAGGGACTTCTGACAGGCTTGGGGATAGGGACCTTATAGAATGAATTAAAGTGGTCGCCCCTTGTATGCTGTGATTGATTAAATTGTTTTTAATTTTTAAATGTATTTTTGAAAACTTGTGTTTGACATTTTTATACTGATTTGTTTATATTCTGTTGTAAGCCACCCAGAGTCCTTCGGGAGTTGGGTGGCATATAAATATGAACAAATAAATAAATATGAACAAATAAATAAATATGAACAAATAAATAAATTGTTTTGAGCTCTAACAGTCTGGCTGTTAAACAGTTTTCCACCAGATTTATTTGTGGAAATTGTAGTGATTATTTCTAATGATCTAGTCTTATTCTTATGATGATGTTATGCTATGCTACACTATGTTAGAATAATAGTCATATGTAGGAGAAGTGACAGAAAATAAAGGACTTTAGAATGGAGATATAATGTACATTGTCACTCAAAAGATGCCTATTTTATATTTCATATTTTAACAGATGGTTTGCCAGTAGGATAGTCTGAGAAACATAATGTGCTTGTTTTGAGATTAATGTAAAAGGAATTTCCTAATTTTAAGATTCCCGTTGCTTCTGCTGTTGAATTGTTTTTGCATAATTATGTTCAGTCAATAAAGTCAGTGGTTTAATGGTGTCAGAAGGATCAGATATCTTCTTTTCTTGCAGTTTGTTCCCAAGCTGAGAATCCAATAAAACATATCAGGCAATCAGTGGATGTCAAACAAAATATGTTTATTCAACCCAAGGTTGTCATGTAACATTGGGTGAATTGCCCTTCCGTCTTCCTTTTTATAGATTTTATTTTATTTTAAGTATTTAGTCAATCATTAGCATTAGACTGGAATGCATTAGCTTATTACAAATATTTCCCTATTAAAACACATAGGCATTTTATCTTTGTATATGTTTTCTATACATAAGATACTGTATATGTTTTCCTTTATATGCTTCCTTCCTTGCTGCATGATGCACTCATTTTTTTATAATCACAGGAGCCAGATTTTTTTTGTTTTATAAAATGGTATTACTATTCCCTATACAATCACTCATCGATCTTTAATTTGAAACCTATTGTGAACATATAAGGAAACTATTCCAACAATGATCTTTGACATTTCAGCTGAATATGTTTATGTCTGTACCTGTAAGATGTGAAATGCTGGATTTGAAAGCAATATTACTATCATGTTTCCCCGAAAATAAGACCCTGTCTTATATTTTTTTGAACCCTGAAATAAGCCCTTGGCCTTATTGCCAGGCACTCAAAAGCCAGATTGGACTTATTATCAGGGGATGTCTTATTTTGGGGAAAACAGGGTATCTAGCTGCATTGTTTCTCAAATTCCTATGAAATTTTATTTTATATGCTGGTCCTTGTTTGCTTTGTGTTGTGTTGTCCTCTATGCAAAGATATTGGCAGGGGAAGGAAAATTTATCATGCTTACGTGTCACAATATTTTGAACTGGCACTTGCAGCATTGGTGGGAAATGAAGAGAATCGCTTTTTATGCTTGACAAGCTACTGCTGGTTTGGCTACAGAATACTGATAATAAGTGTTTGGATGAAATTAATAGAACTGAAAAGACATTTGCTATTCACAAGTTGGAAACTTTTTAGTTTGTTGTTTTAAGTTAAGATCTAATGATATTCTTCTTCTGAGGTGGTGCAGTGGTTAAAAGCAGCACTGCAACCAATTTCAGCGACTGCTAGTTCAGCTGTTCAAAGCTCACCGGCTCAAGGTTGACTCAGCCTTCCATCCTTCTGAGGTCGGTAAAATGAGGACCCAGATTGTTGGGGGCAATATGCTGAATTCTGTAAACCGCTTAGAGAGGGCTTAAAGCACTATGAAGCGGTATATAAGTCTAAGTGCTATTGCTATTCTCTGTTGCCACTTGAAGTGATTACTAAGGACCAATGTATTTTGTGAATATGAAGCTTCTTGTGGAACTTAATAACCTTTAGTTACTATTTGCTTGAAGGTATGGGGAGAAAAAGTCACAAGGAAATATAACTAGGGATCAGAAATTAGAACAAAGAACAGAACTAAGGCAGAAGCTTGTCCACTCCAAGGATAAAACACCCAGGCACAAACTGAGCAATGTGATATATGCAGTACAATGCAGTGAGGCATGTGCAGATCTGTACATTGGAGACACAAAACAACCACTTTACAAATGCATGGCACAACATAGGAGAACAAACCCAATAGGACAAGATTCAGCAGTCCAACTGCATTTGACAGGCAAAGGTCACTCTTTTGAAGAGAGCAAAGTCCATATTCTGTACAAAGAGGCCCCTGGTTTGAAAGAGGGGTCAAAGAGCCATCTACATTAATATTGAAGAGCCTCTCTCAACAGAGCAGGAGGGATATGACACCATCTATCTCCTGTTTACAATGCAGTCCTTTCAGCAGTTCCAAGGAGGTTCCACACCCATTTTCACTATTCAGGTTACCCTAAAGGCACAGGTAAACCTCCAAGTGGCCTCAAGGACTCTTAGAAAGAGTGCTAATGACCAGATGACTACAAGGAATATAAATCTTTCCGTTCTCCACAATTCATTCAGATCTGAAAAAGCTTCTTGTATGAGAAGCTAAATGTTTTCAAACAAAAAACAAAGAAAGTCCAGTTGCCTTTTGGAAAGGTACCTTTGGGACAACCATGGCCTGGATGACTGAGAATCTCCATAGACAGTTAATTTATTAAATCCTTTAAAATAATAATGCTTCATGGGAAAGAGGTTATTTGTTACATCTTAAATTTATCTGATTAGGTTTGAAGTATTTGTTATTATTTCTGGTAATCTTTTTTATAGCTTGCATTTGATTGGTGATGTTTTGAGGATTTGTTCAAGAACACAAAGGAAGGAAATTAAGTGAGTTTACAATAGTTTATTATAGATATGTGGGTATTTCTGGGAACCCTTAGTGGATCTTTCCCAGTTAGGGTAGACAATGAGGATTTATAGCTATATTTATAGAGACTGAGGTGAGATATGAGTTAAGAGATTATTTGTTGTATTTCAAGAAATTGTAATAAATTGTTAAAGTTGTATATACTTTATATGACAAATTATTCCTTTCCCCCCTCTTTTTTCATTTTTTTCACTTTTTACTCCCCCCCCCCTTTTGAACATGATCTACTGACAGTTGGGGTTAGATCAACTGAAATAGTCTTAGTGTACGACTATTAAGAATATTTAAGAAAGAAGTAGGCTTGAATTATACTTTGGAAAATGTATAACCTTTTGAAAACATTCCAGGTAAATAAATTGAGGTAAATATACAGACTGCCTTAGTATACAGATGTTTTCAGAAAAGGAATAGGAGAAACTAATACTTTTTTTCTTTCAATACAAAGGTCTTCAGTCCTAAATACAACAGGCAAGTAAATTATAGTCAATATATACAAGCTTGCTTTCAGATGAGAAAATTGTCAGCAAATGCAACAATGACCTGATTCATACTGGAAGTAAGCATATCAAGAGTGAAGCTTTTGATAAAGTGATATTGTGCAGGAAAATCTCCCAATTGTTCGACTATATTGTTTTGGGGAGTTAAAAATCACAATAATGTGAACAATATTTACTATACAGTGGTTAATTATAAGAAGTAATGCCCTTTTTCTACCTAAGAGATGCTATTGTGAAAAGTTACCAAAACCTGACATTTTCAGAGGATTCTGAGCTGCGGTGGCACAGTGGTTAGAATGCAGTATTGTGGGCTAACTCTGCCCAAACTGAGGAGTTTGATCCTAACCAGCTGAAGTTGGTTCAGCCTTTCATTCTTCCGAGGTCTGTAGAATGGGGACCCAGATTGTTGGGGACAATATGCTGACCCTGTAAACTGCCCAGAGACTGCTATAAAGCAGGGTGGGATGGTATATAAGTCTAAGTGCTAAGTGTTGTGTAGTTCTAGTTCTTCCTGGCAATTATGGATTTTGATTTGCAATATCTTGTCTAAGAGATGTAACTCTAAGCATTTTCCTGTAAATAGGAAACAACGACAATCTATAGGTCATTTTTGGTCCTGGGCATCTAATTGCAAAACTTTAGCAAACATAATTATTTCTACAAACATCCAAGATTGCTCTTCAGATTAGAAAAAGCAAATACAAAGAAGGAATCAATGAAAAAATAGTTTAAAGTGCTCTTGAGTAAAGGCATGATTTACAGTGCCTTCTTGGCAATAAGCTATTTATCCCCTTTTATTTCTGGAGTACCAAAATAGTTTCTATCTCTCCTACTGAATTTTTAATAGGTGTATACAGAACAAATCCAGGAAGATTTTGCTTAAAGTGGAAGAAAATGTCTTTCAAATGATATCATGAAAAGTTATTTAAAAATTTAGCTGGACCATGTCAACTGGAAAATGGATCTGACTGAAACGAGAGAGAGGGGGGGAGAGAGAGAGAGAGAAGAAGAAGAAGGAGGAGGGGGGAAGGAGGAAGAGGAAGGAGGAAGAGGAAGGAGGAAGGAGGAAGGAGGAAGGAGGAAGGAAGAAGGAGGAAGGAGGAAGGAGGAGGAGGGAGAGGTGGGGAGAGGGAGAGGAGGGGGAAGAGGAGGAAAGGAAGAAAATCAAAACAAAGAAAAAAGAGAAAGAAAGAGAAAGAAACAAAGAAAGGAGGGAGGGAGGAAAGGAAGGAAGCAAAAAGAAAGAAAGAGAGAGAGAGAGAAAGAAAGAAAAAGAAAGAAAGAAAGAAAGAAAGAAAGAAAGAAAGAAAGAAAGAAAGAAAGAAAGAAAGAAAGAAAGAAAGAAAGAAAGAAAGAGAAAGAAATTGTAATACAGATTTCTGCAACCTTTTCGTCTTTGCGGACCGGCAGATGGGGGCAAAGGGGATGGTTCTGCATTTACCCGCTGCTCGTGCAAGTGGTGATGCACCTACTACTTCCACAGCCTGGTTCTGAAAGGCTCAAGGCTCAGTAGTGGGCTTCGGCCTGGGTGTTGGCAATCCCCGTTGTAATAGGCTAGGCCACCTTTCACAATTGCAGACACAATGATTATATATATATACTGTATATACTGTATCTCTATACCATTATTCAAATAACATCTCTTACCACACTATAATTTTAATAGTTGGACAAAACTGCTGTTACATGATGAATTCGTACTTATATTGGTTTTCTTCTTAAACTAGAATAAAAACATTCTGAAAAGTATTGCAGAGAATTTAATTAAATAACTGGAGCAAATATTGGATTTTCAACAAAAGGATAAATCTGCCTCTGATTTTCAGTTCCATTTCCAAGCAATTAATCTTGGGTTGGTAACTCCAAATCCACCTGTGGCTACTTGAGGTGAGTAAACAGCTGACATTTGCTATTTCCAAAATATTGAAAAGTATCCTAACATTGGCTTCAGGACTATGGGAAGGAAGACCCATTGCATTTATCAGAACTCCCTCATAAATCTGTGTAACATGGGATAAAGCATGAAAATTATAAATCTCTACCGTACATTTACACTTGCTTACTTCCAACTAGTTGGTCTTTATTTAAGAAAGAAATCACTTTGGAGTTAATCCAACTGTAAGGAGCTTATAAAGCTGCTTTGTGAACATCTGAGGAAGAAAATACAATGCAAAGGGGGGGAGGTTAAAATACTTCAAGGGCTCAGAAGCTAAATAACTAAATTCCTTTGTCTGGTAAATTGTTCCAGAGGAATTTTTGGTTTAATCAATGAAACTTTATTGTCAAACCTTTATTTTGAGTCTTCTTGATAAAAATAATACAGGAAGGTACTTAGAAAAGAAAGCAGATGATATTCCTCCAATCAGGAAGTTAAAGTTCATAGCATTTTCTTTGAATACAAAGAAAAATGTTCTGGCATACATACACGGGTTTTTAAAAAAGTTTAATAGCAACAGCAATTGCACTTAGACTTATATACCGCTTCACAGTGCTTTACAGCCCTCTCTAAGCGGTTTACAGAGTCAGCGTATTGCCCCCAACAATCTGGGTCCTCCTTTCACCCACCTCGGAAGGATGGAAGGCTGAGTCAACCTTGAGCCTGCTGAGATTCAATCTGCCAAACTTCTGGCAGCCGGTGATCAGCAGAAGTAGCCTGCAGTACTGCACTCTAACCACTGTGCCACCACGGCTGAACATTTTTATTCACTTATAAAATATTGTAAAATACAAAAGTAAATAGAAAAGCAATAGGGGGGAAAGGGGGAAGAGAAGTGAGGAAAGATAAGAAAAAGAAAAAGAAGCATTGACTTCCAACTCTCCCTGTTACAGTAAAATAAGGCATTAACATCAAATCACAACTTTTTGCTTTTTTTATAATAATATGAACAAGCCATTTTGCATTTCAGCCAACTCCATCAACTTCTGCAACCATTCATCCATAGTAGGAATCAAAGTGTCCTTCCATTTTTGTGCATGCAATAGTCTTGCTGCTGTCCTTATATATAATAACAAAGTTCCAAAGTTTTTTCTCCAGTTCTTTTTCCCTTAGGCCCAAAATGGAAAGTTACCCTAACTCCAATCCTAACCCTAACTCTTACTATGGCACATCTAACAAAATGGTTGTTAAAATCAACATTAACTTTACTTTTATCGTACCCTAAGTAGCCATGCCATCCAAACCTTAATTCATGTCCCTCTAATTCAAATAAACTCTTATTCTGGAGACTCACCCATTCTTTTCCCCAGGTCAAACAACATGCATCAAAATACAATTTCATATCTGGTAGAGACCCAAACCTCCTCTTTCCTTAGCAACTTGCAGTAGTTTATATCTAATTCTTGGTTTTTCCTTGCCATATGAACTTAGAAATATCCTTCAATATGTCATTGTTTAAATGGATTATCAGTTGTAAGTATTGGTAACATCTGAAATAAAAAAAAGCATCTTTGGTAAAATATTCATCTTGAGTACAGAGATTCTACCCAATAGTGATAAATGCAATTTATCCCATCTTTGTAAATCCTGTTTAATATCTCACCAAAGTGGGACATAGTTGCTTTGAAACAGTTTTATATTTGTATTTGTCAACATAACCCCTAAGTATTTCACCTTTTTCTCAACCCTAAGACCCGACTTTTTGTTCTATATATCACTATCCTGAAAAGGCATATTCTTGATCAGCATTGTTGTTTTCTGTTTATTTATTTTGAAACCTGCCAAAGCCCCAAACTCATTCAATGTCACATAGTGAATATTGTCAGTTGTATGTCTATGCAGGGTGATGCATCCCTATCCTAATATTATGGTACATTCCAATACAAGCAGGATACGTGATGTGATCTTCTGCGCATGTGTGCATTCCTGATTCTCCATTATTATTATTCTGCCTTTGACTCCGACCGGAATGGTCACGATTATTAGCAAGGATGTAACTATTCATGATTTATTGTTTTTGTGCTGAAATAAATATTTTCTATTAGACTTTTAATCTCGGCTTTATTTCTAAATGTTTGAATTCTGAGAAAAGATCCACATCGCCTCTATGAGATTTAGTCTTACCTTTAACATTCAATTTCCTCATCAAATATTCTACATTATTTTTGGGGTCCTGTAGAAATATAACCAGATCATCAGTGAAGGCTCTCAATTTATAAATTGAAGCACAGGTTTTTAATGGAATTCGGTTTCTGATATATTTAGGTGAAGCAAGTGGAGGGCATCTATCCCAAGCTTCAACACAGCTGAAGGGCATCGGATTGACAGTTTTATATTCTGCAGGAAGAACTTTAGATCCCCTGTATGCTACAGTTGGCGGTGTGGTGGCTCAGCAATTAAAATGGTGGCCTTGTCTGCTGGAAAGCTGTCAGCCCAGGTTCAAGACCTGAGCACCACGCAATGGGATGAGCTCCCATTACTTTCCACAGCTCCTGCCATCCTACCAGTTTGAAAGCATGCAAATGTGAGTAGATAAATAGGTACCACATCAGTGGGAAGATAACAGCACTCCATCACATCATGCTGGCCACCTGAAAAGTATTCGGATAACTCTGGCTCAATGGCCTTGAAATGGATATGAGCACCATTCCCTATAGTCAGCAACACTTGAGACTAAAAATCTCAGGGACTCCTTTTTTTCACCTTTATATGTCACAGTATCCATGCCATATTGAAATCTGCTTTGCAATTTGTTAGATTTATTTTTCCATGCAAAAAAGTCTTTTCCTGCCCAGGGTGATTTTCTGATTTCTGTAAGTGGATTTTTTTTTAACTAATTTTGTTGCTTAATGTGTCAGAAGATGCTATTATGGCTTTCATGTTATAAATCTTAACATAATTTCCGCCAGAGGCCAGCCACTTTTTTGAGAATGGTCCAGAAAATATAGCTGCTAGATGATGGATAGCTATGGATACAACTAATACAGATTGATCAGACTGATCTACACTATCCATCAGGCAAGCTGGATTCAAATACCCATAATGAGTGACATCGAAAAGTCAAAGAGTTGGGAGTTGAAGCACAGTAGTTTGAAGAAATATCTCTTGCAAGCTGCAATCTTTTCAGTGGAAAAGTTCCTTTTCTTCTTTCATTTTATTTTGTTGTGAACAAAAATGTCTGCTGTCCAAAATAAAATTAACATGTGTCACATTGCAGCATTTTCTAGACTGTTTTTCATTTCTTTCCCTTTGCTTCTCTAGTTTGGCTTTCCTGACAAAGATAAGTGGGCCCTGGAGTGCCACTTGCTTTACATATTTATTTGTCCTCATTACAGCAACCAGCAACCTGAACATAGAATTTACTACAATAGGAAACAAGAGCACTAAGCATGTAGAAAAAGAAGAAATGCTCCACAAACTCACATTTAAATAATGAAAAAGCCTTCCATTACCAGAATTAGAAGGCCCAAACTAATAATTTACTGCTGTATGATTTTGATCTCTGTCCCTTGGTCTCACTCTGTCTCTCTCTTTGAGAGACAGACAGACAGACAGACAGACAGACAGACAGGCTGTGTTTTTCACTTGTGTGATTACAGTGTTGTAGCTTATTGCCCTTAAGTCACTAAAGAGGAGACACCAAAGAAAACAGAGAAATAGAGGGGAAAATGTGTGAAAGAAGAAACTGAATTAGCTGGGGTGTTGAATTAATTCTTACCTTTGAAGCTGACATGTAGTGGAGAGGGGCAGAGATGGATGACACTGATGCAGAGATGACTATATATCTTAATAGGATTGCAATTTCTTACAGAAGAATAAAAAAGAGATCTACAGAAGCCTGTTCTGATACAAATATGGACATTGGTATGTTTCAAAATGTGGGTCAACTGGCTGCAACATACAATTTCAAGCAGATACAGTTTAAAAATTAGACATGTTTCTTGCAAAATAAGCACATGATTGAATCAGAAAGCAAAACTAGGAATTATAAAAATATTGGCAAAATAAAAGTTTTTATTGTTCATCTGAAGCATAATATAGGGTCTAAACTAACTAGATAAAGGAAGGAGTTCTGTATCAACATCAGCTGAAATGCTCTTCATGCTTTCCCACTCTCATTGTCTCTTCCCCCATATTGGTGGTCTGCAAAGTGTACATGGATTTAGGCAGGTCTTAAGTAAGATAGCCTTGCGACATAAAGGGCTTTGTAGGAAATAAACTGCCCTTTCAATTGCACCTGGAAGTTATTTTTGGGGGGGGGGGCAGCACGGCTTACAAAACAGTACTGTAACAATTGAAATCTGAGTCCAAACAGAAATTAAATTTGAGAAAATAAGATTATTTTTTGCTTGTTCTTTGGAATGTAAAGCTAGGATGAAAGTGCTTTCGGACTTGCAAGATTCTGTTACTGTAATCTTACAATAAATGTAATATTAGTTCCCATGATTTTTGTTTCCTGGTCTGAACTACTGGTACATCAAAGGGTTGATTTCAACTTCTGGGTAGTTTTCAAGGGCAGCCTTATGTAATGTAAATTGGATGGGAGAAAACTAGCGGTGGTGAGTTGGCCTTCTGATCCTGGAATGAATATAATTGGCATACTAGTTGAGTTTATGCAAAAACATTCCTGGCCATGATATCCACCTGCTCTTACAGAAGGACCAAGAATCTAGGAATATTTCTAAATTGTGCATTTTTCTGCCTTGGAGAGTGAAACCCCATCTAGAACCAAAGGCAGAGAGTCCCCATAGTCCGAGGACTCAAAACCATAGCTACATGGACTCACAAAGTCAAAGTTTCTTTCCCACAGTCTCTAGACCAGACGGGGATAATTTAAGCTTATGCACGGCATAATAGAAGCAATTTGTAATTGCTTGTTAATAAGTCAAGGATCCAGTTTGGGACTTTTACTACAAAAGTGCTTGTGAAAATGGACCAGTATTTTTAGATCCATGGAAAATTTCTTGAAAAGAGGATGGACCAACCCCTCTTTAAAAGCTGGTGGTCTTTTCAAACATTTCCTCACTCTACTCCTATTATTTCCCCACAAAAATACATTTCCCCACCCCTGATTCCATTTTACGTTTGTAAAACATGAGCACATTAAATGCAAAAAAGTATTAAGCCTCACCATGATTTGTGATTAATTTAATTCCCAAAGAATAGTAATTGCAAAATATTAAAATAAAATAACTTGAATGAATGAATGAATAAATCTATGCTTCTATCAGTTGTTGAGTCTATGCATACATTTGAATTCAACTCTTTGTTACATGGAATTTCAGAAGTGCATTCCCTGCTTCAGATGACTCATCTCTTCAAAATCGCATAATAGGAGTTGTAATAATAGGCAGGCGTGGGTGTTTTTCTGTATTGCAGAAATAATCCTTCTACAAGGCAGTTCTCAGTCAGAAGGATCAGAAAGAGTTGGAGGAAATAACTGTATATTGCAGAGGTTCTTCTGCATTTTTTAAGCTAGTGGTTCCCTCCTCACCTGGTGAAAAATGTCATATATATATATACTGTATATATATATGATGGAAAATAGGCCATCTTGTTCTTTAATTCAAACAACAGTATACTGATACAGAATCCAAATCTGAATTTCCTTCCTTCCTTCCTTCCTTCCTTCCTTCCTTCCTTCCTTCCTTCCTTCCTTCCTTCCTTCCTTCCTTCCCTTCCCTTCCCTTCCCTTCCCTTCCCTTCCTTCCTTCCCCTCCCTCCCTCCCTCCCTCCCTTCCACCCACAGCCTTTCTTCTGCCTTTTCTGTAGAAATGGGACAATCAGGTCTTGGTTGCAAAAATCTGGATGTTCATAATGTGGCAGGAACTCAAGCTCTGTGGGTCTCTTTGATGCTATCTACTGGTCACCTAAATTATTGCAGGCCAGATGTGGTAACTGTGGCACAACCAGATTAAGTCAGGGGAGGGAGAAGAAGAAAATGTAAATTTCCTATATGGAAAATTTCTATATGGAAAATTTCATGTGGAAAGTAGAAAATGAGGAAGATTAGATGAGCTCTGGAGATAAGCCCAGGTGAAATCAATTAGTCTTGAGATTAGAAAGCAAAGAAGCCAAGCAGGGGGTTGGACTAGATGACCTACAAGGTCCCTTCCAACTCTAATAATAAATCTAAATCTAAACTGTATCCTATTGGATTGATTTGATACAGTGACCCAGGTATTCATTTTCAAAGTTTAATTATTTCATTTCACTTCAGTTCATGACTGCACATGTTTTGTGCTTTGTTTAGACACATTTTTCAGCATTCTATAAAGTTCTATATATGAGAGGTCTTTTTCTGAAAGTGTGTTTTATGACACATGACTAAAAATAATTCCCAGACTAATTCCCACACACTTGAATAACTCTCCCCTATGATCTGACACATCTAGAGCTATAAACACATGGCACTTTATACTGCCAATTGACTAGAATTATTTCGAAACCTGAATTCCAGGCTGACCCAAGTTGAAATAAAAAGGTTTTCTAAAATATCCAGTCACTAAGAAAAGGCCACAAGAGAGGCTTCTCTCTCTTCTATTAAAAACATGCAAATTGATGTTTCTTCCAAGCTAGCTGCTTTGGGAAATATAATTCTTACCTTTATGACCATATATATAAAATTTCAACACAGCTGTTATTGTCACACATACTCATGGTCATATTTGCTACATAATAGAAATAAACTGTATTTAATAATTTTGTAGCAATTTCTACAAAGAAAGGATAATCGTGAAGAATTCAGCTGGGAGAAGATAAGTTCCCCTAGTCCAGGGGTCAGAAACCTTAAAAACTCAAAGAGCCATTTGGATCCGTTTCCCAGAAAAAACAAAACACCCAGAGCCACAAAACCTGGGTGGGCGTGGCCAACTTGACGTCACTCCCACTGAGTCACATGACCCCCCCCCCCAGCTATGCCTACCCAGGTTTTGTGGCTCTGTTTTCTTTTCTATGATAAAAAGGAATCTCTCTTTCTCTTTTCCCTCTCTCTTTCTCTCTCTCCATCTCTCTTTCTCCCTCTCATCCTTCTTTCTCTCTTTCCCTCTCCCCATCTCTCTCTCCCTCTCTTTCCTTCATCTCTCTCTTTCTCCCATCTCTCTCTTTCTCCCTCTCTCTCCCCTTCTCTCTCTGTGTGCTGAGGAACGATCACTACCCCCGGCGCAAGCTTTCCTTTGGGTGACCTCCTCCTCCTCTTGTGATTCCCTGGCTGGCTGTTGCAGGGCCAGGAGGGTGCGCATGCGCAGGGAGACCCTCCTTCTGGAAGCCACGGAGAACCTTCCTTCTAAAAGTGAGAGACCGCGGAGGATGGGCGGCTTCTCACTTAAGGAGGGTCTTTGGACGCGGCTTCTCTCCTGCCCTAAGGATCCAGCCATCGCCTTGCCGTGTCCACCCCACCCCACAGTTCTTCGGCCAAGCAGGGAGTGCGTAAGCTCCAGCCCGAAGTGGCAGGAAGTGAAGGCTGCCTTACGCGTAAATGTGGCGTGAAGGCAGGTACTTCGCTCCTGCACTAAGGCTCCCGGGACCAGCCTCCCCCTCGTTCTCCTCTCATGCTTTCCTTTGGGTGACCTCCTCCCCTTCTCGCAATTCCCTGGCTGGCTGTTGCAGGGCCAGGAGGGTGCACATGTGTGGGGAGACTCTCCTTCTGGAATCTGCAGAGTCGTGAGAACCTTCCTTCTGGAAACGAGAAGCTGCGGAGGGCGGGTGGCTTCTCGCTTAAGGAGGGTCTTTGGATGCGGCTTCTCTCCTGCCCTAAGGATCCAGCCATTGCCTTGCCATGCCCCCCCACATGAGAGGAGAAGGAGGGGTGGGTGGGTCCAGGGAGCCTTAGTGCAGGAGCGAAGTATCTGCCTTCGTGCCACATAAGGCAGCCTTCGCTTCCTGCCACTTAGGGCTGGAGCTTACGCCCTCCCTGTTTGGCCAAAGAACTGTGGGGATGGGTGGACATGGCAAGGTGGTGGCTGGATCCTTAGGGCAGGAGAGAAGCTGCATCCAAAGACCCTCCTTAAGCGAGAAGCTGCCCGCCCTCCGCGGCCTCTTGCTTCTAGAAGGTAGGTTCTCCATGACTTCCTGAAGGAGGGTCTCCCCACACATGTGCACCCTCCTGGCCCCGCCATAGCCAACCAGGGAGTCGCAAGAGAGGGAGGAGGGTCGCCCAAAGGAAAGCCTGCGTCGGGGATGGCAATCGTTCCTCAACCAGCGCCTCAACCAGTGCCGGAGAATGAGCCCTGGCCACTTCTCTATTCCCACCATCGCCCTTACCTTCTCAGGCCAGGTGAGGGAGGGGAGGGTGGGCCAGCCAGTGATTGGACAGGGAGCCACAGCAGGGGCCCCAAAGAGCCGCATGCAGCTCCGGAGCTGCAGGTTGCTGACCCTTGCCCTCATCATATTTTACATGCTCCAACTTGGCATGCATTACTAAGACCGTCTGTGTACAGAGATTGTTTTTTCAAAAATATAGCCATATAGGTTTCAGGTTTGGTTCCATCTGTAATCCTAAAGCAGCGGCAACAGGGTAGCTATTGACATCTGAGAAACTCCAGTGGCTTTTAGAAGTGCTATCCTGCAGATAACTTGTTATGCAACTCTGCTGGTTAGGTGGGGTATCAGAGATCAGATGGAAGTGCTGCTACTGGTACTTCTTGTTGAATAGTGACTTCCTTACATATTTATTTTATTTATTTATTTATTATTTATTTATTTTGTCAACACGTGTACAAGATAACAGGTATGATATAAACATAAACAAAAGCAAAGTATGTATAGGTAAATATAGACAATAGGACAGAAGGATAGGGACGGTAGGCACGATGATGCGTTTATGCACGCCCCTTACTGACCTCTTAGGAATGGGGTGAGGTCAACTGTAGACAGTCTATGGTTAAAGTTTTTTGGGTTAGGGGAAGAAACCACAGAGTCAGGTAGTGCATTCCAGGCATTGATTACTCTGTTGCTGAAGTTATATTTTCTGCAGTCGAATTTGGAGCAGTTTACATTGAGTTTGAATCTATTGTGTGCTCGTGTATTGTTGCAGTTGAAGTTAAAGTATTCATTGACAGGTAGAACATTGTGGCAGATGATTTTATGAACTACATTTAGATCAGATTGAAGGCGACGTAGCTCTAAGTTGTCTAAGCCTAAAATTTCAAGTCTGGTGGAATAAGGAATTCTGTTGCGAGCAGAGGAGTAGAGGACTCTTCTTGAAGATTAAAGCTGGGGTCAGCTGGCAGTGAAGTTCCCCAAGGTTATGGTTGTGTAAAACTTTCGTCTGCCTCCTTAGATGCAGACCAGAGTGGTTTAAGCCACCTCATGGCTACTATGGCACCCATGAACCTAACTATAGAAAGCCTATCTTGCAGTGGAAGTCAAACATTGGTGCTGGCTTTAGTTTGGGGGCAGTTTTAATGTGAGCTGGAGTTATGATATATCCCTTGTTATAGTTAGGCCATTCTTTGTTAACCTTGTAGCTATTTCATGATTCAGGAAAGAAGGACCTATTGGATCAATGTGCCCTGGGTACTGGATGGACCCTGTGTGGTTTCAGAAGGAAATTGAGGGTTATTCCTGTGCTCTGAAGCATGGCTTCTCCAAAGACTTTGTCACTGCCTTGAATTAGATAGTGGCTAGAGCCTTGGATCAGATAATGCACATAAATGTAATTCTAGAGATTCCCCCTTTTTTCATTCCCTTTCAGGATACGAAGTGGAAGAAGAGATGCCCAGAGCACTGCTGGAGAATAAAGACTAAATAAAGACTAAATAAAAGACTAAATGGGCAAAATATTTTATTAAGGTTTATGATTAGAGCAGCAAAATGTTATTTTTCCATTCTGATTGTATTTTTGGATAGCTGACTGATGGACCTATTCAAGGTGACAAGGTTTTCCTGGGGAGGGAGAACCTGGCAAAATACATCCAAGACCACTGTATAGAATATTTTAAGCATCTATAGAATAATAACCTATTAGGATATGGTTGCTCAGTACCACGTTGACATGGATTTTGGCTGTTCAAGGCTTTTGAAACTGCTTAAGGTACAATCTATTTTAGATATCTGGGAAGAGTCAAAACCTGTTACCTATGATAAAGTGTTCGGAGTTGTAAATGAGTTCATCATAATGTGATAAGTCAAAGGTATATTTATATGATGAGATACAACAGCTAGCATCCAGTTGTTAAACCCAATAGTGGAATTTTGAAATTTTATTATCAAAGACCACAAACTGAAAAAAAAATTAAGTGAATTAATTGCTAATCTTAGCAATTTGAAACAATAAAACGTTACTGTTGCATTGAAATCCAGACTCATTAGACATTCAGGCTTGATTACGCTAGCAGATTTTAGAAACTTTTTGTTCTTCATCCCTGGTTCACCTCAAGCTTCTCTTCCCATTAATCTTCTAAACAGATGGAGTGCAGGCTGCAAGGGAGTGGAAGTCCATTCTTCAAGAAATGTCTCATTACCATTCCCCCTTACAGTCTAAATTCAATAATATAATGTGATTCTCATGTTTGGCATACCGTTCTTACCACTTACCACTAAGAATTCAGAAAGGTAAGATCCACTCTCCTGTATTAACTTTTCCCCGGATTAGAAAATTAGCAGTCCCTAGGCATTGATCTAAATATAATGAAGGGAGACAGGCATAATTAATTATGGGCCTAGACTAGAGGCCCAGAATACCCACTAGCTTTCTCCCTTGAGAACCACACCTTGCTTTCTACCTTCAAGAAATGTGTAGAGTAGAGTTATCAGATATGGGCTGTACAATCCATTCAACCCACTTAGTTTAATACAAAGAGGTGCTTTTTGTATTTCTGCCCCTATGTCTACTGGTTGGCCATATTGTTTTTTCTTTCCAGATATAGTAGCCCAAGCACATGTCACATGTAAAAGAAAGAAGAGCAGCACATGAGAGCCACTTCTCCTCTGCTAGTGCATTTGAGTTAACTATTGCCTAAATAGTAGCTGTATGCATTGAAGTAAAGACTCTAATGCAGTGATGGCAAACCTTTTTGGCTTGGGTGCCACACCCATAATGCAATGCCCTCCCCATGTGCATGCGCACAACCTTCGTGCTGCCCCCACCCATGCATGTGCACAACTCCATGCGCTGCCCCCCTCTGTGCATGTGCACAGGCCTCACTGAAACCTCCTCTTCTGGTAGGCCCGTTGGACCATTTTTCGCCAACCCCAAGGTTCAGGAAAGCCTCCTGAAGCCTGGGGATGGCGAAAAACGGCCAAACAGGCCAACCGGAAGTTTGGAAACAAACTTCCGGTTGGGCCATTTTTTGCCGTTCCCAGGGTTCAGGAAAGCATGTGCATGCATGCTGGAGCTGACATAGGGCAACTCCTCACATGCCCTCAGATGTGGCTCCGAATGCCAACTGTGGCACACGTGCCATAGGTTCACCATCACTGCTCTAATGATTTCCCAAGCAATTACTGCTGGCTGTTATCTTCCTATCTCTCTTCTTCCTCTATGTTTGAGAAGACATGAAGAGGGAAAGAATGAGGAATACTCCATGTGTGCTGAAACAAGAATCCAGAAGTCTGCTTAAATAAAAGACACACATCTAATTATCCCACCTACTGTATGTCATTGCTTATTGGAATTTTAGGATAGGTTATTTTTTTCTGCCATGCTATCTCCATACAAGATCTGAAGTGCCTTTCTAACAATACAAAGTATTTTCCTTGTTGAATATTGTCATGCCACATGTCACTAAGGAAAGCAATTCAATTATTGATTTAATTTTAATTAATTTTTGAAGTAAAAATGAAATATATTACATAGTGCTAATGAAATCTCAATTGCTCCTAAAGGCATTCATTCTTCCCACCTCACTATCCAGAAACTTAATTAGGCCTAGTTCCACTTCTAATTCCATATACCCCGTAAATATACAACTTCAATGAAAAGCTACCTAATCAGTTTATTTGTTTGATTAGTTCTTAAAACTTTTCTGCTTTTATCAACTAGGGCAGGGGTAACCAAAATTGGCTCTTCTATGACTCATGGACTTCAACTCCCAGAATTTCTGAGCCAATCATGTTAGCTTAGGAATTCTGGGAGTTGAAGTCCACGAGTCATAGAACAGCCAACTTTGCCTACCCCTGAACTAGGGGAACATGGGATTACACTAGATTCCTGACACACCAGTTTTAACTTAACATTATTGCTACAGAATGTCAAGCCATGTTTTGAGTAATCCAGAATCTTTACTACTTATGTACCAATTAGCCAATTAACTACACTTTATTTATTTATTGTTCATTTCTACACAATTTATATATTCTACGTTATGTACCATTATTCATAATATTTGCAACGATAATAGTTATTTTTTAGAATTAAATATTATTTCTTTTTAAGTATGAAATTTATCAATATTTTGCTGTGTGTGCTAAAATAAATTGTTATTGTGAACAGCAAGCAGAAAAATAAGTTTGTTGTTTCAGTTTCCAACATCATCCAAAACATCCAAAGTTCTGCCAATGTTCACTACTGCACATTTAAAAATGAGTCCAGTATTTCCTGGAAGCTGGGAACCTCAATGGTCCACTTAAGGGGAAGCTTTCTGCTATGGCTGGTAATGAACAAGACGAATATGATAATGGAGAAGGAGACAGAAACAAAAATCTCAATGTGTGGAGAAGTCCTCCTTGATGGAGTAATATTAAGTTCTGCTTGAAATGAAACTTTGCAGATGTGTTACACCTGTTGGAGTTATTATTGATGTCCAGAAGTTGTCTAGAAAATAGTTCATCTGTTTCCAACTAATTTTCACATTTATACACGAGGGAAAGCTATTGAAAACAGGTCAGCTTTTTTTCCCCAGTTTATTGGAAAAGCCTAAAAATGGTAAATATATTCTAAGTTGAACCTAGGAGAATTTTTTTTTATTCAAAAAGTTTTATTAGTACAGAATTACATAAATAGTAGCAAAATATTAAATATAAAGTACAAACATTTTTGGTTTTTTTTTCTCCCCCCCCAACCCACCCCCTTCCCTCCCCACCTCCCCCCCGGACTTCCCAGAGATAATACAGGGCATAATAATAAATTTAAATTGTTAATAAAAAGAAAAAAAAGAAAAAAAAGAACACTATTTTTAAAAAAACTTCAACTCCAGATTATACACTAATAATATATCGCATATGTATACAATAGTAAAGATACAAAAAAGAAAAAAAAAGGGAAAGAAAGAGAAATCTCTTTAACAATACAAACAAACAAACCTCCTACCTCCTCCCTTAATCCTCTATCTTATACAAAATAAATGTTATATGAATAATAACTAGGTATAAAATACAAAAATCTTAAACTGATATTATTAACATTAAAAATAACCTCAAAGATAGATAAAACTTAACTAAATGTTACGTAAGTAATCATTAAATATTAAATTTCATCATGATATTAATAACATAATATTATTCTAAATTAACTTACTAACTTCAATAAACAAAAAAAAGAATAAGCAAATCTTCAACAAACTATATATATAATATTATTAACATTAAAAATAACCTCAAAGTTATATAAAACTTAGCTAAATATTGCATAGGTAATCATTAAATAGGGAAAAGGAAAAATACAATCATATTAGTCTCTATCCGTCCAATATATTTCAACATCACATCATTTTGTATCTTTTTTTTTTCAAAAAGTTTTATTAGTACAAAGTACAAGCATTTTTATCAATTTTCTCCCCCCCATCCCCCCTGCCCACAACCCACTCCCTTCCCTCCCCCCCCCCCGGACTTCCCAGAAAAAGTACAGGGCATAGTATTCAATAACATAAATTTAAATTAGATTAAAATAACTTCTTAGATCCCTCATTTTTTCGGCATCTTTAACTCCAGATTAAAACTATTCAAAATATTAAAAATTGAAGAGAAAATAAACAAGTAAAGAACAAAAATAAGCAAAATAAAAAAGAAACGTAGATGAACCTCATGCACTAAACTTAGTCATAATCTCAAACATTATTGATAGCATAATTTTACAATATACCAAAGTATTAACTTCCCAATATATAATATATATATATTAATAATAATTAGCTAACCCCTTATATTTCAACACCTTTAAACTTAAAATCCACCCACTTATTAATAACATAATATTATATGTATAACATTTCCTCTAAACCTCAAACCGTAAAATATACCTTAATAACAATATTCCTATACCTTAAAGTATCACCTCAGAATATATATTATCTACTATACTAAAAATAGTAACCAAAATATATAATAATAATAATAAAAAGAATAAAAACCAACTCTTTATACCTCTAAATTTTTAACCTTAATCCCTATATCCTCAAAATAATGATACCAAAATATTACACTATATCCAATTTATAACTTCAAAATATTTGATATAAAAATACCATCAATAAACAATATTAATATTTCAGATCCCCAAATTAATGATAACGAAATAATACACTATATCAAATTTATAACTCCAAAATATATAATATATATATCTAAAAAACAATCTAGAGATAAAATATAATACCATTAATAGACAATATTAATACAACATATGAAAAGAAAAAAAGAAAAAAAATGATTACAGTCTTGTTCATCTTTCCAACCATCCTGTAAGTTTCAACACCATCTGTCCTTTGGCCATTTCCAATCTGTCGCTTCAGCTGTCATCTGATCCCATTCCTCTGTCTCCTTATCCCCATCATAAACATCTGTTTGATTCTGCCACTCTTTTGGAATCTTCGAAATTATTTCCTCTTGATCACGTATATCCGGATTTCCCTTCTCCTCCTCCCTTATTTCCATGCCTTTTTCCACTGGAATTTTAGAAATATCAGCCTTTAAAACATTGATGTAGAATTCTGTAGCTTTCTTTATTGTATTTAGTCTATATCTTTTTCCCAAGAATTTTACGGTTACTCCTGTTGGTACATTCCATTTATATTGTAAATTTTGTATTTTTAATTCCTGAACCAGAAAAGAATATTCTCTTCTATCTTTAAGCATCTTGGCAGGGATTTCTTTCCATATCTTTATTTCTTGACCATTTACAAGAAGATTTTTATTATAAGTCGCCTGTATGATTCTGTTTCGCAAAGCTCTGGTAGTGAAGTATATTACAATATCCCTTGGCAGGTGGTTTTGTTTTGCATACCAAGAATTAATTCTGTATATTTTATCGATTTTTGTAGCCAATTCATCTTTAGACAATCCAGACACCTGCTCCAGTGCCTCTGTCATTCTTTCTTTCAGATTTTCAAATTTTTTCTCTTTCAAGCCCCTGACTCTTATAGCAAATTTCATCTCTTGAAATTGAGACATCATTGCTTCTTTTTCCAATTTTAATATATCATTTTGAACCTTGGTTATGTATTCCTCTGAAATTGTTAAATTTTTCTTATTTTTTTCCAAGTCCTTCTCCAAAATTTCCATATTTACTGCTAATCCTTTGCAAACTTTCACCACATCCGCTCTCAATTGTAAATTCATCTTCTCCATAGCAGCCTGCATCTTTTTTTCTATTTCCGCAAGTTTTGAATTAAATTCCAAAATTAATTCATTTTTCAATACTTTCAATGTATTAAAAATAGTCTCAGGTGTTAAAGACTTTGATGATGTTAAATCAGACATAGATTGCTTCTTTACAATATGATCAAAAGAGTACTCAATTCCTTTTTTCACTACAGTCTTTTCCAATTTAGAAGCCATTTCAATGTTTTCAAAAAGAAAAGAGGAAAGAGAAATCCAGATCTTTACTTTAAAAAATAATTCCTTTCCAGATCCAAAACTATTTTATCTTTCATAAAACTATAGATTAATCCAGAAAAAAAAGGAAGAAAAAATTCATTCTTAAGATCAAAAGTTTCCACAGGAAAGAGCTGATAGCAAAGTAAAAATAACTTTCTCTTCTGCCCAGCATTTCAAATCGCCATCTTGTTGCCACTCCTTATTAAGTTACTTTGTTTCTTCATGAAAACCCAAGAATGGAGTTAAAGAATAAGCAAATACCTCCAGGACTCCTGTCTTTCTCTGGCTGCTCTCTGTGTTTTCAAAATAGTTATATCTCTTTAAATCAGCAGTGGTGGCCGCGGCATCTTGCTCCGCTTCCTAGCGGAGGCTTCCAGCTTCCCGGAGCTGCAGACAGGCTACGTGGGGAGCCCTCACCCTATGCGCCCTAAGTTGACTTTTAGGGCACTAGGGGGGCTCTACCCCACCTGTCACGCTCTCATCTCTCCCCTTCGCCCGGGGAGAGATTTTCAAGCCGCCAGACAGCTGATCTGGCGGCTTTTACGGAAAGTTGAAAGGACGCCCTGCGAAGAGCACCAGCGACGCCGACCACATCATTTTGTATCTTGATAGTTCATCTTTTAATAGTTCAGTAAATTCGAATTTGTCAACTCGTCTCCCATCTGATCCCAAACCTCCATCTCCTTTTCCCCAGCTATCTGGTTCTGGCACTCCTTTTGAGTTTTTGAATCTATTTCCTTTTGATCCAGCAAAGATGGCTTCCCCTCCTCCTCCTCTTTTATTTTCATACATCCTTCCTCTGGAATCTTGGATATATCAGCCTTTAAAACATTGACATAAAATTCAGTAGCTTTTTTTATCGTGTTAAGCCGGTATCTTTTTCCAGAAAATTTCACTGCTACTCCAACTGGCGCTTCCCATTTATATTGTAAATTTAATCTCTTAAATTCATCAATCAAAAAAGTGTAGCTTTTTCTGGCTTTAAGCATTTTAGAGGGGATTTCTTTCCAAATCTTTAGTTCCTGACCATTCACCATGAGATTATTGTTAAACGTTGCTTGTATAATTCTATTCCGTAGAGCTCTTGTGGTAAAATATATGACAATGTCCCTTGGTAAATGCTTTTGTTTAGCATACCACGAATTGATTCTGTATATTTTGTCGATTTGTGTAGCCAATTCCACTTTAGAAATTCCAGACACCTGATCCAATGCATCAACCATCCTTCCCTTTAAATCTTCATATAATCCCTCTTTCAAACCTCTGACCCTTATAGCAACTTCCATGGATCTGAACTGTGTCATCAAGACCTCTTTTTCAAAATTTGCAATATCATTTTGGATTTTATCTATGTAATTCACCGAGGTTGCCAAAGCTTGTTTATTTGTTTCAATACGTTCTGCCAAAACTTC
Organism: Diadophis punctatus similis; assembly: GCA_023053685.1. Lineage (NCBI taxonomy): Eukaryota > Metazoa > Chordata > Lepidosauria > Squamata > Dipsadidae > Diadophis > Diadophis punctatus. The sequence goes on along the minus strand of JALIGW010000002.1, from coordinate 38,926,667 downwards.
AATATTTGTTGCTAAACCTTTGCAAACCTCTAACACATCAAATCTGATTTGTTGATTCATATTCTTCAAAGCAGCCTGCATTTTTTTGTCTATCTCACTTATTTTCTGATTAAATTCCAAAGTAAGTTCATGTTTCATAATCTTTAAATTATTTAACAAATTTTCAGGTGTCAAAGGCTATGGAGGTGTTAGCTCAGTATTAAGTTGCATTTTAGAAATATATCCAGATGGATAGTCATTTCTTTTAGTCAAAACAATCTTTCCAGATTTTGAAGCCATTATGGTGTTTCAAAAGAGTACAAAAAAGAAAGAAAGCCAGGTGCCTGATTAAAGTTCTTTCCAGTTTAAAAACCAGGTAGTCTTTTATTATTGGAAATATTTCAATTATAACTTTAATCCAGGGTTAGGAGATAGAGAAAGAAAAAACCATTTTTCCAAATTAAAAGTTTCCATAAGAAAGAAAAAAAAAGCCTCTGGGGAAACAAAAGTCACTTTCACTTCTCAATCGCCATATTGTTACTTTGTTTCCTTTGATTCTTTGCCGAAGTGAAAGCTTACCCAGGAGTTGAAAAAAAAGGAAAAAAGAGGTTTCATTACTTGCCCATCTCACGCCTGTTTCTCTCTGTCTGCTTCTGTAGTTCAAAAGTGATTATAAATCCCATTCTAGAAGCAGCGGCTGGTCGCGACATCTAGCTCCGCAAAGGCGGAGGTTTCCTGATCTTCGGAGCGGAGACAGGCTGCATGGGGAGCTCTCCCTTCGCGACCTACTAGATGGCTCCTAGGGCGCTGGGGAGGCTCTACCCCACCTGTCAAGCTCTCATCTCTCCCCTTTGCCCGGGGAAGAGATTTCAAAGCCGCCAGACAGCTGTTCTGGCGGCTTTTTACGAAGATTGGAAAGGCGTCCGACGAAGGGACGTCCGCGATGGCGCGCTCCAAACCGGAAGTCCCCTAACCTAGGAGAATTTGACCACCCATATCAGAATTTAGATGAGTCTATTATTGCAGTCTGCCCTTGTAACAGAGAAAACAAAGGAAAAGTCAAGCATCTAAATGCATTAGAGATTATTTGTCATATTGTTTTTCATATTTTTTAAAAAAACTTCACATAAAAATGTAAGAACTTTGCTGGAGCGGGCAAAAACCTATCCAGTCTCACATCCTTTGTCCCCAAATTGATGCTCAAATGATTTAGAAATATCTCTAGAAAAGACACAGAGAAATATTTCAACTCTTGTGGTTCTTTTTCTCACAATTGATATTCAATGATTTTATCCAGAAATACTATACAGTCATTAGCTATTGACAAAATACTGATAATCCAATGCAGAAAAAATAGTATTAATTACAAATCTGCAGTTAAATTGGCAACTGAATATAAACATCAGCATACATGTTCTCGCTTAAAACTCAGAAGTGTTTGTAATAAAATCATATAAAACATAGTAGAACCAATCATGTCACTTTCAAAATTCAGCAGGAATCACTATTAATATCTGTAGTCAGGTATTAATTCAATCTTTAATTACCATTGGAAGCCTAGCAGACTGGGAAATCTCCACATCTCAATTGGGATATTATTTTACATTGTGGATGTCAGAGTGGACAATGCTTTCTTCTGTGTCATTAATCCATGGCACAATACTGTAAGCAATGCATTTTTTATAAAACATGAAAACTGGAAAAACCTGTATAAAAGCAAATGTCTATGGAGATTCTCAATCATCCAGGTGATGGTTGTCTCAAAGGTGCTTTTTCAAAAAGCAACTGGACTATGTTTTTCCCTTGAGGAAGACATTTTGCTTCTCATCCAAGAAGCTTCTTCAGTTCTGAGGATTAATCCAGTTGCCTTTTGAAAAATCACCTTTGAGAGTGTATGCAAGCAGATGACTGTATGTATGTATGTATGTATGTATGTATGTATGTATGTATGTATGTATGTATGTATATCCCAGTAAGGGTATGGCTATCTGACGAGAGCTAAATAGCTCGAAATAGATCTACAATAGTCTCCCTTTATTTTTATTTATCAGCAAAAATGCTACACATATAGAAAATAGGGTGTCAGCTATAGAAACTGCCTGGATGGTCCCAGAGAGGGGCCGAAAGGCAAAATGAAAGCTGTGATGCTTTCTCCCATATTTGGGTACACAAGAATAATATGACAGAAAAACATATATAACCCTTTCCTGGTGAAGAGCTGATAGGGAACAGAGCCTGTGGTCTAATGGCTAAGCTGCTGCCTTACAAGGCAGGTGGCCCAGGTTCAAATCCCAGTAAGGGTATGGCTATCTGACGAGAGCTAAATAGCTCAAAATAGATCTATAATAGTCTCCCTTTATTTTCATTTATCAGCAAAAAATGCTATACATACATACATATACATATACATACATACATACATACATACATACATACATACATACATACATACATATATGTATATGGTCCAGGTAGTCACCAGAAGTCAACACTAACTCAAAGGCATCACAGTAGTTTATCCCTACATCAAAGTGATAGTAGAATGTTGCAGTAGAGGAGTGTTAAGTTTGAAGTGAAGTTTGAGGACTTCCAAAGAAAGGAAATCTCTCTTCTTTTTCTTTCACCATCAGAGGTCTCAGATTAAAAATAAATAAATGTTTTTAAAAAACATGAAGTGGGGGCCCAATATTCTTGAGGACTAAGTGAAGGGGAAACTATAGCCAACCACAATGATTATGGTCATCACTGAATTTCTTTTTCCTTGTACAGTACATCATCTTTTCCAGCACTCATGATAAAAGAAAGAACAGAGAACTGTCATTCACCAAATTATATTATTAATGACATCAATTTTCTTTTCTGGCAACTCTACTCATTCATTTGTTTTTGCACCCTGAGAAAATGCATCACATCCCCTATGTAGAAGGAGGAGGAGGAGATAATTGAAATCTACATTCATTGTATTTTAAAGTATACTTCTATCTTATCTAAATCCTACAGCTATAGCCCCTAGCTAAATATTTTTAGTGCTTTTTGTGAAGGTATTTTGGATAACTTTCAAATGGAACATTTCTTACTAGTAAATAATGTAAGACAAATATAATATTATTTAGTTTGTGATAATTTTTTTCTTGCTTACAGACACTATTGCCTGGAATGAATCAAAGTCTGGGGTAAAAGACATATAAATAGAAAGAATATAAATCCTATAATTAGGTCAGCGTGAGGAAGCTCTCACCTCACAAGTAATTTGGGGTGCCAAATATATTAGTTTGAAGGGAGGTTAATAAAACTTCCCAACATTTTGGCTTGCAGAGAAAGTAGCAGAATGCTTTCTTTTACCTTGATTAGATCATTCATTTTTAATTACGTTTGGAATAAAGCAAACTTCCTCTAGATGCTTAAATAAACAAATAAAGACACTTGCTGATAAAACCACATTCTATATACATTCATCATCAGTTTACAAATATTATGAGCCCATTGCGTGCATTTTGATTAATGTTCTCTATGCCTTGTTGATAATCACAAATGCAAACCAATTACCAAGAAGAAAAACCAAACCAAAAAACATAATCCATGTTCATGAACCACATTTACATGCCACTAAAAAAGTCAGATTGGTAGCATACATTCTAATCAAGTCTGTGAAAAAGGTTAGATTGATTTGGGCTATATTCTATTTGCCTCTGGTGCTGGATTTGTGAATAAAGAAAGAAAAAGTGAAGCTCCAAGCAAAAAAAGTGTCTTTTTGCATTCCTGGTTAAGGCACCAGGAAACCATGAGTTCAAGTCCTGCTTTAACCATGAAAGCCAGCTGGGTAACCCAGTAGTGAAATCCAATATTTTTTACTACCAGTTCTGTGGGCGAGGCTTGGTGGGCTTGGTGTGGCTTGGTGGGCATGGCTTGGTCGGTGTGACAGGGGAAGGATACTGCAAAATCTCCGTTCCCACCCCTCTCCAGGGGAAGGATATTGCAAAATCTCCATTCCCACCCCACTCTGGGGCCAGCCAGAGGTGGTATTTTCCAGTTCTCCGAATTACTCAAAATTTCCGCTACCGGTTCTCCGAACTATTTAAAATTTCCACTACCGGTTCTCCAGAACCTGTCAGAACCTGCTGGATTTCACCCCTGAAACCGTAAGCCAGTCATTCTCTCTCAGCCCAACCCGCCTCACAGAGTTGTTGTTGTGGGGCAAATAGAAGAAGGAAGGTATGTTAGATATGTTCACTGCCTTAAGGAATTTACAAAAATAATAAAGATGGGTAACAAATTAATTAATTAAATGAAAATAACACTTGAATATGTTACTTCTGTGTGCAGAACTATCTATGAGATAGTAATATTTGCCAACTTTGTGATAGGGTAATTACACATATAATACTAAGCATCTGTCTATGAACTCAAATGCAAATGGAGATATTTTGTTAATGTGGTATCACTTTTCAGTGTAGACAGGATAATTACACATACAGTATAATACTATAATACTAAGCATCTATCCATGAACTCCGAAGCAAACTAGAGATCTTTTGTTAATGTGATATCTCCATTCAAAATGATGGGAAGAGACAATTAATTGGCTCCCAAATTATTATTTAAATTATTTCATTTAACTTTATTAACTCAAAGGTTTTTTATTAACTTACATTATGACTGAGCTGTAATTAAACTTTTATAAGAAATAACACAATTCAGCACAGGTAGTCCTTGACTTACAATAGTTCATTTAATAATCATTCAAAGTTAGAACAGCATTGAAAAAAGTGACTTATCACCTTTTTCACATGTATGACCTTTCCAGCATCCGCATGATCATGCGATCAAAATTCAGGGGAAAAAAATTCATGTCATCTCCTTTTGCAACCTTCAGACAAGCAAAGTCAATGGGGAAGCCATGTTGCTAACTTAACAACGGCAGTCATTCCCTTAACAACTATGGAAGGAAAGGTCATAAAATGGGGGAAAAACTCATTTAATAACTGTCTGGCTTAGCAGCATAAATTTGGAGCTCAATAATGTTTGTAAGTTGAGGACTAACTGTAATACCATGTTTTCCCGAAAATAAAACACTGTCTTATTTTTTGTTTTTTATTTTGCCACCAAAAAGGCATCAGGTCTTATGGCGGGGGACTTATTGCACGCGTCACTTCCAGCCTCTCTTTTGCTATCAGAGGCCTTCAGAAACTTCTTTGTCCGGCAAGGCCAGCAAGGCCTTGCCGGACAAAGGATCTGTTAGATAGCCGGCAGCTTCGGCTTAGAAGGAAAAAAGACGGAGGCTTTTTTCTTTCGTTAAGGAACTGTTTAATCAGCACCAAACAACTGAATAGAATGAACTCAAACTGAGGGAATGACAGCTCCTATTTATAGGGGGCTGTCAAAGTAAGTGTCCAATGGGAGCTGTTTGTTTCTCCCGCGCTCCTGCTGGCCTAGGCTTCAACCAATCAGGTTCCAGTCTGGGCCAGCAGGGTTGGGTCGTAAGTTGAGGATTTTGCCGGTCGTAACTCGAGGACTTGACACTCCTTCCCCCTTGGATAGCGCATGCGTAGTCCTCGAGGTAGGCGGGCCGTCGTCGAGCGCGTTCTGATCTTCGCAGTCTGTGCTCGGTAGGCATCGGAGGAACAGGCCGAGGTGGGCTGCAGCTAACTCCTGCAGGAACGGTGGCCGGTGTCATCGTCGAGGAAGACCCCGGCGCTGGAGGTGGCCTGTGAACTGGCGAGGTTGGTGGCAACGGTGCCGGAGTCGAAAGCGTGGAGGGAAGGCAGGGAGGCTCTGGTGGCAACTGGGAAGCAACGGGCTGGGAAGCAGCAGGAAAACGGCGGCGCTGCTGGTTTATGTGCCGCCGCCAGGACCGGCCATCCACTAATAGGACCCTATAGGAACAGGGGCCTGTTAGCTGGGAGATGTGCCCAGGGACCCACTTAGGTCCAGCCCCTAGGTTTAGGGCAAAAACGGGGTCCCCAGGTGTTAATTGTCTAGCTATGGCCAGCCTGCAGGGTTGTTGTAGCTCCACGTAGCCTGGGTGGAGTCGATCTAACAGGGTTCTTAAACGTCTTCCCATTAGGAGCTCTGCTGGGCTTTGCCCTGTAGCCTGGCATGGAGTGGTGTGCTGGGCGAATAGATAAGTATTTAGACTAGCCTGCCAGTTAGTAGTGCCCAGACGGCTGAGGGCCTCCTTAGCTGACCTAACAGCCCTTTCAGCTAAGCCATTTGCTGCAGGGTGAGCAGGGGCTGTTTTGGCGTGGCGCACCCTCATCCGGGCTAGGTAGTCCTGGAAGTGAGAGGACGTGAACTGGGGGCCATTATCTGTGACCAATGTGTCAGGGAGACCATGGGTTGCAAAAATGGCTTCCAGGGTCTGTTTAATCGATTCTGAGGAGGTAGAGGGCATAGTAGCCAGCTCAACCCATTTGGAGTAGGAATCTACCACAACTAGGAATGTGCGTCCCTGAAAGGGCCCAGCCAGGTCTACATGCAGGCGAGACCAAGGAGCTTTAGCTGATTCCCAGTCTAAAACTGGAGCAGCAGGTGGTAGAGGCCTAGACAGTTGGCAAGGCGAACATTGGTTCACCCATCCCTCTATTTGTTCATCCATCTTGGGCCATCAGGCATAGCTGCGAGCCAATGCTTTCATGCGGACTATGCCCGGGTGGGCCTCGTGGAGGCATTGGAGGATGTTGGTCCTCAAGCAGGGGGGAACCACTACTCTGTGTCCCCATAACAAACAACCTTGCATGACGGTCAGTTCGTGGCGTCTATTAAAGAATGGTTGAAATGTAGGTGAGGGGCATACGGAAGGCCACCCCCTGCGAACCCAATCTAAAACTTGGACTAAAACAGGGTCTTTAGCTGACTTGGCTGCAATGTGGGCAGCAGTGACTGGTAGTTGGAGTTCTTCAACCAGCAAAACAGTACTGGCTTGTGCTGGATCACTAATGGGCCTGGGCAAGGGGCACCTGCTTAGTGCATCTGCATTCCCCATCTGCCTGCCTGGCCTGTAGTGCAGGGTGTAAGAGTATGCAGCTAAGAATTCCAACCATCGGGACATCCTAGGGGACATTATGGTTGGGCTTTGCCTGTCACTAGCTAAGAGTCCCAGAAGGGGCTTGTGGTCGGTAAGTAACTGGAAATGGCGACCATATAGGTAGTCATGGAATTTCCTGATGCCAGCGATGCATGCCAAAGCCTCATGGTCAAGCTGGCTGTAGTTATGTTCAGCATTGGATAGTGTCCTGGATTAGAAAGCCAAAGGGGCTTCTGCACCATTAGGAAGGATATGGCTTAGGACAGCCCCAACCCCGTATGGGGAGGCATCACAGGCCAGCAGCAAGGGGAGACTTTCACTATATTGAATAAGGACTGCTTTAGAAGTTAAGAGATGCTTAATGGCCTGGAAAGCATTTTCCTCTGCTGACCCCTACCACCAGGCGGTTTTCTTGTCTAACAGTCTATGTAGGGGCTCAGCGAAAGTGGCTTTGTGTGGAAGGAAAACAGAGTAGAAATTAAGGAGCCCCAAGAATGATTGCAGCTCTGTTCTGCTGGATGGTGTGGGAGCTGACCTAATGGCCTCAATTTTGGAAGGTGTTGGTCGGATGCCCTGGGCGTCAATGAGGAAGCCCAGGAATTCGACCTGAGGAACTCCAAATTTGCACTTGTCAAGACGTAAGCGGAGGCCTGCCTCCCGGAATCTAAGTAGGACAGACCTAACTCTAGATGATAGTTCTGTGGGGGTGGAAGCTGAGATGAGCACGTCATCGAAATAGGGCACCACCCCTTGTAATCCATGAAGGAGCCTCTCCATGAGGCTCTGGAAGATGCCAGGAGCCACATTTACGCCAAACTGGAGCCTGGTACATTTAAAAGCCCCCCCCCCCGGTGTGTGACTATGGTTTGAGCCAATGCTGTATTGTCATCTACTGGAAGTTGCTGGTAGGCTTGGGCCAGGTCCAGCTTTGCGAAAAGTGTCCCCTGGCCCAAGGAGTGTAAAAGGTGTTGTACCACTGGTACAGGGTAGGGATTAGACTGAAGGGCCCGGTTAATCGTGGCTTTGTAGTCAGCACATATGCGTATTGATCCATCAGGCTTCAGGGGAATCACAATTGGAGTCTCCCACCTAGCATGATCTACCTGCTGGAGCACCCCTTGAGAGATCAGCTTATCTAATTCTAGGTCAACCTTAGGCCTTAAAGCTAAGGGTACTCTACGGGGTTTTAGCCAGATGGGGGCCACCTGGGGATCCAAATTAAAGGAGATAGGAGTGCCAGTATATTTACCCAGGCCAGGTGCAAACACATCAGGAAATTCTCTCTGCAAGGAGGCCAAGTGGTCATCTGGAGGGATGGTGCTGGTTGGGGAGGTGGTGGTTCCGTGGATCCCCGCGACTGCTAGGCCGAGTGCCTCAAACCAGTTGAGGCCTAGTAGGGATGGCAGGCGCCCGTTGACAATGATGAGAGGAAGGCGAGCTGAAGTACCTGCATAAGAAACAGAAAAGGAGGCACAACCCATCAAGGGAATTTTGTTTCCTTGGTAGTCTTTAAGAACGATAGGGCAAGGCTGAAGGTGTTTTCTGGCGAAGTTTGGGAACAAGGTGGTTAGGGTGGCCCAGGAAATCAATGTCTTTGATGAACCAGTGTCCACCTCCATCTGACAAGGTTGGCCCTTGAGGAGGACTGTGACATACAGCTTTCTAGTGTGGTCAACCAAGGAGGCATTGTTAACCTGGTATGAAACAGAAGAAAGATCTCTTGTAGTAACAGAGCATGAGTCTTGAACAGAAGGAGGCCTGCGACTAGGCCTAGCCCGAAGTCTCGGGGGCTGTCTTGTTGAGAAACTAGGAGGGGGTTTCTGGAGGTATGGTCCTTGGGTCAGAGGCGCAGGCGTGGAAAGTGATGATCTGCAAACCCTAGCTAAATGTCCAGGTTTGCCACAGCGGCGGCAGGTTGCATTTCTGAAGTGACAATCAGCTCTGCTGTGGGGACTCCCACAGCTAAAACATGGCTGATGGGCAGGACGGTTTGTGTTGGATTGTTTACGCCGAGTTGCTTGGAGTTTGTTAATCTCGAAGTCTTCGTCAGAGAAAATATCTGGGTCAGAGTCCCCATGGTGGATGGCAAAAGGTTTGGCTTGGGACTGCACAGGCCTTGTCCTCTGCATTTCAGAGGCAGACTTCTCTGACATTTCAAAAGCAGTGGCCTCTTCCAGAGCAGATGTGAGGTTCAGCTCTTTTCTAGCCAGCAAGCGTCTCTGGAGTCGCAAGTCCTGTACTCCGCAGATCAACTGATCCAGCAGGAGGTCATCCAGGTCTGTGAACTCACAGTTGACAGCAGCTGTTCTTAAAGCAGCAATATAGCCATTAATTGTCTCGCCTTCTTTTTGGAACCTCTGCCTGAAGGCATATCTTCTGGCAACCTTAGATGGGGCAGGCGAGTAGTGGCTTCTTAGCTTGTCAATGACCGTCTCCCAGGCAACAGTGTATACCTCTGTTGGTGCTGTCAGGGCTCTGGCAGTGGCAAACATGTCCCTGCCACAGGAACTCAAAAAATAGCCGAGTTTCCTATTGCCAGAAAGTTCAGTGAGATCAGCAGCCCTGAGGATGCACTCAAACCGGGACAAGTAATCATCCCAGGTTTCAGAGGCTGGCTCGAAGGGAGGGAAGGAAGGCAAGGCAGTCATCCTTAAAAGGATGAGGAGTGAGAGCAGCACGGAATTGGAGGTGCTTCAGCTTAGAGTGACTAGCTCTGGCTTCGCGGCTGAGGCGAAGAGCGGGAAACGAAAGTTCCCTCAGGCTGTAACAAACTGTCAGCTCGGAGCCGCAGGAGGGAAAGTGCTTTAGGAAGCCGCGCCGGCAGGAGGGAATTTGCTTTCCTGATTGGCGCCAGCTGGAGGAAGCAGGAACAGGGTGCCGGTGTGTTGGTGGCTTCGGATCCTCTTCTCCCCGTCGCCAGTGTTAGATAGCCGGCAGCTTCGGCTTAGAAGGAAAAAAGACGGAGGCTTTTTTCTTTTGTTAAGGAACTGTTTAATCAGCACCAAACAACTGAATAGAACGAACTCAAACTGAGGGAATGACAGCTCCTATTTATAGGGGGCTGTCAAAGTAAGTGTCCAATGGGAGCTGTTTGTTTCTCCCGCGCTCCTGCTGGCCTAGGCTTCAACCAATCAGGTTCCAGTCTGGGCCAGCAGGGTTGGGTCGTAAGTTGAGGACTTTGCCGGTCGTAACTCAAGGACTTGACAGGATCGATCCGGAGCTCTGTTATCAGCTAAAGAGGCCTTCAGAAAAGGCCTTTAGAAAAGGCCTCTTCAGTCGATAATAGAGCTCTGGATCGATCTGGAGTTCTGTTATCGGTTACAGAGGCCTTCAGGAAAGCCTTGCCGGCTGCAGCAAAAGAAATGGATGGAGTTGTGCGATGCCTGTCTGCAACTATCTAAAGTTAAATAGTAGGGCAGCTCCATCCCACCCATCTCCCACCCTAGCTTAATTTTTACCTGTGCAACCTGGAGTGAGAGAGGTCTTAATTAGGGCTTATTTGGGGGGTAGGGCTTATATTGGGCACATGTGTAAAAATTAAGCTACTTTCTGAGTAGGTCGTATTTTCGGGGAAACACAGTATCATTGTACAAAATATTTGTTAGCTCATGAAAACACATGTAATCCAGGGGTGAAATCCAGCAGGTTCTGACAGGTTCTGGAGAACCGGTAGTGAAAATTTTGAATAGTTCGTAGAACTGGCAAATACCACCTCTGGCTGGCCCCAGAGTGGGGTGGGAATGGAGATTTTGCAGTATCCTTCCCCTGTCACGCCCACCAAGCCATGCCCACCAAGCCACACCACGCCTACCAAGCCATGCCCACAAAACTAGTAGTAAAAAAAAGTTGGATTTCACCACTGATGTAATCTGAAGATTATTTTGTCATTGCTTATTTAATAATTTGGGATTTTCTGCATGTTAGAAACTAACCTACTTTTCCCAATTAGATTTTCATCAATTTTAGGCATGATTTTGATAACTTTTTTTCCCCAAAGAGTAAATTTCTATGCACAGCTGTTGGTAGATTATTCTTCATTTGTTAATTCATCCAGTACAATGTTTTATCCTCAGTGAATCTTTGGATTTTTAATTTTTTTTCCAGTATAATGGAAACTAGTTGGGCCAAATTTAGGCTGTTATTAAGCAGGAAGAAACTTTGGTTTGCCTCAGAAAATGAGGTTTTGAAATCACCAAACCAAAAATGGCCCATTTTTCCTTTGCCACATTCTCAGAACGGCCTATTTAGAGCTCACTATTGATGAGCTAAAAATGAAACCTCTTGGGAATTTTTTCCATTTCCAGGAAAATGCACCTCTACTAGCAGAAATCCATCTCTGTTCCATATACATTGCTTTGTGTCTATCAGAAAAGAATTGAATAGAACAGAGTTTTTATTGGCCAAGTGTGATTGGACACACAAGGAATTTGTCTTGGTGTATATCAGTGATGGCGAACCTATGGCACGGGTGTATCATAGGTGGCATGCGGAGCCATATCTGAGGGAACACGAGGCGTTGCCCTATGTCAGCTCCAGCACGCATGTGTGTGCTGGTCAGCTGATTTTCGGCCTTCTTTTCTGCCGTTTTCACTCTCCCTAGGCTTCAGGAAAGCCTCCTGAACCCTGGGGATGGCGAAAAACGGCCCAATGGGCTTACCGGAAGTCCAGAGGCTTCAGTGAGCAATGTGTGCATGCATGGGGGGCAGTGCTGGGGGTTGTGTGCATGCACAGGGGGCATTGTGGGGGTTGTGCACATGCATGGGAGGAGGGCATTGCATTATGGGTGTGGGCATGCACACACACGCTGTTTGCACACGCACACCCTTTTGGCACCCGAGCCAAAAAAGCTTCACCATCACTGGTGTATATGCTCTCAATGTACATAAAAGAAATGCATATTGCTGACACAAAGTCACTGTATCAGTGAGATGGGCAGCATAGGGATTTAATAAATAAATAAATAAATTTGTTCTTTCAATTAAATTTAACTGGGCCCTTGATTCTCTTTCATGTGGGTAGTTACTAGGAATATGCGAAGCGTCCAAAAGAAAAATATCGCAAAGCTTGTACACATGAGCAAAGTGTCCCTTCTCAAAATGTTAAGCCAGCTACATTCTCTCAAAATTACCTTGGCTGACCCAAAAGCTTTTTCTGGCTGCCTATATGTGCATTAGACTTAGAATAAATTTATTATCACTTTGAATGTACACTAATCGGCACACATTAAAATGAAATTTCGTTGCATACAGCTCTCAAAGGGTGACCACCTTGAATATACACTACATAAACATGACTAAATAAATACATAAATACATAAAAAGTATGCATATATCCACATTATATGACATGAAGAAACAACACAGTCTAGTTCGGATGTACCGTATTTTTCAGAGTATAAGACGCACCTTTTTACCCCTTAAAAAGAGGGTGAAAACTTGGGTGCGTCTTATACACAGAATGTACCCTCACCCACCCAGCCACCCCCACCCATTGGCCTCTGTCTTCCAGCAATTTACCTGTTTGCAGCAAAGAGGGAAGACCTTGTAAAGCCAAGCAAGTCAGTAGCACTTCCCGACCTACAGCTGATTAGGTTTGCCACGTGGAAAAATGAAAGTGAAACTAGCTGCAAAGAGGCAAATAGCTGGGAGAGACACGCAGATTTTTATTTTTTGCTGAACTGGATGGAAGGGGGTAAGTAAATAACTATAAATGTCTGTAGAATGTTCAAATTATTAGACTTATTTTTAAAGACTGCTTTATTATTGTTCTAGAGCCAGGGGTCTCCAACCTTGGCAACTTTAAGACTTGTGGGCTTCAACTCCCAGAATTCCACAGCCAGCTTTGTTAGCTTTGCTGGCTGTGGAATTCTGGGAGTTAAAGTCCACAAGACTTAAAGTTGCCAAGGTTGGAGATCCCTGTAAATCTAGACAACTTAACAAAATAAAGAAGCTTTTTAAAATAAATGCTTGCTCTGAAGAGGCCCAGTGCTATTGTATCTTCTTTTAAATAATAGAGAATAATGTATATTTCCAGAAATTTTAATTAATTTTAACAGCTCTGTACAAGTCTAGTCTGAAATGTAACAGTGTCCTGTTTAGTATTAGAGTTTAGTTACCTTGGAGTAGATCTATTTAAATAATTGGGAAGAGTTAGTGTGACTACATTTAAGAAAACTTTCTGGCATAATGTACATTTCTCCAATTCTTTGCTATTTCTATGGGTCAGGCACACATGCACAGAAATGCACAGCAAACAGTGTATATCATCTGTGCTGTTTGCTGTTTGCTGTTTGGCAAATTGCTTGGCGGCAGAGGCCCTTTTTCCTTGTTTTCCTCCCCCAAACTAAGGTGTGTCTTATACTTCGGTGTGACTTATACTCCGAAAAATATGGGTATACATGTACATATTGAGAAAAACAAATCTTGCTAGTTCACCAGACGGATGGCATAGGGAACAAAGCTGTTGCAGAATCTGATAGTCCTGCTAGAAATACTTTGAAACCTCCTCCCAGAGGGGAGCAACAGAAACAGACCGTGAAATGGGTGGGTAGGGGTCTCTAACTATGCTTTGAGCTCTAAGCACATAGCGCTTATAAGCAGTATCCTGAATGACAGGAAACGAGCATATGGCCATCTATAGCCACTTCTCTTTACTGTTAGTCCCAGTGAAAGTAGGGCTAGAGGCAATAGTCTCCAGGCCATTTATCATCCTACTTGCTCTTCTGTGCACTTTTTCCCAAAGTCTCAACATCTTTTGGGGGGGGGGACTCATTACAAAAAAACATATTCTTGAGACTTTGGATAAAGTGCAGAGATGATTAAAGGCCTGGAGACAAAAACATATGAAGAAACAGTTGTAGAATTTGAGTTTGGCTAGTCTAAAGAAAGGAAGGACTAGGGGTGACATGATAGCAGTATTCCAGTATTTGAGGAACTGTCACAGAGAGGTGGGGGGAATCAACCTATTTTCCAAAGCACCTGAAAGCCAGACAATAAAAAATATATGGAAACTAATCAATGAGAGAAGCCACCTGGAATTAAGGAGACACTTCCTAACCGTGAGAACAATTAACCAGTGGAACAGCTTGCCTTCAGAAGTTGTGGGTGCTTCATCACTGGAGGTTTTTAAGAAGAGGCTGGACAGCCACTTGTCTCAAATTGAATAGGGTCCCCAGCTTAAGCAGAAGGTTGACTAAAAGACCTCCAAGGTCCTTCCAGCTCTATTCTGATTGATTGAAGGTGGAAGTAATATCTGTGCATTCATTCATTCATTCATTCATTCATTCATTCATTCATTCATTCATTCATTCATTCATTCATCCAGACACATCCAGACTGACAAGGTAAGAAAACCTCATTCCCCATCCTGTCTGGCTCGTAGTTCTCTTAGTTCAGTTTTAGTATAGTTCTTAATAATATTTTACGTTTTTGTTTTTAAAATCTTTACATCTTTTAACTATTTTTATCTGCTTTATAACTTGTAAGCTGCCCAGAGACACCTTGTAGGGAAGATGGGTGGCATAAACATTTAATAAATAAATAAAATAAAATATATAGCTGCTCATTTCACATACGTGACTCTGGGTAGTTCACAGATTCTAAAACAGAAAACAATATTTACAAATAAACAATCAAAAATAAAAACCATTAGAAACTGATTAAAACATTTAAAACTTCATTTGCGGGAGTATACAATCTGTACAATGACTAACAATACAGTCAGTTAGCAGACTCCCCTCCACCATGGGATCTCCAGCACAGTGACAAAGCCTTGTCCTGAGAGCCTTCTGAAAGGCCACAGGTTCAGGACAATTCTATACACACACACAAAGTCTAGGAGGAAGCCTTCAAAGCAGCCATGCCAAAATTTCCTAATGATGCAGCTGCCTTAACACTTCAAGGAGAGACTCTTTGAAGATTAAAAAGAAGCAAAGTGCTATATATGAAGCAAAGTGCTTTGCCCAGCTTTATTAGCTGTCGTCCAACATCGGGTAATCTGCAGATTTTATAAACTGCTGCTCCATGCCATGCCATGGTATCCAGGAGTGGGTTTCACTTACCTTTGCTACCGTTTGGGGAACAGGAATGTTCGGGTGCGCGCGGGCGCTTTGCGTGCATGCAATGCTTCTGCGCATGCTCAAAGTGTTTTTGATGACATCAGGGTGGGCGGGCAGAGTCTCCCGTTGCCACCGCTACTGTTCGCCCGAACTGGTGCGAACCAGTAGCAACCCACCACTGATGGTATCCTTGTGGAAGGTTTTCTACTATTTGAACTGGCCCTAAGTGACAGTTTGCTTAATATGCAGTTTGGCAACCTACTGTCATTAAATAAAATGATAAATATTAAACAGTCCAGATAGTGTGAAGCCCTAAAGGGAATTATATTCAAAAAGGAGGCCACAAAAGAATATCAACTAAATCTCTTGGATAGGATGAAAGCAACCTAAAAAGGTTATGTGTGTGAATGAATGCTTGTGATTGCCTTGGGGCTTCAAATGTGTAAATCATCACCAAGTTTTATTGGTCTTCAATATCTCAGAGAATTTGTGCACATTATGGTGCACATTGAATGCAGTACCTAAGCAGAGGTGTGGGTAAGTTTATTTTTAGAAATGTGTGCGTGTTTGCTTGAAGAAATTTATGATTATCACCACCACGCACCACCACTTTTACAATGCTTGCAGCCTTTCTGCAGCTTTATTTATTTCATGTAAGTAACAAGCACCTGTTAACTTACTATTTGGGAATGTTGGAAGGAAAATCCATCTGGTTCAGTTCCAAGCTGGGAGAAAGATGCTGGAAATAACATGGAGGCTGGAGGCTGATTGGAAAGAAGGTCCATTTATTGGTGAACAGAACCACCAGGGTTTGTGGTTCTGGGTCAGCTGAAGAATTAGCTAGATGAGTGCCATGATTTTTATACAAGTCCTGAAATGCTGAGGGTTTGTGTGTGTGTGTGTGTGTGTGTGTGTGCAATGTCTGAAATGACCTTAGAAAATTGTGCAATGTAGTGAGCTCTATGTTTTCTGCTAAATGGTAATGGGTTAATCTTATTATGTCCTAAATGGTCATGTCCTGTTCTTTTTAATCCTATCACTCTGGAGCTGAAGGCCTTTTGTTTTTGATAGGCTGGCCCAATCCTTCTTAATGGTCACAAAATATCTTGGGGGGGGGGCTATTAAGAAAGACTGAGTCTGCTTTCTGTCTTTAAGAACATGTTTCTCCATTTCTCCATTTGGAGAAATATAATGTTCTGTTTTTTTTAGATATGGGAACTCTGTACAGTGGTGTATATTTTTGTCTTTAATACCAGACACAATAAAATTACTTATTATAAAGAAAACAAAATGCATTTGTTCTAAGTTCTTGTAAAGAACCTGCTTTTAATATCCAGAGTATACTCTCCATTAACAAAGTAGAACTTATTACTGTAAATGAAATATTTTGAACCTCAATCACATACAGAATTGAAATCCATATTATAGCATTTTGCCTAATAACTATACTGCATTTTAATTTAATTCTACAATATTTGCTGTATTTTGAAATAGCCATTGCATCTGAAAATACATGTTTCCATTACAGGATTTCAGAAAGGGAAACATGATGTATCGATCCAATTTAAATTGATTTCTTAGTTTCTGTAGCCCAATTTCATGTAATCCACATATATATTCAATATGCAGTATACATATTCAATGCAGGGCAGTGTCAAAAAAAAGTCAACCTGGCATTTGAAACTACAGCCCTTAGTCCATATATACATAGACAGGACTACCATCTTAGCTTTTGATTCACCCACCTCTGTGGACATTGTTATATGCATTTACTCACAAATAAATGTTCAGTAAGGTTTATTCTCGAAAAGTTTGGTACTAGAACAGAGCAAATGGCAGTCAAATGCCTTAAATAAATTATAACAGTAAATAAAATATAGATTTACTGTTATAATTTAGATTCCAGAGAGCTATGCCACAGGGAACTTCATATGACAAAGTGTATCTTTTATTTACTAAATATCCTTGGGCTATATACTCCCCTAGCAATTGAACCATTATTTCTGCACTTGTTTTATTTATGTGGCATCCTGAAAGTATTCGTGTTGTAAAAGTGCATTTTATGCTGTATAGCTGAATGATGAAAGATTCAGGAATAAAAAAAGGAGGAGCTTCATTAATAATAACCATAATTCACATCTACATATACTTCTTATTCAATTAATACCATAACCCTCTGAATGTTTATTCATAATTATTCATAAGGCTGAAGTCCCAAACTTCAGAAGGTTTTCAGAGGAGCCAAATTATCTTCTCATGCAGGGGCCAGAGCTTTTATTTCCTTCATTGCAAAATGCAAAACTCACAACCTCAGAAGGAATTTTGTCTTTATTACTAGCAGAGTTTATCTTTTGTAGTAGTGGTTCATGTCCTTTCTTTGCTAACGTCAACCCAGCAGACATCCTGATGTACTGCAGAGAGATACTGTAAGTTTGCCCTGGAAAATAAAAATGTTGACCACTATTTCTTACATGAAAGAGTGTTATACATAAAGCATTTTGCTATAAAATAACAAAAACAAAAGCAAAGTTTTCCTCTCTAAATCAAAAATATAAAAATATGCCTCAAAGTATTTTAAAAATCAAAGGGAGTTGCAAAAATGTAGCATTTGCAATGTAGTTAAATCACTCATAATGTTTTTTTGTAGGTCATCTAATTTACCTACACCACTGAGCTTCAAGGGCAAATACTAAACTAGAAAACTAATTTCATTTGTGAATGAAGTCAACATCAAAATGAGCTGGTCCAACAGTTGTTTTTCTTTTAAGAAGATGTAATTATTGCAACTGTGCATTGATGGCTTATATATTTTATATAATTGAAAAATGAATTCTTTATAGAGTGCAGATGCAAGATCCCTTAGCACCAGTCAAGTTTTTTTCCTGCAATTATTCCTAATTTCCTTGTTGAGTAATATTTTATGGAATAACCACAGCCTTCTAGTGATTGTTGCATAGGTGATCTGGAGCGTTTGAAGCATTTCTATTGGCATCCAATTACCCAACATTCTTTTAGTTAAGGTTCTGGAGAAAGTAGACTATAGTTTCAGAGGGTCTGGAGGAAATGGTTTATCTACTAATTGTTTTGCAGCTGGATTTCAGGCCAAAGTATACCACAAAATCAGTATCAACCAAGTCTATCAGGAGCCTGCATAGGGGTGATGCAACTGTTTTGGTTTTTCTTAATTCATGATATTCTTTTGGAGTGGCCATGGTGTCTGGAAGTGGGAAACATGGTGTTGTGGTAGTCCCCCTTCTTCCTTCATGAATGGTTTCAATTCACAGGTTGACAGGTAAGGAGAGGTCCAGCTTGAAATCCCTGATGGCAGGCTATCTCAGGGTTTGATGGTTTTGTCTCTGTATCATCTTCTGGATATCGGTTCCATCACCTCTGTTGTCCATGCTTTCAATTAATATTAACATTAATTAATATATTAATATTAATTAATATTTATTTACAATTTCAGTTTCTACAATGTTGCATCTAAAGTTTACACTCTTTCCTAACCCATGGTTTCTTTATCCTGGGTTTGTTGATAAACCAACATTGGCTAATACACTATGCCAAAACTAAACAACATATATTGTGTTAAGTGTTAGATCATCTTGTATTATTAGCATGTTGCATGAACCCAATTATATAGTTACAGTTATGCATTTCTATAGCAGTTTAGGGATGATGCACTATATTAGCATTTTCCTAATCCTTAAAGCATAGTGGTCATTCTCAAATTGTTGACTCCATTGTCTGCTTTTTTTTAATTAATATTTTTAAACTTCATAATTGATATAATAATGATTACCCAGTTTTGCTTTCTACAGCACAGCAGTTCTCTTTCTACAAATAAGGCATAATGGTTTGACTCTTATGTATACTTATCTTTGCGCATACTCACAATCAGTTGTTTATATTGTTGTGGAAGTCCATTCCTTTTTAATTTAAAAACAACAAAGGAAAAACAGATATATGGGAAGTTGACTGTATAATACTATCTTAGGGTTATAATTCAGTTATTGGCAATATATTTTATTATATTCAACTGGAGATTCTCAGTCGTCCAGGTCACGGATGTGCCAAAGGTAGACAACCTTTTTCAAAAGGCAACTGGATTTTGTTTTGCTTCAAGACATTTCACTTCTCATCCAAGAAGCTTATTAGATGAGAAGTGAACATCTTCAAGCAAAATAAAGTCCAGTTGCCTTTTGAAGAAGCACCTTTGGGAAATATATTTAATTTAGTTTTTTTAAATCATGTCTCTATATCTACAGGTCCCACTGAATTCTAATGAAATTATATGCCATCAGTTATATGATTATTATCCCAACTTCTAAGGCAGGGGGTCTCCAACCCCCAGTAAGTGGACCAGCACCAGGCTGTGGTATGTCAGAAACTGGGTCGCACAAAAAAGCAAAGCCCCATCCGTGGGATGCAGCAGCACCCTAAACCATGTGCCTCTAATCCATGGAAAAGCCTCTCTCCACAGAACTGGTCCCTGGTGCCAAAAAAAATTGGGAGCCGCTGTTCTAAATTATAAATAAAAATCAGACCCCTTTATTACCAAATTGAAGCCACATATTGCACATATACTTATCACCATTTGAATCAACAATGGGAACATAAAATGTCATGCCAATATAGTTTTATATCAAATTAAAGTAGGTGGATAGCAGATGGGCTCAGCAGTAGGGAAAGTCCCTAAAACAAAGTAGATTATAGTTTAGGAATGACTGAGAATTAAATATCTGTATAAATAATATAATCAGGAAGAAGGTTAAATATCTGCACAAATAATCAGAAATAAATCTTGTGCCATTACATCAGGCAAGACTCACATTAGCCCCTGAGAAACAACTGAGTGACACATAAATTGTACTTAAGATGACATTATGAAAATGTAACTATTCAGAAAAATACCAATTCAATTAAACTGAATTCTTGATTCGCAATCCTTAACATTTCAGTTGATAACAGCTAAACAAACCATGGAAGTAAAGATATTTAAAATTGTTTTATTCTTATTAAAATTGATATTTTTGATTCATGTGTTCAATTTCTCCTAGTTTTTGTTGTCCTTTAGGGCAGCGCATGCCTAGAAAGTGATTCAGAAGCGTTGCATCAGAGTGTAATGTCAGCTCATTAAAACAACTTATTTAATGTGAATCTTTAACAGGGCTGCATTTATTTTGCAATTTGTATGGAATGCTGAAAAAAAGAAATATATGTCATAGCCTCATGTGTTTATTTAGAGTTAATCATACAAAATGACTGCAACACAGTCTTCTTTTCCAAGTTGACGTTTCATTTCCTAGCTTAATTCATGCTTCTTTTCCTTCTCCCTTGCCATAAAGGTGTGCACTCTTCTCCTTTTAATGATTAATTAGGATCAAATTTCACAATTTCAGCCTTTTTAGTTATAAACTACATGTAATCTATAAATATACAATAACATGTAAAAATCAACTTCTTTACTCTGGAATGTTGAAAAAATATCTTGGTGATACTAACTTGCAAGCTAATCTAGTTTAACCTTATATCTGCAAGTTCCTGAGTTTTTCTATAAATATTGTAGCTATGTTTTTAATTGATATGTCTTCATAATACCTGAAGTACACTGTTTCTGCATAGGGTCCCTCCACAGACTGTTGTGCTGCATAAATGCTGAAGCTAACTGAGCCTATAGTTTGAGCCTAGAGGAGATAGACTGAGTGGGGAATTCCTCCTACCTAAGTGTACCATCTCATAACCAGGAGGCTTCCCAGCCAGACAGTATAGTAGCTGGCAGTAATTTATTGTGTCAATACTTCTTTGGTAGGTCACTGCTGCTATAACTTCTTCAGTAGGCCAGGTGACACCCATACTGCTCTGCAATAGGGGGTGTTTTAATAGGTCCCAGCTGTTAAGCCACTTGTTGCTATTAGATTTCCTCCTAGGCCTCTGCTGCTGGACTATTATCCTAAGGTGACCAGACGTCCCGCTTTTGGCGGGACAGACACGCTTTTCAAGCGTGTGTCCCGCGTCCCGCATTCTTTCCAAAAAGTCACGCTTTTTTGAAAGAATGCCCGACGAAACAGCGGGACGTCTGGTCACCTTAGCAGTGCTCCCCAACCGGTGTGCCGCGGCACACTGGTGTGCCTTGAGGCCATGCCAAGTGTGCCGCGGCAAAAGGGGCGGGGCAGGGCGGGGCGCGCGTCCTACCTGGGACTTTTCCTGGTAGCTCCAATCGCGTTCCTTGCTAATAGCGCCCAGAGCAGAGCAGCCCCTTCCAAAAGATCGCGAGACGTTATCTTTTGGAAGGGGCTGCTCTGCTCTGGGCGCTTAGCAAGGAACGCGACTGGAGCTACTGGGGAAAGTCCAGGTAGGACGCGCATCTCTTGCTGGGGGTTGGGCGGGCGGGGCAGGACTGGCGGGCGGGACGGGGCGCGCTTCCTACCTGGGACTTTTCCCAGTAGTTCCAGTCGCGTTCCTTGCTAAGCGCCCAGAGCAGAGCAGCCCCTTCCAAAAGATCGCGAGATGTTATCTTTTGGAAGGGGCTGCTGTGCTCTGGGCGCTTAGCAAGGAACGCGACTGGAGCTACTGGGGAAAGTCCAGGTAGGACGTGCGTCTCTTGCTGGGGGTTGGGCGGGCAGGGCAGGACTGGCGGGCGGGACGGGGCGCGCGTCCTACCTGGGACTTTTCCCAGTAGTTCCAGTCGCGTTCCTTGCTAAGCGCCCAGAGCAGAGCAGCCCCTTCCAAAAGATCGCCAGAATGATGGGATTTGCAAATGCCAGAGATCACCATGGCAACCACAAACGGTTGGGGGCGACGCACCCCTTCTAAAGGGCTGGCCCGGGCATCATCTCCGAAGCCTCCCTCCTTCCCACCCCCCACTCCCAACTACCTGAGCGATGGAGGCGCGGCGGCCGGTTTGGGGCTCGGGGCGGACCCCGGAGGCCCCACCACCCCCGCCGGATCGCACAGAGCGGACATGCAGGCACCGGCCGAGACGCCTAGAAACGGCTAAAAACCCCTTTCCACCCCCCCGCCACTTGTTTTCCTCTTTTGTGCCTGCGCACGCTGGGCCCGAGCATGGGGGAAGAATTAAAACAGCGCACCGAGAGCGTCACCTGACGGTTGTAAGGATCTTGCCTGCCAGCCAGCCCAAGCCATTGCCGCCTCCCCCCCCCATCTGGACGCCAACATTTGCCTTCTTTTGCCCTCTGCGCATGCGCAGAGGGCAAAACTCAAATGGAGAAACCCACCCCCGTCAATGGTGTCCCGCTTGAAGAAAAAAAAAATCTGGTCACTTTGTATTATCCTCCTGTTCTTGGCTGCTTTTTACCTCCCTTTCAATGAGCCTTTTTGAAGGCCTACTGCTGCTGGTCCATCATGGGGCTGCTGGGATACCATTTTCCCCCCTGGTATTCAGAATGTCTTATCTCTGTCTCCTTCCGCTGCTGTAGCTTCAGGCATGGTTAGCTACTGCTGATTTTCCCCTGACTATTTTGCCATTCAGCTTCCACCTGTGTAGTTTAAAGTGATGGTGGTGGTGGTGGTGGGAATCTAGCGTTCTCAGCTAAAAACTTCAGCTTCTTTTCAACCAGCTCTAATCCATAGGACAATATTTCTCCACACCTCTCTCATGTCACCTGCTGGTTATAAAGTTCCTCCTTTTATCTTTCCCAGAGCCATCAGCATAGGCTGGTGAGGCCATTTAAAATTAACTGCAAGGCATTCCGTTCCAAGCTGTGCAGACCCAGTATTTTTGCATTTTAAAAATGCTACATATTTAAAATAATGGATATAAATTATAAATTATGAACTTTACTAACATCCTTCTATAGATACACCAAAAAACTACAGACGTACTACCACACACCATCCAGATGTTACCAGCTGGTAGGAAACTATCTGTCAATCACAGCACGACTGTAATTGTCAATTACTTTGACAGATGGCCTGACCTACAGCTGTAGCCATCTCAAAACTTGCTCCAGGCTTCAGCTCCTGTTTTGCTTAGGCAAGTTTGCAGCAGGCTTACCAAGGCAAAAGAGGAGAACATTTTATCATTGAGAGTTTTGTTTTAATCTGAAAACTGAAAAAAAAATGAGCTTCCATCCAAGTTATTCATGAAACTCATAGTGTCATGACCCATCATCGGGGTGGGTTCCACTTATCTTCTCCACCGGTTCGCATTGCGATGTTTCGCGTGTGTACCCTCGCTCTGCTCACGGTCATGCAATTCTGCTTCTGCGCATGCTCAGTAGCTATAACTGGTGCAAAATGCGGCTGCGCGAGCTGTGGTGGGTGTTTCCAGATACACACACGTAACACCTATACTCCGCCAGCTGCATTGGTTGCCCATTGGTCTCCGGGTGCAATTCAAGGTGTTGATTATCATCTTTAAAGCCCTACATGGCTTAAGACCAGGTTATCTTAGGGACCGCATCCTACCTCATACATCCCTACGACCGGTTAGGTCCCACAGAGTCAGTCTCCTCCAGGTCCCTTCAACCTGGAGGTTGGTGGGCCCGCGGGGGAAAGCCTTCTCTGTGGGGGCTCCGGCTCTCTGGAACCAACTCCCCCCAGAGATCTGAATCATTCCCACCTGGCTGACCTTCCGGAAAGCCATTAAGACATGGCTCTTCCTGCAGGTGGGGTGATTGTGACTGCTGCTTGTGTTGTTTTTATCCCTTTTTATCACTATTTTATTATTGTTGTTTTTATTGTATTTTTGATAGTATTCAGCTGTTCTTATATATGTTGTATGCCGCCCTGAGTCCCCAGGGAGTAGAGCGGCCTATAAGAATCACAAAATAAAATAAAATAAATAAATAAATATAATCAGCCCAAAACACAGCTGAGGAGCTGATTAGCCGTGCTTTGGGCGAAGGAATAAAGGTAAGTTTAAACCGGGGGCCGGCGGGAGGGCCCTTTTTCAAGCAGCAGCAGAGGAAAAAACTTCCAAACAGTAAAAAATTCGGAAAAAAAATAAAAAAAATGGCAGTGCCCACAGACTGGCACCGACCGAACCGGATCCAGGACACCATCGTGACGTCACCAGCGGGTCGCTACCGGTTCGGGCGATCCGGTCCGAACCAGGAGGAATCCACCCCTGCCCATCATCCTTTCTATTACATTAATGACACTTTTAGAAGGTTCCTTTTTATAATTTTAAGATCAGAACTTCACCTCTGCAGCTTATAGATATCCTTACAATACTGTAATTAACTTAAACCCTACAGCAAAGAAAGCAAAGAAATAATAAAAATAGACTTCTCTGCTTCAGAGAAGGACTGCTGATAATAACCCATTTTAGGGATCACAAACTTTTCTTACTGGAAAAGCAGATTCTGTCTGAAAAATGTTGCCTCAAAAATGCACATAATCTGAGCCATAAATGGTTCAAAAAAACAACCAGGGGTTTATATTTAACCCAGAAGTCTATTGGCAATCTATTCAGCTTTTGTAGTAACAGTGTAGCATGAACAAACCAGGCCAATCTTTTTATTGCTAAGGCTGCTATCTTTAAGATTAGGTGTAACTCTCAGATTGTTTTCAAAGGCAAATGTAGAACAAATCATGGTAACCTAACCAGGATGTGACAGAGTGTGAGAGATCATCAACAAAGCTTTATAATCTAAGAATGTTTTTTTTTAAAAAAAAAACTGTATAAGATGAAACTGTATAACAATCCTTCTGGCCACAGCCTCTACCTGATTTTCCAGTAGGAAATACAAATCTAAATGGTTTCCCAAATTGCAGACTCATTCTGTAAAAGGCAGCATCTGAGATCAAAAATGGAATTCTATGGGAATCTGTCAGCTTCAGAACCTACAGCCACTCTTACTGGGATTGAGGCCAAGTCTGTTTTCCCCCATACAGATCTTAACACTTCCAAGCATCAAGACAGCAGCTTGAAAGAGGAGGAGGAGGAGGAGGAGGAGGAGGAGGAGGAGGAGGAGGGAGGGAGGTAGAGGTAGAGGTAGAGGTAGAGGTAGAGGTAGAGGTAGAGGTAGAGGTAGAGGTAGAGGGAGGGAGGGAGGGAGGGAGGGAGGGAGGGAGAGAGAGAGAGAGAGAGAGAGAGAGAGAGAGAGAGAGAGAGAGAGAGAGAGAGAGAGAGAGAGAGAGAGAGAGAGAGAGAGAGATTTATGAAATGAAAGAAAAAAGTGGGTTGACCCCTGCATCACTATTGTGAAGAACTCAATTATTCCATTAATAGAATGGAATAATTCCATTATTCCGTCTCAAGATTTGATCTTAGATCTTGAATTGCATAGCAAAGGGCTATGCAATTCAAGGCAGTATTTTAATTCAGAAAGTTGATTTGCTATGCCTCTACATCTCAAATAACTTTGACTGGCTACTTCTCTCAGATGTTTCCATACTGTGACATACCCTTTAGAAGAAGGTTTAGAAAACATGTTCTCTCTGTTGGAATGCTATATAAATCCAGAGTGTTGCTTTGAAGCTTCAAGGAAACCCAATGGCTCTTCTAAGTTCTACATAGCCCTTCTAAAACTATATAGTTGCCATTAATTAAACAGCCAGCTTCTTCATAAAAACTCTTTGAGTATATTAAACTACCTGTTAATATGGTTTACTGTAGTGCTGGAATATCCTATAGATAAATACATTCAAACAAATAAACACTATGAAGGCACAAGCCAATTAAGAACTAAAAGCTAACAATAGTTAATAGTACACAAAACCAATACACTCAATAAATACTGTGTCATATTCACAGTAAAAAGAACACTTGTATATCTGTAAACTCCTAAATCTATAAACCTGATCCTCCTGCCAGCTAAATATTAAAGGACATAAAGGTAGAAAATTATAGCAATTAATTTTATGGCTATAATTGTTTATAATTGTAGCTCATGTCAATGTATCAATAAGATACATCTTGATTTAGATATGTTTCTATTTTTCTTGTAAAAAATAAATAAATAGCGAAACAGCTGTGAGCTTATTTGAATAATCACACAAAGAATTAGCCCATCATTGAGAAGAGAAGCTTGTTAGTCTCATTATATAAGCATGTATGATTATATTGTCAAATTGAGTATTATTTTGACTGGCATCAGTGACTCATTTCTCCACTTTGGCAGACACACAAAAGGGATGTTTCATGTTGAAAGTAAAAAAATAATTTCACCAAGACTTCAGTTGCAGGTCATATGCAAAAATTTATCTATGCAAGGCTAAATAAAATAGTGAAATATTTATATATCTTTGTATACTTACCTTCAATAATAGATTTATTTGAAAAAGTCAATGTATTGACATGCCCAGAAGTAAGACTTTTTTCCTCACTACATTTTTTTAAATAGTCATTACTGATGTGCAGAAATCTGTGCTGAGACATCAATTCTCACCAAATTAATAACTACCACCAAATTTAGTATTTAGTATCTGTAACAAGCTCCCGTTCTACCCATATGTACATGTTAGATGTTTAGGATTATGTTTAAAAGATTTGAACACACATAGGATCAGTGTCTGAAATTATGTTAATGCCTCCATAAATTTCACTGGATCAGTAATTGCTTGTTCTGTCACCACATATTGCTAAAAAAAAATATAAGATATCCTGGTAGCTTCCTTTTCTTTCAGAACACTTTACATCATTCCATTATTTTTTGGAAGACATTAAATGCTTTATTCAGATGATTCTGCCTCTACCAACTGACTCCAAAAGATATAATGAAAGGAATCCCAAATGGGAATTCATTTCCATGCATTTGTTACAGAACAAATATAAATATAATCAAGTAAATCCAACCCAATAAATATTTTCATTCTTCCAGAAAGGTACTGTCTTTCCAACAGCATGAAAGACAAAAGACCACACTAATATTTTACTGGATTTTGTAGTCCTAACCATCATATTTTTTGCTTTTATAATTCATTACTAGTAACTTCCAATTTCTTTGTCCAAACAAATGTTAGAATGAAATTTTATTTTATCCTAATGTTCCAAACATGAATTGGCAGAAATATCCTTTGACTGCTGTACTTTATAAACACAATGGAAATTCATATAGCTTACACATTTTACATTCCAACATGAATATGATTTGATCTGCTGCCAAATTTTATTAGGAATGTCAAGCAGGATGGGTAGCTAGAGAATCAAGCCAAGGTGACAAAAATGCATCATTGAGATACGTACAGGCAAGTGTATGGTAGAATTAAAAACATATGCTGAAATCTGCTTCATATCTCACAATTTAGATTTATTTTACAGGGACACAGAGGCTTTCCAGGATCCAGTTGGATCCTGCAACTTTATCCTTGGACACATATATTTGCCTTCATTGATGAGAGACTTTCCAGTCTGAGTTTGATAATGCCCTAGTACTGTACAGTATGTCTCCAGAATTAAACATTATAATGTCCAACTTCATACTGAGATCGATAGAAATGGGGTTTTCTTCTTCCTTAATGCAAGAGAGTAATCATTACGCAATAAAGGATCCAAGAAAGACGTCACATATACTAGGATTGCATTATTCTTGTTCCGTTTAAAATAGCTTGAAAGAAACACTTCTAAGGTAGAAATGGCAACTATTTATTTATTTATTTATTTATTTATTTATTTATTTATTTATTTATTTATTTATTTATTTATTTATTTATTATTTATTTATTTATTTATTATTTATTTATTCATTCATTCATTCATTCATTTATTTATTTATTTATTTATTTATTTATTTATTTGTCAAACACGTATAAGATAACAGATATAGGAATAAACATGATTATGAATACAGAATAAGGATACGAATAAATGGGGACAGTAGGACAGGGAAGATAGGCACGTTGGTGCGCTTATGCATGCCCCTTACAGACCTCTTAGGAATGGGGTGAGGTCCAGTGGGAGTTTCTTTTTTTTTTAATTGAAAAGTTTTAACAGTACAAAGTGCAAACATTTTTCTCTTTTCTCCCCCCCTTCCCCCCTCCACCCTTCCCACCCCTCTTACCCTCCCCTCCACCCACCCACCGACTTCCCAGAAAAAGCACAGGGTATAATTTCAAAAAAAAATAGAGCTAAAATATGCTAAAAAGTTATGGGAGTGGGAGTTTCTACCGATTCGCCCTGGTTCAAGCGGACCGGTAGCAGCGGCAGTGGGAGGCTCTGCCCACCTACCCGGATGTCATCACAAACACTCTGTGCATGCACATCTCCGAACCAGTAGCGAAGGTAAGTGAAACCCACCACTGGTGAGCTCCGCAGTAGACAGTCTAAGGTTAAAGTTATGGGGGTTTGGGGAAGTAACTACGGAGACAGGTAGTACATTCCAGGCATTGACCACTCTGTTGCTGAAGTCTTATTTTCTGCAATCAAGTTTGGAGCGGTTTACCTTAAGTTTATGTTTAAATTGAAGCTCCCAGTGATGGTTTGGCTTTGAAGACAGTCAGTCAAACGGCTTAATGAAAGCAAAGTAATAAAAAGAACTGAGACGTTACAGGTGAGCAATGAAAGAGAAGGGACGGGGAAAGACTCACACATTTTTCAGGATAGATCATTGCAATAGTAAGTCAGCAAGCAACCAAGTGAGCAACAGGCATGGGAGGGCACAGGCATCTGTCTCTCCCTTCATATGTTCATAAAAATGTCTTTCATATGAGGGTTATGCTTTTCAGAAATGGAATGCTTTTCTTCCTGAATGTAAGGTCAGTCTAGCTTATAAATATCATCATGCCAGATTTGCTTCTTTTATCTTCTACACCTTCTTGTCCTTTGACTTTTTTTTTCTAAAATAATACTTGCTGGGTTATTATCTGTTCTGATTTTCAAATATATTGATAGATTTTCTTGACTTCAAAAATGTTCTGCCCTAATCCAAGTTTCTCATTTTCTGAAAGTTTCACTTTCCATGACTTTAGGAAACCACATGCAGCAATTGTAGCTAGGGATGCTGACATTAACCACAAATAAAACTTGACAGCACTCAATGCATTCATTCGTATCTTCTTTTAGGAAATTCATATTAAAAAATAATAAATAAATAGAAATTAGATTTTTTTCCTCCCTTTGATTGTGGAATAACATATATTGAAGAGCATTGGTAAGTCTGTCTTTTATTTGTATCTTTGAATTTTTAATAGGAACTCTAATAATTTCATACTGAATACTGAATTGAAAAGAATGTTAAGATGAGATAAAATGTTTCTGCAACTGATTCATACTTACATAGAAGTAAATTCCACAGAATTTAGTGGAATTTGTATAGCAATAGCATTAAATATACCACTCCATAGTGTTTTACAGCACTCTCTGAATGGTTTACAATGTCAGCATATTGTCCCACCAATCTGGGTCCACATTTTACTGACCTGAGTCAACATTGAGCTCTAGTCAGGATTGAACTGCTGGCATATTGCTTTCTAACCACTGCATTACCATGCAATTAACTGTTGACCAGGTGTGAAGGTAAGTAAATAGAAGAGTATGCTGTGTTTCTCTAAATATGTTAAACTAAATATAGCCGATAGTAACTTAATTAGTAGATTATGCAAAGCTGATATAGTAGGTCAGATTTCTAAAAATGAATAGTCTGTTGATTGGATGGATGTTCAAAGCTAAATACATGTTAAAATTAAGTCACTATGCTTCATTTGCAGTGAAATAACTTGTTATGTGAAGAAAGCAAAACTGGTTATACATTATAATACAAGCACAATGTTTGAAATGGTTTATGAAAAAAAAAGAGACCTGGCAACAAGCTTGAAATATGACTAGTGTGGTTTAATACACACATTGAAAAAGCCGTGGTAGTGCAGTGATTAGAATGCAGCATTGCAGCTCTGCCCACAGCCAAGAGTTCAATCCTGACTGGCTCAAGGTTGACTCAGCCTTCCAACCTTCCAAAGTTGGTAAAATGAGGACCCAGATTGTTCTTTTGTAAAAGTGTATAACTACAAATTGTAGCTGGGTTGACATGGCACAGTAAGCCATGATGTAGTTTGTTTAGTTCTGGCACATGAATTCAACTAATGTGGCATTAAACCATGCTTTTTGCTTGGTGTATTTTCAAACTTAAGCCAATGTTGGTTAATTCAATAAAACCAAGCATTGATAGAAAAATGTACAGTATTTGTAAACTCTCTTGACATCAGAGAAATGTACATTTTTCTGCAATATTAACTTAAGGAGAAGAATGAAGAAAATTGGACCACTTCCTAAAATTGTGTCGCACTAGTATAAATACATAAAACCTAGTTCTTCCAATTTGCAAGGGAGTCTAAGAGTGTTATGCATCTCTGGGCATGGTTGATGGTTTGAGGGCCCTCCCTCCACCTTGTTAATGTTTTAACCTTGTTAATGTCTTTTAAAAACTTTTTTTACTTTTAACTTGTACATTTTTAATCTTGTTTTTAACTGTGTTTTAATATTTTTAGTCACATTTTTATATAATGTTATGATGTTGTTTGTAAACTGCCCAGGTTGACTTAAGAGAGATAAGCAGTGTAGAAATTTGATAAATAAATAAATGTTCATTAATGTGTGTACTGCTACCTTTTATTGTTTTCATGTAGTGCAGTTATTTTAATCAGTAAGCAGTCAGTCAATTACATGCATGAACCTAACTTTTCCCTTACAGTCTGTTAAATAACTGTCTGAATTGTATGGCTGGCAACCAGCGACATGGTATTAATTTAGACTGCAAAAGAAACTGCTCAGCATTTTTGGAAAAAAAGAACATGCTCCCAACAGATTTCTGAAAATAGATATTGTTCTTTATAGGGGCTTATCATTAACAATAGAGCAGGGCTGATATCTAGAGGCATTTTCAGTAGCTGTGAGTTAGTATAAACTGCTCTATATTTCTTTCTTATCAGATCCCTTTTAGAGATGAAATTGAGAAGAAAGGAGACTCAACCAGAGTGTAAGACTTGGGAGCACTGATGTGAAGCTGACCTTAAAACAAATCTAAAGCTGAAAGAAGATTCACTAGTTACTTATTAAATTTATTCTTTAAGAAAAAAACATCCGAAGGACTTGCACTTTTTCTTTTCATGAAAAAGCAGAACTAAATACAGCCATAAAACAGCACTGAATGTAAGAAGAAGAGGAGGCAACGACTAGAAAGGTGATTATGGCCTTTCAGGGAAGGTTGAGAAGAAAGGGAATTAGGTCAGAGGTGGGTTCCTGCCGGTTCGGACCAGATCTATAGAACTGGTAGTGGGAATTTCCCCCCGCTCGCCGAATCAGCAGTGATGGCTGTCTGGCCACGCCCCTGAACCGGCTCTCTCGGCGTCGGCGTAAGCACCACCATCTTGTTTTTTACTTTTGCGCATGCGCAGAAGCTCGGTTTTCGGCACTGCGCATGCGTGCATGTGGGGCGCAGGAGGAAGCGAACCAGCAGCGAGGTAAGTTAGAACCCACCCATGAATTAGGTAGGAGAGCACACTTACCTTAAACTTTTAAACTTTTCCTTCTTATCCCCTTTTAGGGGATCCTCTTTTGGGGAATCCACTTTTGGGGAAGTCAGATACCACACATGGCTTTTGAATAGCATGCCAGATGGTTGCATTCCAAAATGTCAAAAGAGCATGAAGGGCCAGGACATAAAATCACTTCGGGTTTAACAAACTATGTTAATTACATAAACTGAAGATAGTTACTTCTATGCTTCGTCTCCATACAGTTAATTTTCTTCTTTTGGATGCATTGAAAATTTTGATTCAATGGCAATTCTTGGAAAGACCCTGGTGGCGCTGCAACAACATCCTTGAGTTTTAGGATCTGCATGAAGTCTTGGGACCTCAGTTTCCTCTTTTAATCCTTTGTGTCTTCCACTTGGTGTCTTATCTGCATGTGCTACTCAAGGATAGTATTCTATTCAGTTACAAATCAACATTATTCTGTTATACCATCAGATTTTGTTGCCAGTACTGATTTTGGACAGCTCATATTTGTACATCTCTGCTACAACAACTATTCCTTTAACATAGTACAAATATTTCAAAATCTCTAGCAAGTACCATTTAAGCCTCTTACCATCTCCTTCTCTGCATTCCCAACACAGACATAAAACAAAACAATCAAAAGTCCTGATTCTACTTTCCAGCTAAAGTTTTTAAAGTCCAGGAACATTCATGATATCACCTAAGTCTGTTTATTTTATGAGCAAGAAAAAGAGATGGGTGGGGTTTTTTTTGTTTTTTCTTACCAGATCCATGAGATTTCTTTTAAGGCTCACCATCGTAGCCACAGTGATTTCCTTTCCACCTGTTGTTAGTAATAGCAATAGCACTTAGCCTTATATACCACTTCATAGTAGGGGTGGGTTCCGGATTCTGCTACTGCCAGTTTGCTTGGTGTCATGCGCGCGCTTTGCACGTGCGCATGCACAGTACTAAAAAAAGCTTCTGCGCATGTGCAGAAGCAAAAAATAAGATGGCGGCACCTATGGCACCACAGAGAGAACCGACTCGGGGGCATGGCAGGCCTGGGTCAATGCCAGTTCCAGCGACCCAGGCCACTAAGTTACTAATGGTTCTATAGAACCAGTCCAAACTGGTAGGAACCCACCTCTGCTTCATAGAGCTTTATTGTTGTGTCCCAGCAAAGGAACCCCCAGAAAGGACATGCACACAACTGTTTGCAAAAGAAAGCAAGGAGTGTTTACTAATAAATATTCTTAGTAAAAAATCAGGGTCCAGAAACAAACGGAACGAGAGTCTTGGTGAATATTATCTTTGTGAGCTTTTCAGCCAGAGTACAATGTCCAAAACAAAGTTGGCAAGTACACTGTGCTTATCTTTTTACTCACTGGAGTTGGCAGGAATCCCAGAATCCAAAGCAAAGGAGCTGAAAGTTCAAAAGACAGGACTCAGAGCGGGAACGCTGATGCAAAGAAGTCTTGAGTGATAACAGATCACAATTGTTGCTTCCAGCAACAACTAAGACATGCTCCAGGACTTAAATAGCCTGAGGGCGTGGCCAATTAGCCCTCAGCTTTACATGCGAGGAGACCTCCGTCTGTAAAGCCATTCCTGTCTGCTAGCTGCTCTCCGTGCCCTAGCATCCAGCAGAGGCTCCTCCTCTTCTGATGACCCACTCTGCACCAGCTGAGAAGGTGCAGAAGGCCCCGGCTGGTCTTCCTCCTCTGGCACTGAGTCCTCCTCGCTCTCAGACTCAGCTGCAGGTACACGGGATGATAGTGCCGTGCCACAGTCGGCTCTGGAACCTCCAGATCCGCTACCAGCTGCACGGGACACAGACAAGCCACAACACTTACAGTACTCTCTAAGCAGTTTACAAAGTCAGCATTTTGCCCCCAATAATCTTATTCCTCATTTTACCAACCTCGGAAATATGGAAGGCTGTGTCAACTTTGAGCTAGTCAGGATCGAACTCCTGACAGTGAGCAGAGTCAGCCTGAAATTCTGCATTCTAACCACTGCGCTACCGCAGATAGAAAAAAAGCATGCTTATAGGAAAAAGAATGTTGCTTCCCAATCTGCATTTTACCACATCTTAGCACTGAGGGTGGTAGTTTTGCACTCTTGCAGAAAATAATGTGAGCTAATTTTCTGGCACAATTAATTCTACTCTTGAAGGCTAGGCTAAGAAAAAGCACCTCTCTGTGTGCAGAATCACCCATACACACAGAACATCAAATTGGCCAATCCCAAATTAAGAGGTACTGTTGCTAGAATGGCCACTTTTCTTCTGGGAAAGCACACCATGATATTAAAAAACTTTCTACCAATAAGAATATTGACAATATTTATATGGCAAGATCTAAAAAAATGGCATGGGATTTTCCAGTTCTTACAAGAAAAAAAGTTTTATAATAAAAGTAAGCATTGAAGCACAATGCAGGCGGGAGGATGTCCACAGTGCAGTACTTTTCCTCTGTCCATAGGATAGATATTTTCATGTTTGAACAGTAAAAATGTTCAACTGGCTAGGCCAGTGAAGTTTTCAATTCCAGCAGCCACCTGGAGATACATAACCTATTGGCCAGTTAGGAGACGGAAGTCCTGAAGCAGGCCAATTGGCGTCCAGAAGTTTCTTAACCTCCAAAGTGATCAAGAATGTCCAGATTGGGTGTTGCTTTCTGGCACTCAATGGAAAACATGAGTTTCATGCCCGAATGCCTTGGTCCAGCTTCAGCCAACTTCAGCCACTTCAGAAGTGGACAAGCAATGAGAGGAAGGCTTCACTGCAAAGACATGTCTTTGGCAAATGCTTAGTAGGGTATCTTCATGCTGTGACAATACAGACTTCTGGAAGAGGCCATAATAAGTACCGTATTTTTCTGAGTATAAGACGCACCTTTTTCCTCCCTAAAAGTGGCTGAAAATTTGGGTGCGTCTTATGCTTCGAATGTAGCTTTTTTTTCCAGCCCTAACTAGGTGCTACAGATCTTCCCAGCTCTTACCTTGCAGGCTTTTTCATTGTTACTCTCTCCAAAGAATGTTTTTCCAGCCCTAAGTCTTTGCAGGTTTTTTTTTCATTGCTCTACTTGCTCCAAAGAAGGTTTTTTCCAGCCCTAACCAGGTGCTAACGATCTTCCCAGCTCTTACTGGCTTGCAGGCTCTTTCATTGTTATTCTCTCAGAAGAAGGTTTTTTAAGTCCTAACCAGGAGATAAAATAATGTGCTGAAGCTGCTCCGAATAAGTTTTTTTCTAGCCCTAACTAGGTGCTAATGATCTTCCCAGCTCTTACTGGCTTGCATGCTCTTTCATTGTTACTCTCTCAGAAGAAGGTTTTTTTTAAGTCCTAACCAGGGGATAAAATAATGTGCTGAAGCTGACCAGACTAAGGATGCTAGCCAGATGAATACCTGGTAGGCAGATTGTTTTCCCCTATTTTCCTCCCCAAAAACTAAGGTGCGTCTTATACTCCGGTGTGTCTTATACTCCGAAAAATATGGTATGTTTGTGTTATTTACCTCTTTCTAAACTAAAAATCCATATTACCCCAGATTAAGATTTCAAATATATTTTCTTTCTTTCAAATATATAGAAAACTTTCCTCTGATGCAGCATAAGGTAAGCAATTTGCTTAATGTAAGCCCCATGTGTCCAATGTAATTTTTTTTCTTTGATGACTGTAGAAAGGAGCAGTTCTGGGCAGCAATATGCCTGTAGAATAGCAAAAGAGAAGAAAGGGGAATACTTTTTCAAAAATCCCTCGGAGAACTGAGCATATTCAGTATCTCCAGTATGATAGCTAATGCGAGAACGAAGAGTGTAGAATGAAATGACAGGTATCGTGCTTAAAAAAATAAATGTTTCAAAGCTGCAACATTTCATTAAAGATCCCTCCACACCATTTTTTTTTAACTTGACTTCCTTCAAAATATATGTCAGATGTTGATAGGATGTAAAAGGATCCTTTAAATGATAATTCAATATTTTACCATCAAACTCTAGTACTACTAATAATGGGCTTTTTTCCCTAGCAGTATTTTTTTTTTCTCTCTCTCTCCATCATTTTCTGAATATTATTTTTAGATTGACCCGGAGCATTTTCATTTTGTCAGAATGTATTAACGTGCAAAGAGGCTCATTCATATGTGATTATTAAGGTGGGATTAGTAAAAACAAAGGGCACGGAACATTTTCAACTCAATCTGTGGACTGAGGGATAAGATGCAATATTGGCTCATTTTCATTATAGCAAGAGAGAACATAATTTTCTGTTCTCTCTGCAAGTCCTGTATTATCCACAGGGGAGCTGTTATTATCTACATAATGTACTGAGGCATCTGCAATTAAGCTTACTATTCATATTAGTCTCCCTTGGTTTGAAGTCACTTTCACTTAAATCAATAAAATTAAATTAGCCTTTTCTTCCAGGCCACAAAGATTTTTTTTCTTCTAATTATGTTTTAGAAGTTTACTATTTTTATGGTCCAGTGTCCAACTTGTTACCAGCAAAGGAGAGCTACCTGAGAGGCTGGTGGATCAGGTCCAGTGGCACACAGCAAGACTTATTTCAAGGTCATTTATCTAAAGTGATTCAAGTAAAAACACTCTGTTTTCATCTAGTTGCCTTTTTGCATACTTTCTAACTCTATGTTGCATATTATGATTTCTGCACTGCCTAATCACTGCCTAATCACTAAACAATCACTGCTTGATTGGGAGAAAAGGGTAGGAAAGTATGAATGGCTCTATACCTCACTGACAGATAGCGTTCATGCAAAGTAACAATAAAAAATAGAAGTAAAATAAAAACCACAATTAGAACACTATTTATAATGTAATAGGAAAGATTGTAGTGAAATACTGAGTCAAGTTACCATCAGTCCTGTACTGAAGTCCAGTATTCCCCAATAAAGTTTCAGATAAGAATGAATACAAAATGTCTACAACAGTAGTTGCATTCCCAGCCTGGGGAACTTGTTTTCCGGCTCAGGAAATACCTTTGCAATCATATCCTTCTCATTTTAGCTTTGTAGAAATGAGTCATCACAGGAAGAATAGTAATAGTAATAGCACTTAGACTTATATATCACTTCACAGTGCTTTACAGCCCTCTCTAAGTGGTTTACAGAGTCAGCATATTGGCCCAACAATCTGGGTCCTAATTTTACCAACCTCAGAAGGATGGAAGGCTGAGGCAACGTTGAGTCGGTGAAAATCGAACTGCTGGCAGTCAGCTGAATTAGCCTGCAATACTGCTTTCTAGCCATTGTGCCATCACAATGTGAGCAATCTGGTGAATATTCTGCATGCAGTCTCCAGACCTCTTTTTTTGTGCTAATTTGCCCTTAATTACACCACTGAAATTTAATGGGAAACAGATAAATCATATTTCCCAGTTATTTTGCCAGAAATGAAAAAAAGAGAGAGAATGGAATGGTTTCAGTTTCAGAAATGTTTCATGTATTTACAAAGATTTCTTTATAAAAAAATTTATACCCCACCAAACTGAAAATTCCTATTTTCATGCTCTTCTGGCAACATTATTGTACTTTTTTCCCCCCCTGCGGCTGTTGGCTGCCTTAAAAAAAGTGGAGTCTATGACTCCTGAAAAGTTATTGAACTCTGAATGACAATATCAGACAGAAGCTTTTTAAGAACAAAACTTCTCTAATAGTTCTCCATAACTGTGGAGCAACCTTTAACAGTTAACCTGTCTCCATGGATTATAATGATTGTGGTGCTATGAATTTCAAATTCCCATTTGATTATACAGTAGAACTCACTGGATGACCAAAAGGGTTTCTTTCTCTCAGCCAAATTTATCCTTCAGGATCGATCTTGTAAGGATTAGATGAGGTGAGCCCCTGGTTGCATATTCCTTGAACTCACAGGAAGTTTTAAACAAAAAATGCAATAAACAAATAACAGTATCAGGTGAATTAGTACCATTTAGAACTCACTTGGAGCTTTCTGGGGTCCTAATATGGCTTATCTAAATCTGGATTGATTTTGCTAAAGTTACCTGCTTGTTGTTCGTTTATGTGACATCAATAAAAAGCAAAAGGCTTTATAGGACTTTTATCAGAACTGCAGAAAAAACAATTACTGCCAACCTGCCTTCCATTGAGGACCTGTACACTGCACGAGTCAAAAAGAGGGCCGTGAAAATATTTACTGACCCCTCGCATCCTGGACATAAATTGTTTCAACTCCTACCCTCAAAACGATGCTACAGAGCACTGCACACCAAGACAACTAGACACAAGAACAGTTTTTTCCCCGAACATCATCACTCTTCTAAACAAATAATTCCCTCACCACTGTCAAACTATTCACTAAGCCTGCATTACTATTACTATTAGTTTTTCTCATCGTTCCTATCACCCATCTCCTCCCACTTATGACTGTATGACTGTAACTTGTTGCTTGTATCCTTACGATTTATATTAATATTGATTGTTTCCTGGTTGCTTATTTGAACCCTATGACAATCATTAAGTGTTGTACTTCATGATTCTTGACAAATGTATCTTTTCTTTTATGTACACTGAGAGCATATGCACCAAAGACAAATTCCTTGTGTGTCCAATCACACTTGGCCAATAAAGGATTCTATTCTATTCTATTCTATTCTATTCTATTCTATTCTATTCTATTCTATTCTATTCTATTATGGTTCTATAGCTACAGAACACATTTCTATGATGTGAGGAAGCTGGGAAGATCCAACGGTTTACCTTTGCCATCTCAATTAGAAATGTCAGATTGGAGCACTTTGCATTGCATGCCAGAGGACCTGACTGGTCAGAGTTGAGAAAGCTGTGAAAACCAAAGTGGCAACAGACGTCTAGGTTGAATGCCTAGATTCCTCAGAAATATAAAATATTGATTAAAAAGCCCTGATGTTAAAAATATTGTCCAGCTTTGTAGCCTAGTGAGACAACAGCTTACATTTTATGCTATTAGTAACTACAAAGCATACTTGAAAAGGTAGTAGCCTCATAAATCTTCAGGTAATATATCATTTAATTAGGTTATTCCTGCTATGTTGCTGTCTTCTAGTCATGACTCAATTATATAGAAGAAACAAAACCAAACAGTGTAAATGAAGGCATCATAAAAATGGACTGTCACACAAAACAGTAAACATATCTGAGAAGAAAATTATCCATAAATTACTATGCTGTAGTAATTTGCTCTAATAATGCTTAATTCACATTCGGTGTAACTTCACCATGGGACATAAGATGCAGTACTCGGGATCACTTCAATTACCGTACCATCTTCAAATTTAATACATTTTAATGCAACAGTATTCCCTGTTCTTGCTGAAATAGTTTAGAAGACTAAAGGATGTCATACATAGGCTTCATATGGTGGGAATTTGTTTTATTACTAATGTCAGCATTCTGAGAAATGCATCCCTTGAAAGTAGAACTCTGAGGCAGGTAGATTCCTCAAAGAACAGGTTTATTCAGAGGTAGGTTCCTGCCGGTGTGGTTAATAGCTGTTGTTCGGCACAGAGCCGAAGACGCTGCTGCTGTTCGCGGCACGGGAGCTTTCCCCGGGTGCTTTCCCCGCCCGCATGGAAGCTGCCAATTGCGTTTTTTTGCCCTCTGCGCATGCGCAAAGCATTCTGCATGCGCAGAGGGCAAAAGAACGCAATTGGCGGCTTCCATGCGGGCGGGGAAAGCGCCCGGGGAAAGCTCCCGCACCGCAAACAGCAGCAGCGTCTTTGGCTCTGCGCCGAACAACAGCTATTAACCACACCGGCAAAAACAGGCAGGAACCCACCTCTGGATTTATTGGATTTATCATATCGGCACAGCTGGTGAAAACCGACCGAAAATTACCATGGATTTCACCTAATTAAAAAATCAAAGTTCACCCTTTACCCAGGTCATCAATCACATTGTGCAATGGAGATGCTAGCAGGTTGCTTGGTTACTTCACTCCTCCTCTCTCAGCCATCTGTTGAAATGACCTTGGTTCCCACAGGAAAACTTTTTGTTTTCACGGCCAAGCCAGGCTATCTACTTTCCCCGCTCCCTTTCCCCCTTCTGCTTTGTGGCAACCATGAAGCAGCAAAAGATGGCTCAAGCCAGGTTCGGTTCAGGGTTGACAACTAACTGCATTCATATTCCATAACATATTGTGGTAAAACAAGTGCCCTGTTCACTTTTCATTCATGTGCAATTTTCCATTAATGTGGAATGAAAAAATAGAATCATGTCTTCTGGGTATACTTCTCACATCAGTAACCAATCAGTAACCAATCAGTTTCCATTCTTGTTTATGAATGACCAATGAATTGTTTGAAGAATGGAGACCATTCTATGCAAATTTACTCCCCCTCCCTTGAGTTGGAATTTAGTGCAATTAGGGGGTCTATATCCAATAATCACATTATACTTATCTAAAAGACTTCCTTTTTCAGGGTGTCACTCTGAATCCCATGGTGGATAAAAGGGGTCAGATTTAAAGAGATACAATTTATCTGAAATTCATATAGACATACTATCATTAAAGCCACAGGTTGTTCCAATTCACATTGATTTTTCCAAGTCATTATTATGAATCAAATGCATAACACATCATTAATCCTATGCTGGTAATCTTGCCAGTTATATCAACCAAGGGGGGAAAAAGTTGCTGAAATATAAAATTCATCATATGTTCATGTGTCCAGGGTTTCTTCCACCCCTTGGGCCTTATTCTAGTGCAAGTCTACAGGCTTAAATCCTGACTAAGGGAGAAGAATGCTTAAATCCCCTTTGGAATGGCTTTTGAAGCCAATGGAGTTGTTTTTTTTAATGTCCTAATTGCAGGGAAGATTTGCAAAACAGATTAGATTGTGTAGTGGTCATTTTCAATATCATTTTATTAAAATATTTTTGTAAAAAAAAACTAATACAAGCTAATATTAAGTAAGAAAAAGAAGAGAAAACAAAAAAAGTGAAAGTGAAAAGTGCAAGAAAAGAAAAGAAAAGAAAAAAAGAAAAAAGCATACAAAAAAACTAGTTTCCAATCTTTTTATAGCAGACATAAGGACAAATATAAATTTGCCCCTTCTCTAACTTACAATCACTTCTCTTTCTATAATCTATCCTGCTCATCAAAACCATAAACCATGCTCATTTTTTCTATTGTCCCTAAAAATATCCATAATTGTGTAGAAGATATTCATGAAGGCTCTTCACGTGTATAGGAATAAAAAACCAAAAGGCACTTATATTTGTTTCAAGTGATATCATTTAATGTGTGTGTGTGTGTGTGTGTTTGTTTGTTTGTTTGTTTGTTTGTTTGTCTTAGTTCCTGGGAACTAATAAAAGATCCACACCTGTGAATACCTTTCACTATTTGAAAAAACTGTTTTAACCAAGATTAAAAGTGAGTGGAGTCACGCATTATCTTTTCAGAATCTTTTTTTTTTCTCATTCAAATGTTTCCTCATTCCCCCTCCCCCTCTCTCTTGCTTTTCCTTATTGATACTAATAAGATGAAGACACAAAGAATTTTCTGTTATATGAAATATTTCCTTTGTTTGGGGAGTGAGTGCACAGTAAGCCAGGTTGGCTGTTATTTGTTTCTTCTATAGAGACTGATATTCATCTGTCAATACCAATTGGACTAAAGATTCACCACCACAGGTTTGTTTAAACCAACATTTGAAGAGTCCCAAGCAGATAACAGCAGAAATGCACCCAAGCCCTAGGTTGAGAAGTACATTAGCAACAAAGGGGGTTTCTCAGGGTAGCCTCCTTAAATTTAAATTGGTCAGCTTCTAATACATGGGAATCTTTATAGGTACAACACACTACACCGTCAGGGGTGGGTTGTAACATTTCCTCGCCACCGGTTCGCTTCCTCCCGTGCCACATGGCTGCATGTGCATTGCACGCCACGTGGCCCTGCGTGAGCATGTGCAGTGCCAAAAACTCGGCTTCTGCACATGTGCAGAAGCAAAAATGAGCTTCTGCGCATGATACAGAAGCCAAAAACAAGATGGCGGTGCCCACGGACCGGCACCAACAGAACCGGCTCCGTGACATCACCACCGGTTTACTAATGGTTCTAAAGAACTGGTTAGAACCGGTAGGAACCCACCTCTGTACACAATACAACAAAAGACTTAATGCTGCCTTTACACATAGTTGTTGCCCCTATGGGTTGTGTATCTAATGATTGCATTAACAGTCTTTTGGATGGCAAAGAGAGATTTGAAGAGTGGAGTTTGAAGGAAGATGTCTAGAAAGATATGACTAAACATTTAAAAGTCTTCACCTACTCAGTTTGGTAGCTGTCAGTTTTCCAAAAGTGGGAGTGATTAGCATGCTGATTAGTGAATGCAACCACCTTGGTTTTCACATGGTTGGTTTCCAGCATTTTGGATTGACAGCCAGATATTAGTGCATGGAGGGCTCAGTCACAGTTCCACTTCGGATATAGACAGAATAATAGCATCATCCACATATAAAAGAATGGATTTTGGTTTGCTAGCTAGAGAAGTAGGGGTGAAGGATGAAATGCAGTTCTAGTAAGAACTTGGACAATATAGTTGAATTTTCCCTTCTTATATAAACTAGATTTGGAAAAGCTGGCGTGTGTTCAGTGGAGATCTGGTTTTATGAGGAACTGTTAAAGGAGCTGAGCATACAGTATTTATTATTCCAGTTATATACTATCTTATTTCAAACAATTCTGAGCAATTCACAGAATAAAACATACAATATATTCAAAAATAGTAAAGCATAATAATACTGTAACTTAATAACAATCCCATAAAGCCCATCAAAATAAAAAAAATTAGAAATAAAACAAATAAGAAACTTAACCTTAGTGTTTGCCCCATAAGTGTACACCAGTTAATCAACTAATCTGCTCGTGTAATGATAACTTTCACAATCCTCCTTGACAACATTACAGACAATCTGGATTTCCTAAAAGAAACTATTCTATAGGAAGGGGAAATCACTGAGAAAGTCAGATGTTCCCCTACAAATCTTGAAAGGCCCTTAAAACATTCTGCCCTGAATATAGTGCCCAGGACAAGCATATTCATTTAGAAAGAGAAGGTCCTAAAGAAAGTTGAGAATCAAGTCATACAAGGTTTCACAGATTAAAAGTAGTTTTTTAAATTGTACCCAGAAGCCTCTGTGTAATAGTGCAGATTCACCAGCAAAAGATGGGCAAAGATTCTCTACCTGGGATTCTAGAGGAGCTATGAGCCTATAAGAACTCCCAAGTCATAGACCTGCTCTTTAGGATAAAGTGCAATCCTGTCCATAGACAATATAAGAAAGCAGATAATTTGGGGATACATAGTATCTTCATCTTATTAGGAGATTCATGTTGACAACTGGGGGAAGACTAACAACTGTAGAGTAAGAGCATGCACTCACCCTTGTTAGAGGCTTTCCAGTGGGGACAGGTGGCCATGGGTTGCAAGCCATGTAGTAGATTCCTACACTGAATAGGAGATTAGATGACCTATAAAGTTTCTTCCAAGTTATAGATTGTATGTGTCTACTAGCTAAATACCCGTGCTTCGCTACGAAACTATGTGATGGGGCTTGATAAATTGACACTTAAAGCTTGAAAATTAATGAGTAGTTAAAAAAGGGACTGTATTATTTCGTTAGAGATGGTAAGCTAAGTTTCTGTTACAGATGAAGACATTATTTGCATAGCATGGACTTTCAATTCGTCCCTCAGATGAATTGCTCAGGACCTCCCTGTAAACAACATTCCTGTTTTTGCTCTCTGGCTGGAAGATGACCAGGCTGTCAGGTGAATTGACTCTGGAGCATGCCACATAGAACTGGCCATTGGAGAAAAAGGCAGCTTCCCTTACTTGTGTTTTCCTAATCGCATCTGTAAATCTTTTCCTGTGTTATTTGCCTCTTTTCCCTTTAACTGATGTTACAGTAGAAGGAACAGATTCGTCTGAACTGAGGAGGAAAATAAGGGAGGGAATCTGTCTCTGCCTACCAGCATCCACTGGTATTCATCTGGCTAGCATCCTGTTAGTGTGTGAGAGAGTTGAGAGGTGTTTGAAACTCAAACAGTATTTGCTGTGTGAGCAAGAAGGATTAAGGACGGAGTCTGTGCGTGGCTTGGCTCAACTGTTCTGTAGTAAAGCTGCTTGCTGCTGTGAAAGCAAAAGCGAAACTGAAACTCCTCTGCTTGTGTTTTGCATTTGGATCAGATTTCTTTTCAGGTGGGGAGGGGAGAGCAGAACTCCTTGGCATCAGAGCTTGTAATAATAATATAAAAATACTCATTCTCTGATGGTCATTTTGAAAAATCCTTTCTTAGTGAGCACCTAGAAGGCAAGATGAACAATGCGGCAAATTTCAAGTTTGTAGGCTTTACGGTTCTGGAGATTTCATGATTAATGTGTGAGTGGTTTTCACTTTTATATATATAGATTATTATCTGTGCTGCCTATTGAATTGAAAGATGTAGTATAAACACACTAATTAATGTAATCTCAGATAAAATAAACTACTGTAGTGGACAGGATATAAAATAGCTGAGCTTCATT
Source organism: Diadophis punctatus similis (assembly GCA_023053685.1). Taxonomy (NCBI): domain Eukaryota; kingdom Metazoa; phylum Chordata; class Lepidosauria; order Squamata; family Dipsadidae; genus Diadophis; species Diadophis punctatus. Next base: position 38,882,680 of record JALIGW010000002.1, on the reverse strand, counting down.
TACCAAACATATATTTTCTAATATTCCTGGACAGAGTTTAATTTATTTACTGTATTTTTTTTCTTCCTGAATCGATGGGGATTTAATCTCCCATTAACTAGTAAGTCTTATATTCTCCAGCAGCCTTGCATGTGAGACTTTTTTCTTTATTGCCATTCTTCACCTATTGCTTAGAATCTCTTAATAACCCACTATCCATCATAATAGATCCCAATTTATCTCTTTGACGTCTCTGGGCTTTTATAATCATAGGGAGATTGTGATGGGTTCTCTTATTTTATAGCAACCTGCTTTTGTAAAATGGAAATCTTGTCAGGACATGTCATTCAGCTAATGAACTGTGACTGCTGACTTCTTCCTATCAGTGTAGCTGCAGTGTTGCCAAAGTTTGAAGCTGTTTGGAATCTAGACAGTTTGGTGACATATCTCTTAGAGGGACTGACATGCTGACATGTCTTTAGGATTCACACATTGTCAAAGTAGCCAATTTAAACCTAAATATATTTACTACAACTGCCCGTTTTAATCTGCTTTACCCAAAGCTATAGACATCCTACTGGATATAGTTCAGATGAAGACTAAAAGAGAAATACTCTATATTCACACTATTTTTTTAACAAACTCAAAATTTAGAATTTTCCTATCCCAACCTGGTGTTATAACTTGCAAGAAGCAAGCTAATGTCCCAATGGGTAGTTATTCTGCTTTGTTTATGAATATTTTTCTTTAACAGTTTCAGAATCCTAGGGAAATTGGAACTGTGGAAATTATAAATAAGAATAGGAAAACAAACTGTCCCTGTCCCTAATGTTATTCCACAGCCAAATAATAATAGTAATATTGATAGATTATATTGCAGAAATGGAGACAGAGATTTACTTCAAGTTAAACAAACTGTTAAAGAAGAAAAGCATGCATGGGCTGATTACATAAAAGACAGCCAAGAAAAAGCACTGATGCAAGTTAAAATTTGGAACTTACTGAATGTAGAGGAAACGAAACATAACTATCAAAATAACGTAACAAAAATGCTAACAGAATGCTGGCAAGGAAAAGCATTACACGGTCAATTTCTATGAAGATTGGGGGGAAAGTGAATAAAGATAAATCTGCCAATGGCTTACAGTTGGAACATTTGAAAAAGAAACTGGAGGCTTGATTTTGATGGCTCCATTGAAATTAAAATTGAAATTATACATTCAAGGCCAGAACCGAGAAATCATCAAATGATTCAAAGTGCAAATTGTGCAAAAAGCAGAAGAAACAGTAGTTATTGGCACATTGGATAGCATATCATAAATCTTGGGCGGCACTTTTTCCAAATTTCCATGTGTTAATTACAGAAAATCACGTTGCTTGGCTCTGCACCAGTGGTGGGTTCCTACTGTTGCGGTCCACTCTATAGCACCAGTAGTGGCCCGCTGGTGATGTCACAGTATCGGTGCGGTCGGTTGCCGGTGCCTAGGTGCCGCCATTTTTTTAAAAAAAAATTTTTTTAAATTTTTTAATTTTTCTTCTTCTGTACATGCCCAGAAGCCGAGCTTCCGGCACAGCGCATGCGCTGCCTTCCTACCCCACAGTGAGTCCAAGCAGGGGATGATGGCTGAGGAAGCGCGTGAGATGCTGAAAGAATGGGCGGCAGGAGCCTAGGATCATTGAATGGGGAGAAGCATTCAGGCTGGATGGAGCCTCCTAGAAGAACCGCTGCCGTGGTCTTGCTGCTCCCACTGCGGGGGGCTGCGTTGCGGGTGGGCAATGCCCCCCCGCTTCTCCATCCGCTGCCAAGCTCCCAAGGCCCACGCCCACCCGGTCACATGGCTGGCAAGCCACACCCACAAAATAAGCCATGCCCACAGAGTGGTAGTAAAAAAATTAGGAACCCGCCCCTGCTCTGCACATATACTAACCTGATACATTAAGACATCTTTAATGTGGATAAAACAATAGCTAAAGATCACCGTTCTACTAATACTGCATATAAAAGTAAGCCTAAATCAAGTAGTTCAGCTAAAAATGAAATGAAATGAAATGTTATTTGGAAACAATTATGCACACTTAGCTAAAAAGTCTTAAGTTTTTTTTTTCATTTGAGAAAAGGTGAAATAAAGAAACAAAATCTGAGTCTAGTCAAATACATGACCACTCCTACAAAATCACTTTTCATTCTTTATCATATTGTATACAGAATTGCTCAATGCAATAAATCCCATACAGCTGAGAATATTAAGACTTACTTATTGATATAGTTATGTAAAACTGCATCATGGGAGTTTTGGCCTAAACAATGCCTTTGTCTAGTGACGCTATTTCCTGCCAAATCACAGATCTAGCAGAGAATCTAAATGATCAAATTATTGAAAAGTTAGAAAGCCATCCATTTGCCATTCAGATAGATGAGGCACTAAAGATACACATTTGAAAACATTTTAGATATGCTATCAGAGAAACATAAATAAAGATTTTCTTTTCAGTAAATAGATTATAGAGACAGATAAAGCTACATATAGCTTTTAAAATTACTGATAGCATATGAATGGAGTTTTCTTAACATAGTAAAATTCCATGTGCTTATATGATGGAGCACATTGTGTATTCAGGCTGACAAAAAAGTCTTCAGGCTTTAATAAGCCAAAAATCTACTGCCGCTGTTTGGGCAGACTATACAGTATGACCCACAGGCAAGCTTTTGCTTTGAAAAACATTGAGTTCCAGTTTTCAGAAGGTTGTCTGAACAATTATAGATGATAAGAACTACATAAAAATCAGTCCTGTAAAGGAAACAATGTCTGCAAGATTTTGTGAATATATGGGGGCTGAATACATACTTCTTTGTAATTTTACTGGGAGCCAAGATGGCTGTCTCAAGAAATATTTCAACATGCGTTTTTATCAGTATTTAACAATGGAAGTATACAATACTGCACATATATTTAGTGACTATGACTTCAATATTATTTTTCGATAAACTGAATATTTTTTATCTCTCTCTGCAATTGCAGAATAGTAAAATGGAAAATGAGATTTTAGACATATTCCCTATGTTAAAACAATTTATTGAAAGTGGTAGCAAAGAGACTAATGAAGATGTGAAGATTGCATTTTATGTCTCTAGAATCACAGTGGATGGGGGGAAAAGAAAATTTGATTAGATAAGGAACCCATCCTAATGCTAAACTGAAAACTGACATATTCATTACTGCCAAGTAGAAGCAATTCACTGACGTCTCTTCTGCCACTTCTTTGAAAATAAAATTCCTGACAGTATCTCTCCCTGAATGGATCAGTGTGCAAAATGAGTACCAAGAATTAAGTGAAAAAACAGTAAGCATTTTGATTCCATTTGCTGCATATTATTTGTGAGGGTCTGGGATTTTCTGTAGCTGCTACCAAAACAGCAAATTTTGATGGAAAATAGATATATGGTAAGAGAAATGAAATTGACAATCTCAAAAATAAAATCAGATTTCTATGATTATGTAAACTAAACAAAGTCATTCTTTGGGTTAAAAATATGGTTTTAAATGTTATTGTTTTATTGTTTGTTTCCAATGAAAAAGTTTTATTTTTACCTATCTGCAAGCTTCTATAACCTAGATACAGACACACTAACATTAAGCAGTGCATTTTTATTATCTGTCCTTAACCCCAATGAAATCATTTGTTTTATGAATGAGGAACACACAAATTCATTTATCATTTTAAGGGATATAGCACAGGGGTAGGCTCTACTTACCTTCCCTACCAGTTTGGAGTTGCACCGGAAGTGCACATTTTGTGTGTGTGCGCGTGGTCGCTATGCTTGTGCACGCACCCCTGTCGCTCCCAGGTTAAACTGCTCTGCACATGCGCAGGAGGCTTTGCACATGCACAGAGGGTTATTTTCATGTACATTTGGCTCTGGTGGGTGGATTTCAAGCCAGAGGACCGGTTCGGGGGCATGTCCAGCCGGCCATCGCTGCAGGTTCAGCGAGAGGGGGGAAATTCCCACTACCGGTTCTAGCAAACCGGTCCGAACTGGCAGGAACCCACCTTTGATATAGTACTGCAAAGTTGGAAAAACTCTATCATAGCATGGAACCTCTGGTGAAGACAATATTTTCAAGCTATAATCCTGACCTTTCAAAGAAATCATAATGCCTGAAATAACAGTCTGAATCTCAAGGTTTGATTGTTTTACTGACCAGAACACCCATCTCAAAATCATGGAATTCAGATGAATTCTTATCCAAACCATAATCAAAACCAGGCAATCTTCAGAAATATACTAACTACATTCTTCAAAACAAGTGACAAAGAACAATGGAGCAAAATACATATACTGTCAGCATGAATAGTATTTCTCTTCCATGTATGTTGATGCCCTTTCTCAGATTTACTCACAATTCTGTCTCATAGTCCTATTGATTTGTGATGTCTTCATGAAATTAGCACTGCTAAAATAGAGCAGGACATTACTCACTGGCTGTATTACAACTTTCACATTCTTCTTAATAATAACAGAATTACAGAGTTGGAAGGGAGTTTGGAGCTCCCTGCTCAGGCAGGAAACCCTATACCAGGGGTAGGCAAAGTTGGCTCTTCTATGACTCGTGGACTTCAACTCCCAGAATTTCTGAGCCAATCATGGTAGCTTAGGAATTCTGGGAGTTGAAGTCTATGAGTCATAGAAGAGCCAACTTTGCCTACCCCTGCCCTATACCATTTCAGACAAATGGTTGTCCAATCTATTCTTTAAAACTTCCAGTGTTAGAGTATTCACAACTTCTGGAGGCAAGTCATTCCACTCATTAATTGTTCTAATTGTCAGGAAATTTCTCCTTAGTTCTAAGTTGCTTCTCTCCTTGATTAGTTTCCACCCATTGCTTTTTGTCCTACCCTCAGGTGCTTTGGAGAATAGGTTGACTCCCTCTTCTTTTTGGCAAACCCTGAGATATTGGAACACTGCTATCATGTCTCCCCTAGTCCTTCTTTTCATTAAACTAGACATACCCAGTTCCAGTAATTTTGAGAAGCTTCTTACTAAGCTTTAATTTGCTAAGATAGTTTTAAAACTATATGTTAAGTAGCAAAATGGCAACTCAAAATTGCCATTTTCTCTTAATTTATAGTTTTAAAAACAAGAAACGTATGCTTGGTTAAGAATTCTCATACACTTACATGCACATTCATACAATGTATTTACAACAGATGGTCCTTCCTATAGGAGAAAAGAAATCCATGTTTTATGACAATTCTTGTCAACTGCAGACTGAGTAAATTGCTTGTATTCAAAATAACACACCTTTCCAGTCAATCAAAATTGATTGCTCAGTCGATTAAACACTGTGGCTCAAAGTAAGGTGATTGCCTTGGTGTGCAACAAACAACTCATTATTTAAACTCAAAGATTCAGAAGACTGCAACCATAATGATTAGGCCAGCAAGTGAACCATCAACAGTACTTTTCATCTATTTTCACTCAGAAGACCTAATCTATCTTTGCGGCATAACATAACTCATTTATACATGACATACACCTGAGAACTACTCAGTGCACAATCTAAAAATAGTTATGCTATGAAACATCAAGATTGCTGCATTTCACAGATCAACAAATACCTTATTATCCATCCTGAGACAAGGCAAAAATTGTTGTGTTTCCAAAATGTTAATCTGAAAGTCAGAAATTTATGTAAATCATCAAGTAAAGTAATTTTATTGAGCATTATAATTAAAAAAGTAATAACTAATACAAACTAAAACAAATATGAAGAAAAAATGGAAAGTGCACAAAAGAAAGGAAAAATGGAAAGAAAGAGAGAGAGAGAGAGAGAGAAAGTGAGAGAGAGAGAAAGAGAGAGAGAGAGAGAAAGAAAGAAAGAAAGAAAGAAAGAAAGAAAGAAAGAAAGAAAGAAAGAAAGAAAGAAAGAAAGAAAGAAAGAAAGAACACTCCTGTTCATAACAAGTACAACCAATTTTAGTAACTTATCACCTTATCTTGAAAAACAAATCTTTACAGCTTCATTGGTCAGTCCTAGATAGTAAAGTCCATTAAAGGTCACCTGAAATATATTTACTATATTTTTATATAGTATATAGTATTTACTATATATTTACTATCAAACGAACAAAAATCATATTCCTTTCTTTCACTTTTCAAATCTTGTTTTTTTTATATTCCATTCATTGACTTTTGACAATCTTGATCCTTAATCCCCTCAAATTCCTGGACATGGTTTTTTTGTCATTTTTTCTTTGTCCCTTATCAGCAAATTATTCACAAATTTAACCAGTCTCTTTTATAAATGCATTATAAGAAAGTCATGCAGCATCTCCTTCCACAACATTCCCACAGCTCCTATTTTTAGATCCACTTTCAAATCAGACACACTGCTATCCAATAAAGCTTGCTCATATCATCTTTGAAACACAGTCTGCCTATACCAGAAGACATTTTTAAAATTAACTTCTGAGTCCATTGTTCATAAATATATTTCAATACACCAAATGAGAAAATATTTTGCACCATTCTGTATTAATAAATCAACCTTAAGTGTTCTTGTTGTTTAGTTGTAATCTTTAATTCTTTTATTCCTCTATCCCTCTAGTATCCAGCCTTCAAAATCCCATCCCAATATTTTGAATCTGAAACACTGCACAGCCCAATGCATACTGTAAAATTCTAAAATTGCATTATGAAACACAAAGCTGAAAACATTGTCATGATACAGTACTTAACTTAAGATCCTATACCTTTATTCATGTAGGAAGGAAATGAATAATATTTTTAAGATCCAACCTGGCTTTTGGACAACACTTTGATTACACTAATAGGATTAGTACAAAAATTTAGGCAGAGACAGAAAACAACAACAATTTTGTTAATTTTAATCTCATTATATAATAGTAAGTACATTGCATTTTATATATTATATTAAGCATAATTAATCTTACATATTACTAATTGCTATTAGTAGAAATCTTTATGGACTATAAAAACTAAAACTTTTAATGGGTGGAACTTGTGTTATCCAGATATAAGACATAGTTTATTTTATTGGGTACCTTTCAATACAGTAATCAGAAATTCATCACCTACTATAGCTAATATTTCACAAGGAAAGCTTAAATATTGATTTCTAGCACGGATTGTTATTAGATTCTTACATTTCCCTCATTACCTGGAATAACTCATGTTATACTGAGACATACACTGTCCTGTGTATTCTTCCAATAAATCTGATTCTGGAATTTATTCAAAGTCACTTGTTGAAATGGGCAGCTATACAAATTGCAGAAAATGAACATTAACATTATGTTCATCATACCTCCTATGTGTAGTTTTATGTTACTTGTTTTGCATGATCCCAGTTTCATAATATGATCGTACAAACCATCAGTCCCTGGGAGAACAGGGGACATAATCATGTGAAATGTTTCCACTCTGAAAATTGAAACTATTGATGACTTTCAATGCTCACAGCTTAAAATGGAGCTGAATCATTTTACAGTGATTCACCACAAAGCTACCTGGTAAAACAGTTATTCTGCTACCTTGTTGTTACACTATGGATTTGAAGCTAGATCAATAGAATTATAACTTTTTTTATATATCCAAGAGCTGCTGTGTTAGATTAGTGGCTTAAACAACACATTTGAGTGACAGTTTAACAGAAGAAAAATCCAATATCTAAAGAATACTCTTAAGGGAAATTCTCCTCTTCTGATATTAATAATAGACACAAACCTAGGGCCTTAATCTTTCTCCTGCATAGTATATTCTTAAATATATATTTAATGAAAGTCTATCCTAATGGTACAGAGGATGTTGCATTCAATGGAGATAAATGGACTTTAATATCATAAAGATTGCACAGGAGCAATTTATCTGCATCGTGCCTTTCCATTTACTTGTAAAAGCTTTTCTGAGCTAATAACCCATCATGTTATTTATTTTATATATTTACTGGGGCTTTTATGCTGCCCCAATTCAGCAGTGATCAATGACTGGCTATTATTCTGGCTAGGATGTGGGGAGTGTCCCATCTCATTTATTCTTCTCTGCCCTAATTTTTTAGAATGGAGAAAGGGCAAAGGAGAGGTATTTATTACTCTTACATGTAATAAATCTTTCTTGTGAATATTACTTTGAAAGAAACAATGTGGCAGCAACCTGGAGCACCTGATAGAACAGAATTCAGTTTTCTAGTATAGTCCGTATGAAAATCTGGCTTGTGAAACTTCTTGGTTTAGATTAGGGGTGCCAAACTGATGGCCCACGGGCCAGATGTGTCACATGCAGGCCACGCCCACCCTGGCTCCGCAAAGGCAAAAAATGTCACGATATATCACGTGACGTGATCAAGTTTGACACCCGTGGCTTAGATGAACCAATAAACAGGGGCAATCTAATTAAGTAACAACACCAACAGGCATTGTTTTCCCGCCTAGATAGCAATGTACATAGCTGAGTTTTTTAAATAAATTTGATATATGCTGCTATTCTCATGCATCAAATACATATACACTGACTTATTCTTCTATCCTAAGCTTTGGATCATGGCAGGAAAGAAAGAAACAAAAGAGAACATCAATTGATATTGGCTGTGAGTTTTAACCTTTAACAAAATAAAAATGAGATCTTTCAAGGTTCTGTCATTGGAATGGTCAGACATGATGTTGTTTCCAGTATCTTCACATAAACAGCATAGTACAAAATTAACTGCAAAAACAAAGTGGCATATTTAGAGTGTTGACTGAATTTATAGTGTTTATAACAGAACAATCAGAATATCTTTCATATAAGTTGTTACTGAATTATGATTTAGAAAGTGAACAAGTCAAAGGTTGATATATTTCTCCAATGTTGATTGACAAAATGGATTATACATAGACTGCAGGTGATGTAATAATCAGGTTGAACTGCTGTTCCATATCTCATGCAATGTCCCAGCCAGGGTGGGTTTCACTTATCTTCGCCACCAGTTCGCGTTGTGACATTTCACACGTGTGCCCTTGCTACGCAACCCGGGGGCGGGAGGGAGGGCTTTTTTCAAAGCACAGAAAGCTGTGAAGCCATCCAAACACAGGAAAATTGGCCAAAAATTCAGAAAAAAAGATGGCGGCGATCACGGACCGGCACAAACAGAACCGGATCCGTGATGCCAAAATTACATCACCAGCGGGTCACTAATGGTTTGGGCGATCTGGTCCAAACCGGGAGGAACCCACCCCTGGTCCCAGCACTAGGAATTTGAAAGACAATGCATCACAGGATGAACTAAGTTTTATATATTCATTTTCCTTTTCTACCAGTTGTTTTTCTGTTACGTATTCCTATGAGGAATATAATACTGGAGGGAAACATTAAGCATACTATAAAGCTCCATAATAGGCCCTGTACTGGTCTACATATTTATAACTTGAGGGGTTAGAAAACAATTACTAAACTTTCAGTTGATTCAAAGGTAGGGGAGATAATGCATACCATAAATACCATGATTTAAGACAAACTTAATAACTTGGAACAACACCAAGATGTTTTTGACATGAAAATGTCAAAGTCGTGACTATATGAATGGGACCATACTAGGCAGAAATAGATGTCCAAAAGATAAGAGTGTCTTTAGTGGATCACAAACTGAACTTCAGCCAACAATTTGATGTAACTATAAACAAAATGCAGGCTGCATCTGCATCAACAGAACTATAGTATCAAGGTCAAGAGAAGCTATTGTTCCTCATTGATCAGACCATACCTATGAGGTATTTAAATAGAAGCTTGACACTTATGTAATAGGGGGTTCTTACACTGGGCAGGGGATGGTTTATAAGATCTCCAAGGACACTTTCAACTTTACATGCTATGAGTCAATTTTTTACATGCTGCCAGTATTTCAATTACAAATGAAGTACCCAATGTATCATCTTATAGTACTATTGAAAAGTTTACAACCCAGGACAGTGTAGCTTTCCTCACATCCTCTTTTCTTGACTTTTGTTCATCATGGCTTCTTAGAGATAGTCATAAGAAACTAACCAGGTTGTGCAATGGACCTTGTCTGTATCCTTACATGAGTAGAGCTACAATAGTAGAGCCACAATAATCTGAAGGAGGCTGTATGATCATTCTTGGGAGGAAAAGGTTATGGAGAAGTAGAGAAAGTTAGGAAGAGCTGTGTCTTCATTTTGAATCCTTCATTCATTCAACTAAACCCTGGAATAAAACTACGATACTGAGTTTGTCTTAAATCAGTTTGCCATCTGAGAATATTCCAGAACAATTAAACCTTCTCTACAATATTTAGAATTAGAATTCTACTGGTAATGTGTTTTTTAAAGAACTGCTTTAAATAAAAAACCTCTCTGACACACTGTGCAAACTGATGCTGTCTAGGATCATCAAACTATATTCTTGACTTAATCTAATACAAAATGAGGAGAGGGGAATCATATATGCCTAAATAACAGTTTGTTGATCCCTGATTATATCTGACATTGCTTGTCAACCAAGCACGATTTCATTTTAATTCTCAATAGAAGAGATAATTATTTTGGAGCAGCACAGATGATCCAGAGAACTAATAATACAAAATTATTTCAACTTTTATTGAGAAACTCATTGTTTACATATTTGAATTGTCAAATGCCTAGAAAGCATGCTTGTCTTTAGGGATTTGTAAGCTGTGGTTAAGAGCTTCAATATTCTATGGACTAAATTATTTGAATAAAAGTTTTTGTAAAGAATTTTTAACAAAAACCATGGAAAGAATGCATTAAGAATGAAGATCCATATGGCAAAGTAAAAATGCAATAATTTAATGTATCAACTGATAATTGATAATGTGCATTTTTTTCCTCTTTGCTCCCAGATGGACTATTTGGTACTTTTGCATTTTAAAAAAACTACTTAAAATACATTTTGTATAATTCAAGGTTTAATTCTATGCACATCTTATACATTTTGCTGAACAGTACGTATAATTCATTGAATAGATTCCTAGTTTCAGCAGTTTGCACTTAACTGGCTTATAAATGGCTTATATTTAAACTGTAATCCTTTAAAGCGATCTCAAATGGGATTTCTGAAACTACTGAAATCTGTTAGGGATGAGATTTGCTTAGTCTCAAGAGGTCCAATTTTATAGTGAGGTCAGGCTACCAGAAATGTCTTTTTGCTGTTTTAAATGATAGAGCTCTGTCTAGCATGGAAATGCGAAGTACTACTTCCCTTCAGTAAAATCAACTATGATGCTAAACTGTGTGGGGGGGGGGGGAATGTGTGAACTGCTTGTTTACTTTCTGTAGGCAGACTTGACTGACAGTTTTAATAAGCTGTTGTTAGATCATTCAACAAGCACCCAACAATCACAGCCTGCCAGGGCACACACAGCTACCCACCAGCCTTGCTTTCCAGAAACATCTCAGTGGTGTAACCAGGGCAGCTAATGCTTATTGACAGACAGTTTGATCATTGACAGGGATGAAACCAAGCAAAGTGTGCGCACACATTCAAGTGGATACAGAAAACCAAACAGGAGTTCATCTTCCAACACCTCCCTTCCAGTCTCAATGTTCTGCAGTTTACTAAGCACTTCCCTTTTCAGTGGACAATGAAATTTTTTGTGCATAGTTCAGGTTCAACCAGTGACTTTGATCTGGGTACCTCGTGTGCATCGGCCCTAAACTAAAATGCAGAGTTCACAAAATTTGCACACCTACTCACAACTGCAGAACTTGCCAACATTTGGAATAAGGGCTCCTTCTTTATATAGACATCCATGTCTAGTTAGGTAACATTAATCTAATTTTGGATCAAATAAGGTTACACAGACCTTACATAGAATATTCATCAAATGCAATGTGAGTGCATGCTACATATACTTTCAGAAACCCCAGAATTTAGAGAGAAATGCTTTATGGATGATTCAAGGATTCAAGATAACAAAAAGGAAAACACATATATCATTCAAGGTGTGAAGACACTAGAGGCACATTCTTTGAAATGTAACATAATAACTTTGATATAGGAGGGGTGCCAAGTATATAATTGCTATTTTAACAAACTGAGTCTGTTCCTTACTCCAGAAGTAGAATAGCAGAAAAGGGAGGAACATAAATCCTTGTATCTAAATACCTACATTTTTATAAGCCTTTAAATTCACTGCGAGTGCAGTGATACTATTTGTAAAATTATACATATTTAAATATGTAAATAAAGAAATACACATTAGTGTGAATAGAAATATGCAAATAAAATGGAACCACAATAGCTGAAATATGTGAACTGGAACATTATTACAATCAAAGGAAACTGCACAATGGATGGATGGATGGATGGATGGATGGATGGATGGATGGATGGATGGATGGATGGATGGATGGATGGATTCATACATACATCCGTTCATTCATTCATTCATTCATTCATTCATTCATTCATATGACTGATCCACTCACAAATGCAACTCTGGACAGATAATTTCAGGTTAAAACTAACATTTAAAAAACCTGCTCAAAACAGAAATAAAAACATAAGGCAAGATGGGTGGCATATAAATTTTAAATAAATAAATGAATAAATAAATAAATAAATAAATAAATAAACAAACAAACAAACAATGTATGGTTTTTAAAGGTATTTTTAAATCGTTATTAAATTATATTGTTTAGCTGTTCTTTAAATGTTGTACACCGCCCTGAGTCCCTAGGGCGGCATATAAGGAAATAAAATAAAATAAAATAAAATAAAATAAAATAAAATAAAATAAAATAAAATAAAATAAAATAAAATAAAATAAAATAAAATAAAATATAAAATAATAATAAAATAAAATAAAATAAAATAAAATAAAATAAAATAAATAAAATAAAATAAAATAAAATAAAATAAAATAAAATAAAATAAAATAAAATAAAATAATAAAATAAAATAAAATAAAATAAAATAAAATAAAATAAAATAAAATAAAATAAAATAAAATAATAAAATAATAAAATAAAATAAAATAAAATAAAAAAACCAACAAACATCTAAAGTCAATCTAAATCTCAATCCAGTGTCTACTAATGATGGGTTCATCTGGAACCCTGGCCCAATGCCAAGGGGAAAAATAAAGTTTTTAGCACTTTACAAACATATAGCAAAGTTGGGGTTAGAGTTTTCCTCAGCCAGGTGCTGCAACAGAGAAGAATGATCTCCTAGGTCCCATCAGTTGGCACTGAAAGCATGTTCATCCTGTTGGGCCTTGTGGGATTGGCAGATATAAATGAAGATGGGCAGCCCAGCCTATCCTTCAGGCATGAAGAGCTTCATAAATAATAACCAGAGTTTGAATTGCACCTAAAACAAGGGTGAAATGCTCCCGGTTCACTTTTACCTGTCTGTCGTCAGTAAGCCGATCGCACAGGTAGCGCGGCGTTCCGCCCACCCGCCGGGACACCGCCATTTGAATTCTTTTACCCTCTGCACATGCACAAAGAGTTCTTTGCATGTGCATAGGGTAAAAGAACTCAAATGGCAGTTTACCGGCGGGTGGGGAGCGCCACGCTACCTGCGTGGTCGGCTCACCGACGACAGACAGGTAAAAGTGAACCGGGAGCATTTCACCCCTGACCTAAAGGATCCTAAAAGCCAGTGCATCTTGCAAAGAACCAGCACCCAACTACTGCAGGCTAAATCAGCTGTAGCTTCCAAGGGACAGCCTGACTTTAATAGCAGACCAGGAAGATTGAATTGCAATAGTTATGTCAAGTCATGAGCACAGCAATTCATTATAGAATTAGATAGAGAGAAGGAAACACACTTAGTATTGAATAGAGGCAGCAAATAGAGGCAGCAAATGAGGATACAGAACACGGATATTATATTTAAATTTCCTCTGTGGCTATGATGGTGAGAACTTCTTGTAAAATAAATGACATTATAAGGATTGGAGTAGTTCTCTGAAATCTCACTCTCACGCTATTCTAAGAATTGCCTTTGTATGATGCTGATGACGTCAGGAAATTTGGCAACCTTGATAAATTCCCAAACCTTACAAAATAGTAGTGCTAGGGTGAAAATGCTGAGGCTCAAAAATTACATGTCCTCAAAGCTTCATACGTGCTTTCTCCAAATGTTGCTAGCAAACTGTTAATGTGTAACGTGGGAAGAATGGAAACTCATTAAATATGTGGGGGGAAATCATATGCAGTAAATTCAAAAGGTGCTTTTTCAACCATGACCTGCATGACTGAAAATCTCCACAGACATATACAATAAATGGTGCTTAATTCATTTGTTTTCATTAAAAAGATAATTACATTGAAATGTAAAAATAAATCAAATTTAGAAGGGTGTTTTTGTTTTACTTTTTTTTTTTTGCTGCATCCATTTGTTTGACCTGGTCCTGTCTACTTGTAGAGAGCAAGCTTACCACTTGAAGGATGAATGTAGCCATGCAACTGTCATCATCCCCAAGGATCCTCAAGCAATGTCTGGCTTCCTCTTCTCCTCCTTTCTTGCAATCAGGTCAACTACCACTCTATCCTACCAAATTGCTCTTTCCTTCCCAATGCATCTTTCCTCTGTTGGCTCCTAAATCCTAGCTCAGAATCCTGTTGCTATTCACTTTCTCAGCACACTGAATAGAATAGAATAGAATAGAATAGAATAGAATAGAATAGAATAGAATAGAATAGAATAGAATAGAATAGAATAGAATTCTTTATGGGCCAAGTGTGATTGGACACACAAGGAATTTGTCTTTGGTGCATATGCTGTCAGTGTACATAAAAGAAAAGATACATTTATCAAGAATCATGAGGTACAACACTAAATGATTGTCACAGGGTACAAATAAGCAATCAGGAAACAATCAATATTGATATAAATCGTAAGGATACAAGCAACAAGTTTTAAGTAGGAGGAGATGGGTGATAGGAACGGTGAAAAGACTAATAGTAATAGTAATGCAGCCTTAGTGAATAGTTTAACAGTGGTGAGGGAATTATTTGTTTATCAGAGTGATGGCGTTTGGGAAAAAACTGTTATTGTGTCTAGTTGTCTTGGTGTGCAATGTTCTATAGCGCTGCCTGCCTTCATTGTCTTTCTGAAAATCGGGCATATTTTCTTTCTTGATTCCTTTCCTTTTTGAACCCAGGGTTGGGTTCCTCCCAGTTTGGACCAGATCGCCTGAACCGTTAGCAACCCACTGGTGACATAATTTTGGCGTCACAGATCTGGTTCGGTCTGTGCCGGTCCGTGCTCGCCACCATCTTTTTTTCTGAATTTTCAGCCAATTTTCCTGTGTTTAGATGGCTTCACAGCATTCTGTGCTTTGAAAAAAGCCTTCCCGCCCACCCCCGGGTTAATACTGACCTTTATTTCTTCGCCCGAAGCACAGCTGATGAGCTCCTCAGCTGTGTTTCGGGCTGAATCCACCTTCTGAGCATGCGTGGAAGTGAAATCACACGATGGGATGCATGCACGCATGCGAAACATCGCAATGCAAACCGGTGGCGAAGGTAAGTGAAACCCACCCCTGTTTGAACCCATAAGACAATGCAAGAAGGGTAAGATGGATGCTGTTGCTAACAAAAATGCTGCCAGCCCTTTATTCTGCTAACCTCAGAGGTGGCATGAAACTTGTACATTTCATTATATAATAATAGAAAAAAGAATTTCTTTATTCTAAACTCAACCTCCCATCACACAGTAAATCCTTTGCATCTTCAGTCCCCACTTGAAACGAAAGTATTATGTTCATAAAAAGGCTTTTTAAAAAGAGAAAAAGAAATTGGATTAGGTTTGAATAACATAAGACGAGTGGAGTTGCTATGCTTCAGATAATCTCTGCATCATTTGCAGCAGCTTTGAGCAATTTTCAGTTATTCTGTGTGATAAGACAGTAAAGCTAATGTGATCTCAAAGAAGCCCCCATGTATAATGAGTGATCAAAAACCCTGAAGTATTGCCATTACATTCTACCTCTCATTTTACCTCTCATTTATATTTATTAATGAGGTGTGAAAATTCTTCTTGGTTGACTAAAAAAAACCTAGCAAAATGCAGCTTATCCGGTTTCTGTGCAATTTAACACAAAACAGCTAAGATTCAGTCTGCAATTAATTTCGGGACCCAGGTGAAAATATCCTACACAGGATGAGATTCAGCAGAGATTTCCATGTAATTATACCTATGTTTCTGTTGACAGTATTACCTTCACAAACACCCATACCCCCGGGAGAACTTTCCTTTGAATTATTGGTTCAAATGAAGAATTTATTCCCATTGTGTATTAACATCTGCATTCACCATGTGTTGGTAATCAAATGCTACTGGCTTGACTAATAGACCTCAGTAGAAAACAGGCTTCATGCCCAAAGCCTCTGAAAACTAAACTCATCCAAAAAGCATTCTTCTCAGTTCTGTTCTATTTGGATAAATTAAACCAGTATTAAACCAAAGAGTATTTGGCCATAATTCCTATTGACTTTATCTTTTCCAGTAATTAGGAATAATGAGAGTCAGAATCCAGTAATATATAGTAGGGTTTATCATTGCTGAAGTAACTATCTCTAATTTCCCATTCACATGTGCCCCTTTCATGTTTTAGCTGCATATACTGGAAGGAGAAATGGGGACCATGCTGCTGTTCCATCCAAAATGTCACACTAATTATACCATCCTGAGGGAACTGAGATAACAAACATGTACAGCTCATACATATCACTAGGTCATAATGTGGTTTGCCCCATTTTGGTTTGAACTCAGTATTGTCATTTGTCATGATCTGCAAACACAAGTAGTGTGGACTATTCAATAAACCATGGTTTCATAAATAATGATTCAGTGCAATGCATGAACACAGTCTCACTCTTCATCTGAATCCTCTGAAAATAAAAGTATTGCTAATGTTCTACTTGTGTCTGAGTGGCATGGTGGCCTAGTGGTGAAGATTCTCACATCACATTCAGAAGACTGAGAGTTCAATTTTAGGTAGCAGCAGATAGCTCTCTCTCTTAGGATGCAAAGAAAAAAAATCTGCTGCAAACTCCATGTAGGCATCAGGAAGGGCCTCCAGCCAGTAAATGCTCAGCTCCATCCAGAACTATTTAGTCCCCAAATAGGGACTACAGGGTCATAAAAATGTGCACTTTTGCCTGATATTTACAACAGTTTGGCAGAGACATCAGTATTTGCAAGGTGCAAAGTAAGTAAAGAATACCCCAAATGTCAAGACACCTTAATACAAATGATAATTTGGATAAAGATGGCATGATAGCAATAACACTTAGATTTATATACTGCTTCACAATGCTTTACAGCCCTCTCTAAGCGGTTTATAGAGTCAGCATATTGCCCCCAATAATCTGGGTCCTCGTTTTACTGACCTCGGAAGGATGGAAGGCTGAGTCAATCTTGAGCCGGTGAGAATCGAACTGCCAAACTGCTGGCAGCCGGCAGTCAGCAGAAGTATCCTGCAGTACTGCATTCTAACCACTGCGCCACCATTGGTCAATGATATCCATGGTGTCACCTTAGCTTTTATCAGTTGGCTATGAGCAGAGTCCTATATGTCAGAGTCTATTATCAGACAAATTGCCAGACTCATAATCTGATTCCCTGCAGAGAAAAAGCTAGAGGCAAGCAATCATTCCTAACTCTATTTTGGCCCAATTTGAATACCAAAAAGTGCCATCTTTCAATTTATTGTGATTCCAATAAAGAAGAACAGATATATAAATCAATTTGAAACCTCTATCAGGCAGTAACATTTTTCACCACATATGCACTGAAAATAAGTGCAATTTCTAGTTATTTTTCAATATCTTTACCTAAATAACCTGTACCAGAGGATATATTTAAGCAAAATGGAAACATTTCCAAGTGTAGTAAGACATAGAGCTACTATAACTTTGAACCATTCCCTCAAAATTCATTCAAGCAGATACTGTTAAATATTAATGCCTATATTAGCAATTGATGGAATTGTCAGAGTAGTGATGAATGTTATAAAATCCCCAAACCAAGAAGCAAACATTTTTTACACAATGGAGAACTATGCTTTGTCTGTTCTTTGAGCTAAAATGGAAATTTTGATTATCCAAGATTATGATAGTTGATCTGAACATAATAGAAAAAGATACATGCTGACCTGTAGGAAGATAAGACATCCAAGATATCTGGACAAATATTTTTTCTCATTTAAGCTCCAAACAGAAGTTAATACATTTTAAATATTATGGCAATTAGTATCAGAAGCAGCCATTGCCTTTCTATGAAATATGGGCAAAATGGTATTCCTGGTTACAATCAAATAAAAATTTAAAACTATGGACATAGAAGAAGACTTGATCCGAAAAATCTTTCCTTATCATCTCCTTTATAACAATAAAAAATGATTATTATCGATGCACATAATCCGAGGATATAAATATGAAAAATAATGTAAATATGTATAAATACGTTTTAGATTAGTTTGAACTAAAGAGTAAAAGGGATAAAGGTTAAAAGCAACCAATGTAGTAAGATTGCAAAACTGGATTTAGTTACATAAAGATATAGCTGTTAAATTGAAATGTCGTTTTTTTTTCCTTTTGTGTATTAGTGTTTGTATTTTTTTTCCTTCTTTTCCCTTTTCCCCCTTTTCTTAATGTTTTCTTTTTCCTTTTTTCTTTGATGTTGTGGGTTATTATGTATGTTCTTTTTAAAGCTTAAAAACCAAATAAAGATTATTTTTTTTAAAAAAAGAAGCAGCCATTGCTATAATTGTTCCCTGTAGTGCATGACTCTCATGCTGTGACATTTTATAATAAATCATTCATCTCTCTTAATATAAAATATATCTCTTGGCTTTTGTGGCAGAGAATCACAATACATCTTTTCACCCTTATTTTATTTTTTGTGTTGAGTTGTTTAGCCCAAAGGTGAATGATTGATTATCCCAATCAAATATTTTCTCTTCTCCCTTGTTGAAATGTATATTGAAGACAGAGATAGCATGGAATTAATACAACAAATTTCACACTCTCTAGCAAAGATTTGGGTAGAGAAATTGTGCTGAATCATTGAAGGAAAACTCTTTTCCCAACATAAAAATAAATTATGTCAATACCAAAAGAAATGGACAAGAAGCAGAAAGAAACAGAAGTTTTTTTTTAGTTTTTCTTTTTCTAGATAGGAAAATGGGATAAGAAAATGAATTTTAAAAGTGGGAGGACTGAAAGGTGAGGAATTGAAAACTGAACCCAGAACAGATAAAAAATATGTACATTAAGAAAGATTGATATTAAAAATGTATGAATAAAAGTAAAGAATCACACAAGAGAACAAAACAGTTAAAAAAATAACAGTAGAATAACAACATTTGTTTTTCTTTCTCTCTCTCTCCCCGCAAATGCCCCTTAATTAATTCCAAAAATAGAGTAACACACAAATCACTCCCCAATTATTCTGATAGGCAGGATGGAGAGAAAAAACCCCTGTAGACATTTCTTCTCCCATTTCAATTCTTTCAGCTCTTTAATAAACCACAGGCAGTGATAGAATCTATAAGAGAACACTGAAAGCTCCCAATCTCAGATTATATTGCCACTACTCCAATAGGAACAGCAAATCTGGAGTGTGTCCACCAGAGGTGGGTTCCTGCTGGAGCTGCCCGGTATGCAGCTCTGGTATGGAGCGGCGGATTTTGCAACCGCTCCGGAGCCCTCTCTGCCGGTCCATCCGGCACGTCGCCATTTTTTTCCCGTGATTTTCGGGCGATTTTGCTTCTGCACATGCACGGAAGCAAAATCGCGCCAAAATCTTGCGAGGGGACGCGCGCGAAAGAGAGATTTTGGTGAGATTTTGCCTCCACGCATGCGCAAAAACAAAATTGTGCCGAAATCTCGTGTGCGCGTGTCCCCTCATGAGATTTCAGCACGATTTTGCTTCTGCGCATGCGCAGAAGCAAAATCGTGCAAGGGGGCGTGCGCATAGTGAGCGCATGCACCCCCAAAGTGTGGAGATGCGCGCGCATGGCTCCAGCAGCAAGGTAAGTGAGCAACCCGTCCCTGGTGTCCACTATCCTGAATTGGGTTCTAGATGTCTGAGAAGCCATTAACTCCCGAGTTACCTCAGACATATTAAAGTCCCCCAAAGCTATAAGTCTGGGAAACTCCACTATCAACCCCCAAATAGAGTCAATGAGCTCAGGGAGGAAGGTTGCTATGGAGCAGAGAATTTTATACAACAGCAACAATCCCAACTGGCCTCTAGAACCATATTTAATGACATGATAAGGTCCCTGAAAATCTCAGACGATGCTCATTCAAAAATCAAGAAAATTTCAGACAGGGCACCCCACCCCCCTTAAGCCAGGGCTCAGTAATGTCAGGTGTCCCTTTCCAAATTCATTTGTGCTGACTGACACTTGAGGATAGAGAGGCATGTAACAGATGAACTCATACTATATATAAACCCCCAGACAGATAATTTTTCTTACAACTGAGAGGGAGCAAATGAAGTGAGAAAATAATTAACCTTGTAAAAATTATCTCCCAGTCTATGATTAGAAAATGAAAAAGTCTGAATGTGAAAGTCACTCTGATATGAAAGCAGATATTTCACTCATTGAATCCAATGTCTTTCCTTCCTCTTCTTCTAACTACAGGTGTTTCGTTTTAAAAAGGAAGTAATTTAATTTTCCTCCTTTTTGAAATGGCAATTGCCCTTGCCTTTTTCAATATGCCAAAACTTCAAAGAAACAGTGGGTTTTAAATCTGAAGAGCATGAAACTCATCTGTTCTCCTACAGTATGGTACAACTCTATTCCAAGTTATTTGATATGTGGAGTCCTGGGTGCTCTCTGAGCTTGGTTGGTTTTTTTTTTTTTTTTTGGAGACATTTCATTACCCAGCTAGGTAACATCATCACTTTATATACAAGCAACATGCTCGGTCAGTGTTGGTAGGAGCATTTTTGGTTGTCCTTGATTAAAAGGTAAAGGTAAAGGTTCCCCTCGCACATACATGCTAGTCATTCCCGACTCTAGGGGGCTGTGCTCATCTCCGTTTCTAAGCTGAAGAGCCAGGGCTGTCTGATGACAATTCCATGGTCATGTGGCCAGCATGATTAAACACCGAAGGCACATGGAATGCTGTTACCTTTCCACCAAGGTGGTCCCTATTTTTCTACTTGCATTTTTACATGCTTTCGAACTGCTAGGTTGGCAGAAGCTGGGGCAAGTAATGGGAGCTCACTCCGTTATGCGGCGCTAGGGATTCTAACTGCCGAACTGCCAACCTTTCTGATCGACAAGCTCAGCATCTTAGCCACTGAGCCACCGCGTCCCCCGTTGTCCTTGATCAGGCTATAGTTAACTGATTGTTTGTCTGAATTAATAATTCTTTGATTGGGATATTGTTTACTGCTTGATTGTTGGTCTAATCTTGTTTTACTTTAAGTATCATTTCTCATTTTGGTTTACTACTTTAAGTATCTTTAAATATCTTCTGCAGAGCTGCCTATCAAAACTGACCCTATGCTTTTCAAAAATCACTTGCATCTAATATGTTACAAACAATTCTTTTTTCAGCAGTACATATTTATTAACTAATTGAGAATTCCTGCACATTTGTCTATTTGTTCCATTTAGATCTTACCTTTCCTTCAAAGAACTCAGAACAATATGTAGAAATTATTCACATCTTCTTCAGTCCAAACATTGATCAATCCAACATTTGTTGTATCATGTACCTTCAAACTATGCTCAGGTAGTATAGAAGACAGGAGAATGGATAACTTTTGGTAAGCGCATAAAGTTGATTAAATAAAATATCTTTTAAAAATGAAATTCAAATACTCTTTAAATTTAGCTTCGTCTTTCATCTTGGAAAGGGCAAAAATTTTCCATTTGAGATTTTTATGCAATCCAAGGGTCATCTTTGATTCACACCTCCTATTCAAAGAGCAAGTGAGAGCTATGATCAAGAGGACTTTGAAATTCTATTTTTATTTTATTTATTCAATTTATATGCCATCCATCTCCCCAATAAGGCTAGTCTACATCCAACTAAGGGATCAATTGCACATATTCCTATGTTAGGAGACTCTTCAGACAGTCACTAATTCTCACTAAAACCTTATAAATAAATTGTTGCAGGCTACATGGAGCTGCAAATGAAGACCACTCAGAAACTATGCTTGGTCCAAAATGTGATGGCACAGGCAACAACAGGTATTTTTTCTAGTTCTTACATTATTCTAGAGTCGTTGTAAAATGTATACCGTAATTAAATATTTACAAACAGCTAAAGCATGGAAGCATTCAAATTTTAAGGTAATATATGAGAATGATGTAGTGCCACAGTCTAAGAAAGACAGTTACCTACAGCTTTGACCGCATTTGTCACATTCCATTGCTTTTCAGGAAATGTGATAAATAAGGTGGCAGATTTGGAAATTTCTCTGTCAATCTTCGTGTTCTTTCTCTTCTACAATTAGCTTGCTTTTTCCACTCTGGTTTCCATCTAGTGAGCTGATAAATTAAGGATGCAATTAACAAAGACCATGACAGGGAGACAAAGTAAAAATTTCAGCTTCTAATTATCAGGCATCACTTTTTGAAGCTTTTTTTTAAACTATACTTAGAAAAAAAGATTGAATGTTCAACCTGGAAAAAACCATTCCTTTTTAAAATTCAGATACTTTAATACCAGTGAAGAGACTTTTTCTTAATCTCTTAGATTTAGAAATGAAGCATTTGGTTATGTCACATGTTACCTACTAAACATAAAATGTACTCTTTCTCTCTTTGTATGATATAATTAAGGTATAAGAAGATAGATTCTGAAGAAATTTGGTGGAATTGTTTGACCACACAATTCACATTAAGATACAAATGCCCTCCTCATCAGCCATTGACCCCACCAGCCATTTTTTCTATTACTTTAGCGTATATCAGTGAAGAGCTAGGGTTCTTTTTAAGAAGTTCACCAATAGTGAATACTGAAAATAGTAAAAGCTTTTTTAAAAATCTAGATGAAACTGACAAAAATTTTGCTACTTTGCCCTCCTAGCCCTGTCTAGCAGTTAGAGGCCAGGTACCATGATCACCAGTAGTGGGTTCTAAAACCCTTTACTACCAGTCCGTGTGCGCGCTCATGTGCAAGCGCAGAAGTGTCCCACCCACCTGGGGCGGAGCGTCCCAGGTGGGTGGGCAGAGCATCCTGGGCAGGTGGGCGGAGCGTCCCGGGTGGGTGGGCGGAGTGTCCTGGGTGGGTGGGCGGAGCTTCCCGCCACCAGTGCTACGGTTCTTAGAACTGGGCCGAACCGGGAGCAACCCACCTCTGATGATCACTATGGTCAGGCAGAACTTTAAGATGCATCATAACTAAAGCAGAGAAAGGAGTTGAAACCCTGAAAGGGATTTTTTGAGCCAGCTTCATTTCCAGCTTGTTGTTGTTGTTGTTGTTGTTGTTGATGATGATGATGATGATGATGATGATGATGATGATCATCATCATCATCATCATCATCATCATCATCATTGCACAGTCAGCTAGATGATCAGACTGGGCTTGGCATTTTCGTCTACCTATCGAGTCCTTACCAAGAACCTGGGATAGGCAGATCTGGATGTTTGATGGTGTTACAGATATTGTCGCATGATGGAAGCTGTCCCCAGTAAAGCAGCCTTTTGCAATTGACTGGTGGTGAATTTGACAATGCCAATGGTGTTCAAGTGGTGCTCCAGTTGTTTTGGGATTGCAACCTAGGCGCCTATTGCTATTGGTACTACCCTTGCTTACCTTTGCCACAGTCATTCTATTTCTATTTGTAGGTCTTTGTATCTTGTTATCTTCTCCAATTCCTTTTCTTCTCTTCTACTGTCTCCGGGTACTGCCACATCCACTATCCAGACTTTTTTGTCTTTCTTGTTGACAATTGTTAAGTTTGGGGGGTTATGTGGCAGGTGCTTGTCTGTTTGAATTCTAAAGTCTCAAGAATAATTTAACTTCTTCCTTTTATATGACTTTCTCTACTTTATGATACCACCAGTTTTTGCTTGCAGGCAAATGATATTTCTTACAGATATTCCAATGCACCATTGTTGCGACTTGTCATGCCGCTGATTGTAGTCAGTCTGCCCAAGCTTCTTGCAGCAGCTTACCAGCTTATTTGCATAGGTGGCACTTACTGAATGTTCCTGTCTTCTTAATTCTGGCTTTGTATGCATTTATCCTTAAGGCTTGGTCTGGTGCTGTCAGAATTACTACCTCGGTCTCTTTCTTTAATTTCTTTAAGGTCTTGTTATGATCTGCTTTCCCTGCTATTTTTTTTTTAATGTACTGGCCATGTAATGCTTTGTATTCCCATGCCTCCATTCTGTTCTTTATTTGGTGTTTCTTGTAGGCCAGTTTGGTCTCTCCAGTAGTCAGTATATACCGTATATACTAACTTCAGTGCATCTTCATCGTTCGGATATTCTTGATCTGTAATATCATATCATTATTTCTTTCTTTCTTTTCAATCACTGTATATTTGCGATGGGAAAACATCTTTTCTCCAGTAGTTCTGGTTGCTCAGCCAACAGTCCTGAGTCCTGTAGCCCATTTTTCATCAGATATATAGGAACTCCAACATCCAGTATGGACCTTATTAACCCAGGTGTCATCCAAGCCAGTATGGCTTTCTGAAATTTACATTTCACTATATTTTTAATGAGAGAGACACTCTTTGGCTGACTCCTCTGATGAGACCTGTCCAGTATGGTTGAACCTCTGGCATAGCTCTCATCTTCCTTAGAACACATGAGCCCCACAACCACATCAAGGTAATGCCTCACTGGGGGATTATGGTTATGGTTATTATGATGATGATGGTTGTTGTTATTGTTATTATCATATGGCATTGTTATATGAGCCAGGAGACCACAATACCATTGTATTGTAGAGAGCCGAGATAGCACAGTGGTTAAATGCATCTACTGCAGGCTACTCCAGCTGACTGCTAGTTCAGCAGTTCAGCTGTTCAAATCTCACCGGCTCAAGGTTGACTCAGCCTTCCATCCTTCTGAGGTGGGTAAAATGAGGACCCAGATTGTTGGGGGCAATATGCTGAACTCTATAAACTGCTTAGAGAGGGCTGTAAAGCTCTATGAAGCGGTATATAAGTAAAGTGCTATTGCTATTGCTATATTGCAGAGTAGTAGTTTGGCTGCCAATTTACCAGTTCTGTTGCAGACATGTTTGTGCGTAAGGTACGCCACAGGAGGGCAAGCTCACTTCGCACCAGAAATAAAGATGAATGGCTCTCCCTGCAGCAGCATCCTAGGCCTTCTCTCTTCCCCAGAGCCACCTCGTAAATGGGCACTGCAACTGGGAAGATTCAGAGCTGGCAGGAATCTGACTGCCTGCCTCGAGCCCCAACTTGTCTTCCACAGGTAGTCGCAAAAGTGCTTTTTCAAAAGACAACTGGACTTCCTTTGTTTTTCCTTGAAGACTTTTCACTTCTCATCCAAGAAGTTTCTTTAGGACTGGATGAGAAGCAAAACGTCTTCAAGAAAAAGTAAAGAAAGTCCAGTTGCCTTTTGAAAAAGGACCTTAGGGGGAACCATGACCTGGATGGCTGAGAATCTCCATAGGCAACAAAGTGGTGCCTATTTATCTACTACCATAGAACATGCTTTTGAACTGTTCGGTAGACAGAAGCTGAGGTGAGTGACGTGAACTCACCCTGCCACACTGTGCTAGGACTCAAACTGCTGGAGCAGAGACCATCTCCAGTGTCATTAAGCCACTGAACCACTGTGTCTCTATTTCCAGCTGGTTTATGTATAGAAGACAAGCAGCTTCAGGCTCTATTGCAGGACACCTCTTACTTATTTAACTGTAGAGTTGGATCTTCCCAAATGATCACATAACTGCACAATCTATTCTTTAAAATAATTGTAGATAAAACAAAATAAAATAAATTTCTGTGTTGCAGACTTGAACTTTATTGTGACTCTCACATCTGTAAAGCTTGAAGACTAGAGTTGGAGACTTTCTAGTAATTTCCAATACTGAATTAGTTCTGTTCATCTATGATTACTAGGAGGCAACATTTATGATCCATTTCCACTTGATTAAAACACACTCTTCATAGGTTTCTTCACTATAACAGTATAGTATCTGTAAATGAAGCTGTTTGTTGCAAGAAAGTAAAAAAGAAGACAATATTTCTTAGCAGCACTGTTCGGTTAATAGATGAATTGTCTACATTAGCAGTGATCTATGTGCTGTATTAATCTTTATCTGTCTGTTCTGGATTTTCACAGCCTTGTCTGTTTAACTGTGTGAGGTATTTATAACAAGGTGTAAAAGTAGTTTGGTATTTAAGATTGTAGGATAAATAATTGCCATGAAATCACAAATTAATGAAAAAATTAAAAATATATAGGTACAGTAACAGTATTTCATGAAGTTGCATTAGCATAAACCTAACGTAGTTTAATAAAAAAAATTACGCCACAGTTTGATTTGTCAACCATCTAGAGTGCTGTTTTTCTCTTTAACTTCAATAGTTTTGTGTTGAGGGCATAACAAAAATTGCAATTATATGTGATTTGTTAAACATTTTAAAACCCTGTCTTAACACCTCCCTTCAGTCTAGTTGGAGATCCCACCACACTTTAACACAATCAGACAGCAATATCTGCCTATCCTAGATCCTTGTGAAGGCCTTGCTAGGTCTTCAGAACTGAGGAAACTTCTTCGAGGAGGAGCAAAATGACTTCAAAAAAACAAAGTCCAGTTGCCTTTTGAAAAAGCACCTTTGGGACAACCATGACCTGGATGAGTAAGAATTTCCATAGACATTGAGACTTGATAGGTGGCTAAAAATCCAAATCAGTCTAAACAGTTGGCTGTACAACAACAACAACAACAACAACAACAACAACAACAACAACAACAACAATAATAATTTGTTGAAATACATATATGGGGCAGCCAGTTTTTACTTATCATACAGGTAAATAAACTCCAATGTGTCTTTCATTCAGTGAACTGGAGATTGAACAACTGTGAGATAAATACCATTGTGATTGTTCTACTCTTTGCTGCACTGCTCAGCATCTGGAATACTGCATCCAGTTCCGACTTTTACAATACAAGAAGGATTCCAAGGAATTAAAAAGAGTGCTGAGAACAGGGATGAAAATGGTGAAGGTTTGAAGTTATATCTTAGGAAAAATAATTAAAGGATCTAGGAAAAATTAGAAATTCACGTAGACAGATAGACAGTGACCAGGTTTGTTCTGAATTTCATTCTGCAGGCATGTAATGCAAAAAGCATAATTTACCATGGGTAGTGTGTGTGTGTGTGTGTGTGTGTGTGTGTGTGTGTGTGTGTGTATTCTAACTTTCCCATATTGTTAAACAAAGTAGAACAAAACAGCAGTGACTTGCCATGTAAATGACTAAGAGAATCTTCTCTCAATCCCTCACTCCGCCTCATCCCACCTAACATGTGCCAATGGCAGCAGAGATGTGTGAGCCTACTATTGTACTGGCTAATCTAGGAAAACATATAGAAAGAAAACCCAGGCACAAAACAACACTTCCATCACAATAATCAGAACACCCCAAATTAACCAACTTTTGTTTTTAAATATTTGAGTATCAGAAAATGTCATGGTTAAAAATGTTGCATATTTCTGTTAAATTCATTTGAGGGCTTTAGTCTTTGGTATGAAAAGGAGAAAAATGTTTCCTTTGTCCATGGATAATTGTATATTTCTTTGTTCATGCTTCTCTTTACTCACACTGCAGAATCAAAAGATCTGACAGAGTAAAATAGAAGGCATTTGGGGTATAAAGAGTTTTGGAACATTTTTATAGAAACTGATCCAGTTCACAAACCTCCAACATTATTTTCTTTCTATTGTGTGCATATGTTTGTTCTATCATTATGGCCATTACAGCTTTCAATACACTTACTACAATACTATGTCTTTGAGTGTTTATATGGAAACCACTTAGACTTTGCCTGCTAGGTAAATTATTATGCATTGAAAAAAATCAGGCACCATTCTATTTTGGCATTGCGGTATTAAAATGCATAAGGCACACAAATTGCTTCCCCTGCTTGAAATTGGCGCCATTTAAGGCTGGAATGAAAACAAAATAAAGCCAAGATTTATAGTCCTTGCAAAGAACTAAGGTCACTTGTTACACTGAAGCCTGCTGAATTATGCACAGTAGAAAAGTCGTAGAACTTATCCCGATGTTCTTAGCTTAATGCAAGGCAAGCTGCTTTGCATGTTTTAGCTTCATCGGCTGTGATGAATTATTTTGGCAGATAATTGTTTCTGACTTTCCAGCAATCTTTCTTTCGTGGCTGATTAAAAATTGCAGCTACATTAATTGAAAACCCAGCCTATTACATAACAAAACGGTTTGGCAACTAGACTTGTGTCCTTTGACTTTCATTCCTGATTACTGTTTCTGTTTCATGCCTGTTTGTTGCATGTTTCTATTTGATTGATCTTTGGTTTTGATCTAATTGTAGGTTTTAAAAATAAGTCCGCAGACAAAGAGAAAGAGTGTGTTCAACAAAGATCATTCTTTTTTTTTCTCAATTAAAATGCAATGTTGGGTTTGTCTGGAAAAGAGTTGAGAGAAGAGAGTAGCCATTAGGGCTAATGCTGAGCTATTTTAGTGTGAATTATCCAAATTCTTATCAGGATGTCTTTGTGGCTGGGTAAACACGTTGTCCTAATTAATATTCTCCAGAATGTAGGGATTTGCAAACAACCTTCACTGGTTGTTCCGACAAAGATATTGTTATTTTTACTGGACAAAGAGTATATGAAATTGTGATCAGTTTTTTTTTTAATCCTATATTTCTGGAAGGAAACAGCAATTAAATGGAAACAGCTCTGTTGTGCTCTGTTAACACAATATGCATCATTTAATACTTTGCAAATCAAAGTTATGAAAAAGATCTCAAATTTCCTTTGCCATATTCATAT
The DNA here is from genome assembly GCA_023053685.1 of Diadophis punctatus similis. Lineage (NCBI taxonomy): Eukaryota > Metazoa > Chordata > Lepidosauria > Squamata > Dipsadidae > Diadophis > Diadophis punctatus. The sequence continues at coordinate 38,853,716 of JALIGW010000002.1, read as the reverse complement.
CTCTAGCAGTCAAGAAATAAAAATAGGTGCTGGATTGCCATTGCTTCATTAGTCTTATAAAATGGTAAGGGTTAGGGAATATTCTTTTTCTCTTGCAGTTTCATAATCAAATGCCATTCTCTGGCCACTTAACTTGTCAAATGTCTGCTACTGTGTAAGTCTTCCTCTCAGTCTGATGTAAGTAGAAGTGTGATAAATGAATGCCAACACACCATATGCTACAATAGCAGATTAGCACTGCTACAATGCAGGAAGACTTTTCATTACACTTATGTGACATCTTTTGGCTTAAGCTGTCACCTCTCCCCCCCCCCTCTTCCCACCCCAACACACATACACACTTTTTAATATATTTCCATTTATTGCTGGTAGGTCATTAATTCTGAGTTACAATCTAAAACAATAATTATTTCCCAGAGAGAATAAGGAACAGTCTTGAAATGTTCAGTTCATATTTGATAATAATAGGATGTGGGGGATCTAAATATAAATTCCAGTTTCTTGAGTTCGTTAGCCTATCAACAAAGTCTCTATACAAAGCCTATAGCAAATGATTTTTGGAATTCCAGCAAGTCCTTCCTAGTGTCATTTTAAGTGCTCTCAAACCTATATGAGGGGTGAATAAGTAAATTCAGTTAAATGTTATAACTGTCCTCTCCCCAACATGATTGTGGGAATAGAAGTCCAGGCAAATACCTTTTGACCTATATTTCAGAAGTGTCAACTAAGTTCAGTTAATGATGGATGATATCCAGATTACTATGTCTTTGATTATTATTTTTAACACTTTTGCAATTCAGACACCTCTGTAGTTCCACACTTTGTCAGGTGAATAAGATCATTTCTCAATCTGGCAACACAACAAGTTTCAAGTTAAGCACATTAAAGTATAGAGAAAATAACGCAGAGAAGGGTCCAGGTAGCTTTTTTAAAAATAGAAATGGAACTTCGATGAAATTTATTCAGTATATCAAGCACCCGAATTCCTGAGAATATTTTATCAACTCATTTTACAGGAGCATTTCTAAGTCCTATGGTTTAGAAAGGAGCCCTGGTGGCGCAGTTTTTAGAAAGCAGTATTGCAGGCAAACTCTGCCCACAGCCTGGAGTTCAATCCTGATGAGCTCAAGGTTGACTCAGTCTTCTATCCTTCTGAGGTTGGTAAAATGAGGACCCAGATTGTTTGGGGAAATATGCTGACTCTGTGAACCACTCAGAGAGTGCTGTAAAGCACTTTGGAGAGTATATAGGTCTTATTGCTGTTGCTATTTGACGTATTCTTTTAACCACACATTTGAAAATAAATATCTTTTATGGTGGCAATAATTCCCCAAGAGGTAGTATCTGGCATAAGATGATCTGACAACCTATTTTAATAATATAAGATTAGCCTTAACTGGAGCAACCTATGCCTGTCTTAAAACATTATTGGGGGTCAGTGTGATGCATTTGGGGTGGTTGCAAGTAGATGATAGAGACACATATCTTTCTTGCCTTTGTCCCACTGTACTGATATAAGGAAACATCTAATTGAATCTAATCCAGAGACAACACTGAGTCCAAGGTTAATAGACCTCAACAGATCTGTTGATGATAGATTTCTTTTGACACCATCTCAGTTAGTAGTCACAACTTCAGCTTTTAGTAAACATTTCCGTGTTAATTGCATGTTCCATGAAGATTTTATTTTGTCTGCTACAAATTAATTCCACAAAGTAATTATGAGCTGTGTGAAGGATTTCATATTCTCTGTTCTGAATCTCCTTCCAATCACCTTCATCGGATGGCCCTCTTGGGTCCTAGTGTTTTGAGAGATGGAGGAAAACTTAGCTCTATCCACTTTCATCGTGCCATGCATGATTTTATGCACTTTGATCATGTTCTCTCTCAGTTGTTTTTTCCTAAGATCCCAAATATTCGAGCTTTTTATTGAAAATGTTTAAGACTCCTAATCATTTGGGCCCTCTCTTCAGCACTTTTCCCAGCTCTGTTATATCCTTTTTGCAAAAATGGCAATCAGAACTGTACACAGTATTCAAGATTTGGCTGTATATAGGAGAATTACAGTTAACTTAATTTTTTTTTATTCAAAAAGTTTTATTAGTACAGACTTACATAAGTAGTAGCAAAATATTAAATATAAAGTACAAACATTTTTGTTTTTTTCTCTCCCCCCCCCGAACCCACCCCTTCCCTCCCCACCTCCCCCCCGGACTTCCCAGAGATAATACAGGGCATAATAATAAATTTAAATTGTTAATAAAAAGAGGAAAAAAAGAGGAAAAAAAAGAACACTGTTTTTTTAAAAAACTTCAACTCCAGATTATACACAACTAATATATCGCATTTATATACAATAGTAAAGATACAAAAAAGAAAAAAAAAGAAAGAAAGAAAGAGAAAACTCTTTAACAATACAAACAAACAAACCTCCTACCTCCTCCCTTCAGTCCTCTATCTTATACAAGGTAAATGTTACAAAAGTAATAACTAAATATAAAATACACAAATCTTAAACTGATATTATTGACATTAAAAATAACCTCTAAGATAAAACTTAACTAAATGTTACATAAGTGATCATCAAATATTAAATTTCGTCATGATATTAATAAGATAATATTATTCTAAATTAACTTACTAACTTCAATAAACAAAAAAAGAAAATAAAAGAATAAACAAATCTTCAACAAACTATATATATCTAATATTATTAACATTAAAAATAACCTCAAAATTATATAAAACTTAACTAAATATTGCATAAGTAATCATTAGATAGGGAAAAGATAAAATACAATCATATTAGTCTCTATCCGTCCAATATATTTCAACATCACATCGTTTTGTATCTTGATAGTTCATCTTTTAATAGTTCACTAAATTCGAATTTGTCGAGTCGTATCCCGTCTGATCCCAAACCTCCATCTCCTTTTCCCCAGCTATCTGGTTCAGGCACTCCTTTTGGATTTTTGAATCTATTTCCTTTTGATCCATCAAAGGTGGCTTCCCCTCCTCCTCCTCTTTTATTTTCATACATCCTTCCTCTGGAATCTTGGATATATCAGCCTTTAGGACATTGACATAAAATTCAGTAGCTTTTTTTATCGTGTTGAGCCGGTATCTTTTTCCAGAAAATTTCACTGCTACTCCAACTGGCGCTTCCCATTTATATTGTAAATTTAATCTCTTAAATTCATCAATCAAAAAAGTATAGCTTTTTCTGGCTTTAAGCATTTTAGAGGGGATTTCTTTCCAAATCTTTAGTTCCTGACCATTCACCATAAGATTATTGTTAAACGTTGCTTGTATAATTCTGTTCCGTAGAGCTCTTGTGGTAAAATATATGACAATGTCCCTTGGTAAATGCTTTTGTTTAGCGTACCACGAATTGATTCTGTAAATTTTGTCGATTTGTGTAGCCAATTCCACTTTAGAAATTCCAGACACCTGATCCAATATGTCAACCATCCTGCCTTTTAGATTTTCATATAATCCTTCTTTCAAACCTCTAATCCTTATAGCAACTTCCATAGATCTGAACTGAGTCATTAAGACCTCTTTTTCAAAGTTTGCAATATCATTTTGGATTTTATCTATGTAATTCACCGAAGTTGCCAAAGCTTGTTTATTTGTTTCAATACGTTCTGCCAAAACTTCAATATTTGTTGCTAAGCCTTTGCAAACCTCTAACACATCAAATCTGAGTTGTTGATTCATATTCTTCAAAGCAGCCTGCATTTTTTTGTCTATCTCACTTATTTTCTGATTAAATTCCAAAGTAAGTTCATGTTTCATAATCTTTAAATTATTTAATAAATTTTCAGGTGTCAAAAGCTGTGGAGGTGTTAGCTCAGTGTTAAGTTGCATTTTAGAAATATATCCAGATGAATAGTCATTTCTTTTAGTCAAAACAATCTTTCCAGACTTTGAAGCCATTGGTGTTTCAAAAGAGTACAAAAAAGAGAGAAAGCCAGATGCCTGATTAAAGTTCTTTCCAGTTTAAAAATCAGATAGTCTTTTATTATTGGAAATATTTCTATTATAACTTTAATCCAGAGTTAGGAGACAGAGAGAGAAAAAAGTTAACTTAATTTTTTAATGCTATTCTAATGATTTCTAGACTGGAGTGTGACTTTTTCACAGTTGCTACAAATTGACTTTATTGAACTATCCACTAATACCCAAATATACTTTTTCTATTTAATTTCTGAATCACTTATTGCAATATATGTGAACTTACAGAAGTCATGTTATCTTCATTGTCAATAGAACTTTGTATATGATTTGGTTGACAATCCATTGAGTGTAAAGGATATTCCTTAGCATTATGTTTGGGCTTTACTCCCTTCGATATTGCATCATCTACAAACCTGATCAGCTCCCTGTTCATCCACACATCTCATTCCTTTACGAATGAGTAAAAAATACATTTCAGATAACTCTTTCAGCACTTAATCAACATCATATCTGTAGATTTTGATTGGACCTTTTTTCTCTGTTCGGATACATGCTTGGTGGGGTTAGAAAGGTGAAACTGGGTATGAGACAACAAGCAAGTGAATCTTTCTGAAAAGTGAAAATCAAGATGACAATTCCAGCTTCTGTTTCCCTGTACTCGTACTCTGACCCTCTTAATTTTTCTTCCAATCTGACATAGAATATAGAATAACAGAGTTGGAAGGGACCTTGGAGGTCTTCTAGTTCAACCCCCTGCTTAGGCAAGAAACCCTTCACCGCTTCAGACAAATGGTTATCCAACATCTTCTTAAAAACTTCCAGTGTTGGAGCATTCACAACTTCTGGAGGAAAGTTGTTCCACTGATTAATTGTTAATTAACATAGTAAGAGGTAACCACGTTTAGGGGTATGTGGACTAATCTGAAAATTTTTTGTATCTATACCTATATCTATATCATATCTCTCTCTCTCTCTCTCTCTCTCTCTCTCTCTCTCTCTCTCTCTCTCTCTCTCTCTCTCTCTCTCTCTCTCTCTCTCTCTCTCTCCCTCCCTCCCTCATATATATGTAGGATTTTTTGCTGATAAATGAAAATAAAGGGAGACTATTATAGATCTATTTCGAGCTTATTTTGCTCTCGTCAGATAGCCATACCCCTTACTGGGATTTGAACCCAGTAAGGGTTATATATATATATAAGACTGAAGTAAATGGACCATTGGAATTAGTGAGTCCTGTTCTAACTGAGTTTGTTACTAAAGAAGTGTCTGTGGTGTAGAATCATTTACTGTATAATATTGTATGAGCCTTGGTGGTGCTATGGTTAGAATGCAGTTTTGCATTCTAACTCAACTCACTGCCAAATGCTTGATCCTGACCAGCTTAAGGTTGACTCAGCCTTCCATCCTTCCGAAGTCAGTAAAATAAGGACCAAGATTGTTGGGGCAATATGCTGATTCTGTAAACCACTTAGAGAAGGCTGTAAAGCAGCGGTTCTCAACCTGGGGGTCGAACGACCCTTTCATAGGGGTCAGGAGACTTCGCCCGGACGTCGCCATTTGGGTTCTTTTACCCTCTGCTTTGTGCATGCGCAGAGGGTAAAACAACCCAAATGGCAGTGGCGGGGCAGGGGTCACAGCAGTGGGCGCGGTGGCGAGGTGGGTCATGGTGGAGTCGCAGGGGTGGGGGGTGGGTTGTGGCATTAGGAAGGTTGAGAACCACTGCTGTAAAGCATTGTGAGGCAGTATATAACATATTTTTTGGAGTATAAGACGCACCGGAGTATAAGACGCACCTTAGTTTTGGGGGAGGAAAATAAGAAAAAAGCTGATTGGCGGGTGGATCAGCCTCCCGGAATACCCCCAAACAGCTGTTCCCAGAGGTGAATTTTAGCAACAGGTTCATTGGTTGTGAGCTCTGCGCCTTGCTTCTTTTTCTGCCTCTGAAACCTCCATTTCAGAGGCTTTTTCCTGAAGCTCCGTTTTAGAGACTTTTTTTCTGAAGCTCCGTTTCAGAGGCTTTTTTCAGCCTCTGAAACCTCCGTTTGAGAGGCTGGGTGGGGCAACATATGGAGTATAAGACGCACCCAGATTTTCACCCTCTTTTTTGGGGGGAAAAGGTGTGTCTTATACTCCGAAAAATACGGTAAATTTAAGGGCTATTGCTACTGCTATTATTTTACAATTACAATTCATGAAGCAAACATCCAAATTCCAATGAAAAATGCAAATTTTCCTTATGTGCCCAGTATCATAATCCTACCTTTACACTTACATACACACAGTAATTGTAATCTTGGGTATAAAATATCATTTACCAAAATCACTTCACTTGTTGTGCAGAAAGCAGTTGAACAATTATTCATCCACCATTAATCCATTCATCATTCTGCTTCTTTCCTATGCAACTGGTGCCTATAAAAGTTACACTAGAAGGTATTTATCTTGACATTTATTTTTGATAATTCTTCATCTACAGATTGGTATTTTAGCACATTCCTGCCTTGTTTTAATTTTTGTTTCTGTATTCTGGTTTCAAATCTTATCAATTTTCTATCAAAAATAAACATATCTTCTAAGATGACTTTTTATAACAAAAGTATGGAAAATCCTTAAAAGACATAGCTGTATATTATCTGAAAATGAATTGCACCAGTTCAACTATATACATCATAACCACAGAGCAGTCTTTTAAATGCAGTTCTTTGATAAATATATACTACTCTCGATTTATCTTGCTTCAGTGTGATTTTTATTGTAAGGCTCTCAAAATACTCTACAGATGTATTGTGGAGCAAAGACATAAATTTACTTCCAGGGATTTCTAATACAGGAACAGGAAACAAGGCTGGTATTGCAAGATTTGGTGGTCAGTGAGTTAAAAATAAGGAGTGATGGCAATATGGTCTTTTTATATCTATTGCATTATATGTCAGAAGTTATGACAGAAATTCAGAATATCACAAGAAATAAGAGAATTTCCCATTTTGGGGGACCTCTCTATCAGTATTAATAGTATATATTGTTGGCCAACTTTTAGCTTGCCTGGGCTTCACTGAGTGAAGAAGACTTGTCTTGGGCAGCATATAAAATATATAATATAGTTAATGTATATAAATCATATAATAATGTTAAAAGTTTATGATCTGGTGCGGCCGCATTACTAGCTGTCCAGGATTGCATGTGGCCCACAGGCTGCAAGTTGGACATGCCTGTTCTAAAATTTATATGGTGTGGGCCACCAGTTTAATATTTCACAATATTTACAAGGCAGCAACACTGAAGGACATTATGAAACATATACATTATAATATTTGGAGAGGGCTGGGAAGAGTATCTGTGATTCACGCATCATTCCTGATAAAGTATAGTATTGTGCATCATTGTGGAATAATGGAAAACAGCAGGCCAACTTCCCCAATGGGCATTCTTCATGAGTATCCTAGTACTTTGTAGCAAAGAGAAAAGATTATTATTTTGTAGACACCCTTGTTCAGTAAAACAACTTTTCTTTTTATATGAAGTGCTTAAAAAAAACCCTTTAAAAATGGGCTAAAAGCCAACAAAGTCACACAGGCTTTTAAGAAAAATGAACCATGCACACTGTACAAAAGCACAAACAGAGTGCAGGCACATGGGGCATAAGCTTAGCAAGCCAACCAGCAGAAAGTCATTTGCATAATGTCTCCATTCACAAAGGGGCACAAGAGAATACAATGTCCTGTTAATTGTGAAGCTTTCACTGTATGTTTGGAGATAACACATTTGCTGCAAAGGCACTCTAAATCTAAACCTCAACAAGAATCAATAGCATTTGCACAGGGCACACAGATCTAAGCTTAGTGGGCTAAATGGTACAGAACCTTTCTGAAATTGTAAACATATTTAGAAAGCTCCGTAAACAAAAAGGCATAAAAGAATGCAGTGCAGTGTACAGAGTGCACAAGAATGAATAAACAATGAAAACAGTCAAAAACTCCAACAACAAACCAACTGTGGTTACTTTTGCTTTTTAAAAGCACTGAGTCAAAAACTCTAAAAGAATCAGCCACACTAAAAACAAGGCATCAGCACATAATTTATGGGGGAAAATAATGACTGAACTACTATGCTGATTATGGCATGCTGAGTTTAACTGTGCATATGCACCATATGCATATTTTTTAATTCTTATTGATTGTGGAGTGCCTTTGAATATTAAAATATTCACAGCATATATAACGATATCCTGAATCTAAGCATCAGTAGCAATAAAGACCATGCACTGAGCTCTGCACATCTAAACAACAGAGAAACCATCCTATATTATTTATTTATTTATTATTTTGCAATTCTTATATGCCGCCCTACTCCCAGAGGAACTCAAGGCATCGTACAGCATATACAAGAACAACAATAGTATAATTAAAAATATGGTCATAAAAACAATTTTTAAAAATAGGAAGAAACCAACCAACACCATTCATACCAAGGGGGAGATTAAGATGCTCAATAATCTCTCACCCTGCCTGCAGGAAGAGCCATGTCTTAATGGCTTTCTTACTGGAAGGCCAGTAAGGTGGGAATAATTCGGATGTCTGGGGGTAGTTGGTTCCAGAGAGCCGGAGACCCACAGAGAAGGCTCTCTCCCTTGGTCCCGCCAACTGACATTGTTTGGCTGACGGGACCTGGAGGAGACTGACTCTGTGGGACCTAACTGGTCATAAAGATGTATGAGGTAGGATGCAGTCCTGGAGGTAAATTGGTCCTAAGCCATGTAGGGCTTTAAAGATGATAATCAACACCTTGAATTGCATCCAGAGACCAATGGGCAGCCAATGCAGCTGGCGGAGTATAGGTGTTACATGGGTATATCTAGTGGCACCCACCACAGCATGCGCAGCCGCATTTTGCACCAGTTGCAGTCTCTGGATACTCTTCAGGGGTAGCCCCATGTAGAGTGCATTGCAGTAGTCCAAACGAGAGGTGACAAGGGCATGAGTGACCGTGAGTAGAGCCTCATTCTCCAAATATGGTCGCAATTGGTGCACCAGGCGAACCTGTGCAAAGGCATCCCTAGCCACAGCCGTAAGATGTATAAGAACTTCTTAAATTTACAATACTTTTGATATTACCTCCAGCTTCTCTTTTTCAGATTACATACCCCCACATGAAGTTCACTTACCCCAGAAGAATATTTACAAAAACACATGTATGCTCTGATGGTATGTGGCCTCATAGCAGTACACCCTATTAACTATTGACCATGTGCGAAGATAAATAACCATAACATTGGGTCTCAGCGTGAGATGCCATGGGGTATGAAACCCAATCTAACTCAGATGCTGAGGGAATTACATAGATCTACAGGGAGTTTCTTCTTGTGTGATCCTCACTTAATAAAACAACTTTAGTATAACTGACTAAGAAGGCAAATTATAGAGAGCCACTTGATTTTCCTCCAGTGTGAGGCTCAGACTCAGGCCAAGCCAAGCCAAGCCACGCCCACCAAGCTACGCCCACAGAACCAACAGAAAAGTTTGGCCAAGTCTTCTAGCGTTCAACCTGGCTGCTTCTCGCCTCCTTCTCATGTTTGATCTGTGTGTATGAGCCCAAGAAGGAGGAGAGAAAGAGTGAGTGGGAGGGGTGGGGAGGGGCCAGTCAGTGGTGCGATTTACCGGTTCTCCGAACTGCTCATAATCACTGCCACCAGTTCTATAGAACCTGTCCGAACCTGCTGAATTTCACCCCTGCCAGCGTTACCTCTGTAAAGTAAACCTAATAGTGAAACCCACTTGCCTTTTAAAAAAAGCATAATTAAAAGTTCCCCTAAACCTGAAATTGGCTGTACTTGGTTCAAGGTATGTAATTACTGAATATTGAAAATGTGCTCAATTTAAGATTGTTAAAAAATGAAAAAGATTATCAATTAAAATTGTAGCCCTTAAGTGTACATAATAGAGAATGAAACATTTGAGCTGAACAGGCTTTAGCAAGGACCTTATTTGACATATGCTCAAATGAACTGCTTTGATTTTAGCTTCACACAGTAGGTGGGCTTGAAGAAGGGGAGAAAGGACAGTGGCTAGCGATTCAAAATGACAGAAGTGGTTAGTTTCCAAGAACATGGCAAGGAAAGGTTGCTTTTTCATACAGAAAAGACACAGAAATACTATAAATCACAGGGTTTGAAATAATAGGTTTCAGATAGCTAAATGTCTAAATGGCACATTTGTGCCTGCTGTTTCTTGCTTCCATAAAAATGAATTTACATGGGGCTGGAATGACTTCAGATATCATTCATTTATAAATTATTCCCCAAAGTCCACTTTAAAGCAATTTTTCTTGGTTGAATTTCCTCTACCTTTTTTATTTGGGAGGAGGGAAACATTTTATTTGAACACTTGAGGTTTTTTTTTCTTTCCATACCTACTACAGGTGTGTTTCTTATTTATTTTTGTTCTGCTTTGTTTCTTATTCTTATTTCTTTTAAACATGGCATTATATTATGTTCATATTTACAGTAACATTAATGCCGAGCCAATCATATTTGATTTTGTTATTTATTTATTCATTTACTGAAGTATGTTCAGGCATTACAAACAAAAAATATAAGTAATAAAAACTAACAAAGACAAAGAAATCATATGTATCACATATAGGTGAAGGATTATCTATTTTAGGATCATAAAAATAATTATGTGTGGTAAATCAGAATATTAATATTATTTAATATTATGTCTGTTAAATCAGAATAGACGTTCAAGAACGCAATCACTGCAACCTGTTCCAGGATCTGCTGTAACTGTTTATGGCTTTATGAAAACCCAGCAGGTTCAGGGCCATTTGAAACTCAGATGGATTATTCCATAGGGCAGACACTGCTTCAAAGAAAGCACGCCCCCTCAATCTTACAATTTGGAAATGTTTTGCAACTGACTCCTGCAGTATACCAACTCTTTCAGATTTTATACCTCAAGCAGAAATGACAGGACCATAAGTCATGAAGGTTTTTATCAATAAATGTCAACATCTTGAATTGCATCCAGGTTATTTGTGGAACCATCTCTCTTTGAGATATGCTCATCCACTGGTTCAGACAGAGTAGGCACATTCTAGGTCTATTCTTTCATATGTTGCTATCTTTTAGGACCTAGGAAGTGCACTTTTTTCATATTAGCCCCTGTCCTATGGAACACCTTTCCCTCCATGCGTTGTGACAGGCCCTGTTCTGACCTAGGCTTCACCAAATCATGAAACAGACTCCTTGTCCCAAAAAAACCCCTTTTTATTTGGCTAATGTGAATTCCTAGCATTCACATACAGAAAAGTTCCGGCAATAAGCCTTTCAAGGGTGAATTGCAACAACAGACCTTATCAGTCCTTGAATAGTTGCCAGACCGATAGCTTCCAGGCACAACGCTGTACAATGAAATACTTGGCAAGGAGTCTCTGTGAGGCACGGACTCAGATAAGCAAATCTTCACACTAATAAATGAACTAATTGTCTCCTGTAAACACCACTCCCCTTTTGCTCCTATTTATTCCCTATGGGCGTCCACTTGTGCCTTTACTCCCGAGTTGACCCCTGTTCCTTAATGTTCCCTTCTCCTGACAGCTCTGCACATCCGCACATTGGGAACAGGCTCCAGCTGTTCTTCTGCACCACTTATCTCCAACTCTGAAGGTAGCTGATAACTGTCGGACGGCCCTGTCCCCATCTCTGCCTCCAATGCAGAGCACTCATCAGAGCCTTCCCCAGACTCCAGGACTGGTCCATGTTTTTCCCCAATATCCTCCGAGTCTGCAAAGCTAGCAGACCTGGAAATCACTATTCTCTTGCTCCCATCGCTAAAATGATAGCTTTTTGAGCCTGGCTAATAGCCCATAAACCTGACCTTTCTAGCCTTTGGTTGTCCCTTTCTTCTAACTGCTTTTGGAATATGCACCCACGCAGTACTTCCAAAAATTCTTAAATGTGCCAGATATGGTTTTTTTCCCATATAGCACTGCATATGGAGTATCATTGATGGAGGAACTCCACAGCCTAAATACAAGGTAAAATGTGAAGGGGATTTGAGCTTGTGGTGATGACTAGAAAGAGGTCAAATGGTTGTGGCAATGTTCTCCTAACCCAGGGGTAGGTAAAGTTGGCTCTTCTATGACTCATGGACTTCAACTCCCAGACTTTCTGAGCCAGTCATGCTAGCTCAGGAATTCTGGGAGTTGAAGTCCATGAGTCATAGAAGAGCCAACTTTGCCTACCCCTGTCCTAACCTACTATTAGAAAAATCGAATGAGTCAAGTACTCTGCCATTCACGGTCTCAACATAGTCTAGGCTACTTTAGAAAAATATTCTCGGGTCATCTCACAGTAGTTTTTTCTGAGATCATTGTTTTTGTTTATAGCGTGCTAAGATACACAGATGGTCTGTTGGAAAAATTCCCAGAAATGACTCTTGGGGAGCAAGCAAAGTAATAAGATCTATAAGAGTAGAACAAAATATAAGCCCTCTTTGTTATTTTCTAAAGAAAAGTTTGACCAGCCAAGCATGATAGTCCAAAAGTCTGTATCGAATCCTATCATTCAAGTCCATGGCAAAAGCAGCAGCCTGCATTCCCATGGATATCTGAGCTTGGTAGACTGTTCCTTAGCAATATTATTTATTAGAACCAATGAAGCAAAACTGATGCCATTATTCCTTGGTTTAGGGGAGAAAGGGGTTACATTTCTTTACAGATCATGATTTAACAGCTCCTTTAACAAATTGGCAGCGAAGTCAAACAATGTAACTTGCATTTCCTTATCTTATATTTATTGTAATTGTTTATTTTGCACTTTAGAATAGATTTTCATACAGTCTCCTTTTTATTCCCGCAATTAAGGAAACATTTCTTATTGAGGGAACGTTAACGGATTAACCAAGTTAGAACGAACGATTTCTTGTGAGTAGAAAACGGTTGGATCACAACTATATTTTGCAGTGACTTACATAAGACCTAACTTAACTTCATAAATATGAGAGGAACAAGTTTATAGCTTCCAACTGAGTAGTTGAAGGCAATCCATATGGTATGCACATATGTGAGCTCAGTGACACTGAACATGTGGCCTCCAGCTGTATAGATGGCATGTGCATCAATATGAAGAGTACTTGATCAGTAGGCAGTGGGAATTGGAGAAGGAAATAAATGACAGTTCTTCCCCAGACCTGTCAGCAGGGCCTTATGGTATCCAAAAAAACTCAAGACAGTAGATAGGATCACACAGTGGAAATCCAACCCATTAAGGCTGTCAAACTCTGGGGACAAGAACCTTTTTAATTTTAGAAAGGCTCTTTATTGCTAGTGGTATAATCTAACAGGAACTTGAAAGCCTGCAAAAATAATTCCACAAATCAATTTATACCTAGCATAATTAAGGTGGAGTTACTCTGAGTTTCTGTATCTTTTCTATAATTGTTCTCCTCCTGCCTGATCTTTCCCAGAGACTGCTAAATATTCCCACACATTGGTTTTGAAATGTAGAACTCAGAATAAAAGTACTCCAACTAATACTGTGATGTGGGGCACTCTATGGTGATATTATTTGTTTTAAATTGCATCCAATTCTTGCTAGTGTTGTTGTTGCCTACTGTTGTAAGTAAATGGAAAGTTGCAGACAAATTCGAAATAAGAGATCATCTTTGGGGATTATATTTTATTTGATTGGTTGTTGTGCCTTAAATGAAAAGCTCACAATTTTAATTAATTTAAAAGAGGTTCTGCCCACTTCATGATGGGGCCTAGAACAACAGCCCCCTTTGAACACACACACATACACACATACACAACAAATATGCAGGCTATTGCATTTCTCCCTTCCAACATAGGAAAGACTGTGCAAGGATTAATAAGAAAATCTATGATTAAATCTCCTGAAAATATTGGTTTAAAAAATGAGCTGCCCAGCTGCGATACTGGGAAAAGATGGGATGCCATTCACCATGCCATTTCCTCTGTTAAAGAGCTCCTTAGCCCCAGATTATTTTTAGTTATAGAAGTGGAAATATAGCTTTGTCCAAATAATTCATGATTGAAGATCAATATCATATTAAGCTTGACCTTGAGAAAAATCACCTAGCCTTGTTGCCATTCTAAAGGTAACTTCATTCTGAACACAGCCATCTATCTTCCTCAAAGTGAACACACATATTTACTATACTTGAATAAGCTGACTTAATTTTAACATTAACATTTATCTTATCATATTTTTATTTGAGATGGGTTGCTGAATAATTATGTTAGGGAAAATTAGTCTCCGTTGTGTCTTGGACTACAAAATATCAAGATGGTGCCAGGCCAGGTACAAGGAGATTGTTTTAACTGTACGAAATTACAATGAAATAAAGATACAGATAGTCCTTGACTTACAACGGTTCATTTAGTGATTGTTCGAAGTTACAACGGCACTGAAGAAAGGGACTTATGATCGTTTTTCACACTTACGACCGTTGCAGCATCTTCATGGTCACGTGGTCAGAATTCAGATGCTTGGCAACTGGTTCATATTTATGACGGTTGCCGTGTCCCCAGATCATGTGATCACCTTCTGCGACCTTCTGACAAGCAAAGTCAAATTGGAAAGCCAGAGTCACTTAACCACCGTGTTACTAACTTAACAAATGCAATGATTCACTGAACAACTATGGCAAGAAAAGTCGTAAAATGGGGCAAACTCACTGAACAAATGTGTCACTTAGCAACATAAATTTTGGACTCAATTATAGTCGTAACTAGAGGACTACCTGTAATTAAAATGTGGAGAGATACCTACCGTATTTTTCAGAGTATAAGACGCACCTTTTTACCCTCAAAAAGAGGGTGAAAATTTGGGTGCGTCTTATATACCGAATGTAGCCCCACCCACCCAGCCACCCCCACCCTTTGGCCTCTGCCTGCCAGCAATTTACCTCTTTGCAACAAACAGGGCAAAGACTTATTAGCACACTAAGAGATTACCTGCCTCCCAACAATTCTTTGCTATTTCTATGGGTCAGGCACACATGCACAGAAATACACAGCAAACAGTGTATATCATCTGTGCTGTTTGCTGTTTGCTGTTTGGCAAATTGCTGGGAGGCAGAGGCCTTTTTTCCTTGTTTTCCTCCCCCAAAACTAAGGTGTGTCTTATACTTCAGTGCGTCTTATACTCCAAAAAATATGGTAAGTAGCCACAAAAAGTAAAAAATGAATATTTATGTAGGTATACACGTGCATGTGTGCATACATATTTGTTTGCATGCATGAATATTTATTGACAGACTTCATGTACAACTTCAACAAAATATTAACATACAATTTTAACCTAAATTTTGAACAAAATGCACTAAAAAGAGGATTCATTTGGTTCCCTATCATGGACTGCTAAGCAAAACTTCAAATAATCATCTCAGGGATAAAGCAGTATCTGAGACCAGAGAAATATATTTCCAAAATGCCTGTTCACCTCACGCTCCAATGCCCTCTGAAGTTGCAATGCCTTTTCTATGGTATTGTAAAGTTTTGAAACAAAATTCATCTATTGTACGCGGTGTTGCTGGGATGTTGCGGAACAAAGGGCAATCTTCTGAAGTAAAAGATCCTGTTTTGGAAAAATTCCCAGAAAACATTCAGTAAACAGTGCTATTCCCTAGACCAGGAAGCTTTCAACAGAAACAGCCAAAGAAATCTGGGGTATTTTAGCAAAATTCTTTTTTTAAAAACCTTTCCATTTCTCAGCAATCAATGCCATATTTTAAAAGGATTGTTCTCCTTATGTGAAAGTTATAAAACGTAGAATTAACAAAAGGTTGTCATTTTGATCATTTCTGTTTGGTTGATTCTTATAAATTCTTTCTGTTCCATAATATGGTAAAACGTGGTAGCATATACAATTTGACACTAAGATATATAACTATATTAAAAGACACCGTTTATGGGTTTTTAAAAATAGGATTCCCAGATGGGAATTTTTTGTTCAGGAGTCTTTAAGTCAGTGTATTTATTTATCAATAAATGGCTTTTATTTTCTTGAAAGGCTTTCAGGAAAGAAATGGAGAATTGAAGACAGCTCTATTAGAAGTGGAGACGATGACCACAGTGGAATGAGAGCAAGATAGTGGTTTTGGTGGATTTAGATGGGTATAAGTTGTAGTTAACTAGATTTCATTGAAATATAAAGAAAAACTTCCAAAAATGGGTGTTTTGGATTCCCCATCTCTAGAAGTTTTGAAGAAAAGGCTGGATAGCCACATTTTATGGATGGTTTAATTGGATTTTCTGCATATTGCAGAGGATTGGATTAAACAAAAACAAGGTCTAAAGAAGAGGCAGAAGAGGTAGGTAGGAAAGAACAAGTTAGCCTTCTCTTTGCTCACCATGTGTGGAAGTTTAAATGTCTCCAACGGAGAAGTTCGTTTATCTATGGAGATATGGGGGGGGGGGGAAATGAGAGGAGATTGGAATTAGCATGAACAGAACTGGAAACTCCAAGCATACCTGAATTCCAAGGATCTTTTACAAAGCATGCATAAGTTTATTTATTTATTTATTATTTATTTAGTGCGATTTATATACCACCACACAGTGCAAGCACTCTCTAAGCGGTTTACACCAGTAAGCAATGTATATTTATATTGCCCCCAACAATCTGGGTCCTCATTTTACCTACCTCGGAAGCAGGGAAGGCTGAGTCAACCTTGAGCCGGTGAGATTTGAACCGCTGACCTGCGGATCAGTGTCAGCTAAAGTGGCCTGCAGTACCTGCCTCTAACCGCTGCGCCACCTCGGCTCTTAGTTCCAATAGAAGAGAATACCTGTAGCTCAGGTTTGAGATATGGCGTTCTTGCTGCGCTCTGAGTTTGGTGGTTTGCTTGCAGATGTTTCATTGGTCAACTAACATCATTATTTCAAATCAGTGTGGGGTTTTCTGCCTGTTTATAAGCAGTAGCTTGCCCTGCCAGATTTGGTAAGGGCGTAGTTTCCTCCTTATCGGTTCATTGATTATTGTCGTCTATCTGGTTGCTTGTCTTATCTGTATATGGGCTGCTGGAGGGGATGTGTTGATTCCTTGGTTTTGATTACTGTTTAAGTGTGGCCATTCTCTGGGTGTTCTACTGATGGCTGATTTGTCTGAATGCCAAGCTTCCAAGCATAGCTTCCTTGTGCCTGCAAACAAAAGTAAATTGGGCTAAATAGATCCAACCCAAATGCATCAGATGGGGAAGTGAATGTCAAAAAAAAGTCAAGATGGCAGATGTGACCATGCAAATGAATCTCTACCTCCTTTTTGTGCATCATGTGTATCTTAGGTAGAAATAGGCAAGGGCTCTAATCATAGCCATCATCTTAATTCCCCTTCTCCACCCTGCTCCATTGCAGATGCCCCTGTGTGAGACATGTGCAATAATTCATGGTTGGGGCTAGGAATTTGTAAAATTGATTTCAGTGAAAATTGTCAATCCTATCTGAACAAGTTCAGAATCTAACCAGAGAATAACATTTTTGTGAGGGCATATCTGAATATATTTATGTTTACAATAATTTTCATTCTTTCCAGCCTAATCAAATGTTGGGAGGAAATTTTATACAGAGCCTTGGGTTGCCTGTCCACCCATCAATAGGAAAACCACCTGAAAGTTGAACAAAACAAAGCATTACTATTTGTATATACCGTATGTTCCGACGTATAAGACAACTGGGCGTATAAGATGACCCCCAACTTTTCCAGTTAAAATATAAAGTTTGGGATATACTCGCCGTATAAGACTACCCCTCCTACCATCTTTCTTTTCTTTCTGTCTTTCTTCCTTCCTAACATCTTTCTTTTCTTTCTTTCTTTCTTTCTTTCTTTCTTTCTTTCTTTCTTTCTTTCTTTCTTTCTCTCTTTCTTTCGCTGTCTGTCTATCTGTCTGTCTGTCTTCCTTCCTAACTTCTTTCTTTCTTTCTTTCTTTCTTTCTTTCTTTCTTTCTTTCTTTCTTTCTTTCTTTCTTTCTTTCTTTCTTTCTTTCTTTCTGTCTGTCTTCCTAACTTCTTTCTTTCTTTTCTTTCTTTCTGTCTGTCTTCCTTCCTAACTTCTTTCTTTCTGTCTGTCTGTCTGTCTGTCTGTCTGTCTTCCTTCCTAACTTTTCTTTCTTTTCTTTCTTTCTGTCTGTCTGTCTTCCTTCCTTCCTTCCTAACTTCTTTCTTTCTTTCTTTCTTTCTTTCTTTTTCTGTCTTTCTGTCTTTCTTTCTTTCTTTCTTTCTTTCTTTCTTTCTTTCTTTCTTTCTTTCTTTCTTTCTTTCTCCCTCCCTCCCTCCCTCCCTCCTTCCTTCCTTCCTTCCTTCTTTCTTTCTTTCTCCCTGCAACCCAATCCCCACTGTGGCTCCTTTCTCCCTCGCCCAGCCCTCTTCCAAGATGCCAAGTGGAAGCAAGGTAGGTGGGTGGGTTGCTCCCCTCCCCTCCCCTCGGAGGAAGAAGGAGCCTCTGTCGCCATCTCCCGCGGGACTACAGCTACCCGACTGAGTCCCCGACCGTGGTGCCGGCAGGGTTAACGCGCAGGGGAGGGAAGGAGAGAGCGCGCTACCGCCGCCGCTGCTATCGTACTGAAACTTCTGAGCCGGGGGGGAGCTCAAAAACGGCCGCAGCTGCATCCCTGCCATTCTCCAGCCAAGTGGCCGAAGGAGCACCAGAGCCCCGATACTGCCCTGTGTCTCGGTCTCCTGCCGCCACCGCCAGCTGCAACCTTCCCAGCAGATGGGTGTGCGCAGGAGGGACCACGGAGCAGAGGCGCCCAGAGAGCGGTGCGAGAGGCGCAGGGATGCTAGAAGTGGCATCGGCAGCAGCAGGCTCCTGCCCGCGTCTCCCGCCTGCCTCTTGCCTTAAGCCACTGGGTGCCTCTGCTCTGCAGTCCCTCCCGTGTGTACCCACCTGCTGGGAAGGCTGCAGCTGGCAGAGGTGGCAGGAGACCGAGATGCAGGGCAGCGTCGGGGCTCCGGGACTCCTTCAGTCACTTGGCTGGAGAATGGTAGGGATGCAGCCGCGGCCGTTTTTGAGCTCCCCCATCTCGGAAATTTCAGTACCCAGCGTATAAGACGATCCCCGACTTTTGAGAAGATTTTCAAGGGGTAAAAAGTCATCTTATACGCCAGAACATACGGTAAAAAGAAACTTATGCCTGGAAATAAGGATACCACTTTTCAAGCATTTACAACTGCAAGTACACATTTGGTATTTCATCTTCATGGTATTAATATTGGCTTGAAGGCTATTCAAGTCTCTTTAGAGCAGTCTAGATGTCACAGGTGTTGTTAAATATAGGTAAAAGCTCATTTTGAAGTGTGAAATTAAATCCTTTCATCCACCTTTGCATTTCAAAATACCATTTCATGTTAGTTTGTATGTAAATAGTAGTCATCTCATTGTTGTATCTTGCAATTCAAATCACTTGATAATTGTTACTTTAAGTAATATATTATATGGGAAACATAATGGTTGTAAAGGGTATAGAATACATTAGAAGGCAATTGAGTTTAATTGCATTCCAGGGACTACTTTTCTAGTGCCTGCAGCTGAGTTTTGTTTTGTTTTTATGATGCTAGTCTTAGAAAATTTTAACTTTAGAAAAATGCAACTCTTTATTGCTTAAATACTTGTAACCTTAGATTTTGATCAATTCTGTTCAAAAAGTACTTAATGTGATGGACTGTATCCTTTCCTTACTCACGTGAAAGGATAAATCAGATATTAATTGAGTACAGAGCTACATGCATAGTCTCAACCTCAAGGCCAGATGACTTCTCCTAGTCTCTTATCTATTGAGGTGTAACACCTCCAGCAGAGAAACATATCCTAAAGGGTGTCTCTTCTAGCCAATTGGTTTTTCTCATTATTGCGTAGTCCGTATGCTTCTCATTTTTACAACATTGTTTTCAACTTTGTAATCAGGTGGAATTTTAGAATTATTTTCTCTACCAAAAAGAAGTGGTGTAAAGAGAGCAGGAAGTAGGTGCAACTCAAATGTCACAGGACAGGAAGAAACAGGACTAATTAGACTTCTCTAATTTGGTGTTGACAAAACACCAGTGAATCCTGTATACTCTGTCAAATCTTTATTACGGTCATTGACCAGCCTAAGAAGGGTAGAATAGTAATTTTAAAAGCTGAAAAATATAAAATACACAGTATACCATTTTGTTTCCTTTTAGTTATAAAAAATAATCCCTGTGCTAGCAAAGTACACTTAACATTCTCTCTGTAGATGCATGTATTTTTAATAGTAAATAAAAATTCCTGCCTGTGATATCCCCAATGATTTTACAACCGTTCTTTTTCTGAAAGTCATCCTTCTTTGTCTTCCTTTATATTATTTCTTCGCAAAATTTTCCTTTGGATGTGGGGTAGGTGCTCTTTATAGAAAAAGTCAATGACAAATGGAAAAGTCCTAGCCTTGAAAATAATCAATTCTTGGTACTGAATTAACATTCTTTTTAATATATTTGAAATACAGTAGATGAGAAAATGGAAATAACAGAGATGATGCAAATGTTAAAAGTTAAACATACAATACAAATAGGTCATACTTTCCCCAAGTTATTTCCATTTAAACACTAGTGGGCACTGAAGGATCTCATCCAAATGCAGCACCATCCATTATTCACCACCTTTATTCACATTAGTTTATAAAGTGAGAGCACAGAAATTGCAAAATATACAGAATTTAGAATAAAGGCTGGATTTGCTTAAGACGTTGAAAGCCCCTGAGCCAATATTTGTTTGCACCAACCCTTACTGTGCATTGAATCCAAGGTCAGTGTATTTTTCCCCCTCTAGTGCTATTGTCCAATGAAATTAATGGCCTTTTAAACTGAGTGTGGGGAAATCCAAAATATTAAAATGAGTTGGAACAGTTGTATTTTAAAGGATAGGTTTTACTTCTTTGAGAACAACGTACCTATTGACCTGATTATTTAAAAACTTTGGTTGCTATAATTATTTCTCTGAAAAGCAGGCCTTTGTAGAAATTGTGAGGAAAATAAAACTATTATCACATAAGGTCATAGTCACACACTAGCTAAAATATCAAGACTGTGTCTGAATGCTCAGTTGTTATACTTTCCATAGAATTTTATGCAAAGAGAGTAAACCAAATAGTCTTTGGCACTGTACGAATATAGAAGCAGTACTTTTTATTATGATTAACTTGAACACTCCAAGCAAAGCATGTATCTTGTGTATTGTAGCAGGACATTAGTAAAGCATAATCATTTATTAATACTCCCTAGTAATTAGCACTGAGTGCCAGCTTGCTGAAATATTTGAGGTTATGTATATCCATCATCTTCTGCCAACCTAGCAGTTCGAAAGCACGTAAAAAATGCAAGTAGAAAAATAGGGACCACTTTGGTGGGAAGGTAACAGCACTCCGAGCCCCTGATTACGACCTTGGTCATACGAACAAGCCAACTGCACTACTAACGTGGGCAGCTTCCTGCCTGCACCCCCTTATCTTTCTTGGTGACCTCAACTTGCCTCTTATTAATTAGGCCCTAAATGAATGTACAACTGAACCTATACATGCAACCCTGTACAATGCTGTTACAACTCTGGGGCTGGAACAGTTGGTAACGGACAACACTAGACTCAACAACTGCTTAGATCTCATCTTCTGCAATAGTCTAAACTCAATTTATGGCCTACAAGTCAAAGAACCTTTTTCCAACAGTGACCACAGCATGATTGATTTTTGTCTCAATTTGTGTCCTTGTAAAGAGGGTCATAATGATGGGACTCCAAATTATAACTTTTAAAAAGCCAGCTATGATCTCATAGCTGCCGATCTCACATCTCTTGATTGGCACCTTCTGTTCACAGGCTGTAATACTGCAGAAGACCATTATAACACTTTTTTGCTTGAAGTCAATAGAGTCATTAACCTATATGTACCAATAATAACCCCTAAGGCCAAAAAAAATTACCCATAACAATAAGACAGCTACAATCCAAGAAAAAAATCTATTTGGCCACCAGATGAGGAAGAGCTTATGCTGGTCCATCCTGGACCAGACTGATGCATAGGTGCAAAAGTCCCAGTGAGACTTGTCATCTGCAGAAGCTTCAGCTTCTCCTTCTGGTTCTGCTTCTCTCTGCAAAGTGCTGACAATATGTGCTTCCCTCTGCCAGGGTTCACCCACTACTTTTGGGGCTGCTTTTGTGCCTTTGTGCCACAGAGATGATATGGGAGTGAGCAGTAACTGGGGAGCCCCGGACACGTAGAGACTTTTGAGGCGGCCATAGCTATGGCATTGTTAGCCTTCCTTTATAACCCCAAGGAAGCATTTTAGGACCTACTCTCTTCATTCTTTACATAAATGACATTTGTGATAATATACAAAGCAACTGCGTCCTCTTCGCAGATGATGTAAAACTATTCAACACCACCGACAGTACTACAACCCTTCAAAAATACCTTGACTATGTATCTGAATGGTCAAACAAGTGGCAACTACCAATCTCAATCAACAAATGCTCAGTTTTACACATTGGCAAAAAAAAATCAAAACACAAAATACAAACTTGATGATCATGACCTTGATGATGATCCTCACTCAGTACAGGACCTTGGAGTATTCATCTCTAACAATCTAAGTGCCAGAGCCCACTGCAACAACATAGCTAAGAAGGCATTAAGAGTGGTTAACCTAATCTTGCGTAGCTTCTTCTCTGGTAACATTGTACTCTTAACCAGAGCATACAAAATATTTGCTAGACCGATTCTTGAATACAGCTCATCTATCTGGAACCCACACTACATATCAGTCATTAACACAATTGAGAATGTCCAGAGATATTTCACAAAAACAGTATTACATTCCTCCGTTCACAACAGAATACTGTATGAAACCAGACTTGAAATTTTAGGACTTGAAAAATTAGAACTACGCCGCCTTCGATCCGACCTAAGTGTAGCTCACAAAATTATCTGCCACAACGTCCTACCTGTCAACGACTACTTCAGCTTCAACCGCAATAATACACGAGCTCACAATAGATACAAACTTAATGTAAACCGCTCCAAACTTGATTGCAAAAAATTCGACTTCAACAACAGAGTGGTCAATGCCTGGAACACTTTACCCGACTCAGTAGTTTCTTCCCCAAACCCCAAAAACTTCAACCTCAGATTATCGACCTCACCCCATTCCTAAGAGGTTGGTAAGGGGCGTGCATAAGCGCACAATCGTGCCTATCGTTCCTGTCCTAATGTACCCATATATTCATACCTCTTTTACTCTTATTCATGCTTGTACTATTACATATATATTCAATCATGTTTTACTGTTTATACTTTGCTTATAATCATATATGCTTGACAAATAAACAAATACAAATGTCAGGAAACACAGCTAGGTGAACTAAATCTACTTTATTGTGACACTGCACCTTCAGTGTCACTGGCTCAAGGTTGACTCAGCCTTCCAATGTAGGTAAAATGAGGACCCAGATTGTTGGGGGCAATATTCTGACTCTGTAAACTGCTTGGAGACGGCTGTAAAGCGCTATGAAATGGTATATAAGTCTAACTGCAATAGCTATTGCTATCAATCTTGCAAGGCTGAAAGTGGAAACTTCTCACTTGCCTGATTGTTAAACCAGGTCCTTGTTTAACAATCATGGCCTCATTCACAACTGGGACTGATGGGACTGCCTTTGCTAAGGGGCACGGTCATGTGATGTTTTCCTTAACTGTCACTTTGCTTAGCAATGGAAAATCCAATTCCAATTAAGATTGTAACCCATAATTTGCATCGCATATTTCAAATTCTTTTCACTATTCTAGCAAAGGCATTGTAAAGATCATTTTGAAGTCATTTATTACCAATGTTCCACAAATTAAGTATTGAAGTAAAATAGAATTTCCAGTTATAGCAATTTAAGTGCATTTGTGCTCACTTTTTCAGTACTCATCATAAAACAAGAAAAAAATTACACCTTGTAGTGAAACTATTCTATCATCTCTGATTTGACATCAGGTGAAATTAAAGCAGAATGTCAAAATAAATTTCTTGAGAACTGAAGGAGAGATTAAGAAGTGTATTAAGAGCTCTCACTTTAAATTTCAATTCCAATTCAGATAACTGTACTATACAATTGAACTGATATTATGCATATTTAGACTTGGAGGGATGAAAAGTACAAGTAGTGGCTACAGGAATGAATTCCTATCATTAAACTGATTATCTTCCACCTCAAGCATATTCTGTTGCTAAGCATGTTAGCTGATTAACAGTCTAAAAAGGTCATATCTCATTTCTTGGGGTATACCAAATCATTTATATCAGCCTGCCCTAACTTGGTACCCCATAGATTAATACAAATCCCACAATTTCCAGACAATATAAACACAGGCAGCTATTACAAATTGAGAATACATCAAAATGCCAGCATAAGCCATCATGATACAAAGCCCAGCCTTATATAGTATACCTCCTGATACAAGAAAATAAGTTGTTACTTTTGTGTCATGGCATCATGACTACATTTCATCACATACAGTATTTGCATTATTTTCTCTCCACGGGTGACATGATCATTACACTGTTACATTTACACTGAAGAGGGCAAGGAAGTAACAGGCATCAGTAACATGCAAAAAGAAACTATAGCCCAACCTACCAAAAACATAACTGTAAAAGACAGACTGGAAATTAAAATTAAAATAAGCAAGAAAATGGTAAGAGAACACTTACCAAATTTTCAGATGATACTAAGGTGGCAGGAATAGCCTGTCATTTTAATGGTGCCTTGATTTTAACTGAGTTTTTAAGTCGGTTTTTACAATTGTATTTTACAATTATCTTTAATTAAATAGAAAGTCAGTACATATATTTAATGAATGAATGAATAAATAAATAGTCATAGAAACTCCAAGGAGAGAAAAATGGTCAGAAAATGGTGAAGAACTGGAACTTAGGACAGAATATAGTGCACTGAAATTTTGCAAAAAATAAATTGAATTTTGAAATTTAAAAGGGCATTTTAACAACAATTCTTACATTCTTATAGGGTTACAGAATATTTCTGGAAAAAATAATGAATGGGATTATCAAGAGAGCTTTAAACTTTCAGCTAAGACATAAAACACTACCAGATATTAAAAAGCCACAGTGTCTTGCAGTCCTTCATACTATCTGTTTTCTGTCTCCTAGGATCTAGTGTTATAAAGATGTAACTGATAACTTTAAGCTCTATTTGTATAATGTGATCTGATGATTTATTGGAAAGACCAACAGTGTAAATCCTGACAAAGAGTTTGTATCTTTCCAAGCTGTCTTCTATTCAAGTTACAAGATACTTTTCAATAGAATATTTAGTTCAAGCTGTAGTACCACTTCCAAATTGTTCATGCCAGGGGTGGGTTCTGACTTACCTCACTGCCGGTTCGCTTCCTCCCGCGTAGTGCTGAAAATCCAGCTTCTGCGCATGCGCAGAAGCAAAAAACAGTTTCTGTGCATGCACAGAAGCAAAAAACAAGATGGCACCATCTATGGCGCCACCAAGAGAGCCAGTTCCGGGGCATGTCCAGCCAGCCATCGCTGCTGGTTCGGTGAGTGGGGCGAAATTCCTGCTACCAGTCCAAACCAGCAGGAACCCACCTCTGGTTCATGTACCCTAAAAACAGGGGTCTCTCCTCCTGAAAATCAGCCATGTGATTTCCACCATCCATTTCATAAGATGACACTTGTGCATTTCAAGCAAGGTACTGAAAAATGTGTGAAAAATTATTTAGAACAGTATTCCTGGTCCCATTGCAAGATAAGTCATGTTCTGGATGAGGTTATATCCCATTATCCCCCATTTTCTTCATTATGTGTAAGTATGTTTTCTAATGTTGTCTCAAAGTAAAGCCAGAAGATTCAATTTGATGTAGTGATTACGACACAGGTTAGAAACCAGGAGACTCTGAGTTCTAGTCCTTTCTTAAAACACAAAGTCAGTTGGGTGTCCTTGGGCCAGTCGCTGCCTCTTAACCCTAAGAAACAAGCAATAGCAATCCATTTCTACAATTTTGCCAAGAAAACTTCAGGGATTAATCCAGGCAGTCACCAGAAGTCAAGACTGACTCAAAGGCACAAAAACCCCACAAAACAAAGTAAAAGAAAACCACAATCCTAACATTAATTGAAGGATAGATTTTGCTGTTGTTTGATTTGGTTTGCTGTTGTTTGTTGCCTTGTTTGATTTAAATTGTTAAATCTGAAACAACCTATAGAATTCTGAGGACCAAATATTCAAGATAGCTACAACTTTTTCCCCAGGCTCCCTGTAGTCTGCATTTGTAGAAGGGCAATCATTATCCTCTTCCTTTGCCATTCTTCAACAAGTATTTCAGTTAAACTGCTTGAGTTACAGGAGGGTGTGTACAGCCAGTTATGGACACACAAACTAAAGAGAAAGAGAAAGATGGAATGAAAAACAAGAAGAGGACAACAGGCAGCAAGGTAGATAGACTTAATTAAAGACAATGGATGCACCATTAAAAGACCTGAAGGACTAGGTTGGGAACAGATTGTCCTGAAGAAAATATATAAAAATCTATCAACACTGACTTTATAGTGTATAATCAGTCATGTACAGTCATTACGACTATTAGCCACTGACAATCTGATCCTCAGGAGTTTGTCCCATTCTCTTTGAAAACAATCTAAATTCGTGACCATCTGATCATCTGACAGCAATGAATTTTTACACTTCAATTGTGCTCTGTATAAATATGTATTATGGAAGAGATGGGAAGAGAAAACATAGGACAAATATTTTGGTTGCCAGCCCTGTGTCTGCCATAAAATCTAGTTGTAATTTAAAGCATTCCTTGTAGAGTCCAATTTTCAGAAGTTGGTCTTACATTCACAGGGAAATATTTATGAATATATTCATATGCTGAAATCTTATTTTCTGAAATTGCTATGCTTTTAAAGTGTTGCCAGATTTAAAGTTTCAGCATGGGATTTAATGTAAATATATACACACTTGCGTTTAATTGGAATGTAGATTGGGTGTTGGCAGAACTGGTACATAAACTATGACAGTGTTAAACTGTTAGCAAATTAAAACATTGGATAAGAAAAACAAGATTATCATTTAAACATCAAGAACTGAAGGAGAATTAGAGAGGACAACAAGTACTAAAGCAGAATGCATCTTCCTACAGTGTTATTGTTACATATTTTATCAATTACAGAGACAGACTTCATTACTGCTTCATGCAGCTTTTCATGTTTCCATTTACTATGTCAGTTTGACAAACCTCTCATTATCAGGTGCAGAAGGGAAAAAATAGCTTAGTGCTACACAGGATGCCAAAGTGACCTTCTTCTGTAAAAATTGCATTTAAGCGGAAAATGAAGATACCACTTTCTTTTCCAATCTGATTCTCATTTGAGCACACTTGTTACAGACAATTACAGCAGGTCTTCTCCATTCAATATTTTTAGCTTCAGTTCATCCCCACCCATTGCTCACACTTATTATTCATTGCAAGTTACAGCTACAAACACAGATAAATTAAAAACGTCAATACTAGACACTCTTTCTGTCCTCTCAAATCAACATCACTTAATGTCAACTGTGCATTGCATATTGGTTACAAACTTGAGAAATAAGGACAAATCCAGACCACACATTAAAGTTTGTCTCCCATTGCTCACTGGAACAAGACTGTTTAACTTTAAATCTAATCCTTACCTAATAGATAGAAAAGAGAATCTTCCAGAGTGGAATCTTATAAGGTGTGTATCAATTCTAGATACTATGAATTAATAGTTAGCTGGGAAGAAGTATTCAATCTAGAGTTAAATAAACTATAAAAATAAAAAGGTTTCTGATACAGTGTATTATTGCTATTATGTAGAAGATAAATTCTAGTGTTGATAACTATACATATATGCAGGCATGGATGAATGCATAAATAACTTACACCACAGCTGTCAAACTCACGGCCCGCGGGCCGGATGTGTCATGCACTGACCATGCCCACGCCCGGTTTAGCGAAGGGGGGAAAAAGTCCCGATATGTCATGTGACGCTGCCATGACGCCGCGAGTTTGACACCCCTAACTTACACTATTCACAATATTGTGAACATCTTAGTAAATCCAAACTGTTGCTTTCGGGTCATTATACAAATTCTTGCTGGCTAAATAAAGTTTCTTCATCTGTGTTTGCAAAATACATTATTAATCTGATTAACTGTTCATGTGCAATGTCATCTTGTAGGTTGTGGGAATAAAGCATCCACTATAGATACTGAATTGTCTTGACGTTCTGTCTCAGGTTGCAAACACTACAGACCCAGTTGCTATGGAGTTAAGCAGATAACATTAGACACGATCATAAATCGGTGCAAAGAGAGCTTGCCTGAATAAGTCCATTCAAAGCAACAGAGTGGTCCAAATTTTATCCAGGAGTCCAAGTGCCAAGTTGTTTAGGCAGCCAGTTCAAGAGTAAGTAAACAGAGGAACCACAGTCACAAAACTAAGATTCTGAACCATAGTTTTCAACAAAGACTGAAGGCAAAACAGCTATATAAATTTGCCTTCAGGCAGCTGTCACACATTTTGCCTAGCGAGAAGCCTCATTGACTGACATTGCACTGCTCGCCACTGCATGTGTCAAGACTTGGGGTTGGAGGATCCTGCCGTATCATCCAACTGCTTCAGTTGATCAGGAGAGGCTTCTGATTGCTCAGCCTCCTCCGATGAATCATAGCTTGAAGATCCTTGAGGCTGACAATCCAGACTCAACTGGAGCAATGTTGTCAGAATTAGAATCAGAGTCTGAAACTTGGCCCATGACACTTTACACAATTCTGTTTATCTGTCTCTTGTGTTGTTTTGTTTCATGAACTAGGGTAAAAATTGATTTATTCCAAATGTTATTTTACTTCCAACTTTAACATTCCACTCTCCTATGATGGTTTATTTGCAGGAAGAAGGAGAAAAGGCCAATAAGACATTGCAATTTCCACTTCCCTTGTACATCTGGTTGACACATAGAAATTGTATTAATATGGATTAGTTACGGTATTTTTTGGAGTATAAGATGCATCGGAGTATAAGACGCACCTTAGTTTTTGGGGAGAAAAATAAGGAAAAAAAATTCTGCCTACCAGCATCCATTTGGCTAGCATCCTTAGCAAACAGCCTGGAACACGTATATTAGCCTTGCAAAGGTCCGTTTCAGAGGCTGCTTTTTCAGCCTTGCAAAGCTCGTTTTGAGAGGTTGTTTTCAGGCTTGCAAAGCTTGTTTTGAGCGGTTGTTTTAGCCTTGCAAAGGTCCGTTTTAAAGGCTGCTTTTTCAACCTTGCGAAGCTCAGTTTGAGAGGATGTTCTGGCTTCCAAAGGTCCATTTTAGAGGCTGCTTTTTCAGCCTTGCAAAGCTCATTTTGAGAGGTTGTTTTAACCTTGCAAAGGTCTGTTTTAAAGGCTGCTTTTTCAGCCTTGCAAAGCTCTGTTTGAGAGGTTGTTTTAGCCTTGCAAAGGTCCATTTCAGAGGCTGGGCGGGGCTATATTCGGTGTATAAGACACACACAGATTTTCATCCTCTTTTAGGGGGAAAAAGGTACGGCTTATACTCCGAAAAATACGGTACATCTGAAATTCCAAGGCTACATTTTCCAGAAATAGAACATTTCAGACTGTCTCCTAATTGTACAGATTTCTCTGACCAAGGAATATTATTTTCAGTAAAAGTATTTCTGCTTTCTTTCATCATGAAGATCACACAGAGACATTAATGACTTCTACAGATCCCACTTTCTTGCAGTGGCCAGATTCCAAACTTCCATCGTATCTTCACATTGTGATTTCTAGTTTCTTTATTTAATTTTAATTTTAAAACTTGAAACCTTAATCTTAAAATTACAAATTAAATTTTGGGTTTTTTTAATATATTAGCAGCAGCAGCATTTTAGCCATTGTCTACCCACTGGAGGATGAAGGCCTCTTCCACATGTTTCCAACCAAGCTTTCTTTTGCTCATTGGGCCCGCAATACTTGCTGATGTCATCGATCCATCTTGCTTTAGATCTGTTTTGTGGATGCTTTTTATCAAGTGGTTTCTATTCTATGACTGCCTTGGACTACTTGCCATCAGTTCTTCTTGCTATAGGACCAGCCCATTTCCATTTCAATGGTTTTTTCCCCCTTCCATATATATTTTTCCTCCTACTCCTTACAGATTAATCTTAAATGTGACTCCATAAACTTCATGTAATGCACTACAAAAGTCCCTAGTACTCCATGTGAATTAATTCTGTTGAACTGCAACATATTTAGTTCATTGCTGTTGTATTGATTGTTTGGCAGCGTGCTCTGAAAGCAGTCTACTGGGCAAAACATTAGAAACAGGCAAAATGAAATATTAAATGAATTATAAATAAAAACTTCAGATTTAAAAGCATATGATCCATGAATCTGTGTAGATTAGTTGCTTAAGCTATTGACTTGGGCAACCATGTCCGCTCACATAAGGCTCCTCAGATTGTTTGGCAGGAGGAGTGTGTGGTGAGATATTGGAGAAAGTTCTTTGGGCCTGCTGTTTTCCTCCTAGGATACAAGTAAGCCTCAAATTACAACTCTAATGGAGCCTGCCCTTATAGTTGAAAGTTGGGATGATCGTTAAGTGAACCACCTCACTTAATTAACACCCCCCTGCTCTTCCTAATGCAATTGTTAAACAAACATGCAGGATGTTAAGTGGAGCACGGAGTGCCTCAAGGGTGAGGGAGACCATGGGAGGCCTAGTGCAGGCGCAAGTCCACCTGCCTCATGCCTCCAAAAGCCTGTCCCTGCCCCCTGAAATAACCTATGCGCCACTTCCTGTCCATTTAGGGTGTCCGCAACCACTTGCCTCATCCCCACTCCCCATCACAATTGCACAAATTACCTTTTGAATTTGTCCAGATGTCCAGAGCTTAGGAGGTCAAGAATAGGTAAGGAGACAATGATTCCATTGATTGGCCAAACCCACAAGTGATCAACTTCTTCTGAGTGCAGCTATAAACAGTGACCCAGTGAGGCATGCAACCCACCAATGAAGCAGTGTTTAGTTGCACACAGCATGATTTGCAGAAGCACTGGATGTAGGAGATGACCAGGCATAGCCTGAGGGCAGGGTCAAACATGTCATCATTTGGGAGTTGTTACCTTCCCACAAGAGTCCTAAATCTTAGGGGCCCCCCATGAATTCCGATGACTCCTAACTAGCATCAAATAGTGCATGACCATTGGTAGATCAGATTCTTGTATACAGGCAGCATGAAATAAACTTTTAGTGCTTTAAACTATACTTCTGTTCCTGGTATCTTGTACCTCACTGGTTTGAAAAATGATAACTGTTTGTGGGATCCAAGCAATGGAATGGTTTTCTTTTCCTCACCAATGCTAGCCTTAGCTCAACCAGTGTGAGCTTCACTGGTGTTAGTGAGGAAAAGAAAACCTCTTGGATTCTTTTTTTCTTGCTATTGCTAGCCTTAGCTCTGTCAGCATTAACTCTGCCAGGGTTAGCTTCACTAGCGTTAGCAAGGAAAAGGAAACTGAGAGAGGTTTTTTCCCTCTCACTAACATTAGCAAACCTAACACTAGCAAAGCTAATGCAAGGAAAGCTAACACTTGCCGAGCTAAGACTAGCAAGGAAATAGAAATCACTCTGTTGCTGAGATCCCACAAAAAGCTGTCTGTCATAATTTTGAATGGTGGCTTAATGACCAGTCATAAATTGAGGACTACCTGTAGTCTGGTGCTCTTGGCTATGGTCAAAAATACTATTCCTGTGTTGAAATAAAATTCAGCTATCAGCCTAATGAGCTTTTGGACAGGGATTCAGAGAGATCTCCATCTGCAGGGGTGTCCAACCTTGGCAACTTTAAGACTTGTGGACTTCAATTCCCAGAGTTCCTCAGCCAGCTTTGCTGGCTGAGGAACTCTGGGAATTGAAGTCCACAAGTCTTAAAGTTGCCAAGGTTGGAGACCCCTGCGCTATCTCAACAAAGGCAGTATTATTTCTTGAACTGATCTGAATAAGCCCTATTTATATACATACCTCTTCTCAGTATTCCACATAGCGGGAAAGCCAGGAATAAAGATAGGATTGATTATCTGAGAGACCATGTCACCTCTTCAACTTACAAGAAGCACAAACCGTAAGTCTTAGAACGCCACCTTTATTGTAAGGTTACAATAACAGAGTCTTGCACTTCTGGAAATACTTCGCCCTCCCCTTATTTTACTTTCCAAAAATTGGGTAGGATCCCTTCTGAGATCTTTCCCATGTCCCCTTTCCTTCTGTGGACTCAAATATCTTTTGCATAACAGTTGTCTAGCCTGAGCCTCTTTCTCCTGCCTCCCAAGTTTACACTCACAGTCTATTGCAGTCCATTCTCTCATTAACATCTTCAGGAGATGCCCTCTAAAACCTAACATCCCAGACCTGCTGTTTAAAGAACCTTGGTTTGTGACTTTCAAACTATGGGATGCATTTTCTCAAGCTTTTAGAAATAATTTTAAAGCAATGTAAAGGTTCTAAGAAACATACTCTTTGTTTGGAGAATATTTGTAATTTATGCTTTAATTGTATTGTGCTTCAACCATTACTTAGTTTTTGTAGATGTGTTGTTATCTTATTTGATTTCCCTGTTTGGATGGAAATCTGTCGTATAAATCAAATAAATCAATAAGGGTCGTTACCTTCAAAGTCCAATAGAAACACAACAAAAAGTTGTAAGTATTATATATAATTTTTGTGTGTGTGTGTTTTCTGAGGTTTTTGCGGGTGTTTGTATGTTGGTCTTTGGTTATTCAGGTTTTCTCCCGCGTGAAATTGGAAGTGTCTTGGCGACGTTTCGATGAAGTCTCATTCATCATCATCAGGCTGGTGTCTTCTGCTTCCTGCTTCTAGGAGCTTCCTGCTCCTAGAAGCAGGAAGCAGAAGACACCAGTCTGATGATGATGAATGAGACTTCATCGAAACGTCGCCAAGACACTTCTAATTTCACGCGGGAAAAAACCCGAATAACCAAAGATATATATATATATATATATATATATATATATATATATATATATATATATATATATATATATATATATATATATATATATATATATATATATATATATATATATATATATATATATATATATATATATATATATATATATATATATATATATTTATTTATTTATTTATTTATTTATTTATTTATTAGAATCACAGAAAGGAGGATAAGAGACAATAAATAAAGGAATTTTAAGAAAGAGAGAGGAAAATAACATCTAAATGAATCAAATATCCACCAATATCACTTACTATATCTCTACATACCTTACTCTCTTTGAAGACCATCTTTGCTTTCATAATATGACATAGTGATTCATACACTTCCTTTTGTTCTTTACACTTCTCACCTCTTTTTGAGGAACTCATCAACATCATTCACCCATAACTTTCCCAGTCTTACCCTTCTCAACCTATAAACTTTTCTTTCATGTTATTCTTTTGCTATTTCATTTATGGTCCTCATTTATGCTCTATATATGACCAAAACCACATCAGTCTCTTTCTTTCATACTGGTCAGTCATATACATTCAGCACCTATTCATTCTTAATCGGATATCTTCTTGTTTTATCACAGATACTTAAGTACCCCATTTCCACTGCATTTAACTTACTTTGATGATCCTCCCGATATAACCATCTCTAATTTTAATATAACAAAGTGAACATAAGCTTGATGTTGCACAGCCATTTTCACTTCTCTTGACAAAGGTTCAGTCCTCTCAACAGACCGTATTATAAACACCACCTTTCTACCAGCATTTATCGTATTTTTCGGAGTATAAGACGCACCGAAGTATAAGACGCATCTTAATTTTGGGGGAGGAAAACAAGGGAAAAAGGCCTCTGCCTCCAAGCAATTTGCCAAACAGCAAACAGCAAACAGCACAGATAATATACACTGTTTGCTGTGTATTTCTGTGCATGTGTGCCTGACCCATAGAAATAGCAAAGAAATAGCAAATGTACATTGTGCCAGAAAGTTTTCTTAAATGTAGTCACACTAACTCTTCCCAATTATTTAAATAGATCTACTCCAAGGTAACTAAACTCTAATACTAAACAGGACACAGTTACATTTCATACTATACTTGTACAGAGCTGTTAAAATTAATTAAAATTTCTGGAAGTATACATTATTCTCTATTTAAAAGAAGATACAATAGCATTGGGCCTCTTCAGAGCAAGCATTTATTTTAAAAAGCTTCTTTATTTTGTTAAGTTGTCTAGATTTACAGGGATCTCCAACCCTGACAACTTTAAGACTTGTGGACTTCAACTCCCAGAATTCCACAGCCAGCAAAGCTAACAAAGCTGGCTGTGGAATTCTGGGAGTTGAAGTCCACAAGTCTTAAAATTGCCCCTGGCTCTAGAACAATAATAAAGCAGTCTTTAAAAAATAAGTCTAATAATTTGAACATTCTACAGACATTTATAGTTATTCACTTACCCCCTTCCATCCAGTTCAGCAAAAAATAAAAATCTGCCTTTCTCTCCCAGCTATTTGCCTTTGTAGTTAGTTTCACTTTCATTTTCCCACTGGCAAACCTAATCAGCTGTCGATCGGGAAACTCCTACTGACTTGCTTGGCTTTACAGGCTCTTCCCTCTTTCCTGCAAGCAGGTAAATTGCTGGAAGATAGAGGCCAAATGGTGGGGGTGGCTGAGTGGGTGGGGCTGCATTCGGTGTATAAGATGCACCCAAGTTTTCACCCTCTTTTGGGGGGTAAAAAGGTGCGTCTTATACTCCGAAAAATACGGTATACATTTTAAATTTTATCCATTTGTTTTCCACAAATATAAATATATCTACATACCTTCATTCTTTACCATTTATACATAATTTGCAATTCATCACTCAATTTCCTTCTCAGATGAAACTGCTTTGGTGTTTGATTCATTAATGTTCAGATCCATACTTCTTATTGCATCATACAATCATTTGCTACAAATAATTTTGGACTTCAACTAAAAATACAAAATTGTCTGTCTACAAACTTATCAGTAAGCTAATATCCCAAGTAACAGAATACTAACATAAGCACAAATATTCTGTGTACCAGAGTTTTCAAAATATAGACTGGGGACATCCCCTCACCCCAGCAATTTAGAAGGGAATTACAAATTTCTTTTTAATCTGAATACAGTTCTGCAAGTAATGTGGGAGCATTGTTAAAATATATTTTGAGCTTTGCTCCACATTTCGCATGTGCAAACATACTGCAAAATGAAAGAACCCTTATAACATACAGGTTAAAAACATATTATTAAAAGTGGTATACATACATACATACATACATACACACACACACACACACACACACACACACACACACACACACATTTCTTACCCTGCTATAATACCAATGGAATAATTCGCTTCATTAAAGGAAAATTCACAAAAAAGTATTTATTATTTCATGAGATCAAAGTTTGAGGTATTTATTTATGGGTAGATTATTCATTCATCCATAAATTCATGAACAATCAAGGGGACATTACATTTTTTTATCTCTAATCCCTGTTCAAAAAGCATTTCATTTATCCAGCCTTTATCATTCCCATACAACATTCAGCATCCCCTGATAATGTTTTTAATTATGTCACTTTAAATTGTGGTATAAGATTTTAAACATTTGTTAGCTGTTCTGGAACTAGTTTTGTGTGTGTTTGTGCGTGTGCGTGCATCTTTGAGTCTATTTTTATCCTGGAGACTACATGGATCATGTCATGCCATTTTCCTAGGGCTAAAAAAATATCACCCAGCTGGCTTAATGCCTAAGGCAAGTCTAGAACTCACAGCCCAATGCTCTTAACCAATATACCAAATTGGCTTTCAGTAACTAGCAATATATAAAGATTATGAAAATAGCCTGAAAGACACTATTCTGCAGGCATAGTTAGCAATACATTGAAGGCTCTGTCAGTGATTTCCAGTGGTCAGAGCAACCCCTGATTCCATTTCTCATGGATTCAGGCTGGGCAAGTAGAAAGCTTAAGCAAAATTCCTTTCTCCACCTTCCAACACATGCAAATAAAACCAGACTCTGTAATTTACTGAGATCCTGGGGACTCATCTGAGTCACAATCACTAAAGCTATTTCTTATGTTTTAAAAAATTATTCCATATCTTCTTATACCAGGAGCTAAGAGTGCAAATTGATATTGATTGTGGGCGCTATCACATGCAGTATGGATTATGGACGCTGTCACATGCAGTATACAATATACAGAGAGAGAGAGAGAGAGAGAGAGAGAGAGAGAGAGAGAGAGAGAGAGAGAGAGAGAGAGAGAGAGAGAGAGAGAGAGAGAGAGTTTGTTTGTTTGTTTGTTTTAAAAATAATGCTTTTAGGAAAACTGAGCCTTACTGCAGAGTAACTTTGGCACAAATTATATTTTAGTATTCTTAGAGATCCTTTTATCCCGTTTTGTCTTATTCTGTTAGAGAATGATAAGAGAATAATATGTACATATGAGAGTAAGTAGCATACATATATCACACTCTACTTTCTGTTAGTGAATAGCAATTTTTAAAATGAAGTCAATTTTAGTTTCATTTCATGCCAAGGGACCATTCCAGTCTTGCTTCCTTTTGAAGCTATTTCTTTTTGTACTATATATTATGCCAGATAGCTTCTGAGTTGACAGCAGTAGGATAACCAAATGATTTCATTCTCAGGAGAAAGTAAAAAAATTTAAAAAGAGAGAAAAAAGCACCTCAGAGATGGAACCAATCTCAGAATACTAAAATGTTTTTAAGGCTCAAAATTCCTTTGATATGTTGACCATAGTCTTAAGCTGAGGATTTGAAAATCAAACTGGAAAGTCAATTTAAATATAATTATTATTTATAATGCATTTATAATTTAAATTTACAGAGACTAACACAGAGAGACTAACATACTATACTTTTTTTAAAGTAAATACATTATGTCAGGGTTCTGACCAATGCCCTAGTTAAATCATGAGCCTCATGCTAGGCTTCAAAAGAAATCCAGTTACTTATTAGGAGCTTCATGTCGGCACGTTCCAAGTGAAGCCAACTCTGACCTCACTTAATTCACACCCCAGCTCTGACCCTGTTCCCCCCTCCCCCCAAGGTGTGTCATCAGTCACATTCCCCAATGAAGCAATTTCAAGGGTTGTAGAAGTCCCTCCCTCCGGCCACTGTGAGTCTCCGTGGAGATGGCCTTGACATAGACATGGCTGGAATATGCTTTTGTTTTGACTGAAGTGCAATTCCCTCGCTGCAGCTGGAGGCTCGGTTCCCCATCCCCCTGCCTATGGCAACTTGAGAGCAGGTCAGGCTTCGTGAGTTGACACATTAATTCAGTTTAAATAAATAAATAAATAAATAAATAAATAAATAAATAAATAAATAAATAAATAAATAAATAAATAAATAAATAAATAAATAAATAAATAAATAAATAAATAAACAAACAAACAAACAAACAAACAAACAAACAAACAAATAAAAGACAGCTTTGTCTATAGGAAACCGATGTGCAATAAAGATCCTAACTTAATCCTATTCATGTAGAACATACTTCAAACTAACCCAGAGCTTGAGAAAAAATGTTAGTTTTTTTTAAAAGAATAGCAGAGGTGGGATTGTTCAAAGCTCGGGGTGGATACTAAACACCAAATTCATCCATATATCAGCTACAATGTTCAAAATTACTTTTTAGGAGTAGAACCATTGTAATAATTGGATGTGTAATAAATACTGCATATAAATATAATCAATTTTTCCTCCCCTCACTATGCAGAATGACAAAAAGCAATATATTTCACACTGTAACAACCTTGCATCACCCATCCTCTTTCTCTAAAAGTTCCTTTTCCAAAATGTAATTTCCCTCATGGTACTACTTTTAGAAAGTCATGTCACAGATTAACATGTACTTGTAATTAATGGGATAAGGATTACAAGCTTTTACTGATAAAAGTAATTTGTGCCATCTCTCTCATGTAGGTTCTATTTAAATTATGAAATATCTTGGCTGGACCAATGGTCAGGCATGCTTGATTATGTGCCATCAAGACACTGTCTACTCTTAGTGACCACTTTAATAGTTTTTCTCTGTAAAGATCTGTCCCTAACCTGGTTCTTCAGGTCTTCCAACGGCAGCCCCAGTGCCACTATAATTGAGTCTATCCACTTTGTTACTAGTCATCTTCTTCTCTTTCCTTCCACATTTCTCAACATTAGAGTCTTCTTCAGAAAGCGATGTCTTTACATCACGTTTCTGAAGTACAGTCTAGTCTTTTGTGCATCAAGTGAGAAATCTGGCTTGATTTGTTTAATGATCCTGTTTGTTTTGTTGGCTGTCCTCAGTATTCTCAAATTTTGTTTCCAACACAAAAGTTAAAAAACATCAGTCCTCTTCCTAATTTGCTTCTTCAAAATCCAACTTTCACTTTGATAGAGTATCCCAGGGAATACCATG
This sequence comes from Diadophis punctatus similis, assembly GCA_023053685.1. Classification (NCBI taxonomy): domain Eukaryota; kingdom Metazoa; phylum Chordata; class Lepidosauria; order Squamata; family Dipsadidae; genus Diadophis; species Diadophis punctatus. The sequence goes on along the minus strand of JALIGW010000002.1, from coordinate 38,815,214 downwards.
GTTTACATCAGGGGTGGGCAAACTATGGTTCTTTGAGGACCTGTGGAGTTCAACTCCCAGAATTCCAGAGCCAGCCATGCATGCATTCTGGGAGTTGAAGTCCACAGGTCCTCAAAGAACCATAGTTTGCCCACCCCTGGTTTACATGATTCTGATCTTTGTAAGCATAGACACATCACCACATTTGAGTATCTTTTCTAGGGAAGAACCTTTGCATTTTCAGTTATCAAGGTAGTATCATCAGATTATTAATGTTTCTTCCTCCAATTTTAAAATCACATTCATCTTCCAATCCAGCTTAATATATATTCAGCATAAAGGTTGAATAAATAGAATATATAACCTCATTGCACTCCTTTACAAACCTGACATCAGCCCATTTCATCATGTTCTGTCCCTACTGTGGCTTCTTAACTTGTATAACATGTTTCTTACGAGAACAATCAGATGTTCTGGGATTCTGAATGTATTCCGCAGCTTGATGTGATTGGCATAATTGAAGGCCTTTCTATAATCAATGAAGCACATAGTGGCTTCTTTTGGTATTCTTTGCCTTTCTCAATTATGTATCAACCTTTGCCTTTCTCAAGAATGTATCAGCAATGTGTTGTGGCCTGTCAGTCGCCGGCCCCTCCAGCAGCCGAATCAGAGGAGGAGGCATGGGAGTCAGGGTCAGCATCAAGGCAACCTGAGAGCTCTGACGGGAAAGAGGGAATGCAGCTGGCAGAGAGAGAGAGAGACAGAGGCGGAGCCTGGGCCATCCGTCAGCCCTCAGATAGAGAATCAACAGCCCCCAGGTCTGGAGGTGGCTGATAAGGAAGAGGAGGAACAGCTGGATCCAGTGCCTGACATGCAGATGCACAGAAGGCAGAGGAAAGGAAAGCAGTGGAAATCTGTGGGCCAGTCCTTGGGAAGGAAGAGCCACCTCTGCTAGCGAAACCCCACCCTAGCTCTGGGGATAAAAGGCAGGGGGTGGAGATGAATAGATGTGGCAGACAACTATTCATCTCCCGGACGGACGGACTTGTTAGCCTGGGGCTGCTGGGGCTCCTAATAAAGGAATATTTGTGTTAACTCCAGAGGGTTTGTCATGTTTGGGGAGCTGGGTCAGGACACAATGTTTCTTAACCTTTTCTAAAACCTGATTGAACTTCTGGCATTTTTCCCTCATGCGGAACTCTAACCTGCATTGAATGATTCTAAGCATTATTTTCCTAGAATGAGAAGTTAAGGAAGTTGTACAATAGCTTGCACGTTCTGTTAAGACTCTTTTTTCTAATACCACTGTTAAACAATGGATATAGACCAAGTGCCTCTGTAACAAACATGCTTTCAAGAGAAAATGCTACTGAATTTGGTATTCAAATAATACTACCTGAAAAAAAGAGAAGCAATCCCAAGGTCAGCCTCTGAAAGTAGCGTTTTTGAGTTTAATGCGGGTTCCCCCCCTCGCGCATTCTCATGCCACTGAACATGAAAGGCAGATAAAAGTAAAATAGCCATTTTGTTTTAACAGGAGCTACCTCTTGCTGCAGAGTCCCCTTTCCAGCTTGTTGTATTTTATTCTGCTTATTTAGTTACTGAATTGCTAAATCATACACAGCTTACAGCTATTTAATTGCATTTCCACTAGCTTGTATAAGTTGGCCCTAGAGATCTTTTTTCCTTAAAGGATATCTTTAAAGAATAGTAGTTTCTCAGCATTTTCTGCCTGATGTGCCATGTCAACCAGTAATCTTCAATGGGTGTGCAACATTTAAATATGCCTTATCCATGCCCTACTCACTTGCTTGGATTATTGCAATGTAATTTATTGGGGACTGCCCTTCCAAAGCATTTAGAAACCACAATGCAGAGGTGGGTTCCTGCTGGAGCTGTCCAGTACGGAGCTCCAGTAGGGAGTGGCTGATTGCACAATTTACGCGCGACCGCTCCGGAGCTCTCTCCGCCGGTCCGGAGCGTGCGTCGCCATCTTTTTGGGTGAATTTTTGGCCGATTTTGCTTCTGCACATGCGCAGAAGCAAAATCTCACTGAAATCTCATGAGGGGACGTGCGCGTGCATGAGATTTCAGCGAGATTTTGCTTCCGTACATGCGCAGAAGCAAAATCTCACCGAAATCTCGTGCACACACACGTCCCCTCACGAGATTTCGGCGAGATTTTTCTTCCACGCATGTGCAGAAGCAAAATTGCGCGAGGGGGCGTGCACGCATAGCGAGTGCGTGCGTGCCCAAATCGTGGAGATGCGCACGCAGCGCACCGGCACTGGTAAGTAAGCAACCCGCCCCTGCCACAGTGGTGCAATATACAGCTGGTACAAATGTAGTGATGGCTATATCCTAATATACTTGGATGACCTAATGCTACAGGAGCTCCACTGGTGGACAGATGGCTTGTGGGTACATCCAAAGTGACAGCTATCACTTTTAAAGCTGTATTGTCTCCAGACTGGTTTATCTACGGGACCACTTTTCCTATAGTCATCTGTCTGTCTGATCAGGTTCAATAGGGTCAACTGCACCCATATCCCCACCATATAAGAATGTCCTTTGAAAGGGTGCATTTTTAATTGACGCTCCCATTTTTGAAATTCCCTCTCTAGAGAAATCCAGTCTGGTCCTTCCTGTCTGGATTTTAGAAAACGGGTAGGACACTGTTATTCCATGTAGCGCAGGTGGTGAAAAATACTATGGATCTAGAATAAATCAAACCATCATTGAATATTGTTCGTAATTTGGAAATTTTCAGTTCTGTTAATGTATCTAGAACAAATTATGAAATCTATACTTTCAAGTAAATGTGCAGTACTGCAATTTTGCAGAAATAGTCAATCCAAATTCCCCATGTAATAACTCAGATGTTTTTAGAGCCAAGGTGGCAGTGAAACAGCAGTTTTTATAGAGAACTCCTGAGTTGTTTTTTTTTTAATGTATTCTCATTTTTATCATTACTTATCAAATTTATTAACAACTAATGTCCCCCCCTGGTGGTAATAATTGGTTGTGAGAGACTAATTGGCTGGAGAGGTACAATGAGGAATGTTAACAAAAGCAGTTTAGAAAAGAAAATATTCAGATAAAGAGCACAATAAAATAAGTAAATGCAAGAAACATCAAAGGAAGAGTTCTGAGACAACAAACAATCCCCAAATCTGAAACAGTCTCTGATAGAAGATGTGCTACAACACAATGATTAATTAGGAGAGTCATACTGAAGAAGGTATACCTAGATGACCTACAAGGTCCCTTCCAACTCTAATAATAAATAAAATAAATAAATAATTGGGAGGAGTTAGTGTGACTACATTTAAGAAAACTTTCTGGCATAATGGACATTTCTCCAATTCTTTGCTATTTCTATGGGTCAGGCACACGTGCACAGAAATACACAGCAAACAGTGTATATCATCTGTGCTGTTTGCTGTTTGCTGTTTGGCAAATTGCTGGGAGGCAGAGGCCTTTTTTTCTTGTTTTCCTCCCCCAAAACTAAGGTGCGTCTTATACTCCGGTGCGTCTCATACTCCGAAAAATACGGTACTTCACATATTTTGCACCATATAACATTATCCTGCTGACTAAAAATGTGAACTTTAGTAGATAGCACAATAAGAAATGCCTTATTAACTCTCTTACTCAGTTGCTGCTGCCAAATGTATTACAATGATTTAAGAGAAATCAGATGGCTCCCAAGTCTTGTTAGATAATGGTTGGATTTCCAGGGAAGAAATGGCCAACTGAAGATGACTCCTCAGAAAGCAGAGTCAATGACTGCAGCAGAATGAAGACCTGGTGAATAGACCAGCTCTTTGACAATTCCTCTCCAGACAAGGAGAAGACTTGAGATTACCCACAAATACTTCAGACAGTTGCTCCTCATGAGGAGATCACAAAATAGCAACCTCCAGCCAGTTTAAGAGCTGTGGGAGACAAGAGAATAGCCAAGTTGCTCAAATCATAATTAGCACTTTTGAAAGGACCCTTGGTTGGCAAACATCCTTTTCTACTCACTTTCAGATATTGTTTGTTGACTAGTTTTCAACTATTAGGAATTTTGGATTAACATGTGTGAGGATGCCACCTGTCTCCTCCCAGTCAGGTTTATTGTTTTATATGTCTTGGTAGCAATTTTTGTTTAATTTTCTTTTTTATATCTCCCTGACCATGGGTCGCACCCTCCGTTTCACTTCTCTCTCTCTTTAGAGGCTTGCTTTTACTTTTACAATATCTCTAAGCTCCGCAGGATTGTTTAAGATCTGCTTTATGTGAGGAATAGACAGACGTTGACACGTTTCTTTAACAAACTAGTAAATAATTTATTTAAATACAACTTCTCAGTAATTGTCAAGTGAATTTGTTAGAGCCACAACCAACTATTTAATTCTTTCTTTTCTCTTCTTCCCCTCAAGAGACTCTCCTTGCTTTCCTGACTAAATCTAAGCAAATCCAATTCTTCTTTGTTTCTAGGCATATAGATAAGAGCACTTTTCACCATTTATCTCTATCTACAAATTACTCAATATATATCCATCAATCTTGTTCCCTGACCCTGGCTCCTGCTTCCCACAGAACTGCCTAGGGCCTATCTTTTCTCTCCTGTCAACTTCTCTCTTGGACAGTCAAACTCAGGCAGAGATTCTCTATAAATCTTCCCTCTTTGGAAGTCACACACAGAGCTCCTCAACTCTTCACACTAAGCCTTCCCTCCTGGGATTTACCACATAACAGAGCTTTCTTCACAGCACTTCTCACTAAATCCTTCCCTCATAGAAGTTCACACAAAACAGAGCACTCCACATCTCTCTCAGCCAGGCCTTTTATAGTTCCTGGCCCTGCTATCTATGATCCGATTGGCTGTCTCTTATGATGTCATCTATCCCCCTCCCTTCTGGAGCACTGGGATAAACACCTCCCCCTTTCTACTTACCATACATTTTAAAAGCTTTCTGGCTCTATACTTACTTGTTTAAACAGTTCCTTTTACCAACATTATAACTTTATACAACAACTTACTATCTTACATTCAGTACCTATATGTGGGCACCACAACATGTTTTATGTCACTGGGTGAGTTTCCTTCAATCCTTAGTAAAAGAAGTGTTAAATACAAGTTTAAGGGCTAAAACAAATTTGGAATAAAAAACAAGGGGGGGTTAAAACTTTGATTTTACAAACTGATTAAGTGTCCAGACAAATTTGAAACAAGATTTTTCAATTCAATTTTTAAAATTAAATTATAAAAAATCCTTCCAAGGGAAAAACGCTTTTGTTTTGAATTATTTTAAAAATAAGATAAGTGTTTTAAAATTGGGCATAGAGGGAACTAGAAGGAACAAAAGATTATAATTAAAGGAAAAGGACACAAATTTGACTTACTAATAGAGAATGAAGCAAAATATTTTAGACATATTGAAGGATATTTTTGAAAAATTGACCGAGAAGTTAATTTTACGGTCTGACCATATTTAAAAGATGTTATAAAAGAAGAACAAGTTTTACCTGACAAGATTGAAACTGATTTGAAAGTAAACTTAAAAATGATAGATTACGACATGGAAAAAGATTATACAATGGATATAAAAAAGAAATTGGTGATGTCTTAATAATTAAAAGCGATATACAAATAACAAACCAAGAGACTTACTGGGATGATTTTTCTATATTCATTTACAAACGAGGCTTGTTAAAGCTTTGAAGAATTTTGTGAAAACAGACAAAGAAAAAATGAATAAAATCAATTTCTAGGATATTACTTGATGGAATTAAAGAAGATGATTGCTAAAAGTAAAGGGAAGGAATATAAAGTTGGCTTATTTGATCAGTGCTAAAATAGACTTTGATGTTATTTCTGGAAACCCTGGATAGAATTTTGCTGACATCAGGATTCAAATGACAAGGCTTTATGGATTTGTTTATAGACAAGATATGGGATATGTGAAGAAGAGTTCACCTGTATTTTAAGAGAAGGTAATAAGTTACTAAAATTGTTTACACTTGTTGTGAAGAAGGGAGAAGACATTTCTTTATGTATTTTTCTTTTTCTTTAGTACATTATACTTTTTTTCTTTCCTTTTCCTTCCATGAAAAAATTACCATTAACGCTAAATGAAAAATGTGTTTAAAAGATTTCAAATAGGTCCTATCTGAGTTTTCAAAGACAATGGTGTCTTCCCTATGTTGGAAAACAGACGGCTGCTCTCACTTGAGATAATAATTGATGTTTGAAAAAGTACACAGATTCCTAAAACTAACACTTAATAAAAGTAACATCATTGCAAACAGCCACATGCAAGTCAGGCTTATTTAAGTTAAATCTTGTGGAACAGATGCGGGAAGGGATACTCCCTTCTCATTCACCTGGAGGGAAAAATTCTTGCACAAACTGAATGTAGCTAAATGCACATGAACATCTGCTATGATTTCTACTGGGACACTCAAAATTTTAATTCCAATTGCAAAGAAGTTCACCAAAATGTTGATACATTGAATTATACATCACTAGAATATCAGTTGGATTGAACTAAACTCTTCAGTCTGCCAAAAGAGCTGCAGGATAACCTTTCAAAGAAAAGAAGTCCTGACTTCTTTTCTTTGAAGTAGTCAATGACTACTTTTCATTGAAGTAGTCAGTGACTACTTCAGCTTCAACCACAACAATACACGAGCACATAACAGATACAAACTCAAAGTGAACCGCTCCAAACTTGACTGTAGAAAATATGACTTTAGCAACAGAGTGGTAAATGCCTGGAACTCACTACCTGACTCTGTGGTTTCGTCACCAAACCCCCAAAACTTTACCCTCAGACTCTCCACTATTGACCTCACCCGATTCCTAAGAGGTCAGTAAGGGGCGTGCATAAGTGCACCAGCGTGCCTACCGTCCCTGTCCTAATGTTCCCTCTTTCAGTACCAATCTTATGTATATAAACAATGTTATATCTATGTATATTACCAACACGTACTTGACAAAATAAATAAAATAAAATAAAATGATTTCAACAGAAGATTCCAGGGAACAGATTGCTGTAGGGAGTCTCCCTCAGATAGTAGCAAAATTATTCATGGTCAAACTCAGGAACAGAATGTGTTCTTCTGGCCAGAAACGTCATAGCCAAATTAGACAGAGTATCTTTAATCAAAGCAGCTATGCTGGAAATGGAACTAAAGCATACACAAACCCAGAATTTTCATACTGCTTCTGGGACCCTCCATATATTTGGATCTCTGATGCATAGGGATAGAACTCTCAATGATGTTGACCTTATATAGCCCCTGAAATGATCTTGACTAACAATCCTCATTTTAAATCATTTTACTGAGCTGTGCTTCTCAGCTTGAGCTGCTAGGTCATGATGTGAGATCTCAGGAGCTATCAATGCCAAGAAATACATTCCTCAAAGACCTAGATTTACAATATACCAGTAAGTGTCACAGTGCTCTTCAACTTAATTTGCTGCTCAATGTGCCATTTCAATTGTTGGTGTTGTTGAAGTTACCCAAATGATCCCACTGAGCCCTATTTTGCAAACTACAAGATATTGGATCTTCCAAATATGACTCTCCAAAAGACACACTCACTCACAAGTCCTTGATGCTACATTTTTGAAATACCGTATTTTTCAGAGTATAAGACGCACCAGAGTATAAGACGCACCTTAGTTTTTGGGGAGGAAAATAGGGGAAAACAATCTGCCTACCAGGTATTCATCTGGCTAGCATCCTTAGTCTGGTCAGCTTCAGCACATTATTTTATCTCCTGGTTAGGACTTAAAAAAAACCTTCTTCTGAGAGAGTAACAATGAAAGAGCCTGCAAGCCAGTAAGAGCTGGGAAGATCGTTAGCACCTGGTTAGGGCTAAAAAAAAACTTATTCGGAGCAGCTGCAGCACATTATTTTATCTCCTGGTTAGGACTTAAAAAAACCTTCTGAGAGAATAACAATGAAAGAGCCTGCAAGCCAGTAAGAGCTGAGAAGATCGTTAGCACCTGGTTAGGGCTAGAAAACAACTTCTTTGGAGCAAGTAGAGCAATGAAAAAAAAACCTGCAAAGACTTAGGGCTGGAAAAACATTCTTTGGAGAGAGTAACAATGAAAAAGCCTGCAAGGTAAGAGCTGGGAAGATCTGTTAGCACCTAGTTAGGGCTGGAAAAAAGCTACATTCGAAGTATAAGACGCACCTGAATTTTCAGCCACTTTTAGGGAGGAAAAAGGTGCGTCTTATACTCCGAAAAATACGGTAATATCGCTGGGTGGAGAATTAGGTAAAAAAAAAGTATTGCATTTATTGATTAACATTTTTACATTTGATATATTCTTTCTTTAGGAAACTTGGTAAACTCATAATCTACACATAGATAGATTCAAAACTCTTCTACTTGCTGCAGTGTCCAAAGAAGGATGTGGTAGACTGTGTGGGTAGTTACATATAACATTTTATCGGTGAAACTTAATATCCGGGTCTTTCAGTTAGACTCCTTGGAACAAAATTCACAGATAGCTGCAATTACATTCCTCAATGAAATCTTTTTATTGATCAATATTTAGATCCTTGTCATTTGTCTACACCAGTGATGGCGAACCTATGGCATATGTGCCACAGGTGGCACGCAGAACCATATCTGCCGGCACGCGAGCCGTTGCCCTAACTCAGCTCCAGTGTGCATGTGCACTCCGGCCAGCTGATTTTTGACTCACACAGAGGCTCTGGGAGGGCATTTTCGGCTTCCAGAGGGCCTCCATGGGGCGGGGGAGGGAGTTTTCACTTTCCCCAAGCTCCAGGGAAGCCTCTGGAGCCTGGGGAGGGCGAAAAACAGGCCTACTAGGCCCACCAGAAGTTGGGAAATGAGCCATTTCTGGCCTCCAGAGGGCCTCCGGGGGGCGGGGAGACCATTTTCGCCCTCTCCAGGGATTGAATTATGGGTTTGGGAATGCGGGCATGCGCGATAGCGTGAGCGCGCATGTGCTTTCGGCACCCGAGGGGGAAAAGGTTTGCCATCACTAGTCTACACTAAGGTCAACAGCATATGGGCTAAGGTAGAGTCACTTTTGAAGTAACATTTTGTCTTTGTAGCTCCTGTGCATGTAATCATAAATGAGTTTAAGTGTCAGATTGGGAACAAATGATAGATTGCTCTACTCTGATTTCACCCAGTTCTAACAGAGTCAGGAGTGTAAAGACAGAACTGGAATTTCCTAATATACTATTACTAAAAGCTGACTCTTATTTTCAATTTAACATCATACTTAACAAAAATAATAGATAGGGGGTAAGAATTGAAATGCCGGGCAAAAAGCATGACCAAAACAAAGACCATCTATGGCAGCCAAAACTGATCTGCCATATTTGAAGACGTTCTGGAGATGCTAGTCTATCAAATTACAATAACTCATTCAGTTTCTTCAGGAAGGACTATCCTTACCCAAAAGAAAAAAGAGAGCAGAAACTAGGGATTACCCCACTTTTACCCAGTCTTACGTTCACTGTGAGTGATATGAACATTGACTTCAGTTCAACAACAATCAGGCCATCCAAGAAATTGCCTGATATATATATATGGCTTTTGTTGATTTCATATTCATTTTTGAACTTATTTGTAAATATAAGTTATGGCATAAACTTAAAAATTCTATAATAGATAGGGGCATGCTCCAGCTTACATAGAAACCCCTATGAGAATTCTAATTTAAATTGTAGATGCAGTATGGAGAGCCACTACCACTGGAAATTTTTATTGACAGAACATTTAGGAGGATGTGTCTTGATGCCACTAATGTTTAATTCGGATATCAATTCTGTAGTAGCCAAGATCAATAATCAAGCTTATCCTCCAGAATAGAAAATCAGACGTATTGCAATCCTATATAGAGATGCTGTTGTGTCATTTCAGACACCAAGTGGCCTAATATGATCATGGAGAACTTTAACCATATTTTGCAGCAAAGAAATGCTTTATGATACAGAATCTAAGGTTTTATTTTTTTGCTAATCCCTAAAAATCATACCTGGCAATTAAATGGCACCCAACTGAACATTATAAAGTTTTCAATGACATCTATGGAATCCATTGTTCAAAATGCACATAAATCAGAAAGAGAACTGCAATCATTATTGTAGAGGTGCATTATTTCTCCTGGTTGTATTAAAAGTATTTTCAGCTAGACAACCAATACGGCTACTGTATGGATCCGAACTGGCGCTGTATAATTCCCTTACCAACTTGGAGACGGTACAGTCAAAATCTATAAGGATAATATTTCAAATTGTACAATGTGCTCCTTACATGTCATGAGGCTGGCATGACCAAAACTGTGAGTCACATTTGGTCATATATCCATTTATGGTCTAAAGCCGTGATGACAAACCTATGGCACGTGTGCCACAGGTGGCACACGGAACCATATCGGAGGGCATGCAAGGTGTTGCCCTATGTCAGCTCCAGCGTGCATGCACACTCTGGCCAGCTGATTTTTGGCCTTCTTTTCAGCTGTTTTCGCTGTCCCCAGGCTTCAGGGAAGCCTCCTGAAGCCTGGGGACAGTGAAAAACGGCCAAATGGGCCAACCAGAAATTCGGAAACAAACTTCTGGTTGGCCCGTTGGGCCATTTTCGCTCTCCCCAGGTTTCAGGAGTCCGTTGTGAGGCCTGCGCGCCTGCATGGGTGGCAGTGCGGGGGTTGTGCGCATGCACGGGTGGAGGGCACAGGTGTAGGTACACATGCACGCACTAGCGCACACTCCCTTTTGGCACACAAGCCAAAAAAGATTCACCATCACTGGTCTAAAGCTACACTTTCCTCCTGTGGGCTTGGTTCCCCTTGATTTCAACTGATCATTTTGTTTCATCTTGGGGTTGGATGCTGCAAATTGAAATGCTCCACTTTCCCATCTGATGCCATTGTAATTATGGGATATGTGAAGGCAACATCATGCAGTTAAACAGCATGCAATTGATCTAGAAAGCCAATCAAATGCGGCTGCCCTACCTAAGATGCATTTTGGGGTAATTCTCTTCTTTTTCAGCACCATATTTATGCTAAATTACAGTTCCTAAATTCAGAACAACCCTAACTTTTTTTATATATTGCCTCTATGACAGAGATATAAAGTAACAGCTAATAACTCCCTTCTAATCAATTTCTAATCTAATCAATTTTGCTCAGATTCATTTGACTTACAGTTATTGTCCAACTGATAGGATTACATTTCTTTGAATGTGGCTAGGTTTTACTGCTCTATTTGTAAAGAATGTTGTATTGTGACTACATCAGTTTTATCATTATCTCATGTGATTGTGATTTTTATTTCTACCTCAGAATTTATCCTTTTTCTTCTGTTTTTTTTAAATTTTCCAATGATTATAATAAAGTTTATTGACCAATTGATTGAACTCAAATGTTTTAAAACTTGATGGACAGTAAGATGATTTAAAATTAATAGCCCTATTTCTCTGCAATTTTCCAAAATATCCTTTCTCCAGTAAAGTAGGCCAGTGTTTAAATATCAAATTAAAAGAAAAAAGAAAAGCCTTGATGAGTTTCACAAGACAGTTAAGAGATAATTCTATTTGCAGTAACTATAAGAACAGAAGCAAATACCAAATTTTGATCCAATTAATTAAAGTAGGTAAAATGGTTTTTAAAGATTTCCATCCCACCACATCAAAATATTTCTTTGCATCTATTGTTGATTTCAGTGTTTATGAATGTCACTTAATAACCTAATATTATCTTTTTATAAAACCAAATTGTACAGAAAAATAATGTTTTTTATAAATTAAATAGTGTCTGTTCTTCTTGGAGAGATAAATTGTAGCTATTAAATAGCATGTTCATGTCTAATTTTAAGAACAGCTACCTTATATAAACATTAACTACTTCCTTCCTGGTATGCATTTGATTCAACATTAAAGAACTAACAATCTAAGTAAAAATATATTTATTTTTAGTCAAAATGTTCTATTTTCCCCTAGGCCTCCCTGTAATAGGGATATTACATTGGTGCAACTGTTTCAGTCAAACAAGTGGGAATTTACCAATCTTCAACTTTGTTCCTTGTATCTTTGCTTTGTTTGATTTGATCAATAGTCTGTTTCAAGTATATGGACAGAATTAAGTTCTTGTTTAACAACAGTAAATTTTTTATAATAATAGTTTTATTTACCATGTAGTTATAACACTTGCTACAAATGTTGCAAGTTCTTTATCAGAATTTTTAACAAGCAATTTTCTGTCTCAATTATTGGACTTTTCTGCCCCACTATTTTTTAATCTGAAGTATTATATCTCTGATTTAAATTCTCAAATTTCTGATTGAAAACACTCATTTTAAGTCATTCTAAAGTTTGCATTTCAGAAGAAACAACTTTTCTAACATTGTTATTTTTATTGGTTATAGTGAGATCACTGCATGAGATAATGGTTATATAATTTTTTTATAATAAAGGAGTGAACTTTTAAACTCATGAGAAAGTAAATTTGTTTTGATGTGGTTTTTTAACTTTTGATCTGGATTGGATTCAGCTGAGCAGTGACTGTAGTATCAGTTTAGAAGGCTATTTCTCCTTGAATTAGTTCTTTTTTTATTTTTCATTTATTTTTTATTTTTGTCACATAATAAATCAAAACACCACCGGCCAGTAATTTAGACAAAACATGTTTACCAATTAGGCAGTAAGGCAATGACATGATTTAAGTCATATATTCAGCATGTCACAATGTCAGCCAGAAACCACTTAGTTACTTCCTGGATGATTTCACACTGTGCTCGAGAAAGATTCACTGTTGTCTCAGTTTTACCCATTTCAAGATTACATGTCCAATTATGGAACACATTTAGAAATAGTTCTATAATTTTTCCATACAGATAGGCACAAATGACTTTTTAATAGAGGCCTTCAACTTTCTTTCTTTAAGGGCATGCTTTTAGAATATTTGGTGCAGGGGCGGATTCCTAATTTTTTTACTACCACTCTGTGGGCGTGGCTTATTTTGTGGGTGTGGCTTGCTGGTCATGTGACTCGTGGCTTGCCAGTCATATATTAATTATTTCAGAGAGATGTTACTACTATTTTTGCTATTTTATACCTTACATGAAAAGTTTTGCATACAAAGTGTGTGTTACACCATGGCAACACAGCAACCTTTATATGCAGAAAATGCTATAGTTAAAAGACAAGCCAGTCTCATACAGCATTTTTGGTTTCAGTCATGGATTCCTTAGATGAAAATATTGAGGACTGTTAAAAGAACAGTATCTTTTAACAGTCCTCAATGTTTTCGTCTAAAGAATAATAGTATAAAACTGTATAAAATTAACAGTATAAAAGGTTAAGCTTTCGGAAAACGCCCACTTTGGGAAGCTTTAGGCAAAAGCGAAGGAAAAGTGTCAAATGCGAGCTTCTTATTATTTTCAAACGAAGGGACAGGAAAAGACTTAATTGTCAGGTTTATGGGCATGTGCAGAAGAAATTTTTTTTAAAAAATGTAAAAAAATTTTTTTAAAAAATGGCGGCGCCCAGGCACCGGCAACGAACGCACTGGTACTGTGACGTCACCAGCGGGCCGCTACCGGTGCTATAGAGTGGACCGCACCAGTAGGAACCCACCACTGATTTGGTAAGAGCTTCACTGCAAAGCCAGAACCAAAGTCTGTGACATTTAAATAGAGTACGACTTGTCCAAATCTGTCTTTTAATTATTTAATGAAGTATTCAAATAATTGACCCTACTCCTGTCTATTAGCTGATTGAACAGGGTGGGGGGATTGCTTTTCCAACTGGCTGATATTGGATGGCTTTGTTTATGAAATAAATGAATTTGGTGTTACTTGTTCAATTAGACTGCCTTTATATAACACACAGACTTACATTGCATAGTGGAAAATGTTTGTAGCAGCGGAGGGTTCCGGTTATTTTTGCTACCGGTGCACATCGTGAGCATGCACAGAAGTGAACTTGCATTCCATCGGGCAATTTCACTTCCGTGCATGCTTAGGATGACATTACAAGCTGAAACAGCTTCTCAGCTGTGCTTCGGAGGAAGAATAAAGGTCAGTATTGAAACAAGGGCGGGTGGGAGAGCTTTTTTCCGAAAGCTCAGGACGCGGAGAAGCCGGGGAAAAGCGCCTAAAAATGATGTCATCGCTGGGCTCCTACCGGTGCAGCGTCCCGCACAGCACCGGTAGGAACCCACCACTGGTTTGTAGCTTGGGGATGAAATGAATCCATGACAATATTGCTGCACAGCACAACTGATCTAACCAAATGCACCAAAACTGAAACACCGAAAATCATGGATTTGATCAACCTGTGACTAGCCACATTCTTTCAATTTGATGGACAAATCTATCACAAACCAAAGGTGCACCCATGAAATCACCACTTTTAGGACTCATAGCAGAATTGTAATGCAACACCTGGAATCAATAGCACCCCTATGCATACAACCCAAAATACAAATCAGGTACATAGATGCCACCTTTATCATAACAAAAAGAACCAACTAGAGAACACACATGAAACCATCAACAACATCTTCACAGGAATCAAGAGAAGAGAAGAACAACATGCTACCCTTCCTGGATAGCCTTATCAACAGAAACTGTGGCAAACTAGAAACACAAGTTAACTGAAAAACCACCTACACCAAACAAGTGCTCCACTACCAAAGTAATAACTCAACCTCCCACAAGAGAAGGGCTTTGCAGAACACACTGCAAAAATTCTGCACATTAAAAAAAGGAAACAGATCATCTATATAACATCTTCCATAAAAAGTGCCTTATACACTCAACTCAACATAGCACATTGAACTCAATTTGTATAAAGGATAACACGGTCATACATCAAAAACATCTCAAAAACTATAAACAGGCTATTACAACCACATGGAATCAGTACACAAACCAACTAAAGCCATCCAAAATATCCTAGGTAAAGCAAAAGACCCAGAAGCTCCAAAAGGACAGCCATTTACAAACAGGGGTCACCAACCTTTCGGACCTCGGGGACCACTAAATTCATAATTTCAAATCCCACGGACCACTAATATGATTTTTTAAAAGATAAATAGTATTTAGTGCAATATAAAAAATGCAAATAATTTTTCTGCGGACCACTAAAATTTTCTCGTGGACCACTGATCTACAGCATACAGTGTAAGGACTGCAACAGCTTCTATGTAGGACAAACAGGCCAAAGTCTAGCAGAACACATCCATGAACACCAACTAGCTGTCAGAAGACATGGTGAAAACTCTTCAATTTCATAACACATGGACAGACATAACCATAGTTTCAATGGGAGACTGACCATCCTAGATGAAGCCAAGTCCAAAAATACTAGATAATTCCTGGAAGCTGAAACTCTGACAAATCAGTCATTGATCGGCACATAGATATAAACAGCATCTACATACCATTCAAAAGAGACAATCAACAAGCCAAAAAGGAAACAAAACGAACAGAACACTTCCCCACCAGCAGTCAACATCCAGATGAGCATAGATTAATACCATGATTAACATTAGACCAACAATCAAGAAATAAACAATACCCCAATCAAGAAACTGCCAAACAAGCTAAAAGTAATCAGCCCAAACAAAAACCACCAAGACCACTGCCACCAACACTGACAGGGCAAACCCCTAGAATATATATTGAGAGCAAACTCCACTCACTACTGACACTGATGTTGTTACCTAGTTTGGGTAATAAAATGTATGCAAGAAAATAACCAAGGTCAGAGAGCACCAAGGACCTCTCAGACTTACATGCATGTCTGACAACATTCAGTAGCAAAGATATGCAATATGACATTCAGAAAATGCAAAACTGGGTGAATAGTTTTTCACAGAATCCTTCATTTCACTTTTCATCTGTCTCCAGTAACAACTTCTTGCATTGTTTATGGATGTTGGTTGCTATACTTCAGCAGTAGCTATAGTACTAGAAAGCCTCTTATATGACACCATCAAAGAAATGCATGCAGTGAAAGCAAAGGGAAAGGAGGGAGGTGCCAACAATGGGACTTATTTCCAAAGTTATAGGGTTAACAGTTTGTCAAGGGAGTAAATATATTTAATCAAGCTCTTCCACTGACTATTAGTGGGAAACAATATTTGTCTTTAACACAGCCCAACACTGCATGAAAGTCAGTATGTTTTACTGTATAAATGAGGCAATGCTAAAGGAAATACTTCACATAAATTGAATTGGCTTTTCCTTCAGTTGTTATGCTTCAGTATTTGCTAGCATATGGTGTGTGAAAGATTGCAGTTGGGAGTCTTTTCCTCTTTCTAATTTTCTACAACTGGCTTTTTTTCCTGCTCTTTTAACGAAGCTGGCAGTATTTTTGCCATTTTAGTAAAATTAAATTAAATCCTACCAAAGCTCAATTGCACATATTTATTTATGATATTCTGATCACACCAAAGGAATGACAATGATCTGGCATATTGATATACTCAGCGGTAAAGTGAAATTGAGACATTTTTCAAAGTGACAGGCAGTTTGGCTGGAGACAGCTGTATTTGGAATATCCTGTTTGGGATGTCTGACACCAACATTTATAAGTAAACAACAGCTCCATTAAGGAGAGAAAACTTATCATTGAGCCAAATTGTACTTGAATTTAACAGATTTGCAGTAGGTGTCCTCTTTAAAAAAAATGGTGAAAAGCACCTGCAGAACATAATGAAGACTGTTGCAATGAAGAGGTAGGTATGCCACACATAGGATTAAACAGCTGCTATCTTAAGCAGTACAGTCTTGTGCACATTAGCTGTTCAAAATTAAAGTGTGCTTTGAACAGTTTTTTAGAATTATTTTTCTGGGCTTGAAATTCAAAATTCCAGATTTAAACAATGCAATGCAACGGCACATTTAATTTAAATCTTCAGTTTGTCTCCATAGTTGTGTCATTCTATACTCATAAATGAAACCTAAAGCCAAATGTGTCCTTAGTCAATTGGAATTACCTATAACAACTTGTGATGAAGTTACAATTTTATGTAAATTGCATACAACAATCAACTACTTTTCCAGGCAATAATTGCATAGGAATGAACTTCAGACCACCTAATTGAACAAAGAACACACATGTACATGGGGGAGAGTCCTTAATATCAGTCTACAAAATTATAGCTTTGGACATTTATGTTTAATTGGAGAAATAAATACTGATTTTATGAGTCTTTTTAATTAATTTACTGAGAATCTAATTTCACCAGGAGCTCTAGCACACATGCTTTGATTACTAAAACACAAAGCGATTAAGTTGTGGCTATTTCATTGTTGTACAAGTTCCTTTAAAGGAAATGATGATCTCCATCTGTTACAAGCAACAGTTAAACAAATGGATGCTTGCAGCCAAAAAAAACAGCCCATGAAAGTTTTTATAGTCATGAAGTTAAATCTTTTCAGCAGCAGACTTTCCCCAATTAAAGGTTATATTGTATTGCTTTTTTAGCCAGTTTTAAGGTTCGTCCTTATGTGAGATGGGTGAAATAACTTGGGCAGTGTTTGGAAGAGAAGTGATTTGGCAGTACAGCCAGTTCCTAAATCTTCAACGTCACTGAAATTGGCAGTAAAACACCAATAAACAGAGTAACAATTTCTCACTGCCCTTGAATATTAGACAATATTGTATAAGCGATAAAATAGGCTTCACACACATAGGTATCCTTGAGAAGCATGGAGGGTAAGTAAGCAAATGCCAGGATGCTGCAATGAAACGCTTACCTGTATGAGATACTTTTGAATCAAGTTCAAAAGAGCAAAAATTGTTTTTTGGTATAGCAATCCAAGTTTTATAATTTTGAAATCATGATTAGGAATAGATACCCATGCCAACAAATAACAAACTAGAAATTTTAAAAAAATCATCAAAACACCTCCTCTTTTTTCCATCAGTAAATCGTCATCACCTTGCCTACTGAAACATATATAAAAAATAGAACCCATTCCCTCACACCTTTGCCATAATTTTACCTAGTTCTTGTTTTGTCCTTTATAATAGAGCATGCACAAAACATGAGAGCTGTCTGGATTATGCATTTTTTTCATGCCAGTTGCCTAAATAAAGGTCCAATGCTGGCATAAGTTATAATTATGCAATTCAATTATTTTTGACAAATGTCAGCCATTTCAATTATTTGAATCTGGAATCCAATCATAGGAAGTTTTAACATCTTCTTTGTATTCATTCATAAATACAGCACTAACATTTTGATCATGGATGATCATGATTGCATGTATTATCTACTGCCTTTATCCTTCACAATTAAAATAATGAAGTAGATCGAAACACCTCCTTGTTGTCTTATTACAACCATGTCAGCAATATATAGTCCTTCAAAAGAATGCACAAGAAAGAAAAGGGAAAGAGAAAGGTTACATTAGTCAAAAGTGCAGGTTAACTCAGCATGAAAAAAATTGGTAAGCTTAGAGATAACAATTTCACATTATGAATGCATTACATGCTGCTCTAGTAAATAAATTATATCATAAGCTTGTTTCTCTAGCCAAGAAGTTTGTACACCATCAAAATTGTTTAGATAAATCTGAGTTACGGATGGTAGATGGTGGGTGAACTAACCCTGTTATGATTTAGAATCAAGCATGATTTACGAGCGCAGCCGAATGTAACTCAGAAGTAAACACCTCCATATATCAAACTTTGAAATTGTGAACAAATGTTAGCACACATACAGTATTCAAGTGTGCCTTGTCACATTTTCCACAATTGTGCAACATGGCCAGGGATTTTACATAAATGCATATATGGATTTATTTTAGAAAAAGTATTATGTGACAACTCATTATTATCTTGTGGCACATAGCAACAACAGTCTATTACAATATGTAATTTTAACTTTAAAATTCTTTATGAGGCATGATACATTTGGAAAAGTTGCATACAAAAGAACCTGTAGTATGGAAATCTGAGAGAAAAAAAAGATGTACTGCAAATGAAGGATACATTAAAAGACCATATATTTAGGAAAGTTGATTGCGGTAATACATTGTACTTTCTGTTGTTGCATTTAAATTTGAGGAAGTCTTATTATTCTGCCAATTTTTTCTATACATTAAGAAAATTAATTTGCAACAACAAAAGTATGGCTGTTCTGGTATAAGTTTTGTTCAGACATAATAAAAAATATAAAGTATTCTTTGCTGTTTTTGCATATGGATTGTTAACAACTATTAAAGAGATGTATGTTTGCTTATTAGATTTTTATCCCACCTTTATTACTTAATAAATAACTCAAGAAGGCAAACATGCCTAATACTTCTTCGTCCTCCTATTTTCCTCACAACAACAACAACACTGTGAGGTGGGATTGGGCTGAGAGTGACTGGCTCAAAGACACCCAGTCAGCTTTCATGCCTAAACAGAATTACAACTCAGTTTCCTGGTTTCTAGGCCAGCACCTTAACCACTACACTAAACCGGTTCACCTCACATGTTAAATTAAACACTAAAATAAACATTAAACAACATACAATGCAGAGGTGGGTTCCTCCCAGTTTGGACTGGTTCTATTGAACCAGTAGTAAAAATAGGGACTGGTTCTCTGAACCGGCAGTAATGCCAGTAATTGCAGCCTGGCCATGCCCCTGAGCAGGTTCCGCTCACCCTGCCTCGCCCTGCCTCGCCTTCGCCACGTGCATCCACTGCCTCCTCCTGCCTTCACACAGGTAAGCATTGCAGCAGGGACGGGGGCAGAGCAGCGGCAGGAGAGGGCAGTGGTGGTGGCAGGAGCGGCAGAAGCAGCGGGCAGTGCCCCCATCCCAGCTGCGGTGACAGCAGTGGCGGCGGGGCATCCTGGAACTCCCGGGGAGTTTTCCTGTGCGGCTTTGGCCAGGATACAGTGAGCAGCAGCCCCAAAAGCTGGCAGGGTCCCCAGCACTACAGAGTCGGCACCGCCTCTGGCAAAGGCTGCCTGCCCTTCAGGTGTAGCGCCCACACTGGCTGCCTCTAATCTGCAGTTTACTCGTGAGCACCATGCTCACAATTAAACATGTTCACGAGTAAAATGGTCATCTAACATCAAAAACATCATCAAAAAAGCACAACAAAGAATGTTCTTTCTGCGCCAACTCAGGAAGCTCAAACTTCCCAAGGAGCTGCTGATACAGTTCTACAGAGGAATCATTGAGTCTGTCATCTGCACCTCTATAACTGTCTGGTTTGGTTCTGCAACCCAACAAGACAGACACAGACTTCAGAGGATAATCAGAACTGCAGAAAAAACAATTACTGCCAACCTGCCTTCCATTGAGGACCTGTATACTGCACGAGTCAAAAAGAGGGCCGTGAAAATATTTACTGACCCCTCACATCCTGGACATAAATTGTTTCAACTCCTACCCTCAAAACGTCGCTATAGAGCACTGCATACCAAGACAACTAGACACAAGAACAGTTTTTTCCCGAACGCCATCACTCTGCTAAACAAATAATTCCCTCACCACTGTAAAACTATTCACTAGGCTGCATTACTATTACTATTAGTTTTTCTCATCGTTCCTATCACCCATCTCCTCCCACTTATGACTGTATGACTGTATCTTGTTGCTTGTATCCTTACGATTATTTCATATTGTTTCCTGATTGCTTACTTGAACCCTATGACAACCATTCTTGACAAATGTATCTTTTCTTTTATGTACACTGAGAGCATATGCACCAAAGACAAATTCCTTGTGTGTCCAATCACACTTGGCCAATAAAGAATTCTATTCTATTCTATTCTATTCTAAACTGCAGATTAGAGGCAGCCGGCAGATCGCTGGCTCATTGCCTTTTCCTCTCCGACTTCTGTTAGCAAGGACGTCTCCCTCGAGATGCTTCAGAGGCCGAGCCTTTTTTTCTTTTTCCCCTCCTGCCGCCACGAGGGCTTTGCGGTGCGAAGACTTCTTTCTCCTCAGGTCACGAGGATGGGAGTGGCTGCCTCCCAAGGTTTGGGGAGGGAAGCGGGGGGGGGGGTTAAAGAAAGCTAAAAGGGAAGCGGGGTGGGTGGGGTGGGAGAGATGTGCATCTTGCAGTGGGGCACAATTTGGGGGTGGCAGATGGGGCAGGAGGGCCGCGAGACATGCATCTTACCGGAGACTGGGTCGTCTCTCAGCCGTTGCTTGCAGGGAAAAACCTTGCAAAGTAAAGAAAAACTTCTCGTGAGTTTTTCTTTACTTTGCAAGGTGTTTCCCTTCACGCAACGGCTGGGAGACGCGACGGAGCTGGCAGTCTCCGCACATCTCGCAGTGGGGCACAATTTGGGGGTGGCAGATGGGGCAGGGGGTGGGGTGGGGCCACCAAAGGAGGGGAAATTTTCCTACCTTTTCCTGTGGGCGTGGCTTGGTGGGGGTAATGTGAGTGGACGTGGGTGTGAGTGATGTCAAGTTGGCCCCACCCACTCAGTCACATGCCCACACCCACAAAATAAGCCACACCCACAGAACCAGTAGTAAAAAAATTAGATCCCAGCCCTGATACAATGATAGCTGATTCTATCAACTTTGGCTATTAACTTATGTTAACTTGTGCAAACTTGCATTTAGTTGCAAATATATTCTAATATCAGTTTATTAAACTCAGGGTGTAAATGTGCATAATGAACAAGTTAAAGTTCTATTTCAAATGCATGATTTTAGAAGTATCACAGGGAACAGGAAGTACCATTTACTCCCTTGTACAGATTTACAACATTTACAAGTTTCTAAGATAAAAGAGATGATAAAAATGTTTTCTAGGATTTATTGATGGTACTGAAATGGCATAAAATTAATTAGAATAAACAATAAGAACTAATCCTAAATTAATGTTAATGTGTTGGGCTGTAAAATAAACTTCATCAGAGAAAATGTATTAGCATGCAGAAACAAGACAAATATTTTAACAGTTAATAATGCAACTTAAATGCATAAATTAAGGGTATCATTAAGCCTGCAAAAGAAACAACTTAATTTTACATTTAAGTTGGACAACTCTGAACTAATAAAGTCCTACATGGACATATGATTAACTCTTGCCAGGCTACTCAGGTATTTAAATTAAAAAAAAAAAACCTCTTCACCAATGGGTCTTGCAATGAGCCAGGTCTCACCCATGCTCCCTCACAATTTTAAAGACCAAAACTTCAATTTAAATCATTACAACAAATGAGAAAGAAACATGTCCATATCTCATTTCCTTGAATATTGCATAGTTATCTAACACCAATTATTCTACAACTAGGATTAATTGCACTTGGCCTCAATTGATTTGTAGGCAAAATCTATCTCCAGCATGTGTCTATTTGTGTCATGTCAACTAGAAACTGCACACACAATGTTGATTTACTTATTTTTTGAAACCACTTTTTTAGGATATTTAACTTAGGCTGTAGTTTCACTGGAGAGGACTTTTACAATAAATATTGTGTTTTTTCACACATAGCTGCTTCTGAAATACAACTGTCTAAATGCCTTGAACTACATTACCTGCCTTTGGCCTTTTTGACCATCTAAGGTGAGAATCATACTTGTAACTTATTTAAAAATTGATGATAGAATGGCCTCTTCCACCAAACACAGGCTGGGAGGCAGGCACATGGCAATAAATGTCTCCTCCTATGTCTGACAGAAGGTGAAATAAATGCCATAATTAAAAGTCATCCAGAATATTTCTCCACTTTTGTTGTCATCCCCAAATGTGCATAGCTCATAGCATTTAGCATAGCTCAAGTAATAAAATGTCCAAACATTGTCTTACTTTGGGACCTGTTGGTTGTTGTCTTTACCACTGATGCCTCTCCTTTGAGCAGATAATATGTTTTTAGTTATGGGCATATATAACTTATGGTATCTGATGTCATATCTGCACTGCCAATTAAAAAAATCAGTTGAGCCTGTCATATTTAATTATGAATCTTAATTTATGCATATAAAACTGTCTCTCTAATCAGTTCTGATAGTCAAAACTGACTATCTGGATCCAAGATCCCCTACCTTAAGCAGTCAAAGTACAAACCATCCTTCTAATCAGATTGGGGTGAGAGGAACAGCTAGGCTAATTGTCCCAGCAGCATCACCAGGGGAGGAATACCAAGCCAAGCCTCAAACTCGTTTCCTCAACAAAATGTTTCAATCAAAGCAGAGGTGGGTTCCTGCCTGTTTTTACCAGTGCAGTTAATAGCTGTTGTTCGGCGCAGAGCTGAAGACGCTGCTGCCGTTCGCAGTACGGGAGCTTTTCCAGGGCGCTTTCCCCGCCCACATGGACGCCGCCAATTGCGTTCTTTTGCCCTCTGCGCATGCAGAACGCTTTGTGCATGAGCAGAGGGCAAAAGAACGCAATTGGCGGTGACCATGCGGGCGGTGGCAGCGCCCGGGGAAAGCCCCCACACTGCGAACGGCAGCAGCGTCTTTGGCTCTGCGCCGAACAACAGCTATTAACCGCACCGGCAGGAACCCACCTCTGAATCAAAGATACTTAAGTCAGGACTCTTTAAATAAAACACCTTGAAGTAAGGAATACTTTTTGGTTTGAACTGATAGTAGAACACTAAAATTTGAGTCAACTTCATTTAAGTAGTAGCTCACAACATGTATCTTCAGAGCTACATGTTGTCCTCTAGTGTGGCCTTCAGACTTCTTCCTAAAAGCATTTCTGAAATTGTCATATGTTCAAAATATAATGGGAAGATTATTTAATAGAGACAGACTCATTTTCATGAATTAAATATTTTTTTCATTTAAGTTAAATTACATCTTCTCTGTGTTTCATTTATTTAATGTTAATTTTGCTTAAATTAAATTTAAAATAACTTTTGCTTTAGGCCAATCAATTCTTGGTTGGAATGCCCACCCATTTTTTGGAAAGCAGTTCCCAGCATACTACTTAAAAACTAAGAGTAGACTGAAACTTACAGCAATTGGCAGAATCCACTTCTGTCATCAAAATGACAAAAGCAGCATTGCACCATCATAATCCATGCTTCCTTACCTTTCCAATACACATGCAATGCCATGATGTCCATACAAAGAGGGCCAAATCTGCCACATATCAGTATAAAACTGCTGTCTTTCCCTTCATCTTGCCCTCGTCAAATCCTGCTGCCTTTATCTGAAAAATTATCATGCACCCTTGATTTAAGGCCTTCTGTTCCTCAGATATAAGTTGAAAGCAAAGAGAAGTGTTCTGGAAAGACAAACTGCTTCACAGAAAAGAAAAGGATCATCATTTATTAATTAGAATAAAGAGCATTTGATATTGAAGATGTGTAGATGATTGACTTAATAATTCATTGTGTGCCATCAAGTCAGTGTCAACAGCAGTCCCAAAGATATATTTTCTCCATGAGATACTGTTTGTAACCTGGTTTTTCAGTTCTTCCATGCATCCATCACAGGGGTGGGTTCTAACTTACCTCACTGCCGGTTCACTTCCTCCCACACCTCATAGGTGCACACGCGCTTCACGCACACATGCGCAGTGCCAAATTTTTTTTATTTAAAAAAAGCCAAAAACAAGATGGCGACATATGCGGAGTGCCATAAACTTGGCTTTTGTGCATGCGCAGAATAAAAAATCCCCAAAATTAAAAAAATTAAAAAAAATCAATATTTTTTTAAAAAAGATGGCGGCGCCCATGGACTGACACCGACCGAACCAGTTCTGTGATGTCATTGTGACATCACCAGCTGTTTGCTACCAGTTGAGATGAACCGGTCCAAACCGGGAGGAACCCACCTCTGATCCATCACCATTATAACTGAATTCACTTAGCTGCTGGTTATGCTTTTCTTCTCTTTCCTTCGATGTTTCTCAGCATTGTGGCCTTCTCCAGAGAGCTTGGTATTTGCGCAAAATATCCAAGGTAGGATGATTTAGGCCTAGTCCTTCATGATTTAAGTAAGAATCCTGGGTTGATTTGTTTTATGATTAATTTGGGTTTTTTGGCTGTGCATGGTATAAGTAGGTAGACAAGATATATTTACATGTATATATAATCATCATGTTAGCCATTGTCTACCCACTGTAGGATGAAGGCCTCTTCTGCATGTTTCCAACCAATACTGTCCTGAGCTTTCGTTTTCCAATTGGGCCCACAATCCTTGCTGATGTCATCGATCCATCTTGTTTTAGGTCTCTTTTGTGGATGCTTATTATCAAGTGGGATCCTATATATATTTATTTATTTATTATAGGTTCTTCTATGCCGCCCTACTCCCGAGGGACTCAGGGCGGCGTACAGCATTATACAAGAACACTAAATAATAAACAACAGTTAAAACCAAAATTTAAAAAATTTAAAAAGTTAAAAAAATATTTACCACCAGACATACCGGGGGATATACTCTCTCTCTCTCTCTCTCTCTCTCTCTCTCTCTCTCTCTCTCTCTCTCTCTCTCTCTCTCTCTCTCTCTCTCTCTCTCTCTCTCTATATATATATATATATATATATATATATATATATATATATATATAGGTAGGTAGGTAGGTAGGTAGGTAGGTAGGTAGGTAGGTAGGTAGATAGATAGATAGATAGATAGATAGATAGATAGATAGATAGATAGATAGATAGACAGACAGACAGACAGACAGACAGACAGACAGACAGACAGACAGACAGACATATATACATACGCACAGATATATGTAGAAAAATGTCAGTAAAAAAACTGAAGAAAAAAATTATGATGACCAAAAATGGGTATTATATTGACAGAAGAATAGCACAATGAGAGAGCAGCAGGACAAAGTAAAGAAGAAAAACAGAATGGTATTTATCGTATCTGAATGACTGCACAACATGATCAGAACAGATTGCCTCTCACTGGAGAAAGAAAATGCTGACACATGCTTCAGGTGATAGATGAAAGATTTACGGATCACAAAACAATTATGATAAAATGAATGGCAAGTGGTGTGCTGCTGTGTGATTCGTTCAGGAAACCCTATCATATAGTTTGCTCCTTTCAGTTAGTGACCCAAAAAAGGCAGCAATCTTCTTAGTATAATCTTATATGGAATAGATATGAAGGACAACCCTTGAAGGTGAGAAACAAACCACATGCTTGAATTCCATGCACCACAAAGCTCTCTCTGTTCTTGAAGGCTAGCCACATGCAACTGGGCAAGGCATCAATCAACTCTGCTGCCTCCAAAGAACTCCTCCAGCTATGTTTACAGAAAAATAAAGCCTTCAAATGGGCCTAATATATCAAACCCAATGGCCTGCCAGAATGACAGTGGAAAATAAAGTGTTTTCTGAAGGGGGGGAGGAGTGTAGAGGGAACTTAATTTAAACATCCTAGATAGGAATACAAAAGAAAAACATTCTCTATCAAGACCAAGTTCCAAAGAATACTTTGTGCAGATAAATAGAACTATACAGTAGATAATAGATAAAATAGCTTATTTGTGAATCCGAGACAGCCACTACAGGGCTAGTATATAATGCTTTTTCATATTAATGTGTGGAATGGAAGTGGAAATGCCTTCCACTTCTTCCTAGTTTTTCTTCTTTGTTTTGCATTTATGTTTTTATATCACTAGTGTCATTAGCACATTCCATTTGCAGTCTTCAGTAAGACCTCAGATTCCATTCCTGGTATTTTACAATTTAAATTCAAAAAGGAAATCATGCATCAGATGAAAATGGATCTGTCTTGTAGCACAATCAAAATAAATACTGCTGACATAGATGATCAAGAGGCCAAAAGAATTCCTATATTTTAGTTCAAATTACTAAAACCAGCTATGGTGCTATTCTGAAAGAGGCTATAAAAAGACATACACATCATGCTTTGATATTAGACATGTCTAGAGATGATTTGATCTTTCTGAAAAACCCAGAAATGATAACTTTTGAGTCAGTCCAATCCAATTTGAATTCTGACTCTGGAGTGAGTTTAAGAAAATGGAACTCTATTCTCTAATATGAACTGTTTCACCAAAACGAGTTGAAATTTATCAGAAAGCTTAATATTATGTGGGAAGAAGATGACATGTACATTTAGCAGGAAATAGGGTAGGCAATTTTGAATATTAAAATTGATTTTAAAAGAAAAAGCCCACTAAGATAGAAAGTAATGAAGTTGCATCAAGTTTGTTTGTTTAAAATTATAAAGGTTTGGCTGTCCCCACCCCCAATTCTGTATTAGTCTTTAGAATACAAACATTCAGGCCAAATTTTTGAAAGATTGAAGGAAATTTTCACAAAAGAAAAGAATGTTGATTCTTTCCTTATTCTGCTGGAGGTGATTATCAACATCTGAGAAGAAGAGTTCTTCTTCTCACTGGAGTTATCTCACTGGCCTTTTCCATAAAATGAATCAAATAACAAGGCATTGTAAGAGACCTAACTTCATCTCACAAAACATCATCATCCTATTGCTCAAGATGAAAGACCGGGCAACAATGAAATGGAGCAAATTAAAAAAAAAACTAAGGAATGTTTAAGAAAATGAATGTTTAATTAAAAGAAGGACTGGAGTGATATTATAGCAGTGTTCCAATATCTAAGGCAGGGGTCAGGAACCTATGGCTCGCGAGCCAGATGTGGCTCTTTTGATGATCGCATATGGCTCGCAGCAGGGGTGAAATCCTCCCGGTTCGCCCGGGCCAGTCCTTCGGCGTATAGCCGATGGAACTGGCGGCGGTTGCGGCGCGGAGCTTCTCCTGCCCGCTTTCCCGTCCCGGCTGAACACAATCACCGCTTTCCCGTCCCGGCTGACCACAATCATTTGGGTTATTTTTCCCTCTGTGCATGCGCGCGCATGCACAGAGGGAAAAATAACCCAAATGGCGGCGTTCAGCCAGGACGGGGGGAGCTAAAAAACGGCCATGGCCACATCCCCGCCGTTCTCCAGCCAAGCGGCTGAAGAAGCCCCGGAGCCCCGCCGCCAACCTGCGTCTCCTGCTGGGAAGGAGCCTCTGTCGCTGTCTCTCGCGGGGCTCCAGCCACCCTACTGAGTCCCTGACCGCGGCACCGGCAGGGTTAATGCGTATGGGAGAGGAGAGAGAGCGCTACCGCCGCCACTGCTGCTTTCACCGCTCCGATATTTCTTTGGTGGGCGCATGCGGGAGGGACCATGGAGCAGAGGCGCCTGGCAGCTTAAGGCAAGAGGCGGGTGGGAGACGCGGGCAGGAGCCTGTCGCCGCCGCCGCCACTTCTGGCATCCCCACGCCTCTCACCCCGCTCGCCGGGTGCCTCTGCTCAGCGGTCCCTCCTGCGCAGGCCCACCAAAGAAATATTGGAGCAGCGAAAGTAGCAGCGGCGGCGGTAGCGCGCTCTCTCCTTCCCTCCCATGCGCGTTAACCCTGCCGGTGCCGCGGTCGGGGACTCAGTCGGGTGGCTGGAACCCCGCGAGAGACAGCGACAGAGGCTCCTTCCCAGCAGGAGACGCAGGTTGGCGGCGGGGCTCCGGGGCTTCTTCAGCAACCCACCACCTACCTCGCTTGGTGCAGTTCCCCGCACTTGACGTCTTGGAAGAGGGCTGGGCGAGGGAGAAAGGAGCCACGGTGGGGATTGGTTTGCAGAGAGAAAGAAAGAAAGAAAGAAAGAAAGAAAGAAAGAAAGAAAGAAAGAAAGAAAGAAAGAAAGAAAGAAAGAAAGAAAGAAAGAAAGAAAGAAAGAGAGAGAGAGAGAAAGGGAGAAAGAAGGAGAAAGAAGGAGAAAGAAGGAGAAAGAAGGAGAAAGAAAGAAAGAAAGAATCATTACCAATGCTATGATGGAAATCACCAACTCAAAGACAAATATCACTTTGGAGCAAGGAAGCTGCTACAGCAGCAACAAATTAAACAGCACAAAGACAGGGATTCTCTCAATATCCCATTGTCCCTATTGACATTTAGTTGAATTCACTTTTAAAATATATTATATCGCTCTCACTGAAATAAATTTCCAAATTTTTTGCTTTCATGGCTCTCTTAGTCAAAAAGGTTCCCGACCCCTGATCTAAGGGCTACCACAAAGAAGAGGGGGTCAACCTATTCTCCAAAGCACCTGAAGGCAGGACAAGAAGTCATGGATTGAAACTAATCAAGGAAAGATTCAACCTAGAATTAAGGAGAAATTTCCTGACAGTTAGATCAATTAATCAGTGGAACAAGTTGCCTCCAGAAGTTGTGGATTGTGGGTGTTCTCTTAAACCCTTAGATCTATCCTTTGATTTGGGTGACCAATCGTAATCTAATTAGAAATGTCTGCAGAGGTCTTTATTATTAAATTCCACATTCTCTTTCTCTCCTAAGCATATTTTAAGTAAATTACTAAAAGACAGTTTTTACTCCTAGTTTTTAGCATAGGTGCAATTAATTTCCCTTTACAGCACATCAAAAGTACAGAAATACAAATGAGAATCAGAGCTTCATGGAGGCTTAGAATTAAAAAAAGAAGATTCTGAGCAAATCTCCTTTGTTTTCAGTAAATTAATTTCTTCCCAAATATCCTTCTCCACTACAGTGTCTAGGGTTTGATCAAATCTAATGGACACTCATAAGAACTATATGAAAAACTATTGTCTAATTCAGGGGTGGCCAAACTATGGTTCTTTGAGGACCTGCTTTATTGTAGTATGTTGGAATATTCATAAGCTGGAAGAGTCATGTGGTAGCTCAGTCAACCAATGAGAGTAAAGTGCTACTGCGCATGTGCAAAGAATTAAGCTTAGAGCTGGGTGTGGTTTCCAGTCTCCATTATGTCTCCATTACGTATGTTTCTCTCCACGAGATCTCTGTAAAGAAGTCTGCTGTGAACTTGCTGTAATGAAGATAATTCTCTGTAATTGAATGAAGAGAAACACTCAGCATGTGGTACTGTAAATATGTTTATTTTGACTATAAAGAAGTTATTTAATTCAGCTAAAAAGCAATCAACTGTGTAAGCTTCTGATTTATTTTTCAACAGAGAAAATCTCCAATTTGGTATTGATCCACTTTGGTTTAATACTGTATTGAGATGGTATATTTATATGGGATGCACCCTTATAAGTGCCAATCTTAGTGTTTAAATCCAGTTTTAGCCATTCTTAAAAACACAGATAAGGTATAGGAGTATACTGAACCAATGATTTAACCCTGAATTTTGTGTGAGGTAGGTACCTTCAGATATTATGGAACCCCACTTCTTAGCAGCTGTAGCTAGAATGGCTAATAGTGAGAAATGCTGCCAATTGTTTTCAGCAATATTTGGAAGACCATGGAATCCCCAATTCTGCTCTGAGGAATGGTTTTGAAGGGAATCAATTATGCTTCAAGAGCACATTAAACTGAAATTACCCAACCAGGCTTGTAATCAGGATACAGCTTAGTAGAACCCCTGATTGATAGCTGTCCGTCCTCTGCATAATTCCCCCTGGCAGAGAAGAACACTTCACTTTCCAAGGCAATTTTGTCCATAGTTAAGCATCAATTATCATTACAAAATGCTCCTAAAGTTTAGCCCAAGTACGCTTCTCTGTAATTTCTCCCACAAGTTTTGGCCTGCTCTCTGAATGAACAACTAATCTTTGCTTCAGTCTAGATTCTTTCTTACACAAAATTGACATTTGTGATGCAAACTTCATCCATGTATTCATGCTGTTCTCTCAAGGGAGATGAGCCATTACAGAATATGAATGTTTCTTCTGTGAACCAGGGATACATTAAGGGGGAAAAGGCAGTGATAATATCTGCGGAATAGAATGAATGAAAGCATTAGAATATATTTTAATTTTCAAAAGTTAAAATAATGAAATGCAGTGTTCCAAAGTCTACTGAGGAATTTCAACGTATTACAGTGATTTAGTATGATGATGGCTTAAACTAGCTTGCATTCAACCCAGATGAATGCAATTTTGAAAACGGAGGACACTTACTATGCATCCCATTGTTTACTTGTGGAAAAATATAAGTGTGCGTGTTCATTTATGTTACATATTTCCATGAAGTCCAGACAATAAATCACTTTCATTAGAAAATCCAGTGCAAATCTAGTCTCTATGCTTTGAGAGAAATGAGAAACAAAGAAGAAGCAGGACAGAGAGTTCATGCCAGAAAATATTGCAGGGACCACCTGCTAAAATGTATGAGTAGAATTTGAGGCAGTAACTACCACAGTATGATACATTTCACGAGAGCAGGTAAACATCTCCTTACTGCTAACTCTGATAAAAGCTATTCTATCAATAAAATACCACTAAGCCACACTATATTACTCTGAGCCATGTTTATTTTAGTACTTCATAATTGAAAAACTTAATTTGTGCTATGGAAAAAAGGAAGTACAAGGTACTTTTTAATGAAAATAACAAGCAATGAAGTTTGCAGCACAAAGTTGTGAAGACCAGCATTATTCCCAAGAGCCTCTCTTGTCTACCACCTGCCACACCAAAGGACTCACTCTTGGTCATCATAGTCCCTACCTTTGCTTTTGTTCCGCCTTTCTGTTGCCATTTGACCTCCACTTCTACAGCCCACTTGCCTTCTGTTGGTCTTTAGCCAATGAAGATGAAAGACAAATGAAAAGGGAGAATGAATGGTGATAATAAGGGGCGTGCATAAGTGCACCAGCGTGCCTACCGTCCCTGTCCTAATGTTCCCTCTTATCAGTACTCATCTTATGTATATAAACAAGGTTATATCTATGTATATTACCAACACGTACTTGACATAAATAAATAAATAAATAAATAAATAAATAAATAAATAAATAAATAAATAAATAAATAAATAAATAAATAAATAAATAAAAATGGTGAAGGGAGACCAGTCAAGAGCATCTCTGTCTGTTTAAGGCTGAAGTCACCACCAATTACTGGAAAGAATAGACAATCAATTTTTATACATACTTAAGATGTATGTATATGTACATACTGATGCAGTCTTAGAAGAAAGCTGATAGAACATAACAAGAGAAAATAAATAGAACAGAACCTATTATGAAGTAGTTATTAGGAGAATAAATACTGGATTCCTTTTTATAAACAAGAAAAGTCAATATAAAATGAAATAAATAATTGCTTCTTTATCCAAGCATTATGTATCTCACAAATGAAAGACAGTCTTCTGTCTCCAATTTTTAACATTCTGTGCAGCTAGAAAAATCAGAACAAAAACAAAAAAGAGTTTGAATATAAATGATTTTATAAAGTATGACCTACATCAAGAGGTTAAAGGAACTGAATTTTAACAGCCTTGGGGAAAATGACTGAGAGGAGAGAGGAAAAAAAGATAAGATAGCAGTGTATGATACTTATAAAGAATTAGCAAATGGAAGAAAATGTCAAGAGGAATATTTTCAATGCTTAATACAAAACAAGTAATAGTAACAACCATAAAGTTGAAAAAGAAAAAGTTTATGCCTATACTGAAGAAAGTAAACTCAGTGAAAAACAAACACAATTATTTACATTATTGAATTTCAGTTATGTAAAGAATAGATCAGATGTGAATCTACCAAGTATCTGAACTAATGTTTCAATATGTATGGGCTCATCCTCAAAACTTCTAACCATCATGGTGTCCTGGTTTCTAACCTGATGCCTTAACCACTACAACATATAATGGCCAGTAAATTGACTGTGAATCCTCACAAGATAGAAGTCTGGAAGGAGGGTGATATCCAAATGTGGGAACTGGGAGCCTTCCTTTTCTAAATGAACTTGCACTCCTAACAAAGAACAATACAGGTGGGTCCTCGACTTAAAACAGCTCATTTAGTGACCGTTCAAAAGTTACAACGGCACTGGAAAAAAAGTGACTTATGACCATTTTTACACTTACCACCTTTGTAGCATCCCTATGATCATGTGATCAAAATTCAGATGCTTGGCAATTGATTCATACTTATGACCATTGCTGTGTCCCAAGATCGTGTGATCACTTTTTGCAACCTTCTGATAAGCAAAATCAATGGGGAAGCCAGATTCACTTAACAGCCAGTTTACTGAATTATCAACCGCAATGATTCGCTTAACAACTGTGGCAAGGAAGATCGTAAAATGGGGTAAAACTCACTTAACAAATGTCTTACTTAACAACAGAAATATGGGGCTCAATTGTGGTCATAAGTCGAAGACTACCTGTACACAATTTGAGAGTTATCACTGTGGCTAAAAGAGTCTTTTGCCACCATGTGTTGTTATGCCAACCATACCCTTTCCTGAACAGGAATGTATTAGCTAAAGTTATTCTGATGCTGATAACCTCATGTTTAGAATACTGCAGTGTGCTATGTTTGGAGTTACCCTTGAACACAACCCAATAGCTGCAGCTTGTGCAGAATGCAGTAGCCAAGTTGCTGAAGGATACCAACCAGAGCTAATATTACATCTTCACTGAAGCAACTGTATTGGCTGCCAATTATCTACTGTGCCATATTCAAGATACTCATAACACATATAACCCTAAAGACTTGGGATTGGTAAACTTGTTGGATAGCTTTCATCGTTACAAACCTAGTCAGTTGCTGAGGTCATCAGGGAGAGAGGTGCTATTCCATTTACCGCATTTTTTTCCAAGAGCTACTCCCAGATGATCCTTCTTGGTGGTGTCACCAGTGGTCTGAAATGCTATTTCTGAGAAGTGCCTAAACTTGAAAATTTAGGCTCTTTTTTTTGAAAATCCATTCTTTTTTTAGACCTAGCTGGCTAGTATAAATGTTGGAATAATTCCACCTTTTAATTTGATTAGCTATTATTTTATATTGTGCTAATTGGAAGGAAATAGAAGAAGAAGAGGATGACCAGTAGCAAAAGAGCATTGGGAGAGTTGAGAGATGAGAGTAGAGCTAGATTGTCATGGAAAAAATCTATCTATATGGCTGTTAGGAATCTAAGATGACTTTATGGCACAATCAGTCCTCTTTTTTTATTATTGAAAAGTTTTAAAAGTACAAAGTACATACATTTTTCTCTTTTCTCCCCCCCCCCTACTCACCCTCCCCCCCCACCCACCCACCCGGACTTCTCAGAAAAAACACAAGGTATAATTTCAAAATGAAAAGTATAAAACTAGAAAATACTAAAACAAATTATTAGTTCAAAAATATAATCAGTCGTCTTAATGTACTGTTTATTATGTATTTTACTACTGTTTTATTCTTTGTATTTTTTATGGATTCTTCAGTAAATGGCTTATGGAATAAATGTTGTTCAACAAAAATACCGTTGAATAAAAATATCCACCACTGTGCTGTCCAGATTTGCAGAAAGCCTTCACAAATTCTTTATTTACATAATGAATTTTTACAGAATTGCTATTGATTTGACTCTGGATTGGTCATATAAAAGGTAATAATGAAGTGAGGAATCTTATTAAAGTAGAAAGAAAAGATCCTTCCTGGAGGGCATTGCAAATGGAACCATCCGGTTTAAGTATGCTTTATAAGAGGTTTGGTTAGTAAGCCTTGTTCCAATAATTGTGTTCATCAGCTGCTATCATGAAAACATTTTTAAAAATGCTCTGTGCTATATACTTTGTGAAAGCCCCTATCAGGATTGCTTTTCCAAAAGGCAAAAAAAGCAGCTACATAATTCTCCTGCAGAACTTGTGGAACTGGTTGAGAACCAGATATTGATTAGTTGCAGTTCCAACAGCCCTTGGATCTTGCCTAGCTTGAGAAGGGCTGCTCAGAAATGAAGCTTGACAACATCCCTTGGCCATGATCTTCATGCCTCTGAATCAACAGGAAGCACCAGAGAGATTTTATTCATGATGGGCCCCCTCTCTAAAGCCCCATGCCTTAGAAAATTATTGTTTAATGGTAAGACCATTAAAAGTACCTGTAGGCTGGACAAGAAACAATGGATGGAAACTAATCAAGGAGAGAAGCAACCTGGAACTAAAGAGAAACTTCCTAACAATGAGGACAATTAACCAGTGGAATAGCTTGCCTTCAGAAGTTGTGGGTGCTTCATCACTGGAGGTTTTTAAGAAGAGACTGGGCAATCACTTGTCTGAAATTGTATAGGGTTTCTTACTTGAGCAGGAGGTTGGATTAGAAGACTTCCAAGGTCACTTCCAGTTCTATTTTGATTGATCGATCCTTGTAACTAAACCCCACCAAGACAATTAATCTCCTACCATAACTAAAGTGACCAGATTTTTTTTAAGCGGGACGGGGGGGAGGGCCCGCCTGGGCGCCATTTGTTTTGCCCTCTGCGCATGCGCAGAATGCTGCGCATGCGCAGAGGGCAAAACACAGCAAATGTCGGCGTCCAGGTGGGGGGGGAGGCGAGAGGCCTTTCCTCGCCTCCCGCCTCCCCTTCGGGAGCTGCCCTGGGGCCAGGCTGGCAAGCAACGAACGGGAGGCGGGAGACGGGGAAAGGAGGCAGCTGGCAGCTTACCTGTCGCGAGCTCAAGGCATCCAAGCGCCGCGGTCTCCCGGTCGCCCGCCCGGCCCCAGGGCAACGGCGGCAGTGAGGCGACGGGGGAAGGAAGGGGAGGGGGACGAGGAAGGGCTGTTTGCGCCGCAGGAGGGGCCGCTCGTGAGCTCAAACCAGCGACGGCAGCGGCGACAGCTCCTCGTCCCTCACCCCTCCACCCGCATCCCAACAGCAGCGGCACCTCCGAGGGCGGGGCTAGGGATGGGGTGGGGGAAGGAGAGGAGGAGCAGCCCCCCTTCCCCCTCTCCCCAGCAGGCAGCCGCCTCGCTGAAATTCCGCCCGACTTGCTTCCGGTACCTCTCTTTTGCTTCCCCTTTTAAGGTGACCAGACGTCCCGCTGTTTCGGCATTCTTTTAAAAAAAGCGGGACTTTTTGAAAAGAATGCGTGACGCGGGACACACGCTTGAAAAGCGTGTCTGTCCCGCCAAAAGCGGGACGTCTGGTCACTTTAACCATAACAGTCAGCTGCATTTCTATGTTGCCTTTAGATCACAGGTGTCAAACTGTCAGCCCACCTCTTTGCTATGTGTTCCTTTGGCTACCTGTGAGCTGTTAAAGGTTGGGATAGAAAAATCCCTTCAGAAAAGATCTATTGAATTGATGTGGGAAGTATCTAGGGTTAGTCAAAAAGTAATGCCATTTTCTTTATTTCAGGTGAAGTTTTTGATAAAAATACCTGAATTTTTTCCCAGTTATAAATGATTATATCATTTACGTTCTGAAATATTTTGTTTCTTACTTTTCAGGTTTTTAGACTTGCAAGGAAAATTCAAAATGGCTGCCCCTTTAGAGTTGCGTCAAAAACAAAGAGCAGTGATTGAATTCCTTGTTGCTGAGGGGGAAACCCCTGTGAACATATGATTACAAAATGTGTTTGAGGACAATACTTTAGATTATAGCAATGTATGCAGGTGGGTCCATTGTCTGAATGATGAAAAGATGGGAACTGTGAGCGTAGACGATAAACCCCGTTCTGGCCAGCCGGCCTCTTCTGTGAATCCTGCCAATAAAGCAAAAGCAGATGCTCTGATCAGAGAAGACAGGCACATAACTCTTGATGAGTTGGCAGAAAACCATGGAAGTGCTTACAGCATTGTCGAATCACTTGGCTTTTCAAAAGTGTGTGCCCGTTGGGTACCGAGACAACTGACTACCGAACACAAGACTGACAGGGTCAATGCCTGCACTGAACTTCTCGAACAAAGTCAAAGGGACAACACCTTCTTTCGAAGGTTCATAAGTGAATGCAGATTTTTAAAAAACACTGGTTGGGAAGGCACAACTCTTTATTATAAACTGTCCTCCCACCTGCATCCCAAGCCTGATTTCTACCAATCTCCACACTCCTACATTAGCTCAACTCTATATCAGACAGTCCCCAAGGAATGGCCTTTTCAAGTGGCTACAGAGGGAGAGAACAGTGGAAAAATCACTGTTAGAATAATTCTTTGGATCCAATATGCTATGCATGGTACATTACTTATTCCACTAGTTTGTATTTTTCTCTCTTGCTATACATATACATTTTAATGTATATGTTGCATATTTTCAACACATATTCATGTTAAAATAAAGGTAAAACACCTGCTAGTTCGTTCCCAGCAGAATCTTCTCAAACACCTTTCCCCTGAATTAAAATATTTACTCTTTTTTTCCTTCTTTAAAAAACCTGTTTGTCTGCATAAAGGTACTAAAAGTAAAAGAGTAATGCCAACATACAGTATATTTCTTCAGAGGATTGATTTGGCTCATGCAACATACTACAAAGATAAAATATTTTTCTTGTATGTTTGGGAGAAATAAATAATTCACTACCTAACAAGCCAATTTCATTTGCATTTTAAAAGAATATTGCTCTTCTAGCACAAAAACAACCAGTAAAAAATATATACAAAGCTACGTCAGTAACAAGCATATTATCCTTTGAAACTGACAGGTTATTATTCTTTCCAATTCTTCTGCTGAATGTTCAGATAAATTGGTTGCATCATTGCAAACAATGTGAATAAGATATCAAAAAGTTCATCATTAAAATTTGAAAAGCAAGCCATTTGCAAAACAGCTGTGGCTCTTTCAAAAACTATTTTCAGAAATGCATATCATTGCTATAGAAAAGCTAATTCCTTTCAGAGATTAATCGTATTTTTGGATTTTTAAAATATAGATGACTTGAAACATGAAGGATTATACTAGTGACTATTTGTCAATATGTACTAATATTTTTTGAAAGGATATGTATGAGGTTAACATGGAAAGTAACCATGCAATTTGTTTACAAATGGATTCCTTTCCCTATTGAAGAAGGTTCAGGAAACAGCGACCTAGTGAGAAGCAATGGTGCTGAAATGTTTTGGGACTGGCCATGTCTTCCAGGGCAGCTGTCTTGTGACAATGTTCAAACCACACTTTCAAAACTCTAAAGATGCCAGGGAGGGTGGGGGTGGACCCTGTTTCCTAGCACTTGCAAGGAACTGTTTAGCTAATAAGTAACAACATTCAGGATCTTACTAATAGAAGTGAACTGCTTTCAGATTGAGAAGCTGAGAAAACCCAGTTCAGCAAACCTATGGATTAGAAAATCAGAGGGGTCAAACTGGCGGCCCATGGGCCAGATGTGTCACGTGCAGGCCACGCCCACCCCAGCTCCACAAAGGGGAAAAACTTTGCAAAACGTCATGTGACGGCAACGTGACATGGTGAGTTTGACACCCGTGGATTAGATCAACCAATATCCAGAAGAGTCTGAAATCAAAGCAGCAAAATGCAACTACTTTTGATATTCAGTTTAAAGGGGTTGCTAAAAATAGGCTGAGCTAAAAAAAAAAAGCTAGGACCAAAAAAATTAATTGTTTGGAGCTTTGTAACTGGAATGCCATCCATATTCATTTACCCCATGCTGACATAGCTGCTAGAATTTACCAATTCATAAGAAAATCTTCAATCATGTAAAACCCAGTTTAAATCGACATTTCATCTCTGACCCTACACTTTATAAGGAGTTTTCTTTCCTTATGAACAAGGATAGAGTTTAGCAATCACCACAGCCATTCTATTTTCCAAAACATTGAGTTCTCATCCACAGTATGACACAAATCAACAGACCCATTCAGGACCAATTATTGTCTGCTTTATCTGCTTTGGAGAAGGAATCCCTCAGAAGATGCTTGACAAACACTAAGCTCCACCTGCACCCCAAGTTCCAGGAAATCTAGATCTTTTCCCCCATTTATGAACTCATCTCTTTTCTATAATGGTTCCACTCAAGATCTTGCCCATAACCTCCCATTAAAAAGTCCTAGCCTTCAATGGGGTTTCCACATGTAATAGAACCATGATTCCTGACTCCACTTCTGATGTCAAAGGGATGCTCAATTCATAGGAGGGTTCTTCTAGCAATATAGTGAAATGCAGATGTTTTATCAGATGGCTCAGGGCCAGGTTACCTTCGGGACCGCATCCTGCCACATTCCTCCCTACGACCAGTGAGGTCCCACAGAGAGGGCCTCCTCCAGGTCCCGTCTGCCAAACAATGCCGGCTGGCGGGTCCAAGGGGGAGGGCCTTCTCTGTGGGAGCCCCATCTCTCTGGAACCAACTCCCGCCAGAGATCCGGACTATCCCCACCCTACTGGCCTTCCGCAAGGCAGTAAAAACATGGCTCTTCCGGCAGGCGGGGTGAAGAGATGATTCCCCCAAGTATGAATGGGTTTTTTTTAAAATTGTAATATGTTTTTAGATGTTATTTTAATATGTAGTTCTAATCTCTGCTGTAAGCCGCCCTGAGTCCCACGGGATTGGGCGGCCTATAAGAACTCAATAAATAAATAAATAAATAAATAAATAAATAAATAAATAAATAAATAAATAAATAAATAAATAAATAAATAAATAAATAAATAAATAAATAAATAAATAAATAAATAAATAAATAAATAAATAAATAAATGCTACAGGAATATCTTTACTTGTCCCAGGCATTTCATCTTCTACTTCTAGTTTTTAGTCTTAAAGGCAAAAAATGTATGAATAGAGAGAGGGCAAGGTATAAGCAAACAGCTTTTTCACATGAGGTAAGTAATGCTATGATATATCTGTTATGGCAACGGTTCAAATTTCCTAACTTTGTAGCCTTTAGCTAACAGAAGATAGTTTTACTTCTCAATATATTTAAAATATATATTACACAGATTTTTAGCTTCAAAAAAATAGTCATTTGTCTCTATTATTATGGTTGGTTGCATAGTCAGTTTAGACTGGATTTTATCCACCTATCAAGTCCCTTCTAGCAAAGACAGATGTTGTTTGTTTGAAGGTGTTAAAGATATATTTCAGGTTCTAAGCTACTTCAAGTAAAGGGCCTTTTGCAATTGACTGGGGGTGATTTTGTCAATGCCAATGGTGTTCAAGTGGTGCTACGGATGTTTTTCGATTGCACCCAAGGTGCCCATTACTATTGATACCATCTTTGCTTTCTTCTATTTGCTGATCTTTCTATTTTGTGATTTTCGTTCTCTTCTCTACTGCTGTCTCCTGGTACTGCAACATCCACTATCCAGTCTTTTTTTTATCCCAGTTAAATTAGGATTGTTTGTTTGTTTGTTTGTTTCTTTCTTTCTTTCTTTCTTTGTTTGTCAAACATGTATAGAATAGTAGTTTGTATAAACATAAGTAAAAAGTAACGATAAAAGAGGACAATTGGACAGTAGGACAGGGACAGTAGGCATAGTGGTGCGCTTATGCATGCCCCTTATAGACCTCTTAGAAATGGGGAGAGGTCGACTGTAGACAGTCTAAGGTTAAAGTTTTTGGGATTTGGGGAAGAAACCACAGAGTCAGGTAGTGCATTCCAGGCATTGATCACTCTGTTGCTGAAGTCGTATTTTCTGCAGTCGAGTTTGGAGCGGTTTACATTTAGTTTGAATCTATTACATGCTCGTGTATTGCTGCGGTTGAAGCTGAAGTAGTCATTAACAGGAAGGACATTTTGGTATATGATTTTATGAACTACATTTATATCAGATCGGAGGTGACGTAGTTGTAAATTGTCTAATCCCAGATCGGAGGCGACGTAGTTGTAAATTGTCTAATCCCAGTATTTCAAGTCTGGTGGAATAAGATATTTAAGGAATAAGATTGTGTGTGACAGATGCTTGTCTGTTTGAATTCTAAAGTCTCAGAGCACTTCAGCCTCTTTGTTTTCTATCATTTTCTCTATTTTGTGGTACCACCAGTTCTTGCTTGCAGGCGACTGGTATTTTTTGAAGGTATTCCAATACTTTATCATGGCATTGTTTGCAATCAGTCTGTGCGATGTTCTTGCAGACTGCTAACCAGGTGGTCCACTGTTTCTTCAGCTTTTTGCAGATTCGCTGCCTGCTGTGCTTTCTATTACTGTTGCTATTATTATAATGTATATGCCATCTGATTCCCAATAACTCTGGGAAGATCCATGGATTTCACCCTGCTGATAGGGGAGAAAAGCATCTGCCAGTCTTCTGAGAGGAGAGGTAACCTAATTTTATGCAATGGGCAATGCAAGATCTTGAGAATCAACAACGATAAAGCTTTCACGATTTCAAACATAATACACTCACTTTTACCACTTACATATCTGCCCAGAACTGATTTGGCTGTGCTTAGCCTGGATTGAAAAAGACAGCAATAGACCACAGCTCCAAGATACAGACAATGGAGTCTTGCAAGGGAGACCTGTACAATTTGTTCCTTTATTCTTTGACAGCAGTGTTCACTACACATTCCTTTCCACCTAACCTCAGCCTTTGTTGACCTCTTAGGTTGCTAAGTCAAATGTGATTTACTAAAAAGCAGTAACTGTACACTTTCTTATCTCTGGCTCTTGTCCTCTGGTCCTTGTCTAATCAGATCTTGATGAATTGCTTCCCAGTTCCATGCATCAGTGCATGACCTCAACATTGCCCAAGTCCAAATCCTATTCTCCATTGTCAGATAATGGTAAAGTTGTTTTCTTTTCACATTCCACTCACCAGTTAATTTAATTGTCTTTGTGCTAAGTTGTTTGCTGTCACCCAAAGTTCAGAAATATTAAATGAAGTTGTATTGGCCAAACTTGTAAAAGGAACTTTAAAATAATAATAATAATAATAATAATAATTTAATCCTGTTAAAGAATGGAACAAGTTTAAAGTATTATTGCTATGTGTTACATACTTGCATACATACTATACTTGCAATTTGACTGCAGTTATGAATTATTAAAGTAAACAAACAAAAAGTGAAAAAGTTATGATATTTATGTAGTTACTTTCCAAGCACATAAAAATTAACAGACACAGGTGTTATTGTTAACAGATTAACAGAGTTGGAATGGACCTTGCAGGTCATCTAGTCTAACCCCCTGCCCAAGCAAGAGACCCTTACATCTGCCTCTACCTAGGATCGAACTCACAACATCCTGATTGTGAGGCAAGAGCTCTATCTAAGTAACCAAAATATCTTTACACTCCCCAAGGCATGTCACAACGTTTGAGCACCCCTAATGTTTGGGAATTGAAAGTTGACAAATTTGACACACCCTACATTTAAATTTGCATAAATCAGCAGAATCCAAAAGGAGTTTGGAACAAAATCTTTAGGAGGATAGATGGCATATCATAGTCAGTGCATTCCCATCATTTGGGAGTTCACATGGTATTGACACATGTACAAGAAGGATAAGGTTTAAACTGTGATACTTGGCTCATTATTCTTCCAATTTTTATACTGCATCTTTTACACAGATATTGCTGGGATGAAACAATGTAGAGCTTGTATAGGATGCTTTACACAAGCGACAGGAAAAGAATATAATGTATTTTCAGAATATCTCAACACTAAGAGTCATAGTTCCTGAGGTGAGATTTCTACCAGGAAAATCCAGGTCACTTATACCCAGGTCAGTGGGTCCTCATGTATTGGCCATTTTTTCTTAGCTGAGAATAAAGATTTGTACACTTATCTTAATCCCATTAAGAACAGATCTTTTCATAACCCACCTGAATTATTTATCTCTAGGCCAGCAAGGGACAAAGAATTAGGAAATGTCTTTCTTGGTTTGTTGGATAGACAGATGGATACATAATTGATGTGTTTAATGAGCAGTGGAAAACTAGTTAACAGACTGGAAATCGCACAGTAAAGGATTAAAGCTTTTCTGACTTGTTTAGTTATTCAGTTGTTTCTGATTCTTTGTGACCTGATGGGCATCATTTCATCAGGCTTGTCTGTCAGTAATTGCTGCTTTGAATTGTAATAAGCTTATATTTGTGTTATCATTGATAACACAGGATTTGGGTCATAAGGAGGCCTGTCAGAACTTCAAACATTTGCTAAGTGACAGTTGTAAGACTAGGATTACCTCTAGTTCACTAAGCCAGATGAAGCAAATTACATTAAAGTGGTATACGGTGAATGTGCCAAAGCATTCTCTGAACCATTTCCATACCTGGAATTGAGTCAACCTGCCATTCCTGGGTTGCAAAAATTTAGGTAACAACTATATCTATCTATCTATCTATCTATCTATCTATCTATCTATCTATCTATCTATCTATCTATCTATCTATCTATCCCACATTTTTCGGAGTATAAGACGCACCTTAGTATAAGACGCACCTTAGTTTTGGGGGAGGAAAACAAGGAAAAAAGGCGTCTGCCTCCCAGCAATTTGCCAAACAGCAAACAGCACATATGATATACACTGTGTATTTCTGTGCATGTGTGCCTGATCCATAGAAATAGCAAAGAATTGGAGAAATGTACATAATTCCAGAAAGTTTTCTTAAATGTAATCACACTAACTCCTCCCAATTATTTAAATAGATCTACTCCAAACATGACTAAGTGAGGGTTTAACTCAGCTGCCTTATCTTAAACAGGACACTGTTACATTTCAGATTATACTTTTACAGATCTTTAAATTTGATGTGGCTTTCTGGAAGTATACATTCTCTGCTATGTAAAAGAAGAAACAAAAGCACTGGGCCTCTTCAGAGCAAGCATTTATTTTAAAAAGCTTCTTCATTTTGTTAAGTTGTCTAGAACAATAATAAAGCAGTCTTTAAAAAATAAGTCTAATAATTTAAACACTCTACAAACATTTATAGTTATTTACTTACCTCCTTTCAGTTTCAGCAGTCCAACATTGCCAGCAGTCTATCTCCCAGCAATTTGTCTCTTTGCAGCCACCGTAGTTAGTTTCATTTTACCACGTGGCTGCAGCCTCTCAGCTGTGAGTCGGCAGGCAGATAATCACTTCCTTGTGCTAATAAGCCTCTGCCCTGTTTGCTGCAAAGAGGTAAATTGTTGGGAGGTAGTGGCCAAAGGGTGGGGGGGTGAGACTACATTCGGTGTATAAGACGCACCCAAGTTTTCACCCTCTTTTGGGGGGGTAAAAAGGTGTGTCTTATACTCCAAAAAATACGGTATGTATGTATGTATCTATCCATCCATCCATCCATCTATCCATCCATCCATCCAGGGGTGTCAAACTCGATTTCATTGAGAGCTGCATCAGGGTTGTGTTTGACCTTGGGGGGCCGGGATAGGCATGGCCAGGGTGGTCATGGTCAGCTTGACATCACTCATGTTGGGGGCGCCTGTGGTGGCCCGAGTG
Source organism: Diadophis punctatus similis (assembly GCA_023053685.1). Taxonomy (NCBI): domain Eukaryota; kingdom Metazoa; phylum Chordata; class Lepidosauria; order Squamata; family Dipsadidae; genus Diadophis; species Diadophis punctatus. The sequence continues at coordinate 38,771,238 of JALIGW010000002.1, read as the reverse complement.
CTTTGCCAGAGAAAATGGGCTCATGAGCTCCATTTTCAGCTGGGACACCCTCCTGCAACCCTCTGCCAGCAGAAACACAACTCGGGAGGGCCACATTTTCAATGGCAGAGGCACCGCGGTCCGGTCCTTCACTATTTCCAGGGGCCGGTTCTAAGTACCCCGCTGGCCGGATCTGGCCCTCGGGCCTTGAGTTTGACACCCTTGTATTTTTATATCACTATATTTACACATAGCTGCAAAGAAATATCAAAACCCTGGATTTGTTGCTGTCATCTGATGACTGTATTTTTTCAGCCTGGGTATGTACGTGCTTTATCTATCCTCTGAGGCAAGGACACCCATTTTGATTTACATGGTCCAAGGCAGAGGTGTCTGCCGGGATTGGCTGAAGAAGTCAGTATGGCAGATGTAATAATACAATTGAAGCTCTGCCCATTCTTAATTTTTTTGGCCAATGTAGACAAGCCTGGGGCAACACCTGAACCAGTTTCATCAAACTCTTTGTCAAGTCAGATTCTTTCTATTGTCTACTTTTGCTACACAGATTTCTTTTCTTTGGGGCACTGACTTCATTAGCTTGTTCCTTTTGTGGTGAAAGGAAGACAAGCTACTGCAAATCTATTAAATGAATTACGCTCTACAAATGGAGTGTATAAATTAACTTTAGCATTGTAAGGTGGCTATTATCTGGAAAAAAAATATCTCTGTGAAAAGGATAGATGCAGCATTATTCAGAAATTACAGGGATGCAAGACAGCAAAGTAGCAGTTCTTCCTATTTATGTCCTTTCTGCAAACTCTTTATGTCCCCGGGGAAGGGAAAAGGCCTTCTAGATGTCTACCTTATTCTTCATGTTCTTTCTTTGCAGGGGAATTTTAAAAAGTCAAGATTTATTTTGTCCAAAGTATCTGCAAGGACAGGGATCTAAAATGTAAAGAATTGGAGAATAATAATGCAATTGGAGCCCTGCTACATTTTTTTAATTGATTCATGTAAAAAAGAGCTGATTGTATGGTTGTGGATATTCTCTTGATTTTTTTGACCCCGTCCTTGCAGACAACCTAGTGAAGAGATGTTTCTGTATTTTTACGAAGTGTGGAGAGATATTGATTCTGTTGTTTCCTTGCTACACATACCTCCATCCCTCTGCCGCCTCCTTTACTACGGTAGACTGAGACTATTAATACTAATTCAGAAAGCTAGGATTGGGGTAAAGAGTGTAGAGATAATATATGTGTAATGCTTTGTAACTTATAACCCAGTTGTAAAATATGAGCATATATGTCACCTGAGGTTGTTTTGCTGCTGCGGTTGCACTGTGTTTGTTTATCTGGTCTATGTAGGATTATTTACAGGGGTTAGACCCAGACTTAGCTGTTCATATATTTCAGCCACTGACATCATATAACAAATTAGTCAGGAGGATCCAACTAAGCCCTGGCACTTCTGTTCAAAAATACCATCTCACAAGCCAAGGTGATATAATGGCTATATGGTGATAATAATTATTATACTAGAAAGGCGTTGCCAATTACAGATTCTCTGCGACTGAACAAACACTGATTCTTATAAGTATCATAGCAATAGCACTTAGACTTATATGCCACTTTACAGTGCTTTACAGCCCTCTCTAAGTGGTTTACAGAATCAGCATATTGCCCCCAACAATTTGGGTCCTTATTATACCCACCTCGGAAGGATGGAAGGCTGAGTCAACCTTGAGCCTGGTGAAATTTGAACTGCCAAATTGCAGGAAGCCGGCAGTCAGCAGAAGTAGCCTGCAGTACTGCACTCTAACCACTGCGCCACCACGGCTCATCATAGAATTGGAAGGAATTTTAGAGGTCATTTAGTTCAACTTTGTCAGTGCAGGTGCTGCTACACCATTTTTACCTGATCATCCAGCTTCTATTTGAAGACCTGCAATGAAAGAGGACACAAACTTTATGTGGAAACCTTTTCCACAAACCTATATAGGCAAGAAGTTTGTTAGTGACCTCTAGCCTAACTAACCTTCCTTGTGGTTTTAATTTATGGGTTCTCATCCTAATCTCTGCAGCAAAAAAAGTAAAAAAAAATCCATTGGTTCCAACAGGCTTTTATTCTTTTTCTAGCTCTATTCTGATTGATTTTCTTTTCTGTGTGACAACCCTTCTGATATTTGTAATTTGTCTCTTTTGCAGGCCAACATATCTAGTTTCTTTCATTTTTCCTTATACATCTTGATTTCCAGACCTTTACCATCTGTTTTTCCCTCCTCTGAAATCATTCTCATTTATTACTGTCCTTTTTGAACTGAGCAGAATATTCTATGTGAGGTATGAGTAGGTCACAGTATGGTAGAACGATTATTTCTTGTGATCTGGACTCTCTGTTCCCATTAATGTATGCCCAGATATTTGCCTTTTTACTGGTTGCATCACATTGCTAGATCATATTTAATGTATAGTTAACTAGGATACCCATATACTGTATGTGTATGTATGTATGTATGTATGTATGTATGTATGTATGTATGTATAAGTAAGTGTGTGTGTGTGTGTGTGTAATTTATATATATATATATATATATATATATATATATATATATATATATATATATATATATATATATATATATATATATATATATATATATATATATATATATATATATGTTTTCTGAGGTTTTCGCGGGTGTTTGTATGTAGGTCTTTGGGTACTCGGGTTTTCTCCCGCGTGAAATTGGAAGTGTCTTCGCAACGTTTCGATGAAGTCTCATTCATCATCTTCAGGCTGGTGTCTTCTGCTTCCTGCTTCTAGGAGCAATGTGAGATTGCTGCTGTTTCTTCCTTTTAACTGCCAGTGGAGGTTTGAACTGATAGGATGGGAGCTTGGCTGTGTTCTGATTGGTTGGAGGTGTGTTCTGATTGGTTGGGGGCTTGGCTGTGCTCTGATTGGCTGGGGGGTTAGCTGTGCTCTGATTGGCTGGGGGTGTTTTTAGGTTAGTCTGACTTGCAGGGGCATTTGAGCTGGTGAGCTGCATTGCTGCTGTTTGGCTTCTGGTTCTTGGTCCTGCCACATCTTCATGGAGGGTGTCAGTTTGCTTCCTGTATGGATTGGAGGGGTTTAAAGTGGCTGATGATGCAGCTGTAGTATGGCTTCTTGTTTGTGGTCGTGCCTCATTGGTGTGGGTTTGGGTTTGCTTATTGCGTGGATGTGTGGTGGTGACATCCTGTGTGGTTTTCGTGAGTGTGGGTCTGGTGTCCTTCTTTGTGTTAGGGACTCGTTTGTCAATAAGGGCGGGTTTCCAAATGGCTGGTAGGCGGGAGGTGTCATCTCGTTTATTCATGCTGTGTGGGCGTTTTTCTATCTCGATGACTTCTCTGATTATTCTGTTGTTAAAGTGTTCAGTTTTGGCGATAGTTCTGGTCTTTTTAAAGTCGATTTCATGTCCTGTGGCTTTGAAATGTTGGACCAGGGAAGAAGTTGGTTCCTCTTTTTTGACTGTGTTCTTGTGTTCTTCAATGCGTGCACTTATTCTTCTGTTGGTTTGTCCAATGTATGTGGTGGGGCAGGCGGTGCATAGAATTTCATATACTCCTTGATTTTCTAACTCAATTTTGTCTTTGGGGTTTCTTAGGATGGTGGATATTTTTCGGTTTGTGCAGAATGCTGTCTTGATGTTGTGTTTGTGGAGGATCTTGCTGATTCTGTCTGTGGTGCCTTTTATGTATGGGAGGAGGGCTTTGCCGTTTTCTTGTTCTCTGTCTTGGATTTTAGTGGGGGTTTCTTTTTGGATTAGGTTGGTGATCTTCTTTCTTTGGAATCCATTGGATGCTAGTACGTTAGTGAGAGTATTTAGTTCGGTTTTTAGGTGTTGTTCGTCAGCTAGGCGTTTTGTTCTGGAGATGAGTGTCTTGGCTACGGAGTTGATCTGTGCTGGGTGGTGATGTGAGAGTGCATGCAGATAGCGGTTAGTGTGGGTTTTCTTTTGGTAGATGGTGTGTCCTAGGGAGCCATTGGATTTCTTGTAGACTAAGACCTTAAAAAAAAATTTATGTGACCTTGCGTTCCTACGCAACTGCCGTGATCAAAATGTAATCCCCAAATGCTTCCAGTTGAAATACCACTCCAACTCTGCAGCCACCAAACGCATCCTGAAAAGAACAGGACTGGCCCTAATCAGAAATGAACTTCACACAAAAAGATTCCTCCTAGACCGAATCAACAAAGATCTCCTCACACTACACCTCGAACTCAGCAACAAGATCCACCCCACACTTTGGGACAAATCCAAACAACTCGCCGTCTGGAGAGCCGAAACACAGACTACCCTCAAGACAGACACACACACCAACAAACTCCGAAGACTACAAGAACGGCAGAAACAAACCCCTCCCCCCTCACAGCCACACAGGAAACAAACAGTGCATAACATCTCAGATAGGATCCTCAGCAAAGCCGAAACCAATGTCCTTTCCAAAGGATTCAACTTTGCAGTCGCTCCCAAACACATCCCCACTGAATCTATTATATGCGGAGTTGAAACCAGCCTGACCAAAATCAACCCCGACGATGCTAACAGAATCAGACTCGATATCACCAACATCCTCTGCACCAGCAAGCCACCCAAAAGCAACTTACCCAAAGAGGAACAGACTGCACTACGGAACCTGAAAGAAGACACCAGCATAATAATCCTACCAGCAGACAAGGGCAACGCCACGGTGGTTATGAACACATCTGACTACCAAACCAAATTAACCAACCTACTCCAAGACTCCACATACAAACCCCTAAACACAGACCCCACCACCTACCTGGAAAAAACCACTAGATCCAAAATAAAAGCCTCTCCCATCAGCGAAGAGATCCAGCAAAGAATCATTCCCAGAGAGAAATTATCCAGATGCCCCAAGCTCTATGGTCTCCCCAAGATACACAAAGAAGGAACCCCACTTAGACCCATAGTCAGCTCCATAGGCTCACCTCTACAAAACTTAGCCAAATTTCTCGCAAAACAACTACAACCTTATGCAGAATCCATCACCTCATATGTAAAAAACTCATTCCAGTTCATAGAGATCATAAAGAAACAAAACTTACAGCCCAGCGACCTACTCGTGAGCTTCGATGTCATATCCCTCTTCACCCAAGTGCCAATCAAAGAAGCCTTGACAGCCATCCAAAACAAATACAACCCCCCCAAGCACATCCTAGATCTGACCAACCACTGCCTATCCAACACATACTTCATCTATAACGGACAAAAATACAAACAAATGGAAGGAGCACCCATGGGATCACCCCTCTCACCTGTCATTGCTAACCTCTATATGGAACACTTTGAAACCCAAGCTCTAGAAAAATCTGATCACAAACCCAAACTCTGGCTCAGATATGTAGATGACACCTTCATAATCTGGCCACACGGGAAAGAAAAACTGGACAACTTCCTCATACACCTCAACAGCCTACACCCCAAAATACAGTTCACCATGGAAACAGAAGCTAACAACCAACTTCCCTTCCTGGATGTCTTAGTCTACAAGAAATCCAATGGCTCCCTAGGACACACCATCTACCAAAAGAAAACCCACACTAACCGCTATCTGCATGCACACTCACATCACCACCCAGCACAGATCAACTCCGTAGCCAAGACTCTCATCTCCAGAACAAAACGCCTAGCTGACGAACAACACCTAAAAACCGAACTAAATACTCTCACTAACGTACTAGCATCCAATGGATTCCAAAGAAAGAAGATCACCAACCTAATCCAAAAAGAAACCCCCACTAAAATCCAAGACAGAGAACAAGAAAACGGCAAAGCCCTCCTCCCATACATAAAAGGCACCACAGACAGAATCAGCAAGATCCTCCACAAACACAACATCAAGACAGCATTCTGCACAAACCGAAAAATATCCACCATCCTAAGAAACCCCAAAGACAAAATTGAGTTAGAAAATCAAGGAGTATATGAAATTCCATGCACCGCCTGCCCCACCACATACATTGGACAAACCAACAGAAGAATAAGTGCACGCATTGAAGAACACAAGAACACAGTCAAAAAAGAGGAACCAACTTCTTCCCTGGTCCAACATTTCAAAGCCACAGGACATGAAATCGACTTTAAAAAGACCAGAACTATCGCCAAAACTGAACACTTTAACAACAGAATAATCAGAGAAGCCATCGAGATAGAAAAACGCCCACACAGCATGAATAAACGAGATGACACCTCCCGCCTACCAGCCATTTGGAAACCCGCCCTTATTGACAAACGAGTCCCTAACACAAAGAAGGACACCAGACCCACACTCACGAAAACCACACAGGATGTCACCACCACACATCCACGCAATAAGCAAACCCAAACCCACACCAATGAGGCACGACCACAAACAAGAAGCCATACTACAGCTGCATCATCAGCCACTTTAAACCCCTCCAATCCATACAGGAAGCAAACTGACACCCTCCATGAAGATGTGGCAGGACCAAGAACCAGAAGCCAAACAGCAGCAATGCAGCTCACCAGCTCAAATGCCCCTGCAAGTCAGACTAACCTAAGAACACCCCCAGCCAATCAGAGCACAGCTAACCCCCAGCCAATCAGAGCACAGCCAAGCCCCCAACCAATCAGAACACACCTCCAACCAATCAGAACACAGCCAAGCTCCCATCCTATCAGTTCAAACCTCCACTGGCAGTTAAAAGGAAGAAACAGCAGCAATCTCACATTGCTCCTAGAAGCAGGAAGCAGAAGACACCAGCCTGAAGATGATGAATGAGACTTCATCGAAACGTTGCGAAGACACTTCCAATTTCACGCGGGAGAAAACCCGAGTACCCAAAGACCTACACACACACACACACACACACACACACACACACACACACACACACACACACACACACACACACACACACACACACACACACACACACACACACACATATATATATATATATATATATATATATATATATATATATATATATATATATATATATATATATATATATATATAACATGTACTACAGCCATATCAATTCTCCTGATGTTATAATTGTGCCTGTTAAATTTTGCTCATTTTAACTCACTGCTCAATGCTGAACTTTGTTGAATCTTTTCTCATTTCCCTAAAGTATTAGTCACCCTTCCCAGATATGTGTCATCTGCAGACTTGGAGAACATCACCTGAACTTTTTCATCTGAGCCATTTTTTTAAACATTAAATAGCACAGGGCTAGAAACAGAATACCGCACTACTTGATACATTTTCTCCAAACTGAAATGGGGCCATTCAAAACTGATCTTTAGGTATGGTCATTCAGTCAACTGTGGGTCCATCTAAGAATAGCATCATCTAGATCAGGGGTGTCAAACTCAAGGCTCGGGGCCCAGATCTGGCCCACAGGGTGCTTAGATCTGGCCCACGGGGCCACCTTGGAAACAGCAAAGGACTGGCCCACAGTGCCTCTGCCAGCGAAAATGGAACTCAGGAGGGCTGCCTGCAGCCCTCCCGAGCTCCATTTTTCCTGGCAGAGAGTTGCAGGAAGCCATTGCAGCCAAAAACGGAGCTCAGGAACCCTTTTTCGCTGGCAGACTGCTCGGGCCACCACAGGCGCCCCTGACATGAGTGACATTGAGCTGGCGACACCACCCTGGCCACGCCCATCCCGGGCCCCCAAAGTCAAACACAATCCTGATGTGGCCCTAATGAAATCGAGTTTGACACCCCTGATCTAGATGATATTTTACTATTTTATTCCGAAGAATATAATGAGAGACTTTTTAAAAGCTTTGCTGAGATCCAGTGCATTCTGTGACATTTTCCTGATGTAGACATTATTAATTCTATCAAAGAAAGAGATAAAACTAGTCTAGCATAGTTTGTTTCTATTGATTTTAGAATACCTATATAATACCCACAAACATGCTTTCCAATTATCTATTAGAGAACTTTGTCCAGTATTGATACCAACCTAACAGTTCTCTAGTTTTCTGGGTCCTCCTTGTTTTTGAAGATGTGGACAACAGTCGCTTTCTTTACACATTGGAGACCTTGACAGATCTTCAAAAGTTTGCAAATATTACCAGGAGTGGTTCTGTAATCACCTCTTCTAGATCCTTCAGCTTACCAGAATGTAAACCACCTGGTTGTGAAGTTTTGAATTGATTCATATAAACTTAGTTCTCTGTTATTGTTTCACCCTATCAATAATGTAAGCTGTACATATTATATGATTTTTAAAAATGTTGCATTTTAACCAGCAGCTCTTAGTGAGAAACACAGTATACTTACGTAAGGTCAACACTACATCTTGAGTTGCATATCATACTAAGATGAAATGTGATTTGCTTGTTTGTCATTTAATGAGAATTTCAACACTGATTATTTATTGCATCAACCAGCCACCTTTGTGATGATGTAAAATTGATTTGCACTTCTGATTTATTATCACAATATTGCCGTGTGGTGATTCTCAGAATAATCTATGTGTATAAATGTTGTGGTTTACCAACCATGGTTTGTGCATTACAAGGTAATTGAATCGCTACACTTGTGGTTTCTTCAAGAGACATGCATTAACAAACCATGGGCCAGTCTGATTTGTGAACAGATGATAAGTAAAAAGCTACATTTATCTAATTGCATTTTTTCCTGGATTCATTCATGATATCATCATTTTTATTCCTCTCTTTAATTATCTTAACTTGTTATATGTATTGCTTAAGTTTTATGTCACGAATTAATTCCTTCTTTCCTGTCAGGGAGTATTATGGCCATATATAAACGTTAATATTCCATTTTTCACCTTGTATAAATGAATGTTAGTTTAACTGAAGTGAGAATATTATACCACTGCGAATCCATGCCAAAAATTGGAGGAAATGGATATTGTGTTTTCTCATCGCATGTGTTGTTTCATGAAGGTATTTCTTATCATACGAGGTTTTTCAATATAATTGATAATTGTTTCTAATTCACATTATTCAGATTCCTAAATATTTCCAACAACCTTATATATTTTTAATTAAAAACAGATTTTTTTAAAAAAAAATGCCTATTAAGGTCTGAATATCCAATTAATTTGGATTCAGACATCACCAAATCTAAGCTGTAAATATTCTTTTAATGTTATGAAAGAGAATTAATAACCTCAGTCATAGGAATTTTCTAACTGATGCTCATATATAGGAGCCGAGGTGGCGCAGCGGTTAGAGGCAGTACTGCAGGCCACTTTAGCTGACTGTGATCTGCAGGTCAGCAGTTCAAATCTCACCGGCTCAAGATTGACTCAGCCTTCCATCCTTCCGAGGTAGGTAAAATGAGGACCCAGATTGTTGGGGGCAATACATTGCTTACTGGTGTAAACCACTTAGAGAGTGCTTGCACTGTGAAGCGGTATATAAATCTCACAAATAAATAAATAAATAAATATCTGAGATTAGAATCAATAGATCAAAATATAGACCCAAATCTCCAGAAATTAGGGTTGGAGTTAAGAAAAAATGCTCACATCTAGAACCATAGCAGCATCAAATAAGTTTTATAAATAAATCATACTCTGCCATGAACTTGAAATGGCATTTAGGTTATTCCTTATGGTAGAATGCAAAGAGTCCTCTTCCAATTTCCTTAGACATTTGAATTTCCAACTGAGATCATTCATTATGATTCAAAGCCTTCCTTCATTTGGATTGCAAAAGGACATGTTTTCTATCTGACCTTTAAGAAATCAACCTTGGTAATCTGCTTTCTCCTGACAGCAAGGTTATGTAATTATCGTTTGTCAACAAAAATTGCGAGAGCTTTTTCAGGATATTGTGTAGTTCACCATGAATTTTTTAGCATATGTTTGGCTGCAGTTGGCATAATCAAAGCATAAAACCATACTGAGTCTAGATTGCCATCTGTCCTTAAAATTGATACGGTCCAGGATTTAACAACAAACTGGGTAGATAGCTCATCTCTGTCTATGAATATCCCCCAAAGGCTTTTTTTTGGTATTGAAATCTAATGCAACTGAAATGTTTTAGTATTTAATGACCTTTTAGTTTCTCATAGGGCAATCTAATTATCAAGGTAGACAAGGTCAGTGCTTCAGTTTATCGACTAGAGTCTGTTCTCCGAGCTTTAAAAGCAATATATCTCTGCCTTACTATAACATAATGCAGTATTGACATAGCAGGAAAAACCTCAGAACCGTAGAAGAATTGGAAATCTGAAAACACTATTTTCAGGCCAGATGCTCTTCCTAAGAGACTGTCAGAAGCACTCTGTTGTATCAGGCCAATGCTCAGCCTATTTCACAGTCTCTTCCTATAGTAACCAAATTATGGCCCACTAAAAGGACATAACTTTCTGTGGTTGTTGCTCAGAACTGATAGTAATCAGTGGCATAAAGAGTGCAGTTCCCCATTATCTATGCCTTTATTCACTTTTGTTTCACAGGTTTCTGTTTATTGGGTATATCATGAAGTTATGAAGAATTTATGTTGCAATAACAGAAAATAATATGGGTGCCTATGACCACCTTCCTATCTCAAAAAAATATAACTGTGTTCCAATCTACAAGGATGACCTATGCCTAAGGAAATGATGTGGTAGATTATATTTTAGGCCATGGTATAGGGTGTGTGTGTGTGTTTATACATGCATGCCTATGTCACATATAAGATTTATGATAGGTCTATTTATTCTGGCAGGGCAAGCCTTTTTTTTGATACAACTAATACAATGCCTAAATCAATCTTCCAACATCTTAAAGGTGTTCGACTGTAAAAGAATCATTAAATTATTTGTTTTCCTCTTAGGGTACTTCTCTTAGTAGACTCTCTCTCTCTCTCTCTCTCCCTCCCTCCCTCCCTCCCTCCCTCTCTCTCTCTCTCTCTCTCTCTCTCTCTCTCTCTCTCTCTCTCTCTCTCTCTCTCTCTCTCTCACACACACACACACACACACACACACACACACACACACACACACACACACCTGTGAAATGTGTAGGACTGAAAGAGATTGAATGGTCCAAAGTTATCAAACTGGCTGTCATGGCTAAGGGAAGCTTAGCGCTCATAGTCTCCTGGTTTCTAGGCCAGCATCTTAACCCTTACACCATTAGCTATATATAATTAAATTAATTAAATTAATGTTAATTTAATTAATTAAAGATTATGTAAAGGTAAAGGTTCCCCTCGCACATATGTGCTAGTCGTTCCTGACTCTAGGGGGCAGTGCTCATCTCCGTTTCTAAGCCGAAGAGCCAGCGCTGTCCGAAAACGTCTCCGTGGTATTGTGGATGGCATAACTAAACGCCAAAGGTGCATGGAATGCTGTTACCTTCCCACCAAAGGTCCCTATTTTTCTACTTGCAATTTTTACGTGCTTTCGAACTGCTAGGTTGGCAGAAGCTGGGACAAGTAATGGGAACTCACCCCGTTATGCGGCACTAGGGATTCGAACCGCTGAACTACTGACCTTTCGATCGGCAAATATCTAGTAGACTAATAGTCAACAAAACTCCATTACTCCTGGGATGCTCTCCCCTGGCCAAATGACTGTACCTTATTAAAGGGCAACCCATTTCCAACTTCTTCTCAGGTAAATCAGCTGTTGAAGCTTTCAAGAACCTTATGCACAGTAGCAGGTATGCAAAGAGATCAGATACACAACAATATGGAAACTGTTTGATACAAATGCAGCAATGATAGTGATGTTGGTAGTGGTAGTGGTGATGAAGATAATGATGAATCTATTCTTAAAACAAATGCAGTAGTACTGAGTTCGTGTTCAGTCAAACCATTCACTTCAGGAACTATTAAGGGCCATGTTATTAAACTTTTGGTGAAGCTGAAATGAGCTGGGGTATAATGGGAATGTAAACCAAATATATCTGCATAAGAATTAGGCAAAACCTGCTGGATCAGGCCATCTTGGACCATTTTTTGCTTCTGCAATGGCCCAAAAGGTATCTATTAGAAATGCACAAGTAGGATGTAAGCAAAATAATGCTCTGTGCTTATGTAGAATCTGCTAATATCTACTCTCTCTGATAGTGAAGGTAATAGGTGGTTGACAGCAGCTTCAATTTTGTGACAAAATTTCAGACGTTTGTAAGTGATTGTGGTTTTGCAGATACAGTGGTCTGTACACTGATTAACAATTACATGGATCTTTACAGGCCTGAGGTAAGTTTTTATAATTGCGTACATTAAAAAAAACCCAGGTTCCTATTGCTTGGCCTAAGGTGGGTATCCATCCTTCATTTCAAAATATTAAACTCTGTGCCATTACTGCCAATCCAGATTTTATGGTATTATTTTCCTACTGCAATGTGCAAATTTGTACTAATTACATTGAAACCGAATTAATATCTTCTTAATCAACAGTTGTTCAAACCTCATGCAGGTGCATCTTAGAATATATGGGATTTGAATACTGTAATTAGTTTTGTTTATGTGGAGAACATGTAGGTAACCCCTCTTTGCGTCTGGGAAATAATGGATAACAATAGTACTTTGATTGATATTAAATAATAAATTAAGTCAGAAAAATTATGAGTTTTTATTTTTATCCACTTTGATGCATGGACGTGAAAATGAGGGGCGTCTTTTGAAACGATTACTAAACAAGAGTTTTCACATTTTACATTTACAGGAAAGCATTTCACATTTTGGATATAGTATAATATAATACAGTATAGTATTTGTCACTTCAGTGTGAAGTCCCTAACATCACTTCCCTTACATGTGTAAACTTAAATAGATGAATAACATAAAACTTAATCTTCTAGAATTCCTAATCAGTACGGGTGGTCCTCAACTTAAAGCCATTTGTTTAGTGTCCATGCAAAATTACAAAAGCACTGAAAACAGTGACTTATGACCATTTTTCACACTTACCGCCATCTCATCTTCTCCGCATTCATATGATCAAAATTTGGACGCTTGGCCACTGGCATGTATTTATGACAGTTGCAGTGTCCCTGCATCATGTGATCAATTTTTGCGACTTTCCGACAAACAAAGTTGATGGGGGAATCCAGATTCACTTAACAACCATATTGCTAACTTAACAACTGCAGTGATTCACTTAGCAACTGTGGCAAGAAAGTTTGTAAAATGGGACAAGGCTCATTTAACAACTGGCTTGCTGATTGTAAATCAAGGATTATCTGTATAGCTATTGCTGAAAATGTGGGGGGCGTTTGGAATTGGAGAATCTTTTCTAGCTTTATTTAGAACAAATGACAACAAATCCAACGATAAAAGAAGAAATATTATTTTAAAACAATTGAGGGACATTAATTTTTTTCTTATTAAAAAAAAACTTAGAATGGGAGGGGAGAGAGAAGGAGCAGAGGGTTAGGATCATTTACTGTTAACCTCTTCCAGCTTACTTCTACGAGGGTGAATCAAAAAGTAATGCCATTTTCTTTAGGACAGGTATAATTACCAACACAGGGACATGTAGCATACATCAAAATGAAGCTGGTCCTCTGTGGATCACATCCCTACTTCTCAACATAGTCACCGTTTCTCTCAATAGCAATGTTCCACCTTCGAATGAGAGCATGTATCCCTGCCTCGTAAAATTGTGTTGACTGTTCTTTGAGCCACTTCTTCACTGCAGTTTTCACTTCCTCGTCACTGGAATAATGTTTGCCTCTCAAACCCTCTTTCATGGGGCTATAATCTAAAGTATTGTCCTCAAACACATTTTGTAATCATCTGTGAATGTTCACAGGGGTTTCTCCCTCAGCAACAAGGAATTCAATTACTGCTCTTTGTTTTTGACGCAACTCTAAGGGGGCAGCCATTTTGAATTTTCCTTGCGAGTCTAAAAACCTGAAAAGTAAGGAACAAAATATTTCAGAACATAAATGATATAATCATTTATAACTGGGACAAATTTCAGGTATTTTTATCAAAAACTTCACCTGAAATAAAGACAATGGCATTATTTTTTGACTCACCCTCGTAACAAACATCAAGTTACTGAGATCAGCTGGATATTCCACCATTTTGTTTGGCATCCCAGACAAACACCTGAAAAGCTGATCCCTAAAATTTGTCTTGCAAGGCTTCAACAACTTTCAGTTCCCACCCCCCACTCTTGTTTTTATTGTTTTCAGCCACCAGTGGCTGGAAATTGCAAAGTGCATTGCTCTAGCAAAAAAGACACCTGGCTGAGAGGAGGAGGGATGGTGAGGGAAACCAAAAAGACAACAAATTCTATTGATTGTGCATTTTTGCTGTGATTTAATTAGAAAAGGCCCGTGAGAAGCAATTACCTGATTACAGAAGAATATCTTGTGATAGCAGAATAACAAATAATTAGGAAAACATAAATAGCTGAAGATACAGAGCAATAACAACACTGAATGCAGAATTTGAAACATTAAACTACAGTATTGTTAACATTTTTATACCCAGGTATAGTAATTATATCGGCGGCAGTTACTTGGAGAAAGGTACAATAAGTAACATCCTCTGATGCAATGCAATTGCATAAGCAGTAGGGCAGTGTTTCTTAAAGTAGGGCAGTGTTTATTAAAAGGTGATTCCAGGTCCCCTGGGGTGGTCCCCCAAGACCCTCTTGAAGTCTGTCAAATCAAAATAATTTGCCAGCTTATATTGAAATACAATGCAATAGTAAATTCCCATCAGACAATTATGAGAAGTTGTAGCAGTGAAAGCATTTGTTTTCATTTTTAATATGATAAATACCAATAAATATAACCTATATAAAAAGTTCTTTTGGAGTCCTCCATAATTTTTACAAGTAGGAAAAGGTTCTGGGAAAGAGAAAAAAATTAAGCAACACTGCACTAGGGAATAGCCATGCTTGATTAACATGTACACCAAAATTTGACTAAGAGTCAAAACCTAATTATTAACATAGGGACCTTTACAGAGCATGTGTTAAATCGGTTTGCTGCATTGCAATTGTTTTATTTTTACTACTACTTTTACTATTTTTACTATAGATCAATCTTTCTCCACATTGGCAATTCTCAAATTTGTAGTCTTCGATTCTCAGAATTCCCCAGCCAGTATGCTGGCTGGGGTATTCTGGGAGTTGAAGTCTACCCATCTGATTAGCAAGGTTGAGAAATGATGTATAGACAACCACTGCAATTAGGATAATGAATCATAGAGATTATGATTTACAGCTCCAGAGCTTGCAGAATCTTGCTAAAATAAGGTTCCAAATCATTCAGAGGCAAAATAGAAGCCATCCTGGAATACACTCCTACTCTCCAATAGGAAAATTGGAATAAGTGGGTAGAAAGCTAACCCGGCAATCACAATATTGAACTTTTCCATTTGTCTAAATGCCAGCCATTGTGAGTTGAATATACACCATTTTTTTAGCATATGTATACTCAGATTTCCTCAATTTCTCCCATCCTTGATAGAGAAAAAGTGCATACTTTTAAAGATATTTTAAAAGTCAAAGGAAGAATATAGAGAGAAACATTTCTGTGCCCAAATTAGGAAAGCAAGTAGAATACACATTGCTTTTGATGGGAATTAACCCAAGAATCCAATGCAGGTGTCGGTATAAAGAAGCAAATGACTTTGCTCTGGAATTCAAGTTATCTTTAAGGAATAGGTAACTGCTTTAGTTTGATGTTGCTTTAAGATTTAACATTGTCTGTATCTGTTAGAAATCTTATTTTTATTCCTACTTCTCTATAAGAAGGGCATTCTATATAATTTCAGATTGTTAAAGTTTTATTATTCTTGTTCTTAATTTCTTCATAAATAATTTGAAAGCCACGTCTTTTGCTGAGATCACTAATGATAGTGTCTGGTGAGAGCATGGCATGTATTTTTGGAATTGCGCTTTATATACCATATCATATATTTTGAAGGGCTATTTGAAATAATAAAGTTTGATTTTGTATATCCCTCAGGAAGTTATTTAATCTCCCAAATTGAATGAATAACTGAAACCAATTGTTACATATCTTTATGCTACAAAGCCATGGGGCTTCATTATAAATGTTACTTATTCCCCACCGCCACCCCATTTATTTTATGTTAGCCCAAAAGGTTGCAGGTTTGGAAAACAGTGGGGTTACAGGGAGGAAGCCAGGGCAGGCAGCTTATAATATAGAAGAAAGATGTTACCAGCAAGAATTGCCAAGCACCTATCCAAAGGGGCCAGAGGTAGGACCAGGATGATAGAGCCAGTGGGCTTATGAGACCTGAGATTTAAAACCTACATTCTTGTGTAGGATTGTGCCACTACAGTCATGCAGGAAGATGGTGGGGAAAGGATTTATGTATGATGTTTTCCTCAGGCCTTAGGATAGGGTAGAGCAGGGGCAGGGGTGAAATGCTACCGGTTCGGCCCGGTTTGGGCGTACCAGTAGCGGCGACTGCCAGTAGTTCGGATAACCGGTAGCAGCGGCAGCGTGCAGCTCCACCCACCTGCACAGATGCCACCATTTTCTTTTTTTAACCCTCTGCGTATGCGCAAAGCATTCTGCACATGCGCAGAGAGTGAAAAGCATGTGCGTGAGCGGAGCACAGAGGTGGGTTCCTCCCAGTTCGGACTGGTTCGCCTAAATTGGTAGCGACCCACTGGTGATGTCACAATGATGTCACGGAACCAGTTCAGTCGGTGCCGGTCCATGGGCGCCACCATCTTTTTTAAAAATTCTTTTAGAATTTTTTTTGAATTTTTTTTGAATTTTTTTTATTTCTGGGTGAAATCCGAATCTGAAGTCCCAGGGATTTCTCCACCCAGTTGAAAGTTCAAGTTCAAGTTCAAGTTTGTCCCCACACCACCAAGTCCATCACGTTGACCAATATTCATCTGCCAACTTGGCAGCAACTCCCATCTCCTCCCGTGCAGGTGCAGAAGTGCGAAGACAAAGGATGACCTTGACAATCTAGAAGGAATTTGTTATGGCTACATTCAGACATCCCTCATGCAATTACCCCTCCCAAATTCCCACAGCTAAGAATACATTTTCAAATAGCATAAAGTGTGGCAGGCCAAAGACCCCAACTAAAACGGCTTCGGACTGACATTAATGTTATTTTCTGTTTTTGATGTTCTTGCTGTTTTTAATGTTGAACACTGTCCAGAGTCTTTATGGAGATGGGCAGTTTTCTCAAATAAAGTAACCGAGTAAACAGATTCAGGCATATGGATATAATGAAAGGAAGGTAATGCCATTGTGTTATTTTTATATGAATATGACTGTCAAGCCTTCTTCACTCAGAAGGGATGGCATGGATCAAGTGCTCAGCTTAATAGAACCATTTTGTGAGAAAATACAGTAATTTGAGCAATAATGTTTAACAGAAAGGAAAATGTTTGAAGGGACACTGGCAAGATTCACCTATAAATAAGGGCATGGACCCCAGCAAAAAGAAATAATCCAAGAAAATACGGCAAACATATGGTTGGAAAGATGTACATTTTTTAAAGTAACACATGTGACACTTAGTTGTTGCAAGAATGAAGATGAAATTATATAAAGGGCAAAGATGAATAGTGAACCTTTAAGAACCTCTAAAACCACCCACCACCAAAGAGCTTCTAAGATCATCCCCACCAACTTTGACAGGCAAGCCACTAAAATATAAACGGAGAGCAAGTCCCACTCCTTACTAGCATGGATGTTGTTACCTAGCTTGGTAATGAAACATTAGCAAGAAAACAACCAAGCTCAGAGAGCACCAAGGACCTCTCATTTCAACCCTGAGCTACAAGTATTCTCCTTTACCGAATATTGGTCCATCTTGAAAGAAGCAAGCAATAACTAAACTGGGTCACCTCCCTGATCTTTTCAGTTCAGGGTCTACTTTGAATTGGAGAATTATTACCCCTTATCTGCAGTTAGGAGTGTTTTCTTTCCTCCATCCTCCTTCCTTGAAATTTGCTTTTGCAATGCACTAGCTACCAAGGAGAATAATAAGGTGTGGAAAGGAGAGATCATGTCTGCCTTTGAGCTGCCAGCATTATTAATTCATCATTATCTACTATACTATGGCAGGCATGTATGGAAGTTTCAACACGCTTGGGAAAATGGAGGCACTAATGTGATTGGGCACACAGCAGGTTTTGAATTGATTCTGGAATTAAAGGAGCTATTTTTAGGAGGAGAACAAATAAAATTACAAATCAAACTGGTGGAGGTTGTACGTGTTTCCCATCATGAGAATGCAGTCTTTGCTGCTTTTCATTATATTCACATCTCTTGGAATAAGTTCTTCTTTGTGTTTTGGTATACTGATAAGCAAACTGCTAATTTGTGGGGGGGGGTTCTGTTAGTTGGCTTGTTTATCATTACAGCAAGATAGAGTAAAATATCAGCACTGAATAATAAACAAAATACAGCTGAACTGATCAAAGGCAGAACCATTTACTGTTTTAAACCAAGGAGAAAATCTGCTTTTGCATTCTGTTATTTGAATGTATTTACTCCACATTCTTTATTGTAGCTTGTCAAAATATTTTATATAAACTAGTGGGTAATTTACCTTTCCTAATCGGATCTGTGAAGGGGAAACAATCCACCTTTGTGCATTACTCATAAACGGTTATATAAAGTCAATATGCTTCTCTTAAAAATCATGAAGATAGCCAGGTTATTCTGCCCCAGCTACGGCCCACAAAGAACGCAGCACACACAAATTCTGTCCAAACCTTTGTTTACTAAATTAAGGACTACTAATGAGCTTTCTTAGTAGTCATCAAACACAAATACAGTTTAAAGCAGTCTTTTCTGAACACTGGCTGTTAATCCAACTTCATTAACAGTCAGCACTAGTCCATGAAATAATAAATCAAGTCTGAGCAAACAGTCTTGGAGATAGCAGGAAGCTTACAATGGCTGGCAAAATGCCCAGAAGCAATTTGCAGGAAGAATGCGAAGAGAGAGAACAAGAGCCGAGCAGACGTTTCTAAATTCAAGACATATGAGAAGGCATATGAAAAAACGTTGTTTCCTGCAAATTGCTGCCGTCATCGTCATTCCTTAAATAGGCTAAGGGAATGGCCAATTAGCCCCAAACCTTACTCCCGAGGAGACCTCCTCCTGAGGAACCATTCCTGCCTTTTGGCAGCTCTGCATGCCCGTGCATTAAGAATAGGCTCCTCCTCTTCTTCCTTGTCACTGATAGGAGGTTCTGGAGGTTCTGAAGGCCCTGGCTGAATCTCTGCCTCTGGCACCGAGTCCTCTCCAGCCTCCTCCTCTACCTGTCCGACTCAGGTACCAGCTGTACAGGCCGCTGGTGTATCACCACATCTGCCTCTTTTCTGGTGGGATCCGCTACCAGCTGCACGGGCTGCTGGCAGGCCACAACACTGGTAAAATACAAAATAAAGAATATAATGAAATGTGACGACTTTCAGAATATTAACTATATGTGGCTCTTAATATGGTATGACATACTTAATTTTCTATGTGCAAATATTTTATTTGTGAGATTTATTTTATTTATTTGTGAGATTTATATACCGCCTCACAGTGCAAGCACTCTCTAAGCAGTTTATACCAGTAAACAATGTATATTTATATTGCCCCCAACAATCTGGGTCCCCATTTTACCTACCTCGGAAGGATGGAAGGCTGAGTCAACCTTGAGCCGGTGAGATTTGAACCGCTGACCTGCGGATCACAGTCAGCTAAACTGGCCTGCAGTACTGCCTCTAACCGCTGCACCACCTCTGCTCTTTCTATTACACTTACACAATATTACACTTGCTCTTCTATGACATCTAAGTGTATGGGAAAAGCCAATGGTTCACTAGTGCTAAATTTGGTTTATTAAATCAACATCTTGCAACTACTTTACAAGCAACTTTTTTTTTTTTTACTTAGGAGGTAGGTTGTATAATTCTGAACAGAGAAATATTTCCATTCACAACTGTGATGCAATGAGTAACGTTTGATCACTGTCTGAAATGGACTGTTGATAAAAAAAACATGAAATTGACCAAAAAGGGCAGATCATGTCCTTTTTTCGTATAGTTCTACTATTTTTTTAAAGCACCCTGGTTAGATTTTAATCTTGCAAGTATATATAGAGTTGGTCATGATAAGATGACCAACTCTATATATACTTGAAATGAATAAATAAATAATGTGTGCTGAAATTAATATATCTCTTCTATAGAAGGTAAGCACAAACCTACCTTATGGGGAGGTGTTATACCCACCTCAGGCACAATCTGTCCTCTTTCTGCTTCAATATGCTTAATTCAGAAATGTGTCCATTAAAAATGCAGAGAAATTGTTGCATTGACAGTATGACCTTGAGCATATGCATGATATTATCTCTCTGCAATGTTTTCTTTCCCCTCCAAGTCTGGAAGATACTAGACATCTAGTGCTCCAAAACCTGTTCTCCTTTAAAAATTAATGGTAGGGCATATTACCTGGAGAAACAAGATTCGTGCCCAGCCAACTTTCTTATTCCAGTCATTTTTGAGAGGGTGTTCAGGGACTTAGGTCCATCAGGCATGGCTCAGTATGACAGCAAGATGAACCCATCTGATGATAGCATTACTTGCAAAGAAAAGATGTAACACATAAAACAAGTGCAGCCATTAGAACTGACAGGAGACAGGAATCTAATTTGTATTCTGCAAGTTAGTTTGCTTTACATTTACAAGAACATGGGTTTTAATAAGTTAAGGAATGTGACTTACATTGTCTATTTTTGCAGAGTTTTATGCTACAAGAAACCTCTTGGGGCAAAATAGCCACAAGCATTTTCTTTGCCTAGGAGGATCTATTTTGGGGGCAGCTTCTGAGATGTAGCTACTCAGCACAGCTCTATTGACTTCCATGAAACAATGTTAACATACCATCAAATTATGGTTCATTTCTGTCTACTACACAGATATTTCAGATTGTAATATTATAGGCTGCTGTTCAGGGAAACGTACTGGTTGCTGATCTTAGGGAGGTGATGATGGTCGCATGCTCGCTTCCTAGCCTCAAAATCTTCCCCATTCAGTTGAAGAATGGGATACCATCTCAGAAAGAAAGGGAAAGAGATCCATTGCTACTCCAGAATCATGAAAACACAGAATCTTTTCTCTTGCATTCTGGGGATGCATTGGCATATAAGATCTGGAAGTGAACTATAAATATCTTTTGGAAAACAAAAACTCAACAAAGAGTATAGAGGTGACCTAAGTCCTACAACGGAGAAAATGTTTCTAAATATGTATAGCAAAATGTGCAACTTCGATGCAGGGGTGTCTGTTTGTGAGAGGGACAAAATAGCAATAGCAATAGCACTTAGACTTATATACCACTTCATAGTGCTTTATAGCCCTCTCTAAGCGGTTTACAGAGTTCAGCATATTGCCCCAACAATATGGGTCTTCATTTTACCGACCTCAGAAGGATGGAAGGCTGAGTCAACCTTGAGCCGGTGAGATTTGAACAGCCGAACTGCAGCTAGCAGTCAGCTGAAGTAACCTGCAGTGCTGCACTCTAACCACTGCGCCACGTCAGCGCTAAAGGTCAAGTTGGGTGGGGCTTTGCTTGCATAATCAAAAATGTCACCTTGCCTTTTTCATTCCCCCATCTCCTGTCCCTCCCAATAGATGCACAATTTTTAGCATTTGCAAAGTTCCTAAACATTGATAAATAAGCATTCCTAAAACCCGGCACCTTAAGAATTAAGTGATCTGAATTTTAAAAAAAGACAATGAATTAAAATGAGGTAGATATTTCAGAGAAAACTTTTTTTTTCAGAGCAAGACATCACATTTAGAATAAAGGATTGAGGACCAAGCTCCATAATTCTTTATTCTGAAAGAACTGTATATATTTCTCCAGGCAAACTCAAAGGAGCACAAAAGAGAGAGAGAGAGAGAGAGAGAGCAAGGGATTATGTCTGTCAAAGAACAGACAGATCAAAGATAGGTGAAGACCTTGTCCATATACATACTAATGGTCTGAATGCCAGCCCTAATTTCCAAGATAGCTATAAGAGTTTCTGCTTACATTTTTCACACTGAAATGAAAGGCCCTGTCTCAAAAAATAGCTGAATATAGGAAGAATGTGGTATCAAACAATAATTCTATGGTTTAGGTATGGTACTTTTTTAGGGGGGGGAGTTCCACTGCTAACTTGCCTAGGATTAACATATCTGAGCTGCAAAAAGCCAACTTTTGACAAAGTACAAACAGAATTGTGTGTCTCTTTTCTGCCATCTTGTGGTTGTACGGGCTTTTATAACCAATATATGTAAACTATTAACATTAGTCTTCCAGAACTTTTAGGAAAAGCTGGTAGAGACGACATATTCTCTATCAGCAATTTTTTTAAGTAAAAATGGTTCTTTCTTCTTTTGAACCGTCTGAGGACTATGAAATGGCAGCAAGGAAATACAGAAAGCCTTAATTCTTTGCTTTCTTCTAGAGGGCGACTAGATGTGGTTGGATCATAACCATGTGGTGAAATGTAATCTGATTCCCAGGAGGAGACAGAGGGGGTTGAATTCCAGAGGGCAAAGAGACAATAAGGCTTAGAAAGTTTGGATAGCAGGAAGAAGGTTAAAACAGTTGCTCCCTAGCAATTCCCAGAGTATATCTATACTTATGTTAATAGTTGCTTAAGTCTAGCAAGATTCTGTCCATAGATGAAGAACAATAAATGAAACTACTCAGAAGTAACTCCATATGTTGTTCTTGGGGTAAGGTGACCAGATTTTAATATTTGTAAAGCGGGACATCATTGATGGGGGGGGGTGTTCTAGGAGAGCAAGACGGAGGAGATAAGGAGATAAGACGTCTCTCTTATCCTGCAGCTTTCTGCACACACACACAAACACCCCCCCTTCATCGCAGCCAGGGGTGGGTTCCTACCGGCGCAGGCTTACCTGTTTGTCGCCGCAGAGCTAAAGAAGCTGGTGGCGTTCGCGGTGCGGGGCTTCCCCCGCCTGCTTTCCCCGGCCGCCGGGACCCTGCCATTTGCATTCTTTTGCCCTCTGTGCATGCGCAAAGCGTTCTGCTTGCACAGAGGGCAAAAGAACGCAAATGGCGGCATCCCGGCGGCCGGGGAAAGCGGGCGGGGGAAGCCCCGTGCCGCGAACGCCACCAGCTTCTTCGGCTCTGCGGCGACGAACAGGCAAGACCGCCGCTGCCGCTCTCACTGCCCTCCCTCCCCGCCTGGCAGGAGGGCGCAGGCGAGGCAGGAGGCAGAGGGGTGTGCAGGGCAAATTCAAATTTAAAAAGCGGGACTTTTTTGAAATGCCGCGGGACATGGGACAAATTATTAAAAAGCGGGACTGTCCCGCCAAAAGCGGGATATCTGGTCACCTTATCTTGGGGGCCTGACAATCCACAGGGCAGCATCAGGATACATCAGGCAGCATGTTGTCAGAATTGAATCTGCCCATTCGATCTGACCATCAAGAAAGGGCCTGTTGAAAGTTCCCTTCTTTCATAAGGTCTGCGAAGCAAGGGAGGGATGAAGGGTTCTCCTTAGTAGAACACATAACGTCCACCTGTCCCTGCCTCAGTTCCATAAACAGGTGACTGTAATTTCAATGCACTTTCAAACTCAGCAATTATGCACAGAGTCTTGATTTAGTTTAGTAAATTCATTATGGCTATTTAATAATTGTGATTTGACTGCTGAGAATTTCTAGCCATCATGTACAAAACTTATGACCTTGCAAGTAGTGGGTTGAATTGTTACAACAGTATGAAGTTCTTCTTGTAAATTAAACATATTAGCTTCTTTGTAGTATAAGCAGAGGTCATATAATCATTTTGCTTGCACTCAGTGGGTAAATTATCAGTTTGCAATTTTTAAAGTTAAAGGTGAAATTTAGATTTCTTTTCATTTATGTAACTTAACAGGGGTTGTATTTAAGCTAAATATTTTTTAAAAACCAGTTATTTTTGTGAAGGTGGTACCTTGATGAATAGTTTGACTTGGCAACTTGCAGAATCCTTTCTTTAAAAGAAGCTGGAAGAATATCTAAATGGCTAATAAGAGTGAAATCTAGAAAATCATATTGCTATGAATAATTGAACTTGAATCCAATTATTCAGTGAAGCATATTATTAAATTATTTTTTCTATTCTCCAAAGAATAAAAAAGCAATTTAAAACTGAAATGCATATGTAGATATGCTACATACAATTATGTAGTATATGTGTATACATACTTGTGCCCAAATAACCCATGTGATAATATCTGATAATCCATATTACCCACTGATAATATTTTATTTTGTCTTTTATTTTTACTTTTTATTTTATTTATTTATTTTATTTATTAGTGAGATTTATATACCGCCTCACAGTGCAAGCACTCTCTAAGCAGTTTATACCAGTAAACAATGTATATTTATATTGCCCCCAACAATCTGGGTCCCCATTTTACCTACCTCGGAAGGATGGAAGGCTGAGTCAACCTTGAGCCGGTGAGATTTGAACCGCTGAACTGCTGATCACAGTCAGCTAAAGTAGCTTGCAGTACTGCACTCTAACTACTGCGCCACCTCGGCTCATTGTTGTTTTTAATGCTTTTATTTGTAATGCTAATCTGTGATTGTAATAAACATTGGTTGATTGATACAAATTTGAGTTATGAAAAAAGTTTGGAGCTAATTCTATCATGTTCCAGATCAGTACAAAATATATTCATTTTGCTAAGAAGCAAATGGCAACTGTCATTCAGTCATATTGAAGAAATAGAAACTTTTAAATTGAGGGAGTTGCTAAACAAGGAATCTTGAAAATGGAATAGGAGGGAGAAGGCCTTAATAGCAAAAAAGTTTCTACTGGCAATGGGAACTCTTTTGGAGAAGTAAAGCAAGGGTTATAATTAGAGTGTGCAATAACTATAGTGATTTTCAAGGCTGCATATTAAAAGCATGTAACAGTAATTGTTTTATTTAACAATATTGAGCCAGCACAATAGCGTGGAACCTTAAATCCTGCATGAAAATTTTGAGGGAAGTCATGTTAGGAAGAAGATACATCAATTTGGCAGTTACCTCACAAACTAATTCTTTGTTGTCTACTTTCTATCACCTTGAATCCTCCTTTCTAATTGGTACAGAATAAATTACTTAGTATTCCAAAAATCAACTCCTTTTGGAAAAGTTTACGTGCTCCTTTTGGAACATTTTCTTTATCTTTAACCCAGGAAAACCTAACGCACCTGGCAGATTTTTGCTTTCATAGGCTGGGTGCCCTGTGGACTCATGTAATTACCACCAGAGCACAGGGCAGAAAAGCCAGCAATTTTTAGAATTGTTTTTCCCCCTCTACTCTTATTCATTTTAGACCATTTTGTCTTTTACTCTTGCCAGCCTTTCCTTTTTCAAATGCTTAATACCTCTGGTCATGAGGAAAGAAAGAGAGGTTTTGTGCATGTAACATAGACAGAGATTATTATTTTTTTGCAAGTTTATCACACAGGGTCGATAAAGAAAAAGCATACAGTAATTTTTGGCTCAAAAAAAGGGCCATCACCAAAGTATAAATTAGGATGTCCTCCCATCCCCACCCCCATTAGCAGAAAAACTGGAAGTTGATTGTGGTTTAATAAACTTCACTATTACTTAAACTGAAAAAATAAAATTAACAAAGCCTCAACGTGATGACCTTTTCTTAATAGCACGGAATATGAGAAACCTATTAGTTTATATGTAAATGTTGGCATTATATGTAGATTTTGGAGAGAATATGCTTTCAAATACTGATCTTTAAACTGATTTAGTGGTGAAGTAGGTAAAGATTGTAATAAAGAATTATTCCCTGTTTGTCACGGGTTTCAGTCGCAATTTGGCAAGTAGCCAAACCAGATGAATCAACAATAATTCATGAATTCTAATCCTTTTCAGTTGGTCATTTGACAGGTCTCTTGATGTCTGCATTGAAGGAGTAGCTGAGCTGCACTGAAAAAGAAAATTTAAAAAATACATGTATACAATGGTGAATATAGAATTCTAATAACAGTGCATATGAAAAATATATTGGAATTGGAATTGTTCAAAAAAGAAACATCATTCAGCAGTGAGACATGGCTGCTAAAAATATAAATGAAATTTTAGGCAGCTTCGAATAGTGTTTGTTGCAACTCATTAAAAATGAAAAAATAGTGTTTTCTAGCTCAGGTATAAATGCATGAGCAGAGTAAGTGAAACTAAGGATTTAAAAAATTCAGTTTTCCTTATTTGCCTTAAGGCAAAGGCTTTCTCAATCTGATGTGTAACTGGTTACAATAAAGTATTCCCAGGAGAATGTAAGACATGGCATATCTCCCCCTATATCTAATTCAGTATCCTAAAACATGTTGACTGTACAAATTCTGAACTAGATGGGTATTTGAGAGCATTTTAGCATTTTAATTCAGTCACAAATAACATTAGCAAACTAAAGACAATTGGCTTGACTATTGTGTTCTTATAAGAATTTATCTGACTTCACAGATAAATTCTTATAATCTATAACTTCATAGAATGGAATTATTGATATTTATGTATTAACTAGCATTGATTAAGTAATGAAAAAAAGGTTAACATTCCAAACATATGGCGCATAGGGACAAGGTTCACAGAACTGTGACAGATGGGTCTTCAAATCAAAACCTGTGATCAGCATACTGTTGGCTATCCCAATCACAGCAGCTTTTTGGCAACTAATATATCTTAGCAAAACAGAATACCCCTTAGTTTTACCACTCTATTCATCTCATTTCCTCCTTTCATCCATAACAGTTGGGTACATCTTCAAATATTTTTGGGGCAAAAAAACCTCACATTAATTAAATTTTCACCTCAAGCCCTGAAAATCAGCTCTATCGTATTCACAATTTCTTATCAGTATTCCTTTCCTTAACGCCAAATCCCTCGGGTTATCTGTCTGAAATTTGGCATTAATGTTTATCTACGTGTGAGTTATTGTTGCTGCCTATTTCATCACATCACAAAAAACATCTCAAAACTATGATGAACATTTTAAGAAGAGATTTTAATAGTGCTTTTTTAAAAACCACAGCAACGTGGTTTGGCACAATTCATCTGTTGGTTGTGATCTAGGTTTATTCAGCTCTTAAAAAACAAAAAAGAACAGCAGTGTGTCTTTTGCATATTTATTTATTTATTTATTTATTCATTCATTCATTCATTCATATTGATTTCTATAACCACCCACCTCAAGGAATTAAGCAAGGAATAATCATAAAACAATTAAGAACATTTATAATTTAATGCAAATTAAATATAGATGGCAGCCAAGAAATCATGTCATTATAGATGTCAATATAGCCAGGAAACAGAGCCCTTCACACACTTTGGGCCTGAAAGTCTTATGAAGGCCAACAAGAGTAGGGTCATCCTCAGCCTCAACCAGGACAATGTTCCACAAGGCAGGAGTATATCAGAGAAGGCACATCTCCTAGCTGACATTTCTTGACTGATAGGACCGATAGCATGCCCAACCTGCCAGATTTGAATTGGATAGGTAGAAACCACTGAGAAATGACAGTTTCTTAAGTAACTCAGTCCCAAGCATTGAAGGGCTTTAAAGGTGATGATCAGCATCTTGAACTGCATCAACATAGGCAACCAATGTAGTTCCCATAATATACATATATTGAATATCCAACACCACTGACAACCTGACGAATGGGCAAAACTGGTATACAACCTGAAGTGTGCAAAAGTTCTCCTAGCACTACTGCCACCACTACTGTTCTAGGAAGACCTATGAGTCCAGAAGGACCCACTGTTTGTGCTTTAGGTCTGCCTGGGGCAGTGCCACATCATCCAGGATCAAAGATGGGGAAAACTTTTCACCACTCAGAGCCACTCAGCCATGCTTGGGTTGAATCAAAGCACATTGTGCCCCATCCAGGCCTCCACAATTCCAGGCACTGAGACAGGACATAGCAATAGCAATAGCACTTAGACTTATATACCACTTCATAGTGCTTTACAGCCCTCTCTAAGCGGTTTACAGAGTTCAGCATATTGCCCCCAACAATCTGGGTCCTCATTTTACCGACCTCAGAAGGATGGAAGGCTGAGTCAACCTTGAGCCGGTGAGATTTGAACAGCTGAACTGTTGAACTAGCAGTCAGCTGAAGTAGCCTGCAGTGCTGCATTTAACCACTGTGCCACCATGGCATTCCTTAGATGGCCTGGGATAAAGATATAAATCTGGGTATCATAGCATATTTATTTATTCAATTAATTAATTAAACAGATGATTAAATTGATATGCCCATCCCACTATCCAGTATGCACATATCAAACATCACCCAGTGGTCTCATGTAGATATTAAATAGGCAAGGAGAAAGAACCATGCCATGAGGCACCCCACAAAGCTATCAACACTGACCCTGGAGTAAGGAGAAGAACCAGCACAATACAGTGCTGCCCACCTCCAACTCTCAAAGCCAGAGCAGAAGGATACTATGATTGTTTGGATTAAAGGCCACTGAAAGGTCAAGATGAGCAAGGATGAATGCACTATTCCAATTCCATTCCCATTAGAGGTCATCAAAGAGTACGATGACAAATCCGATAACCTGGTCTGAACTCTGCCTGAAAGTCTGCATTCCCTCCTACGAGCCTTAACCAGCCAGGACGGGCATGGTTCTAATACTGAAATGGCTGAACTAGTAGCTGCAAGGGCCCTGTCCTGTTTCTCAGTTTCAATGGAGTCAAACCAGATAACCCTGCAAAACCTAGTCCCCATAACTGTTTCTTCTCCAAGGCCAAAGAACAAATATAAGTGATTTTATCCACTGCAGCATATTCTTCACAGAGACCCTGTAGGTCAGGGGTGTCAAACTCACATCATCACGGTGGTGTCATGTGACCTATAGGGACTTTTTCCCCTTCACTAAACCGGGCGTGGGTGTGGCCAGCATGTGACGCATCCAGCCCATGGGCCGGGAGTTTGACAGCCCTGTTGTAGGTGAATCTCAATATTACCCACACCAGAGAGGGAGAATTCACTTGGAACAGGGCTGCTGGGCGACTGTGGATGCAATAAGGGCAGAGAAATAATTAGGTTTTGCTGCCCTCACCACCACGAGGCAGGCTCTTAATGGCAGCTCTAGCTCATGTTTGATCATCTTATCTTTCTCCAGAGGTGTTCTAGGCATCTCTTCACCTTCTTTAGTTCCCTTACTCTTGTGTATACCATGCAGGAACCATTTTCATGGAGACACTACTCAAGTACAATCCAGTCCAAAGCAGCAGCATTCATCCTTTCATTATGGGTGAACAAGGCCTGCTTTTGTTTTTTAAAATGATTTTGGATTTGGGCAATGAGCCATACAGATTTTTCTCCAATACAGCCCTGAGTGGGCTCATCTATTTCCAAGAACCTATATTGGACTTTAGAGTGGAATGGCAGTTCTCTGCAGACTGTATTCTCCAGCTGTTTCAGTCTTGATACTGAAAATGAGAGGTTGCAGTAATAACAGATAGATTTAATTACCCCACTGATCCAAACAAAACTTAAAATGCAGAGCCATGTTTTATACAGAAACCATGCTAACTGTTACTGTTCGCACATCATCATTAAGAAGAACAAGTGTGCTTTCCCAGTTGGCAAACAATATCTCTTTTTCCAAGTCTGTTATTAAAAATCTACTGATTCTCAGCAGCTGAGAGTAAGAAACAGTATAAGAGATTAACTCACTAGATAAAAGAAAATATTTGTTAAACCACTCAGCTAACTAAAACAGCTTACAAAGTGTTATACAGCTGCTGTGTAAATAATGAAATGGAACAAATGATAATGCTAAGAGTCTCTCTAAAAAGCATCTCCTCGTATGTTGCAATCAATAGTGGTCTAATCACAAGAGACACACCAGGTCATAAAAGATGCAGACAGATTTTTTTTCTAAACTTCTCATAATATCAAACCTGTCACCCTATAAGAATAGAATAGAATAGAATAGAATAGAATAGAATAGAATAGAATAGAATAGAATAGAATAGAATAGAATAGAATAGAATAGAATTTTTTATTGGCCAAGTGTGACTAGACACACAAGGAATTTGTCTTGGTGCATATGCTCTCAGTGTACATAAAAGAAAAGATACGTTCATCAAGAATCATAAGGTACAACACTTAATGATAGTCCGGGTACAAATAAGCAATCAAATCATATTAGGAACCAGTCAATATAATGTAAGGATACAAGCAACAAAGTTACAGTCATACAGTCATTAGTGGGAGGAGATAGGTGATGGGAACGATGAGAAGATTAATAGTAGTGCAAACTTAGTGAATAGTTTGACGGTGTTAAGGGAATTATTTGTTTAGCAGAGTGATGGCATTCAGAAAAAAACTGTTCTTGTGTCTAGTTGTTCTGGTGTGCAGTGCTCTATAGCGTAATTTTGAGGGTAGGAGTTGAAACAATTTGTGTCCAGGATGTGAGGGGTCTGTAAATATTTTCACAGCCCTCTTTTTGACTCGTGCAGTATACAGGTCCTCAATGGAAGGCAGGTTGGCAGCAATTGTTTTTTTCTGCAGTTCTAATTATCCTCTGAAGTCTGTGTCTGTCTTGTTGGGTTGCAGAACCAAACCAGATAGTTATAGAGGTACAGATCACAGACTCAATAATTCCTCTATAGAACTGAATCAGCAGCTCCTTGGGCAGTTTGAGCTTTCTGATTTGCTGTGCTTTTTAAAGATGTTTTTGATGTTAGGTGTCCATTTTAGATCTTGCGATATGGTAGAACCTAGAAATTTGAAGGTCTCTACTGTTGATACTGTGTTGTTTAGTATTGTAAGAGATGGAAGTATGGGCGGGTTTCTCCTAAAGTCTATCACCATTTCTACAGTTTTGAGTGTATTCAGTTCCAGACTGTTCCGGTCGCACCACAAGGTTAGTTGTTCAACCTCCCGTCTGTATGTAGATTCAGGCTTTGTGCAGGAAGGGCAGCAGTGTTTTTCAGGCAGCAGCGGTTTGCTTCAGGCAGCAACGGTGGCAGCGGCAGCTCTTCCTCAGAAATCGAACAGAGACACGGGAATACCGCCAATCAGCTGTCTGTTGCTACCCATTGCCACCATTGCCGTCATTGCTGCTACTAACGCCATTGCGCCAACTCCCTCCCCCCTCCCCCCGGGTATGTGTGATGCAGCATTCGGTGTATAAGACGCCCTCAGTTTTTGACCCTCTTTTTGGGAGTAAAAAGGTGCGTCTTATACTCCGAAAAATACAGTTACTTACTTTACCTTGGTATAGCCTTATTTTATTTCCAGACTAATGATTTAACTACAATTAGAGAAGATAATTTTAGCCATATATATGATGCTAGGTAGTGGATCAGTGTTTATGTATTATTATTGTTGTTGTTGTTGTTGTTATTGTTGTTTGTTTGTTTGTTTGTCAAAACATGTACAAGATAGCAGGTATGGTATAAACATAAACAAAAGCAAAGTAGGTACAGGTAAATTTGGACAATAAGACAGGGATGGTAGGCACGATGGTGCGCTTATGCACGCCCCTTACAGACCTCTTAGGAATGGGGTGAGGTCGACTGTAGACAGTCTAAGGTTAAAGTTTTTGGGGTTTGGGGAAGAAACCACAGAGTCTCTCACATTCACAAAGCTCTGACAGAAAGAAGAAAGACTAATCACTCAAACTTAACAGAGAGTCAACAGCCTTTGAAAGCTGGAATAAACCAATAAGGAGATATTGTATCCATCCCAGATTGCCAAACAGCAATTTAGCAGTCTAATAGCATGCTAGAGAGAAAGGATCATTATGTTCAGCTAGGTCATTAGGTCCACCATCCTGGAGATCTCTGTTGAAATCACTGTCATGGAATTGCTTTTGGCAATGGGAAAGCAGTAGCTTTGAAACCATGATTTATTTTATAATATAAATATATGTGTGAGAGAAAGGTGGAAGGAAGGAAAAAGAAAAACAAATCCATTCCCCAAGCAACAAGTCTTTAGTTTTATTTTAGTCTCCAAGTCTATGTGTTCTCTTTAAAATTATCTCTGGCTAATGTTCTTTTCTGGTGATGTTTTCAAATGGATGCTGACGCAGTCTAGGAGAACTAGATGGCACCATTGCTTCAAGCCTATGTTGCAATGGGGTACAAGACAGATGGCAAATTGACCCTTTCCCACTTGAAGGCATAAGTAATATCCTAGAAAGACAGAATAACCTGTGGAGTCCTGGGATGCCCTATTTTGATGCCTTATTTACATCTTGTTGCAAAGTACCTTCTGGGAGGAGTTTAGAATATATATTTGATCTTACAAAAGATGTTCTATTTTTTTTAAAAAAATGTTTAAATTAGTACTAATAAAGGAAAAGGTAATTTTAAATGAATAAACCAACATTTCTGCCTAATGATAACTGTGTAGTTCTTGTTCTTGAAGAGGTGTTGGTCTTTTATTCTGTTTAGCGACATTGCAAGTTTTTAGATCTGGCTTCTGTTCCAGTGGAGATGGTAATTGTAGGTCCATATCTTCCTGAATCATGCATAATACAGGGCAGGATCCAGACAAATGGCACATGAATTAGCCTGCGAATGATTTGCACCAGCTAATCTTAAGTCAATCATGACAGCACTGCAGACACTGATTTCTTTTGTTACAATATTTGCTAAATGGCCAGTATGATCAAAACTATACTGCAAATGTTTTATGAACACGAAAAAAAAGGAACAGTGAATGATAGGAACCACAGCTTCCAGTCATTTTATTATTTTTATAAAAGAATCCAGCATGTTCAAACGTTGTGCATGATATCATAACATCTGCAGAATGTATTTATGAGACATCTGCAAGGCAGTAATGAAGTCTTATATAAAAGGCAGTGTTGTAATCCATAAAGTGGACATTTAGGAAAAAGAATTGCAGGCCTTCTAATAAAATATAGGAAAAGAATATAGAGCAAGAATGAGTACTTTACAAGTGACATGAGTTGTTCAATAATGCCTACGTATATTCACGTTCATTTTCTCAATACCTTAGGATACTCAATATTCATTGATAAATAGATTTCTTGTTTGTAACATTTCAGATGCCACATCCTCTTTATAGCCTGCAAGACAAATCCTTATCTTATGACTTCATGGACTTAGTTTACTACCATGGGAACTACTGGGAACTATACAATTGAAACAGCAAGAGCTCCCTCAACCACCCAAAGCAGTAGGGCTGATGTATCACAAGTTGCCCCAAATTTACCATATAAAGAGAGAGCCCATAACCTCATTAAATGCAGGGTCTAAAACTGTTTGCCTGCACAATTGCTTTACTGGTAAGCCACTGATTGAGAGAGCGTGAGAATCTTATAAACCTAGAGTTTTTATTGGAAGAACATAGAAAATACTGGATTTTGCTGCCTACAGATGTGCCAGCTTCGAAAGAGATAGCTAACTGGTGATGTTTTCCCATTCATTTTCTGCTACTCCATCTTTCCAAATGGTTGGCAAGCACTATTCCTTTCTATCTTCTTTAGCACTTGCTGTTTAACTTACCATTCACAGTTCTTCCCATCCATCCTACCCCTGCTCAATGGACAAGGACATAAAGTTGACATTGACAATTAGACAATCATAGAGTTAAAAGTGATCTTAATGGTCATCTAGGCCAACCCTTGCTCAATACTCAAATCCAACAGAGCATCTCTGACAAATGACCATGCAGCCTCTGTACTTTTTAAATGAAGGATGATTCATGCTTCATTTGGCAGCCTGTTCCACTGATTGGCAACTTATGAGATGACCTGTAGTCCAAACCAACTTCTTTTTAACTTTAACCTGTGGTTGTATTTCTGCCTTCTGTTATAATACAGAATAAGTCCATTCCTTTCCTTACGTTACAACCCTTCCAATAAATGAACACATATTGTTTCTCTATTGTAGGTCAAATATGCCTTGTTCCTTTAACATTTCTTTATAGGCTTACTTTCCAGAGTCTTCACCATCTTGGAAGCTCTCCTCTGACCTTTCTCCAATTTGTCACTCTCCTTTTGAACTGTGCTGCCCAGAAATTCATGCACTTTTTAAAATGGGGTCTAACTAGGACAGAATGGAACAATTGCTTCCAATGATCTTGACTCTATGCCACCTTAATGAACTCCAAGCTACTATTTGTTTTTTTAGCACTGTATCACACTGCTGATTCATGTTTAATCTGAGCTTGGCAAAGACATTCAGATACTCTTACACGTGCTACTGCTCTTCTCCTTATATCTTATGCCTTTCATTTGTCTATATAATATTTGTTTTACTCCCTGTGAAATCCCCACCCCCAATTCATTTCAGCTTACAGGTAGTTCTCGGGTTACAATAGCAATTGGCACCAGAATTTGACAGTGATGTGGTTGTAAAGCACATCACATGACCACATTGCTTTGTAATGGCAGAAGACAACAAAAGCTTTTAGGAGAATGTAAGCAAAATATCAACAAAATACCGTATTTTTTGGAGTATAAGACGCACCGCAGTATAAAACGCCCCTTAGTTTTGGGGGAGGAAAACAAGGAAAAAAAGCCTCTGCCTCCCAGCAATTTGCCAAACAGCAAACAGCAAACAGTACAGATGATATACACTGTTTGCTGTGTATTTCTGTGCATGCGTGCCTGACCCATAGAAATAGTAAAGAATTGGAGAAATGTACATTATGGCAGTATATTAATCCCAGAAAGTTTTCTTAAATGTAATCACACTAACTCCTCCCAATTATTTAAATATGACTAAGTCAGCGTTTAATTCAGCTGCCTTATTTTAATACTAATACTTAATACTAAAGCAGGACATTTCAGATTATACTTTTACAGATCTTTAAAATTGATGTGGCTTTCTGGAAGTATTCTCTGCTATTTAAAAGAAGATACAATAGCACTAGACCTCTTCAGAGCAAGCATTTATTTTAAAAAGCTTCTTCATTTTGTTAAGTTGTCTAGAACAATAATAACGCAGTCTTTAAAAAATAAGTCTAATAATTTGAACACTCTACAAACATTTAACAAAATAACATATTAATAGAATCTGCCTCTACCTAGGATAGAACTCACAACCTCCTGATTGTGAGGCAAGAGCTCTACCTCTAGGCCATAGCAGTTACAGCTTACCTCTTTGCAATTTCAGCAGCCTAACATTGCCAGCAGTTTATCTCCCAGCAATTTGTCTCATTACAGCCACTGTAGTTAGTTTCATTTTACCACGTGGCTTGCAAGCCTCAGTCAGCTGTAGGTCGGGAGGCTGCTAATTAGTTTCTTGTGCAAATCAGGCTCTGCTGCTGTTTGCTGCAAAGAGGTAAATTGCTGGCAGGCAGAGGCCAAAGGGTGGGGGTGGCTGGGTGGGGCTACATTCAGTGTATAAGACGCACACAAATTTTCACCCTCTTTTTGAGGGTAAAAAGGTGTGTCTTATACTCCATACGGTACAAGAACATAGAGTAGTTTATGGCTTGGTGTAAGATAAAAATGAAAACAAAAAGGTTTGGGAAATCTCCTGATTACCTATTCCATAAAAGTTAAAGCTTAGAATATAAATTCATTTTTTGCATACAGTGATATAAATCTATCAATTAATCAATCAATCAAAATGAGCATAAGTTCCATTGGAAAATAAAGCAGCCTGAAAACATAGTAAGAACGACTAATTACATCTAATTTGATTCTGCAGTATTTTTAAAAGCTAGATATTATATGGATTATTTATCCCTAAACAGATCCTGCATATGGTGTCAGGAGATAGATCTTAAGGAAGTGGCAATGCGCTTTACTTTCCGTAATCAGATGTAGTGAATTTTACTTAGCTTCATGAACCAGGAACAATGCATCAGACAGCCAATCATCTGTTCTTAGTAAAAGCTAAGGAGCATAAAAAGAAGAATTGAACAAGGCTTGCAAAGTACTGAGGGTTGGTTTCAATCTAGATCTAGAAAGAAACAGGACATTTTGTACTTTTAGTAAATTTTTTAGGTTTATTTTTCTTTTACTGTTAAAACTAAATCCAGATTTACTTTTCTGAGTGTTATCAAAGTTAGCTTCTCCCAGCCTTATTCTTTTCAGGTGTATTGGGCTACAACTCCTTTAATTTCAAGATAATATGTCCTTTGCCTGGCAGTTAGATAATTTGGGAACTATTAAGGAAGTAGTCTAACACAGTGGTTCCCAACCTGTGGTACATGTACCACTAGTGGTACGCGAGGGCCTTCCAGGTGGTACGCGAACACTTTCGGGGTCATGAACGATTTTTAGTTAGTTATTTTTTACTTCACAAAAATGTTTACTGCCTAACACAACTGTTGCCACACGCCACCCACCTGGTCCCAGTGGCCCGAGAATCCAGTTGCTGGATGCGCGGGGCCAAAAAAGGAATGGTACAATTATGGAAATAAAGTGATATCTGATCGAATTTAGTTTCTCTGGAACCAGGTGGTACGCGGCGACTGTACGGGACCTCCAAGTGGTACTCGATCACAAAAAGGTTGGGAACCACTGGTCTAACATATTTGAAGGGCACCGGGCATTGGAAGACCTACCATAAATGGAATAAAATATTTATGCAGTTGACAATTCATTGAAAGATTCTTTGCTGTCTGCTTTTTCAGAATAAGTTGTCCCGTGCAGCTTATAGAACACTAATAATTTAATGAACGTCAAACAGCAGATATAATAGGGGTATTTTCTTCATTATCCTTTTTTTACGAGAACCTTGATTTTGACATGCTTTATATCACTTTTATTAGCTATCATTAAATAAATGCATCTCATTGAATTAAATTTGAACATTATCCTATGCTGGGAAAACTATCCACAAAGATACAGTAATTAGCTGCTGTTAATGAGGGAGTCACATGCTATCCTTAGCTTAATGCAAAAGAGGAAGAAATGGGGAGAAGGGGTGTTCCACTGACCTTCCCTACAGAAAGAGGAAGAAAACTGGCTGCAAACCATAACATCAGACCAGGACTGGTTTAAGGGAATTACAGCTTTTGTGGGTCCTTCAAAAATTGGAGACAAACAAAACATTGGAATATGGAAATCCCAACTGGAGTATGGAAAAGTGAACTGGAGCCATTGAAGTGAAGACGTTAAAGCTGCCTGCCTTTGTCATTTCTTCCTCAAGAGAGCATGGAACATTCATCTTATTGTCAACCCAGACACTCACAGAGCCACCAAGCACCACTGTGTGCAAGATGCTAAGAAACGATATTCGCTGAATTGAAATACTACTCAGCAGAAGTGATGCTGACAGATCCTTTTAATTTCCCACAGATTGACATGGGATTCCTTGAGAATTTATAGGAGTAGTAGATTGGTGCATCAGAGTCAGAGAGAAGCAATATTGGAAACTTCAGTGGCACTTACTCTTCAGTATCTCCAAACACAATGATCACAGAGGCAGCATGATGTTCTGTAGATAGAGTCAGTGTTAAGAATTTACAGTGATTTCTCATTATTACTTTTTGCCTGTGAGGTCGCTTCCTTCTGCCTTTGTTTGCAGACATGCATTGCATGGACCACTTGTTCTTTGATTCTTGTGGTATGATGTAGTCAATTAGGTCCTAGTCTTTGTTTATCCTATTATATATTTATTTATTTATTTATTTATTATGTTGTTCTTATATGCCGCCCAACTCCCGAAGAACTCAGGGCGGCGTACAACAGAGAAAAATACAAGACATCAATTCATAAAATCACATTAAAAAACAGATATAAAAATTAAAAACACAATATTTAAAAACATCCAATACTCATTCAACAACCATACATACTTGGGGGTGAGCTCGAGTGGATTAAGCTCTGCCCCCAGCCTGCAGGAAAAGCCATGTCTTGACAGCTTTTCGGAAGGCCAGCAGAGTGGGGATAGTTCGGGTCTCTGGGGGAAGTTGGTTCCAGAGCATGGGGCCTGCCACAAAGAAGGCTCTCCCCCTAGGGCCCGCCAGGTGGCATTGCTTGGCCGACGGGACCTGGAGGAGGCCAACTCTGTGGGCCCTAACCGGTCGAAGGGAAGTATGAGGCAGAATGCGGTCCCAGAGATAACCTGGTCCTAAGCCATGAAGGGCTTTAAAGATGGTGATCAACACCTTGAATTGGACCCGGAGACCGATGGGCAACCAATGCAGCTGGCGGAGTATAGGTGTCACGTGGGTGTACCTTGGCACACCCACCACAGCACGCGCAGCCGCATTTTGCACCAGCTGAAGTCTCCGGATACTCTTCAAGGGTAGTCCCATGTAGAGCGCGTTGCAGTAGTCCAAGCGAGAGGTGACAAGGGCATGAGTGACCGTGAGTAGAGCCTCCTTCTCCAAGTATGGCCGCAACTGGTGCGTTATATTTCCTAAAAACAATTCTCTTCTCATATAATTATAAGGTGTGTGTCATTACTTAATTATTAAATTGATTAATTAATTTAATAGCTTAGATTAAAGCTGCACTTGCAGGATTGCTCATACAGACATCCAAACTTTCCCCCGCCCGCCTGGATGCCACCATTTGCGTTCTTTTGCCCTCTGCGCAAGCAGAACGCTTTGCGCATGCGCAGAGGGCAAAAGAATGCAAATGGCGGCGTCTAGGTGGG
Organism: Diadophis punctatus similis; assembly: GCA_023053685.1. Classification (NCBI taxonomy): domain Eukaryota; kingdom Metazoa; phylum Chordata; class Lepidosauria; order Squamata; family Dipsadidae; genus Diadophis; species Diadophis punctatus. The sequence continues at coordinate 38,732,703 of JALIGW010000002.1, read as the reverse complement.
CGGAGGGAAGCGGGCGGGGGAAGCCCCGCGCCGCGAACACCACCGGCTTCTTCGGTTTTGCGGCGACCAACAGGTAAGAGTGTACTGGCAGGAACCCACCCCTGAGGTGAACCCTCTCTTTGTGACAGTCCCTCAAGTACTGGAAGACTACTATCATGTCACCCCTAGTCCTTCTCTTCATTAGACTAGACCAGACCTGTCAAACTGGCGGCCTGTGGGCCAAATACAGTCTGCGCAGACCACACTCACCCCGGCTCTGCAAAGGCAAAAAATGTTGCAATACGTCACAATCTGGCCTGAGAAGTGATTGAGTTTGACACCCCTGGACTAGACATTCCCAGTTCCCACAATCATTTATTTTATGGTTTAGCCTCCTGTTTGTTTGTTTGTTTGTTTGTTTGTTTGTTTGTTTGTTTGTTTGTTTGTTTGTTTATTTATTTATTTATTTATCAACACGTGTACAAGATAACAGGTATGATATAAACATAAACAAAAGCAAAGTATGTATAGGTAAATTTGGACAATAGGACAGAAGGACAGGGACGGTAGGCATGATGGTGTGCTTATGCACGCCCCTTACAGACCTCTTAGGAATGGAGTGAGGTCAACTGTAGACAGTCTAAGGTTAAAGTTTTTGGGGTTTGGGGAAGAAACCACAGAGTCAGGTAGTGCATTCCAGGCATTGATTATTCTGTTGCTGAAGTCATATTTTCTGCAGTCGAGTTTCTTTGTTTCCAATTTGATTTCAAATTCCAACTGGAAAATCAAGCAGAAAAGAATCAGAAATTGTATGTTGTATTCAAAAATAAAAGTGTTTTGTTACTATTATTACCATCAATTAATTATTAAGGTTTCATTAACCAAACCGTTTTCATATTTGTACAAATTTACAGTTGATGGGTGGAGGGTAGCAGACATTATAGTAAACCTTCTGTCTTCCTAAACTACTTTAAGAAACAAGCAAGATTCAGCAAACAGAAAGATTTCTAGGGTGCGGAGGCAGAGAAATTCAAACTAGCCCATCAATGCCTTCAATGATCTGAGCGGCCTACAATGTGTATGGAGGTATATGTTGCTGTCTCTATTTTTATTTTATTTTATTATTTTTGTCAAGTACGTGTTGGTAATATACATAGATATAACATTGTTTATATACATAAGATGGGTACTGATAAGAGGGAACATTAGGACAGGGACGGTAGGCACGCTGGTGCACTTATGCACGCCCCTTACTGACCTCTTAGGAATCGGGTGAGGTCAATAGTGGACAGTCTAAGGGTAAAGTTTTGGGGGTTTGGTGACGAAACCACAATGTCAGGTAGTGAGTTCCATGCATTTACCACTCTGTTGCTAAATGCCTGGCTATGTCTGGCTATGTCTGCCATGAACTTATTTCTATCCTTTCTTAGAGATTCTTAATATATATTCCAGGAGAAATTATAGGTTTAAAAGCTTACTACAAAACAACACTATCATATTCTCCATTTGTACCTCTGTCTTCGCTCCTTCCTCTATCTATTTGGCTGCAATATCTCCTGAGATTTAGAGTTGTAACCTTACAGGGAGAAGGAAAAGCTTTTCAGAACAAGAAAAAATATGTCTGCTAGTGTGCCAGAATTGTACATTTTTCCACCACTAGTCACATTGATTTTAATCTCCAATTTCTCATGTTTGTTCTCAGAGAGGCTCAAATTAGATTTCATAAGAAGAAATATATTTTATCTGTCACAGATTCTCAAAATAAAAGCTGCTTATTATATTTAAGTTACCTCCCAACTCACTTTTAGGATTTTTTTTAAGCTTATAATATTTTGTAAGTTTGGATCTTTAAAAAATTATTTTATATCTTGATTCACTGTCTGTCTGACGATTTTGTTATTGGAATAGATCACCAGTTCTGCACTTTCTGGAAAGCCCAGAATTGCTCAGCCAACCTTAAAAATTTCAGCCTGGTTGAATGTCTGCCTGAAATACCATAAAACTCTATTTTTGTTTTAATTAAAACACACACACACACGCACACACACACACACACACACACACACACAGAGTATATGGACAGATAGTTACAAGCATACAACTGATGCTCAATATAACCTTAATAAAAGATACCAAGCAAAATACATTGTTTTTGTAATATTCAAAAGGAAAAAAATGAATTGTTTTAGCTTAGTAACAAAGTTAGTGCCTTGCTCAATCCTTTGCTTCTCTTCTGAAATCTGCAGATCCCTACTGACTAGGCCACAGTGAATTCAAATGTGATGAGTTATAATGTTTTATGGTTTAGAATTTCTTCAAAATTTGAGAGTTTCAATGGATCCAGGATTATTTTGTGAACACTTAAGTCTGTAAAAGCCTAACCTACTACTTATTTTAAAATGGAAAATAATATTGTTTTCTCTAGTAAAATAAATTCCAGCATGCAATTGTTTTAATCAAATAAGTAATCTTAATTATAAAAACAAATTAAAAAGTATTGTACACTGCTACTTCCAGGGAAACAAACTATTGATTAACCATGGGAATAAAGTATTGCAGTAGAAATAGCATTATGTCTATTCATTAAATTTTGAACACCATTGCCAGAAGGCTGCAATATATAAAATTTAGAACAAATTAGAATACTATATAATAATTGTACACTGTGCTGATACTTTGTTCAAATAGATTTTGTAAAGATCAGCTTGAGATTAAGAATCCTGAGGGGGACTTAGGGTCTGGAAGTTTCTGTGACAATATAAAACATACTCCTTGCCAGTGATAAATTTTGTTTGGTAATACATTGATTTGTGCAGTTCCAGCTTCATAAAATTAGATGCCCAAGTATTAGGTAAACAATTATTGAAGTTTTATCTAGATAATCTTCTATATTTATGATTTGAACAACTTTTTTCCATTGGATATGTCTCATGACAGTAAATACAATTTACCCCATTAGAATGTTATACTCAAATATGTTCCATATGCCTTTTTCAACACATTGGCAAATTAAATATGAAAATGATGCATTTCTTTTATGAGCTACGGTATGTAAATTATTTTCTTTCTGTAGAACAGCGTCTATAAAAACAATTTTCTTTTTCCTTTCTTTCTGAACAAGAAAGCTGAAGAAGTTAAAATCTGTTTCAATGAGGAGGCTTGGGAAAGATAATCTTGGTTTATCTATTTTTCCGTATCAATTCCTCAATCCTATTTTTTTTAATAAAAAGCAGCTGAAACACTTCAGAAGTTTCTTTCATCAATAATATTGCACAATAAATAGCTTTTTGAAGAATATAGCTTCACATATTATACTTAGTTGTAAATGAACTATATACCATCTGAAACTTATATGTGGTTGATTGTGGTGTGAAGTGGTGTGTGTGTGTGTGTGTGTGTGTGTGTATGTATGTATGTATGTATGTATGTATGTATGTATGTATGTATGTATGTATGTATGTATATCAAGGAATTGCTTCAGAGAAGAAGCTATAATATTTTTTTGCCACAACAATAATTGAATTACCTTATCTGTAATTGGCATAGTAACTTCATAATTATTTTCAGAAGAAATTAAGAGCAAATAAACATCTATTTGTAAAATAAATCCATAGTCCCCAGACAACATTTTGGGATCATTGATGTCAACTGAGTTTGGAATAACTAAATTAAGAATTGTAATTTAAATTTATACGCTCTTTATACCCCAGACAGATAGCTTGGCCTTTACTACTCCAAAACTGTAATGTTTGTTACTTCTAGAATTGCCTTATGATTGCCTCCTTTTTAAACTAAATAATTTCAAAAGTAATTAGCTTTTTGTTAATACAGTCAATTCTGCAAAAAGCTTATCTGAACATACAGTTCCTAGTTACACATATGTCTATCTTCTGCAGGAAAGATACTGGAAATGTATATTCCTCCCAATTCGCACAATGCAGAAGTGATTTTACCATATTTATTCATTTATAAGCTGCTTTTTAGAATTAGACATTTCAATACATTTAATATTAATAATCTAAACATTTTAATTGAGTTTATAGAAGTAATGCAAATAGTGTTTCAGAGTATAGTTAAATTATTGTAGTTGAAGAAAACCCCTATGACAGTGATGGCGAACCTTTTTTGGTTCGCGTGCCAAAAGGGGGGGGGGTTGCACGTGCTAGTGCGCGCACATGTGCCCACACCCATTCCCTCCCCCCTGCACAACCCCCCCATGCTGCCCCCTGCGCATGTGCACACACCCCCACCCCCACGCAAAGGCCTTACCGAAGCCTGGGACGGTAAAAAACGATGAAATGGGCAAACCGGAAGTTTGGAAAAATGCACTTCCGGTTTGTTCGTTGGGGTGTTTTTTGCATTCCGGGGCTTCAGGAAGCTTCCCTGAACCCTCCGGAGTGCGAAAAACAGCACAACGGCAAACCGGAAGTGTGTTTTTCCGAACTTCCGGTTTGCCTATGGAGCTGACAGGGCAACGCCTCGCGTGCCCTCCAATATGGCTCCGCGTGCCACCTGTGGCACGCGTGCCATAGGTTCGCCATCACTGCCCTATGAGAAAGCCAGTTTGGTGGAGTAGTTAAAGCATCAGCCTGAAAATGGAAGACTATGAGTTCTAGTTCTGCCTTGGGCACAAAGCCAGTTGGATGAGCCACAAGTGGCCAGTGCCTTTCTTTCAGCTCTAGGAAGGAAGCAATGGCACACCACTTCTGAAAAAGTCTGCCCAAAAAACTGTATAGATTTATCCAGGCAATCTCCAAGAATCAGACACAATTGAACAGAAGAGGAGGGGAGAGCCTATTTAGAACTTAAAGGCAGATGCCAAATTGTGTTTGTCTTGCATTGATACAAGAGAGGTGTTATGTCCATTAAAACAGCTGTATTTTATACTAGGGTTTTTTTCACCAGCTATCTTATTGTTGCAATATACAAAATATATATATAAAATCACACCTGCCAGTTCTTTAGCTGATGTTATCCATCATGCACATCAAGCTATTCCCAAGAACCTAAGATGTACTAATGTATTGGCATAGTATATGTGCGGATCCAAGCTTTGTGGCCTTTTGGAATTGATAGATGGAAATTTTGTGAATGTGCAGATTTTCTAACTGCCGTCCAAGGTTTTTGTTTTGTTTTTTGGTACCCAGTGCCCCAGAACTGCTGGGATCACCAAACTGGTTTATGTCATAATCTTGCAATTTTGATTTTCATATCTTGATACTTTGTGATGTTCTCCTATCCTCTGTCTTCTATTCTACTATCCCCTGGTATTGCCACATCAGTTATTTTCATCTTTTCAACCACAGTTAAATCTGATTTGTTATGAACCGAGACTTCATCAGTTTGCATTTGGATATGCCACAATATTTTAACCAGCTCATTTTCAACTACTTTTTCAACTTATTTTCCCACCAATTTTTCATTACTGGCACATGATAAATTTTACAGATGTTCCAGTGAATCATTTTGGCATTTGTGTTATGTCATTATATATTATTAGTTTGTGCACATACCGTCTACTGTTTCTTCTGCTTCTTTGCACAATCTGCACTTTGAATCATTTGATGATTTTTCAATTCTGGCATCCGTTGTATTAGGTTAAATGGCTTGCTTTTTAGTAGCCAAAATCGTCCTTTCCATTTTTTTTTGTTCAATGTTCTAAATATAAACTGTATCTATTTCCCTGTTGATCACTTCTAGAAATTGACCATGTAATGCTTTTTCTTGTAATGCCTCCTGTTCTTGTTTTTATTGCATTGTTTTGATATTCATGTTTTATTACCTGCATATTCAGTAAGTTCCAATTTTAATTTGTATCACTGCATGTTCTTAGTTGTCTTTTATGTAATCAGTCAATACATGCTTTTCCTCTTTGACTTGAAGTAAAACTCGTCTCCATTTCTGCGAGGCAGGTATAATTTATCAATATTACTATAAGACTGTAATGCATACTGATTATTCATTGGATTTCTTGTTTTTCAGTCCAAACTGTCCAGTTCAGCTTGTGTCCACTTAATAACTGCAGCAGTACTGTTTATTGTATCACAGCTATGACCTTTATCTATTCACAGAAATGTGAATTGTTGTTATTACAGTTTGTCACATACTCAACCAGATGTTTAAACTGGATTTGGCATTTTTATCTACTCACCGACTACTTTCCATGGACCTAGGATAGGGAGATGCTATTGTTTAATGGTCTTAAGGTATCATCACAGGATGTAAACTGTTCCAAATAAAGCTAGCTTTTGCAATTCGCTGATGATAACTTTGTCAATACTGATGCTATTCAAGTGGCACTCCAGATGTTTTGGGATTGCACCCAAGGAGCCTAGCACTTTTGGTACTATCTTTGCTTTCTTTGCCATGTTTATTACATTTCAGTTCGCAGATCTTTATATTTTGTGATTTTTCTCCAGTTCTTTTTCTTCTATTAGGCTGTCTCCAGGTTCTGCCACATCCACTATCCAGAGTTTTTTGTCTTTCTTATCAACAGTTGTTAAGTCTGGGGTGTTATCTGATTGAATTCTAAAGTCCAAGGTCACTTTAACTTCTTCATTTTCTATTACTTTGTCTATGTTATGCTCCCACCAGTTCTTGCCTGATCAGTATTTCTGCATTTTCAATCTTTGTATATTTGTGATAGGTAAACAACTTTTCTTCCAGTAGTTCTTGAGTTGCTGGTCTTGGTTGCTTAGCCAACAGTCCTAAATCCTATAGCCCTTTTTCAGCAGATGAAAACTCCATCATCATCATCATCGGGTGAGGTCCACTGTTGACCTCACCCGATTCCTAAGAGGTCAGTAAGGGGCGTGCATAAGTGCACCAGCGTGCCTACCGTCCCTGTCCTAATGTTCCCGCTTATCAGTACCCATCTTATGTATACAAACAATGTTTTATCTATGTATATTACCAACATGTACTTGACAAAACAAACAAACAAACAATAAACAAACAAACCTAGTTGACCCAGGTATTGACTAATCCAGTATGAATTTCTGTAAATTATCTCACTATATTTATGGGAAAGATACTTGTCTTCTTTTGAGACCTGTCCAATATGGTTGAACCATTGGCTCATCTTTCTCAGACCGCACAAGTTCCACAACCACATCAAGGTAATGCCTCACTGGGAATATACCTACAGCACTCGGTATTCCCAAATATAATCCCATCCAAGTTCTATCAATTTTTTTATTATTATTATATTTTATCCTACCATATATATGAGAAGTTTGTATGAAATTTCTGTCCTATCCACTTCACTCCCTGTCACTCCCATCTTTTCAGCAGCATTAACTTATATTCTTTGTTTATTGATTCACCTGTATAAGGAATTTTTACTTACCTGGCAGGGGAGATACCTTGATCATGAAGGAGGTTTTCCCAGGGTGAGGCTCATCCATTGCACTCTGGGTGTGCTGACCCCTGCGATTTCCTCAAATGCGGGAAACTCGACTGCATAATTTGAGGTAGTAATAATTCTTCCATCCTGGTGCTACTTGACTTCTCAGCGGCTTTCGATACCATCGACCATGGAATCCTTCTGCACCGACTTGGTGAGCTGGGATTGGGAGGCACCGTTTTGCGGCGATTCTCCTCCTACCAATAGGTCGCAGTCGGTGTTGACAGGAGGGCAGAGGTCGTCTCCTAGACCCCTAATTTGTGGGGTCCCTCAGGGTTCGGTCCTCTTGCCCATCCTGTTTAACATTTACATGAAACCGTTGGGGGAGATCATTCGTCGATATGGGGTGAGATTTCAACAGTACGCTGATGACACCCAGCTGTACATCTCCACCCCGTCACAATTCAGGGAGACAGTGGATGTGATGTGCCGCTGCCTGGATGATGTTAGGATCTGTCTAGGAAGGAACAGGCTCAAGCTCAACCCTGACAAGACTGAGTGGCTTAGGATACTGCCTCCTAAGGATTACACTGTCTGTCCCTCCTTGGTCTTCGGGGGAGACAAATTATCTCCCTCGGACCAGGTTCGCAATTTGGAGGTGCTCCTAGATCTGCAGCTAAAATTAGACCAACATTTTATGGCTGTGGCTAGGGGTGCCTTTGCACAGGTTCACCTGGTGCACCAGTTGCAACCTTATTTGGAGAAGGAGGCTTTACTCACAGTCACTCATGCCCTTGTTACCTCTCGTTTGGACTACTGTAACGCGCTCTACATGGGGCTACCCTTGAAAAGTATTCGGAGACTGCAATTGGTGCAAAATGCGGCTGCGCGAGCTTTGGTGGGTGTCTCTAGATACACCCACGTAACACCCATACTCCGCCAGCTGCATTGGTTGCCCATTGGTCTCCGGGTGCAATTCAAGGTGTTGATTATCATCTTTAAAGCCCTACATGGCTTAGGACCAGGCTATCTCCGGGACCGCATCCTACCTCATACATCCCTACGACCAATTAGGTCCCACAGAGTCGGTCTCCTCCAGGTCCCTTCAACCAAAAAATGTCAGTTGGCGGGACCTAGGGGGAGAGCCTTCTCTGTGGGAGCTCCGGCTCTCTGGAACCAACTACCCCCAGAGATCTGAACCATTCCCACCTTGCTGGCCTTCCGGAAAGCCATTAAGACATGGCTCTTCCTGCAGGCGGGGTTATTGAGTGGGTGACATGTGTGGATTTTTTTTATTATTTTAATTGTTATTTTATTGTTGTTTTTATACTATATTATAGCTGTTCTTATATATGTTGTATGCCGCCCTGAGTCCCTAGGGAGTAGGGCGGCATATAAGAATTGCCAAATAAATAAATAAATAAATAAATAAATAAATAAATAAATAAATAAATAAATAAATAAATAAATAAATAAATAAATAAATAAATAAATAAATAAATAAATAAATAAATAAATAAATAAATAAATAAATAAATAATAAACAAATAACCTTTTTCTTTATTTTTAAATCAAGATTCCAGAACAATGGAGTTTTGTAAAGCAGAAAAGTAAGAATAGGCATACCCTATAAACTTAGTTCTTGGTGGAAGGTGTGGGCTGATAGAGTTTGAAACAAAGGGGGAAAATGGCAAATAATTTTCATATAAAAGCTAGCCACACAAAAACCTGAATGAATTAATCACCAAGATCATCTTCAACTTTAGGAAATAGAGCTTCAGTTGTGTCTTCTTAAAAACTTAAATAAATTACTTAGATAAAAATTGAAAGTAAGGAAAACAAACCATCACCTGTTCACTACAAAAAGGCAGCACAGTTATTATCTGAAAGCTTCATAAAGTTTTCATTTGTTAATATTCAATATTAAGTGTGAAGTCAGGGAATTTTTATTTAATAATATTTATTCATTAGCATGATAAAATTCTTCCTTTGTGTTGGTTCCCAACTGCAGTTGACAGTGGTTGATTGACATTATCCCAGAGCAATACCCAGAGCTATTTTCAGTGTGACAAAAAGCGAGTGGAATTTTTCAGATGAGACCTTGGCCCAATTTGAAGGAAAAAACAATGTTTTCAAGCACTTATTGTGAGTACTGGAGTTAAAAAGTAAAAACAGGTGCTTGAATCTTTTCAAAAGAGCCCCTGACATGTCTAACCCTACCCGACTTCAGATTTTGATGAAGCTCATGCAGAATAGTGGAACTTTCATACCTTTTTCAATAGAGATGTCAGTTAATAGAGGCTACAATTGGCAACCTGCAAAACCAAGCTGCTGGAAATAATCAACCACCACAAAAATGCCTAAAGCACTTGACATCATCACCCTAACAAAACTGACAGCGCTGATCAACGAAGCTCACAGAGACCTTTCCAGACCAGTGGAAATACAAAATTACAATCAGAATAGCCAGTTAAGCCAATTAAGGATACTCTGTGGTATTGACAATGCACCAGTTGGGTGCATTTACCAGTTGACAGAAACTTCAAATCAAAGTCAAATCTTTATTATGGGCATAGATCAGCATAAGGAAGGTGGAGTATACTCAATTTAAAAGCATAGAAGAAACATCAGAGTAAAAAGCTAGAAGGTACTATATATATATATATATATATATATATATATATATATATATATATATATATATATATATATATATATATATATATATATATATAAACAGAAAATATATCTAGAAAGCAAGAGTCTAAAATAATTTAAAGGAAGAGTAGGAACATTAGATGGATGTAAGGCAGGGGCGGGTTGCTCTCTTACCTTGCTACCGGTGCGCTGCACGCGCATCACCATGTTTCTTGTGCGGGCGCGCTGGCTACGCACACATGCCCCCTCACATGATTTTGCTTCCGCGCATGCACAGAAACAAAATCTCAATGAAATCTTGCGCGCGCGCGCATCCCCTCGCAAGATTTTGGTGCGGTTTTGCTTCCGTGTATGCGCAGAAGCAAAAAATCGCCGAAAAATTCATGAAAAAAGATGGCGGCTTCTAGGGACTGGCAACCGACCGCACCAGGTCAGTAACCTTTTGGTGATGTCACCAGCCCGCCGCTACCGGTGCGATAGAGTGGACCGCACCGGTAGGAACCCACCACTGATGTAATGCAACATAAAGATTAGTATATGGAAGACATACATATATGTAAATAAAATTAGCCTGGATGTTTTAGCTGTTCTTCCTCATATTATGTTTTTGTTAATATTTTATTTGATAAACAGTTTATTGGTGCAAATCCTCATTCACTCAGTCACATCACAGAAAACGTTACCCTCTCCCACATTCACTTGGCTATTCAACCAAACTGGTGTTGCAAGTGATTTATAGGTGTTCCTAATACTTATTTCCAGATACCTTAGCAGATAGGCAGGAGAGTTCATAAGTATTGTAAGATTTAAGCATCACGGGAAGACAGGATAAATAAGCTTGCCCACTAACTTCGCTTTTGCTGGGAAAAACCTATTCCTTGACTCAGAAGAGAGAAGTGTATGAAAGAATGCAGATCACCTGGAAAAGGATCAGTGTAAAAGAAAACCTGGAAGAAAGCAAAAGAAATATTTTGAAAAATGTAGGCAAGATGGCGACTGAAGACCACCATAGTGGTTTGGTCGGTTAGTTTCTAGGAGAAGCAGAGAGCTAAGCAATGCTTGGGCATGAGAAACCACAGTAGGAGTGAAACTGAACTTCTTTGCAACCAAAGCTGAAGGAAAGTGAGTCTTGAAGCCAAAAAAGTCTTCAGGAAGGAAATTCTTCTGGCCATTGTCTCTTTCATAGGGCTAAGAGGAAGTGACTGGCTCAAGGTCACTCAGCTGGGTTCATTCCCATGGCAGGCACACATAATCTCCCAGATGCCTTAAACCTGATGCCTTAACCATCACACCAAACTTGTTCAACTGCAGAATTATTAAATTTTAAATATTGGCAAGTTTTAGCAAGTTTTTGGTATTTTTCATGAGGAGAGTAAGTTAGTTATTTGCTTACAACTACAGGTAGACCTTGATTTACAACCGTTACAATCAACCGCCATTTGAAATTATAACGGCACCAAAATAAGTCCTTGCCCTTAAACTGTCAAAGCATCCCACATGGACACATAATCAAAATTTGGACGTGGGACAACCAGCATCTATTTATAATAGTTGCAGTATCCTGGAGTCACGTGACTGCCATTTGCAACCTTTCCAGTCAGCTGCTGACAAGAAAAGTCAAGAAAGAAAGCTGGATTTCCTTAACAACCAGAAGATTCACTTAAGCGGCTGCAGTGATTCATTTAACGACCGTGACAAAAAATATAAAACTGGGCATGATTCACTTAACAATTACCTTACTTAGCAGTGAAAATTATGGTCCCAATTGTGGTCATAAACAGAGGACGACCTTTATAAGGATTTCTAAATGCAGTTTCTCCCTTTCAAATTTCAAGAATTAGTCTTAAATTCTTCCAGATTCCTTACAAACTTGCTAAAGATGCTGCGTCTCCACGCTCGAAATCTACCTAGCAGCTAAGAGCTATTTTCCTATTGGCTGTCTGTTGACAGCGCAGTCGGCGGGAAAATTACAGCCACGCTATTGGCTACCAGTTTTGACAGCCACCATATAAATAGCAGCCTGACAGAGGCTCGCCTGTGCCGGTTACTGCTTTGTCCTGTTGACAGCTGTTCTACTAAAGGGGTTCCATTATAATCACCCTCTCGCCTCAGTTCCTGACCCTGTCGTTCTACCCAAGCTAAAACAAAAGACATCCAAATCTAAAAACTGTTAATCTGATTTTCTAATCCTCACCCTCTTCATTTTCTTCCATATCAATCATGTCCAATTCTCAGAGACTCTCCAGAGAAGTCCCTGCAGTTTTCTTGACAAAGTTTTTCAAAAGTAGCTTGCCATTGCCTCCTTCATCAGTCTGAAAGAAAGTGACTGGCCCAAGGTCACCCAGCTGGCTTGGAGGCCAAAGTAGGGCTAGAATTCATGATCTCCCCAATTTCTATCCTGATACCTTAACTATTACACCTATGTGGAGTTTAACCTAGATGTTACTCTTCTTGTGTGAGTATCTGCTCTTCAATATTATCAGATTTCTCCCTTCCTTTCTTATGTTCCTTTTTGTATCATTTTGTCTGATGAAGGTATATGGTATATAGAAATCCATCATTTTAGAGGTTTTTTGGAGGATACACTGTTATGTGCAAAATAAATTCATATGTGCAAATCTGAAAAGGACAAAAAATGTAGCACAAATAATTGATGGCATGATTTTACACTGAAAGGTTAATAATTATTTTCCAATAGGTATAGGGCCTTAGGGTTTCTTTTCACATTTGCTTTATTGAAAATAGGACACTAATGAGGAAATTCCCACTTTAGTTTATACAAATACTTTAATTACAACTGGTACTGTTCTTGTAAAAATTAGTAAGCCATCATTTTAGGGTTTTTGGGAGGATGCACTGTTATGCAAAGCACAGAAAAAGAGTAGGTAGCACCAAAGAAATATAATTAAATCTGTAATTGGGCAATAATGTATTTTATCTGGGCCCACATGTGTTGTTTTATTTCAATTGTTTTCCTTTCTTTGTTAGGGTCAGCTATCAAAAGTATTTTTGAGTCAGACTTCTAATTCTAAATAAAAACAAAAAAACAATCAAACCAGAAATTGGTTAAAATGCTACCCCCTTCTCCCTGGAATGTCAGAAAACTACACAAGCATGACATGTTTCCACTGCTGATAATTATCCAGCTTTGTATGACCTTTTCCGATTTGGAAGCCTCATCAGAGGCTCAAGTACAGCCTGACTAAAGGGATGAAACTGGTAGACTATAGCTTTAGCACCTGCCCCCTCTTCTTTATTTCACCAGTCCTGGGAGAAATCCAGCTATTCTAACACTGGTGGAGGTGATGGCACTTCATATCTTTTGCTGTTTGTGCGAACTTTGCAATAAACCCTGCTGGGATGCAGGTGTTGAATTGCCTAATCTTTTTTTTTTAATTTTTAATAAACCTTTTACATTAAAACAAATTGTTACATTCTGGTTTATGGACAATTATTCCACTTTTGTTCTTTTCTTGTTCGTTCGTCCCTCTTTGGTATTTGCAATAGACAAGCATATTATATTTACATATATTATATACATATATACATTGTTCCACATTACCCTTTTTTTCCTATATTCCTGTCTTATAGTAACATTTTGGAACATATAACCCGGTTCTATTGTTATGTGGTATCTTTTTTTACCCACTTCTTAATTTATGTCTTCCAAGAGTAAAATCCTATCCTGTACATCTCTTTTCTATTATCTATTATCTAACCATTTATACCACTCGTCCCATATCTTATAATAATCTGAGTTCTCTTTGTCGTTTAATGCTTTGGTGAGTCTGTCCATCTCTACGCATTCTAATACTTTGTTGATCACTCGTTCTTCTGTTGATATATTATGACTTTTCCAAATTTGGGCAAATGTTATCCTTGCTGCTATTATGATGTGTAAAATTAAGTATTGGAATTGCCTAATCTTAAACCAGTCTAGGGTGTCTGTCCCCTTGGGGATGCCAACTCTGGGATGATAAATAAAACTTGTAAAATTGATGAATTGAGAAGAAGGTAAAATATCTGGATATCACTATGACAAGTATAAGGCCATATGTTATTTCAAAATAACTATACTTTTATATACATGTCTATAAGACATGGAATAAAATTGAAAAAAAAACCAGGTTAAGATGGGAGAAACTACAGTTGTCACTGCTGGGGAGAATTTCTGTAATAAAAATGTCCAGAATGATGTTTTTGTTTCAGACAATATCTATTTGACAGCTATGCACCACTCAAACAGTGGCAGAAGGATATATCTAAATTTGTGTCGTACGGGGGAATTACAGATAGTCCTTGACTTATAACAGTTTGTTTGTGAGTGAGTTATGACTGTTTTTCACACTTACGATAGTTGCAGCATCTCCATAGTCAGGTTGTCAAAATTCATATGCTTGGCAGCTGGCATGTATTTATGATGGTTGCAGTGTCCTGGGGCAGGGGCGGGTTGCTTGTTCTTCGCGCTACCGGTGCGCTGCACATGCATCACCATGTTTTGGCGCTCGCATGCTCGCTACATGCACGCTCCTTGTGAGATTTTTCTTCCTGCGCATGCGCAGAAGCAAAATCTCGCGAGGGGACATGCGCACACATGTGATTTTGACGCTTTTTTTTGCTTCCGTGCATGCGTGGAAGCAAAAAATTGCCAAAATCTCTCTTTCGCGCACGCGTCCCCTCATGAGATTTTGCTTCTGCGCATGCGCAGGAAGCAAAATCAGCCCCAAAATCCCCCCCCAAAAGATGGCGCCATGAGACAGACCGGTGAAGATGGCACCGGAGCTGTTGCGCACAAATAGTGCCATCTGCTGGCCGCTACCAGTGCGGTAGAGTCCTGGGGTCATGTGAACATCGTCTGACAAGTAAAGTCAATGGGGAAGCCAGATTAACTTAGCAACTATGGACAAAGTTGGAAAAAAAGTCATGGGACATTGTTTTTGTCTATCGTAACTGCAGTGAGATTATGCACAAGGATGGAAATTTTCGGCAGTAACCATAATGGAGGAATGGTTAGTGAAAATGATGGAAGGTGCTGAGATAACCAAAGTGTGTGTGTATTGTGTGTAGGTGTGTATGGCTCTGTGTGTGTGTGTGTATGTTTGTGTGTGTGTGTGTGTGTGTATACTGTATATATGTATATCTGTATATATGCGTACGTGTTTTTCTATATATATGTGTGGGTATGTATATGTATGTATATATATTTGTGTATATATATAAATATACTCTGTGTGTGTGTGCGTGTGCGTGTGTGTGAGTGATTTATTTAGAAAGATATACCCTACTGTTCTTTGTAAAATTAAACTCATAATTGCTTCCAGAGCCGCAGAATGCACTGCAAATAGAACAGAAAAAGAATTTATATACATCCTTTCTGCTCTTTACATATTAATTTGTCTGAAATTATAGTAATCCGTGCATAGGCTTTCCCTTCTGGAAACTGACATTGTTCTACTCCCTTCTGCATATTGCCTTCTTCCACTCAACATTAGAATACAGCAGAGGTTAACATTTGTATCTCTGAAAGCAGAGAGTTTGAAAACAAACATTGGAACTCGGCTATTATGTCCACACAACATAATGCAGAAGAAAATCATGCTTGCACAATCATATCAAAGTAGTGTAAATGGTACATGCAATGGCGCACTGCCCTACTTCTCTTAAATGCAGCCTGCATGTTAGGAAAGGGTGAAAGGGAATGCTAAGAAAATTGATAGAAGGACTAGTATATCCTTACAGAGACAGCCAACAAAGAAATCATGATCTAATGAAGTGAAGTGCAGCTTACAAATGCTTTTTCCTTGTAATAAATTTTGTTGCTTGGAAAATGACTTCCATTGCTTTGTCACCGTACTTTAGCTTTCTCTTTCTGAGTGTCCCAAAGTTGTTTTTTTCAAGAGGCAACTTGACTTTTGTTTTCTTTTCTTTTTTTCTTTGAAGATGTTTCGCTTCTCATCCAAGAAGCTTCTTCAGCTTCTTGGAAAAAACAACAACAACAACAGAAAGTCCAGTTGCCTCTTGAAAAAAGCACCTTTGGGACAACTATGACCTGGATGACTGTGAATCTCCATAGACACTCGTTCTGAGCGGTGAGTTGGCCTTCATTGGGTATTTTATTTTTATTATTTTTATTTATTTGTATCCTGCCTTTATTTTTTTTACCAAACAGAGGCTGGGCAACTGTCTGTCAGGGATGCCTTAATCTGTTGTTATGTACTAAGCAGTGGATGGAGAACTATGATTCATGGTTTATTACTATTTACCTGGCAATTTATCTATGATGTTGATAAATTGCTTTATATATTGCAATATTAACTTCGGAAATATCTTTCTAGTTCAGTTTCACTGTGTTCCATTTATGTTTCTTCCATGTGTCACTGGAAAGTAAAACTTCACTGGTTAGAATGGACTTTCTCAGGCCCAACATCAGCATAGATCAGTGATGGCGAACCTTTTTTTCCTCGGGTGCCGAAATAGTGTGCACGCACGCTATCGTACGTGCATGCGTGCCCACACCCATAATTCAAAGTTCCCCACTCGCCCCACCCCCCCTGCGCATGCGTGCGTGACACCCCCACTCCCCCGTTTTTCGACTTCCAGTGGGCCCGGTAGGCCTGTTTTTTGCCCTCCCCAAGCTCCAGAGGCTTTCTTGGAGCTTGGGGAGGGCAAAAACGTTCTCCCTGCCACCCCGGAGGTCCTCCAGAGGCCGAAATCGCCCTCCCAGAGCCTCCACACGAGCCAAAAATTAGCTGGTGGGCACACACATACGCGTAGGAGCTGAGCTAGGGCAACGGCTCGCGTGCTGGCAGATATGGCTCCGCGTGCCACCTGTGGCACCTGTGCCATAGGTTCACCATCACTGGCATAGATGCTCCAATAAGAGACACTGGAGTTAATATCTTGCTTGAGATGCATCTCAGAATTGCAGCTGCAGCTGTTAGCCATGTTTCTTCCCTGATTCTTAATTTATTCAACTGTTAGGAAGCAAGCTCAGGGCAGGATTCTGTTTCTGGTTGGGCCCAAGAGTAAGTGAAAGAATGGAAGCTGCTCTCTGTTTCTCTCATATTTATTCATAGGCTTACTTACTGCAGTTCTGCTAAAGGCAAATGGCCACTTAACCTTAACAATGCTGCTATTGCTGGATAATTTTATGAGTGAGGGTTGGAAAAACTCTGGCAATTACAATAGATGTTATATATTTTCCAAAATACAATGGCATTTGCTTGCAGTAGTTTAAATAATTTTATTGATTGATTGATGGATTGATTGATAATCTACTTCTTTGCTTATAGGTAATCAAAATGGCAACAATAAAATAGACAATGCTGACTGGGAATTATAAAATGTATTTTCTGAAACTGTTTTTCAGAGAATTTTAAAGGAATGCTAGTGTTCTATATGCTTTCTAGTTTTAAAATACAGGCTGCGAGAGTAAACTTTGCCTTTTCTTATTAGAACAATACCTATGATATTAAGCAATGCAACTTATTCTCCTTGACAGCCAAGCTAAAATATAAATATTTCTGGAAGAATATCTCTTTTTTCCTAAAAAAATATTCTTTCTCATCCTTTATAACAATTGTAATACTTTAATCTGTTGACATCCATTATCACTTTATCACAAGCATTAACTAATTCTGTGTACTATGTAAGTTATTTGTTAATAACTCAATGAGAATTATACAAATTAAATCTCTAACAATTTGTTAACTGTTATTTGTTAATAACTCAGTGAAAATTGTACAAATTTAAATCTTTAGCAATGATAAATTGAAGCAAGCATGGGTTTAAGTATCGGTACATTACTGCTAATAGAGAGAGAAAAAAGAATTCCTTCCTTTACTATAAGTATTGCTTTGCTCTTAGCTATAAATTCATATGTGCAAATCTGAAAAGGACAAAAAACGTAGCAGAAATAATTGATTTTACACACAAAGGTTAATAAAAAATTTTCCAATACGTGTAGGGCCTTAGGATTTCTTTATTTGCTTTATTGAAAATAGGACACTAATGAGGAAATTCCCACTTTAGTTTATACAAATACTTTAATTAGAACTGGTATTGTCCTTGTAAAAATTAGTAATTCAAATGGGAGGAGATAGCATACCAAGTCTTCTACTGATGATATCCGCTCCTGGGCCAGCTGAACTAAAAATGGGAATCTATGTTAACTCAAGTATTTACACTGTGGAGAAAATAGTAGCTGATTTCATTCTGGCTTTAAGCAATAGTAAAGCAAAATTTGTGGGCAACAAAAATCAGAGTTCTTTGTATAAATACAGTATTTACAATTTCTTCCCAGGAATCTTATAGGTACAATCTACTGTACACCTGTAATCAATAATCAAATATGTGAATGATAAAATTTACCAATCTGATGTCCTTAAATTTCAAAAAATGGGCAATCTATCTTAAAAAAATAGAACTGATTTCATATATAGAAGTACTTCAATATTAATACACTGGATACTAATCCTATGTAAAATTGGCATTAGAAGAATATGTAAATATAACTATCAGCTTTAATCAATTGTCAAATGAGAAAATACCAGATCGCCATCTGTATTCTGCTTAGATAGATTGCTGAGTGAATTCTATGAAATATAGCTGCATGTCTCATGAGCTTATACTTAATAATGTTAGACCCAAGTGATTTCATGAAAGAAAAAAGAAACAGGATGACACTTATGGAATATAAAATTCTAGTAAAATTGTCTGTCTCTCCATCCGTCCGTCCATCCATCCTGTGTTTTCTACAGATAATTCAGATTCAATATGTTAGTTTTTTATTGCAACAAGTCTATGTATTTTTAAAACATGAGGAATTCAAAATGAATGTCAATTTATTTCATATTTGGCAGCATTGTATAAAACTAAAAATACATTGAAAAAAATGTTTTAAATACGATGAGACAAATAATTTGGTATAAAATCTCATTAATTAGAGCAATAATTCTTGGAAGCTGTCAAAAAGAGAGAATGGAACAGGAATCTATTGCATGCTACTTGACAATGTTTTTTATTGAGAGCTAGAATAACAGCAAAAGGTATAGAAAAACAGCTTACTGACTTCTTCAATTGACTAGTTGAGAAAAATATATCAAGCTATACAGAGGTGGGTTTTTCCCGGTTCGCACTGGTTCTATAGAACCGGTAGTAAACCGGTGGTGACATCACGGAGCCGGTTCTGGCGGTGCCGGTCCGTGGACGCTGCCATCTTTTTGGGGGGATTTTTTGTTGGTTTTTGCTTCTGCGCATGCGCAGAAGCTGAGTTTTTGGCACTGCGCATGTGCCACTATCTTGTTTTTTGCTTATTTTTGCTTATTTTTGCTTATTTTTGCTTATTTTTGCTTCTGCGCATGCGCAGAAGGTGAGTTTTCGGCACTGTGCATGCACGTGCACATGTGTGAAGCATGCACGTGCCCGCATGGTACAGCCACATGGCACGCAATGTGCGCGCAGCCTGAAGCTGTATAATGAATACAGAACATTTATTTTAAGTATTTATGGAATAAACTGTGTGTATGCAAGTCTATGATTTTTCAGATTTTTAATAAAGTAATAAATAGACATTTGTTTTTGATTAAGCAGCATTATCTAAGTCATGAAACACAGATAGCACTTATAGCAATAGGACTTAGACTTATATATCGCTTCATAGTGCTTTACAGCCCTCTCTAATCGTTTTACAGAGTTCAGCATATTGCCCCCAACAATCTGGGTCCTCATTTTACCGACCTCAGAAAGATGGAAGGCTGAGTCAACCTTGAGCCGGTGAGATTTGAACAGCTGAACTGCAGCTAGCAGTCAGCTGAAGTAGCCTGCAGTGCTGCACTCTAACCACTGCGCCATCTCGGCTCAGTGCAGCTCGGGGGTCGCATAACTAGATATTGATGATAAAGAAAATATTTATTTATAGTTTAAAATTTGCCAGCAGATATTGAAAGGAAATATTTAACAATGGTCAATTATCAAATCAACCCACTAAGCTTTTCAAATAAGCTTAGTTTGTATTATATGGCTCAAGGAAAATCTTTGTATTTTATAATGTTGAATGATTGACAAAGTTTTTACATCATATATTAAAAATTCTATAATCATAGGAAAACTCATTGAAAGCTTAGGATACTTCACGTTATGTCTGCAAGAATATGTTAGTGTACTTTGTAAAACACTTATTTAAATTCTTTCACTGGGTGCCACTGGATACATTTCTTTTTCAGCGTGATTGTGAGCATTTAAAGATGACTGTCATGTGTAGCTTATCCATTCACAATATGTTGCTACAATGGATGTGATCAGTTGCAAAATACTCATTTATCAGAAAGTAGAACAGACAGTTTGCTCCTGGCCTCCCTTTCTAGCACCCTAATACTGCTTTTTATTCTGGGTACTTTTAAAGTACTGGACGTCATCACTATTTTTAATTGCTAAGAATGCTTGTGGGGAAGATGGTGTTGTAAAGGAATGTTTTCATAATTAAATGAGGAAGGGAGAACAAGATTACCTTTATTTTCTGGATAAAATCATAGTTGTGCTATTATGTTCACCTTCATCTTTTTTTTTAATTTAAAACATAGCTAATTGGCTTTATGCTATTTTTTTCCCAAAGAACATCTCTAAATTAATTAGTTACCAATAGAAGATAATATTTGTAGCTCAAGGTTGAACTATGAGGTCCTTGATGCTCTATTAGCAAGGAAACAATCAAGCTCAGAGAGTACCAAGGACTGCACAACTAATTATTTTTCTCCTTCTTCTGTGAGGGAAAGGTTTTATTACAAATTTTTAAAAAGTTAAGATGGAAACTGCAGGGGTGTTTGTTAACTCTTAAGTCAGTAAGAGACAGAATTAAAGCATTAATTAAAGCTGCCAGATGAGAGGTAATTTATAATATACAATCCAAAAGTAATTGATACACGGTGTCTATGCAATAGATCCTCAAATGTGCAGCACTGTTTGCTGGCCTAAGTCTTCCTAAATTTATTTTCTTCAGCAGTAATGCACATGGCTGAATTTTGACAAGCTTCACTTCTTCTCCACAGTGAGAGCTGGACAAGGAGGTATTTATCGTTTTGGATTGTGCATTAGATAGACTTTGATCTTTTAACATTCTAAACAGCACCAAGAACTCCTGCCCTATAATTCAATCAAAGGTGAATGTCAGCACTTTGTAAATCCATTTCATAAGCTCCCAACTGTGGCTTAAATTGCCCAAATGTCCTCTATTTCAGAAGCTACAGTAAGGCAAGACAAATCTTGAGGCCAGGCCTATGCTGTTAAATAAAAAGATGAGGGTAAATGTCAACCTAATACACCCCTCTAGCAGCTGTTAGCCTTCTCAAAATTCAAGCAGTCATAAGAAAAGCTTTTGGCCCAAATTAATTCTGGCTAAGGGCAGGGTTTGTGGCACTTAAGAGTAGCATTGGGAGGGGGTTAATAATAATAATTTTATATAATAATAAGCATTGGGAGGGTTTTTAATTGTGGAGACAAAGGAGAATTGAGTGGGTCAGGGCACAAACTGAACTGAATCATGTTTTTCTAAAACATTCCCACTTAAAAATAATAAATAGATTTACCTGATAATTTTAAACTCTGCTTATTACTTAAAGTCGGGAACAACAGAGAAAAGGGATTAGAGTTGTGTAAAAGTATTAGGGAATTATGCACATTAGGATTCCTCACACTCACACATTAGGATTCGTCACACACCCCAACCCTATGACAACTATTCTTGACAAATGTATCTTTTCTTTTATGTACACTGAGAGCATATGCACCAAAGACAAATTCCTTGTGTGTCCAATCACACTTGGCCAATAAAGAATTCTATTCTATTCTATTCTAAAACTGACAAAGATTCCTTTGTCTCCTCAAGCATTATAGTTACGGGGGGGGGGGGGGTTTGCAATCTAGTGTTTACACTTTTATTTTTATGCCTCAGACACTCACTAACATATTTCTGGAAATAATTCAGAAAAAGGGTTTCGGACTTTACAAGAGCACAGCATAATTTTGCCCCTGCTTTAAAGAATGTTGTCATTAAAACACCATGTCTTTAATGTGACTCTTTTGTCAACCTTGTGTGAATAATGTTTTAATAAATAGCCGAGCGTTGCTGTGGTGATGCTTTTGAAGGACTCAAAGCAATTCTTTTAAAACATTTTTGAAGGATACATAGCCCTGAACCATACACAGACACACACATACCTCTAGACATCACCCTCAGATACAAAAATCTATGTTGCTTATAATACTGTGTTGGTTTAGGAATAACTTGGATTCATACCCATTAATCCCCAGAGATATGTGGCACCAAGAAAACTGGTTGGCTGGGTTTTCCCCTGACACTAAGATGACAGGAGCTGGTATTTTTCTTCAAAATGTCCCAGCTTACACTAAATCACAAAAGATCCCTGCAATCACCCGACAACAACTGACAGCTTTTAGCAGGGTAAAGAATGAGAAAGAAATCATGACAATCAAACTCTCACACTGGATAAAATAATTTCAGTGTAATTGATTTCTGCCTTCACCACTTCACCCAGATTCTCTCAACACTGAAATAATCCCAGCCTAAAGTTTTTCTCTGTTAAGTGTAACAGCATCCAATTCTCTTGGTCTTCTGTACTATTCTTGAAGATAAGGTTTTCCTCCGATCTTGTGAAGAACCTGGGCAGATCAGTGGCAAAGATTAATTCATTTTATTTTTTGTTCCCATTCTTGCTTCTATGGTCATCCTTACAGAGAATACCAAATATACGGTAGATTCCCACCCCTCCAAAGATTTGAGAGAGAGAGTAAAGGAAGCCAATATAGGCAAAAATAAGGTCTAACTTGAGATCCACCATTTTGTGTGTGTTTACCAGTTCTTAATAATCAGGAAATGTCCCTTTATATTCAGCCCGAATCTCCTTTTTTATTTTCAACACATTGGTCCTTGTCCTGTCATCAGTTTAAATGTAGAACAGGTCTGCCCTCTTATACATGACAGTCTTTTAGATAGTCATTGGTTTATTAGAGGAGCAATTGAGCTCTAGGTTTAGGTACAAGATTTGTACAGAAATTAATATTATGTCAACTGGTCCCTTTGGCTGATGCTTCATTTAGAATGTATTAGGACCCCATTAAACAGAGGCCCTTGGATGTGCCCCGCTTCTGTAAGTGAAAGGAATAACTTTTAAAATGACAACTAAAAGTATGAAATGGAGAGAACTTAATTGCAGCATGATATGGTGATATATTTGAAACATAATCTCTTTACCTATGAGATAGAGATATACCACAACAGATGCCATATATGGTCACATGAGTGATTTGGGGGTTTCAGTTCTGGAATTTCAAACCCTGGATGCCCATTAGATGAAAGTAAAGAGTTACAAAACATTCTCTTTGCCGCTCTCTAATCATTGTCTGGATTTTTACATCTGAGATCTAGTATCCTTATGTCACATATATCAGCCTTTGCATTAGATGTGCTTAATAAATGACAAAGAATAACTGCAAAATTTAGATTTGAATATTAAATGCATTTTCCCTCTCCTTCCTGGAGCATTCAAAAACTGTACTGCCCTATCCCCTCATCCCAATGGACCTTGTCTCTGGAGCTTTTCCTTGGGTTGTTCACGGACAGACTCTCTGAGAATAGGCTCTCTTTTTGCAAACAATCAGAAGTCATTTCTGGGTTAGAGATGAACAATACATATGCTCTTGATAGGTTGCAATCTAAGGATGCACTTTAGGCTAAAGCTGGTCTAATAAAACCCTCTAACATTCTGACACTTCAACAGATGTTCATTTCATCAACAAGAAAAGCTTTGTACGTTTTTGGCAGTTTATACCAGATACTCCACTCCCACTTGCTATTTGGAGTGTGTATGGGGCATTGAGAGCTTTCTTGTACTTCCTTTGTTTAATTCAAGGACAGCAAAGCTAATTTATGGCACCCCTTTAAAAATATTTTTTATCTTTATTGGCCACTCCATGAGGATAACATAAAATGGAGAGTAATTTGTTTCTAGGCAGTAGCAACAACAGCAAGTGCCTGAACTGATAGGGTTGAGTGCTATGATGAGGCATTTAACGATCTCTAGTGATCATCATGAATAAAGTCCATTTAAAGCTAAAGCAAACATTACCGTCCACTGCAATCTTGTGCCTAACAATGCACACACAAATGAAACTGAAGTCAGCAGACATCTGGTGTGACATATTGCAGGACAGTAGTCATAACAGAAAATGATGAATATAAGGAGAAACCACACAACTGTCTCATTCCTTTCTGTGACAGGAGATTATCTGTAACGGCATACAAATTATTATTATTTTTTCATGAAAATTAATCAACAAATTTATAGGTGTACCTATAAAAGTCTCTGGGTTTTTGACAAATCCTTTCAGTTCCCACTCAGAAGGCTGAGAGCTAAACTAAGCTCCAGATTTTGTTGACAGGATGAACACAGTTACAGTATGTAATCTTCTGTGACCAAAGATTCAGCTTGTACTGAGCCACATTTAAAAAGCCAAATGCTAAAACACTGAATGAAACCCAATTAACATTAGTCTTGCTAGCCCAAGAAGAGATTGGATAGGCTGATGAGATGATAAATCTCAATGGCTAGCTTCCATCATACCATTTGACCTTGTTAATATATTGAATAGAAGCTGCAACACTATCATTCCAGAAGCACTGAGTCTCTAAAATTTCTGAATCCCTACAAAAGACTCTGGAGCAATTTGGTGTCACCTGATTTTATCTTTTGTTGTGTAATAGTTTCCCTTCTTTTGACAGTGTGAGTTCTAGTCCTACCAGGGGTGGGTTCCTCCCGGTTTGTGCTGGTTCGCCCGAACCGGTAGCAACCCGCTGGTGACATCACGATGACGGCACCAACCCGGTTAGGTCAGTGCCAGTCCGTGGGTGCCACCATCTTTTTTAAAAAAATGTTTTTGAATTTTTTTTTTAAAAAAATCTTCTTCTGACCATGCGCAGAAGCTGAGTTTCTGGCACTGTGCATGCGGTCACCATCTTGTTTTTGGCTTTTTTCAGGTTTTTGGGCACTGCGCATGCGCATGCACTCAAAGCATGCACACGTACACGCGGCGTGGGAGGAAGCGAACAGGCAGTGAGGTAAGTTAGAACCCACCCCTGAGTCCTACCTTAGGCATGAAAACTGGCTGGATGAATTTGGGTCAAACACACTCTCTCTCTCAACATACTCACCTCACAGGATTGTTGTTGTGGAAAAAATAGGAGGAGGAAAGAGTATCTAGGCATGTTTACTATCATGAATTATTTATAAAAATAAATAATAAAAGTGGCATATGCTTTGATTCTCACAGCACCTTTACTGCTCTACAAATAGGCAGGGGAGCAAGTCTACATTTGCCTATTTCTGAGGTATTGTATTTTTTTTTTTGCCTTTTAAGAAAAAAGATCGGAAATAAGAAGCAACAACAACAAAAATATTTCACACACACACACACACACACACACACACACACACACACACACACAAACACACGTTATTTGGCAGCACATCTTGCAAAAGCAACTCTGGGCAGCTAATACATGATTACATATGTAAGGTTATATACATTAATCTAAGTGTGTAAACAACTTGTTCATAAGTCACAATCAGCATCAAATCTTCAATCCACTGAGTGATTGGGATAATTAATTGATCTTTCCAGTATTGAAGGACTCACATCTTAGCATTAAGAATGGCAGAGAGAACCAGTTGTCTAGTCTCAATTTTCATGTAATACATATGTAGTTTCAAAGAATAAGTTCATATAATAATATTAAATCTTGTTTCAAATTAGTATACATCATTACTTTTTTCTAAACTACTGTAACTAGGACTTTCCAACAAAATGATTTACTCATTTCTTCTTTACAAATGCAATGGGGTCCAAAATGTCCCAAATACTATTTTTGTTGACACTCTGAGATGTTTACAATACTAGCGTTAAGAGTTTTCCATAGTTCAGACAAAACATGGAGCTCCAGTCCTTTATTCTATTTATATTAAAAATTAAAATTTGCATATAAAAATGATAACAGGGATTTTTAAGAATTGTGAGGAATTACATCTTAGAGGATTTAGTGATCACTTCTAATAATGCAGGTATTACTGAAGCTGAAAATGCCAATGCTCCAAATGAAGATGTTAATAAATGTTGCAGCTGTAGCTGTAATTAGTAATTACATATTTTTCAAAGGTATTTTCAAAATTGAAGAATCTTATAGAAATTTATGAAATACAGACCTACTTTTGTAAAATAATTTTGGAGGATAGATCGACAGACAGACAGACAGACAGACATGCTTCAGCGATGGCTTGCTCCCGGTTCAGCCCAGTTCTGTGAACTGGTAGTACCGACGCGGAAGCCTCTGACCGCCCACCCGGGACGCTTCTGCACATGCGCAGAAGCGTAATGTGCGCGCACGAACCGGTAGCAACGGGTTTTAGAACCCACTACTGACATGCTTGATAATATGATCAGTTGAAGCTTTGTCAACAAAAACATCCATAAACAGCTTTGCAAACTCTTAATTCAAAAGGTTTGAGAGATACAAATGTATATAAATGAATGGCATTAAAATTAGCTGCAGTAAAAGTAATGACCAAGACATTGTGCCAACCAAGATGCATCAAGAAATTATATCCTTGACTACACAAATCAAGGATAGATAATTTTCAAGATGTGGTCACTTAGGCCAGATACTCCCACAAGGACCTCTCTGCCTTCTAAGCAATAAAATATCACATAAGTAACTAATCTTTAACTGTCCACTCCATTCTTTCATATATTGGAAATAATCTTACAAGCTACTTTTATCTAAGATAAACATTATTGGTACTGATGGCATTCATTCTTTTTCTTTTCAGGACACAAATGTTACAATTTTATAAAAAGGTGAAACTAACTGATGAACGTATTGGATTGGGCTTGTGACTGGAGCAGCTGTTGGGAGGCAAGTATGATGCTTTATAGCTTGTTACATTACATTATCTTTATCCTTGTGGGCACTTTAGCCAGTCCTGATGAAGAGAAAATGTGACTGCATGTAAGAGGACCACCTTCTGCTTTATGTTCTTGTTTTGCTAAACAACAACAACAACAAAATAGACCATAATTTAACTTTCCTGGTGCCACAAGCTTTGCAACCCACTCAAAGTTTTGGAAACTGAACTGCAAAAAAAATATGTATATGATAGAAGGTATTATATGTATTTATTTATTTTATATCGATGATAATTCAGGAAGATTGTATTTGTATACTCAGAGAAAATCTTTAAAGACATATCCCCAAGCAATTTGAAAATCAGTAAGAAATGATCAATAGATGCCTTCCAGATATTTCGTAAGGAAAAAAATGGTGTGTGTGTTCGCGCGGGCGCGGGCGCGCACACACGTTTTAAATGAAGACTTTGATATTTGAGTAATATTGCTTCATTTAATTTTGGTTAAATACCCAAAACTGAATGAAAAGTACATATTTACTTTGATGTGAAAATCAAGTGGGCTATTGTGAATTTAGAGCTAGATTGTAGCCTAATCCGGTTACTTTGAATGGTTTTTCAAAACAGAGAATGCTTTCCCCACTGCTAAAGGAAAATTGTAGAATTCCACAGGGTTTTTTTAAATATATTTGCTTCTCAAAGGATACTTGGGTTCTCTGTTAAAGCCTGAAAAACAAACAAACCAGAAAATAAGGTTATATTTCTATAAAATAATTATAAAAATTACTACTTATTATAGTTAATCTATTATATAATTATTTATTATAAATAGCTATTATAATAAATAACTATTTATTATAATAAAAATATTTAGTATAGCAATCCCAAGTAAAAACTGGAGAACTCAGAAATGTGGCTCCATTATACATCCTACAGATGGAGGAAAAGGAGTCAGACCGCTGAAAGTGGTGTCATCAGAGGTGGGTTCCTGCCAGTTCGGACCGGTTCTATAGAACCGGTAGCGGGAATTCCCCCCACTCGCCGAACCGGCAGCGATGGCCGGCGGGACACGCCCCCGAACCAGCTCTCTTGGCGGCGCCTACGGGGGCGCCATCTTGTTTTTCGCTTCTGCGCATGCGCAGAAGCTGGGTTTTTAGCACTGCACATGCATGCGCATGTGAAGCACGCAGTGCGTGAGGAAGCGAACCGGCAGTGAGGGAAGACAGAACTCACCCCTGGGTGTCATGACATCATAACGCATGCCTTCCCCCTTTTTAACATGTGTCATATTACATGCCTGCTCAGTGCAGAGTTTATAGCAGAACCTCACAATCTTTTTTTTTGTCAATCTGATGATTCCCACCTACTGTATCCCACCCACTATCATAGTGTCCTAGGGAAACTAGATCCCTTCCATGAGTGCATATACAGCAGTCCTGCAGCTGATCACAATGAGATTTTTTTCTTTGAAGGTCCAGTCATGGCAACCACCTCTCTTGTATTCTCATTCTTATTTCCTTCCCACTTCCTTCCCAGTTTTACCATCTTTCATGAAGAACAAAGCTGCAAGAGGAAGGGTCCAGCAGGTGATCTTACACTGTTTTTATGCATTGTGCTAGGCTTGCTACTTCTTAAAAGAGAGAAAAAGGTCTATATTTCTGGCAGAACATAGGACTTTTTCCTCTGCTTTCTTTTTATTTACTTGTGCAGAACTACCGTATAGAATGTGCACGCAAACCAAATCTTTTTTTAAATTGGATATTCTGATTTGAACTCATATAATGAAAGGAAGCCAGGAAAATAGTGAACAATTATATTTTCTCCCCATGCCCAAATGAAAATATAGACATCAAAAAGTGAAACCATGATAAGATCTTAGAACTCATTTATTCCTAACAATCTTCTTATAAAAAAATCATTTTACTTCTGGAAGCAAAATACCAAATGGCAGCTTGCTCTGAAAACAATTATAACTGAAGGATCATCAGTAAGTAAAATCTACTTCATGCCCTAATAAGACTGAGATGGTCTGTCCTCAATCACAGAGAAATTTTTTTTCATGTTCCATTAGAAGAACAAGAAGTATTCACTGCAGAATTAATGAGGCAATGATACTCCAAACTTAGGACTAAAGATTAATTATGTGCACACACAGCTATAGGTGATAAACAAAGGAATGGACCGGTCAACTTCATTTCAAAAGCAGCAGAGATAGGTCTATCAAGCATTCAAGAAAATCTTAGTTGATAAATTGACTGACAATGAATAATAATTCAGAATTAAGCATAATAATGCAACTTACTTTGAATAAAATGGAAATGTTAATAGTAAGCATCCTTATCACAACATTTATTATTGAGAGCTTCTTCAGTAGATAAGTAGATTTCTGATGCATTTTTATGTGGCAATATTTATTTGTATCCTACCTTTACTTATTTACAAATAATTGAAGGCAATGAACATGTCCATCATACTTTCCTTCTCCTGTTTTCTCCACAATAACAATCCCGTGAGATGGATTGGGCTGAGAGAGAGTAACTGGCCTAAAGTGACCCATGGCTGGTTTTCATGGCTAAGGTGGATCTTGAATTCAAGATCTTCCACTTTCTCATCTGGTGCTTAAATCACTGCACCAAACTGGTTCCTGTATAAATATGGAAGGACAATTACATGTTATGTGGAAATATATGTTAGAGCAGAAATTTAAGGGTCTGTAAAGTAAGAGAATATACTTCTACATGAGAATCCAAGACTAATGAAAATTCACCCAGGGCTACCGTATTGTTGCAACCTCACTAAAACCTATACTTTTAAATGAAACTTCAAGATGCTTTGAAATCACATGATCTAGGATGAAACACATAACTTTTACTAGGGTAAATTCTAAAAATAGATTAAGATTGAGGCTTACATTTTAGTAAACACATGGCATAGATCTTGCAATTAAGAGAAATACAGGTGGCACAAGGCAATCAAAAAAGACATGAAGGGAGTTTAAAATTCCTTCAGTTGGAAAATGTTCAGCACCCAAATAAACATTTGCAGCCTTAATTACTGTCACTTATTCATTTACCTTATATAGTACATGTATAATTAGTGTTAAACAGCTTTTCATGTAAAGAAATCACAGCACGCAGAAAGGGTGAGATGCAAGAGAAAAAAGGCATTTCCTTGCCCAAACACCCACCTGGCTGGCGGTTTAATTGTTTGATGACTGGCAGTGACAGTAGGGCTTCCATACATTCACAGGTTCCGGATGGTTTGCCATACCCGCTATTTTCTAATCACAATTCAGAAAGTGATATCCTTAATAGTCAATATTCAACAGAAATACACAAAGAGGGAAGATGCTAGGAAAGGGTGTCCTGATGATGGAAGAACTCTGCAGTTGTTTTGTTTACATCTGTAGCAAGGGCTCCATTTCTGACAGCATACATCATAAACTAGCACTTTGGGTTTTTTATCACAGAAGCAGTGGTGGGTTCCTACCGGTGCAGTCCACTCTATGGCACCGGTAGGAGGCGGCTGGTGATGTCACGAAGAGGTTACCGACCCATTGCGGACGGTTGCCGGTCCCTAGGAGCCGCCATCTTTTTTTTCAGAATTTCTGGGCTTTTTTTTCTTCCTGCACATGTGCAGAAGCAAAATCTTGCAAGGGGACGCGCGTGCACGCGTGTGCGTCCCCTCACGAGCTTCCGGCATGATTTTGCTTCCATGCATGCATGGAAGCAAAATCGTGTGAGGGGGCACGCATGCGTGAGAGGGCACATGTGCGTAGTGATCGCACATGCACGAAATGTGGTGATGTGCACGCAGCACACCAGTAGCAAGGTAAGAGAGCAACCCGCCCCTGCACAGAAGGTATATTTGGTAGATATTGATCTCCAGCTTCCTCTTTCCACCATTTATTCAAGAAGGATAGTGATTAATATTTATATATATTTATATGTTAGGGTGCAGGTATATACATATGTGTGTATGGTATACCCATTTTTAGAGCAGGCAACAGAATTTCATTTTTAATGTGTGCCAGAGTGCCCACAGAAAAAAATGACAATAAAGGTTATCTTGTCGCCTCGCCTCGCCTCGCCTCTTCTTTTCTTTCAGGTGCTGTATACAGCTATGGATATCAGTGGAAAGAAATCAGTATCCATTGAGATAAATATGCTACAGGTAGTCCTTGACTTATGATCATTCATTTAGTGACTGCTTGAACTTATAGCGGCACTGAAAAATGTGGCTTATAATCATTTTGCAACACCCTATGGTTATGGGATCAAAATTTGGATGTTTGGCAACTAGCATATACTGTATTTACAATGGTTGCAGTGTCCCAGGGTCATGGGATCATCTTTTGTGACCTTCTGACAAGCAAAGTCAATGGGGAAACCAGATTCACTTAACAAACTTGTTACTAATTTAACAACTGCAGTGATTCATTTAACAATTATGGCAAGATGGTAGTAAAAAGGGGCAGAACTTGTTTAATAATAAAATTTGAGTCATAAATCAAGAACTACCTCTACCAGATTTATCCCAATGGGTAGTGATTTCTTTCCACTGATATCCACAGTTAGTCCCATAGAGAAAAAAGAATATAATTTCCCTATTCTTTTATCATGTCCCAGACTGATTAGAACACAAAGCATCATCACCTCTCTCTTTCTCTTACTTTTATTCTGGAAACCATGTTGCTATTTATCTCAGGATAAACAGCACTAGCAATAGCACTTAGACTTATATACCACTTCACAGTGCTTTTACAGCCCTCTCTAAGCAGTTTACACAGTCAACATATTGCCCCCCTCATTTTACCTTGGAAGGATGGAAGGCTGAGGTCAACCTTCAGCCTGGTGAGCCAAATTGCAGGCAGCCAGCAGTCAGCAGAAGTATCCTGCAGTACTGCACTCTAACCACTGCACGAGGTAAGTTCTAACTTACCTCACTGCTGGTTCGGTTCCTCCTGAGCCACATGGCCTCGCTGCGCATGCGCAGTGCCAAAAATTCACAAAAAATTCCAAAAAAAAGAGAGCTGAAAACAAGATGGTGGCGCATGCACAGTGCCGGGAACTCGGCTTATGCGCATGCGCATAAGGAAAAAAACCTTTTAAAAATCTTAAAAATGTTTTTTTCAAAAAAATAAATCCCAAAAAATGATGGCGGTGTCCATGGACCGGCACCGACAGAACCGGCTCTGTAATGTCACCAGCAGTTTGCTACCGGTTCTATAGAACCGGTGCGAACCGGGAGGAACCCACCTCTGGTATTGATGTTTTCCAATACAAACGATCAATGCAGAAAACAACAATGTTGGACAACCAGGAAGAAACCTGAACTGTGAGCCTGACAATAAGATGGAGTCAGCTGAGAGCCACATTCAAGCAAAGGAGCAACAGTCTATAATCTGAACTAAATAGTGAAGCTTATTACCAAGTGATTCTGGAAGCCATAGTTTGAGAACTGTGGAATTGAGTTTTGGTACTCTAAGGATGATTCTGACTAAAGCCAATAAAGAACTTGAGCTTCCTGTCCCAGATCTGGCATGTTGGGTTAGGGTTCCAAATGCCTGGTTCAGAATCACATTAGTATATGCAGCTACAAAATTTATTACATCCCAATAGTGTTATATGCTAGATATTTCAAGAGACCCAAGTTTGAACAGCAAAAACTAGTCCTTAAAAAAACATTCCCCATTCCCCAGAAACTAAATCAAACAGGTCTACCTGTTTCCTTGTCTGAAAATCACGAATCCCCTTTCATAATTTGTGGATAAATTGTATCAAGTCAGTTGCCAATGAAAAGTTTTGCAAACTTGCAGAATCATAACTGATACTAGATAGAGACAGAGAGAAAGAAATGCTGCTAAATTATAGTTCCCAGCATATCTTACCATATCTTACCAACCTCACAGAGATTGCTGAGAGCTAAAGTTTGGCAACATCAGGAAAGTTACAGATTTTATATCCCTGTCAGAGAGAAGGGTCATAAACATGAGAATCCACAAGACAATTTGAGCCAAATTACAAAAAGGTATAATCAAACAAATGCTACAACTTATGTGCTTTTCAGTAGCGGGTTCTAAAACCCTTTGCTACTGGTTTGCGCATGCGCGACGCATCCCGGGCAGGTGGATGGAGCGTCTAGGGTGGGTGGGCGGAGCTTCCCACCACTGGCGCTACCAGTTCTTAGAACCGGGCCGAACCGGGAGCAACCCACCGCTAGTGCTTTTGTCAAACAAATGACAACATTACATAATTATAGGCATGTCATCATGTTTGTATGCAGGTTCCACTAGTCATAAATAATTAATATAAAACATACCTGGTTTCTCTGTACAGTAGAACCTCTGGTCACGAATGCTTCTGACCACGATCAAATCGGGTTCCGACCAAAAAATCCACAAAATTTTTGAATCTGGTCTTGAACACATACTCGGGTGGCGATCAAACACAGCCGTGGCCAATTTCCCCTTCCGTGCCATTTTTTTGTAAGCGCCAAATTTCCTGTTGTTTGTTTAAAAACAACAGCGACCCCATTTGGCCGCTGTATTAAGTTCGGGTCACGACCAAATCGGGTTGCAACCAAAATTATGGAACAATTATGGTCGTGACCAGAAGTTCTACTGTACAATGCTGTGCTTCCACACTACTGCTTCTTTAATCCTATATTTCTTCAAGAAAATGAATATTTCTGCAACTACACATTTTTTCAGCGTTTCATTCCCCCAATTTTAGTCATATATACCATAAAACCTTGCCCTTAAAAATAGATTAGTTATAGTTGCTCAACAAATGGACATTGTGTTAATACACAACTGGAATATGCTAACAGCTGCTCAGATCCACAGAGATATATTCTAGGTCACTGCTTTGAACTTTATTCTACATATCTGTATCATCAAGCTCACTCAGTGGATCAAACACTGATAAGCACTAGAAATGCAGCATGAGAGAGAGATTGTAGGAAGCAGAAGTACTGAAATCTTTGTTGCCATGACAACAAACTCCTAATTCCATTTCCAAAGGGAAACCATTTCCTAGATGAAAAAAACAAAACAAAACAAAATCCCTGCATCTCCAAACAAAATTGCACACATTTTGGGGGATCAATGGACCTTAAGAGGGAAACTACAGACATCAAGATCACACACACACACACACACACACACACACACACACACACACACACACACACACACGTGTGTGTGTGTGTGTGTGTGATCTTGATGTCTGTAGTTTACACATATACACATATATACTGTATATACACATACACACACATATATATATATACATATACATACGCAAACACATACACACACGCACACGCACATATATATATAAAACATTTTTACTGATAAAGAAATAAAGGGAGACTAGTATAGATTTATTTCTTTATCAGTAAAAATGTAATATATATATAGAAAAATGGTTTGTCGTGAAAGCGACCGCCTGCATGGCCCCTGGATTGGGGCCGAAAGGCAAAAGGAAGCATCACTTCACATGTCTAGGAGCTGCACATTTAGAGATGATATCAATTTATAATACTCTAGCTAAGTGTGATTGTTGTAAAATCTCAGTTTATTCATGAAGACAAAATTAGAGAAATTTAAAAAAAAATCAGTCTTCTTTGTTTTTCTAAAGCTGTTTGCCATTTTCACTGTGACCTTTCAATGGTTAAAACTGTCAGAATAATGGCTAAAAATAACAGATGGTGCATATGTTCTGCTGAAGTGGTGCAGTGGTTAAATGCAGCCATTGCAGGCTGACTGCTAGTTCAACAGTTCAGCTGTTCAAATCTCACTAGGCTCAAGGTTGACTCAGCCTTCCATCCTTCCGAGGTCGGTAAAATGAGGACCCAGATTGTTGGGGGCAATATGCTGAACTCTGTAAACCGCTTAGAGAGTGCTGTAAAGCACTATGAAGCGGTATATAAGAAAAGTGCTATTGCTATTGCTATTCAACATGTAGTCCATTTGAGAAAAATGTAGTCCGGAACAATTTGCAATTTTACCCCATACCCCTCTGTGTGTAGGGGGGGATTTATTGTGGCGAGGGGGAAAACTTCAGTTGTTGGCTGTACCAAATAGCTGCCATTCATATGCTTAATGTAATTGTGTCATGTTTCATGTAATTGTGTAATTCATGTAATTGTGTCAAAGCAGTAAAAGTATGCCAGGTTATATCTGCAGTTTTATCTTTGGGAAAAATGCCAGATTTAAACTTTACAGAGGTTACAGATGAAAAGGGAGGAGAAGGAGTTAAGAACTATATAAAGTTATTCTTCATTTAAATGACTCTGATGAAAAGACAGAAGATATTTAAAAAGAGAAATTATCAGGTCCAAATGCTATTATAGGAGAATGTTAAATTATTCATATTTGATAAGGACTTTAATTTGGCTAATAAGGTCCTTCATATGAATATCCTCTCAATCTCTCTCAATCTCTCACCCCCACCTCGAATATTTCAAATCAGTTCTCTTTTCAAATTATCTTTCCCGAAACTTTCTAAAATTCCTCTTTAGCAGTTTAGGACAGTAAATACAGGGTTCTTATTAATATTTTAGTCCTGCTTAACCTCATGCACACTGTCACTTTGTCTTGTTTTGCCTTACTCTTTTGTTCATCTGTGCCAACCAGGCTAATTCACACATTGGCTTATGATAGCCAATAGATATTCTAGAGTGTTTCCCAACCTTGGCAACTTGAAGATGTCTGGACTTCAACTCCCAGAATTCCCCAGCCAGCAAATGCTGGCTGGGGAATTCTGGGAGTTGAAGTCCAGACATCTTCAAGTTGCCAAGGTTGGGAAACACTATCTAGCAGATACTTGTTAAATCCATTTATCTTTATGACACCTGAAAATAACCTCTAGAAACTATAATTTGTAGGTACTCCAGCTAATTACAAATAATTGGCTAAAGAAACTGAACATGTTACACACAAACCAGGCGAAATGTAATTTAAAGATAAAAATATTGGAAGCAAACATGAAGATAACATATGGAACTGAGGACATCTACTGACAGAGGGAAAGAATTCTTCCATTTATAAATCAGGTGGCTGGTGAGAGAAGAAACAATAAAGCTTTTTTGTAGTCATTTACTCCTTTCTCCCTTCATTTTTAATTAGTGGCATTTTAGATGTTGAAACATCATAGCCAGTAACCCAAGCTAGCAAGGTGAATATTGAGAAATGTATTTTAGTTCAGTGATATCTAAAGGCTCACAGAGGTTTTTTATGAATTTTCAGATGAGAAAACAATTTCAGAATTGAAAAAGTTCCCTGATTGTAAGTCTTGTGGGTTCTTGGGATTGATCAGAGAAGGTACAGCACACAAGAGCCTTCTCCTGAACCAGGCCATTTTTTTTCTTTTTATTTGTGGCATATCAAGATTGGAAAGATACAACTTTCTGAATGACATCGACTCTTTCAGTCAAATAATTATGCAATTGACATTCAGCTAATGCATACAAACAGAGTTTCTGTTCCCTGTTCCCTTTCAAATGTAATGAATTACTTTAGCAAGTAGGTGTAACTGCTCTACCATTTTGAGATTAACTATCTCTCTGCTTGTAGTAGTATTGCTTCTACTACTGACATTTGCCTACTCTAAGCTGAAGCCAGGTATGCAGCTTTATTAAATTCCCAGGAGAATTAATAAAAATTTTCACTTAAAACTTTGCTGGCAATCATTTGTACCTAGTGCTATCTTAAACTTCTTGTTGCCTTTGAATCTTCTTCTTTCACTAACATCTTCACTGGGTAGGCACATTCCACACCATGTTGTTCACCTACTTACATAGCAGTTTCTGTGCTGCTGATCTCTCTTTGGTGATTTTGAATCACCATGAATAAAGCACCTCCCACTCTGATTCCAAGACCAATCCCACAAAGTTCCTGCCAGCTTTTTAGCCCATTTCAACATTTCCCCCTCATATGTGTGGGTGTGAAATCTTATCCATTTGTTTGTTTGCCAAAGCTGATTTTCTATCCTCAGGCTATCAAGTTACCACAGATTATCACCAGAAATATAGTTTGCATATCTGGAACATTATGTGACAAGATTGCAGAAGTTTGCCTTCTCCATTCTGTCCTGGCAATTTCTATATGGGGATTCTGAGTCAGTCTGAAAGCAACTCTTGATCTCTGTGTTTCTACAATTTTAGTAGTGTTGGAGAGCTGAAATAAAGTTTTTCCAGCTTAGTTGTGAAACTGAAATCTCTATCAAGCTAAATTTTGGTTTCTTTTGCTTTCATTCTATTTCACATTGTAGGATAATGTTGCTTCATACCTCTTTCCATTTCCTAAACTTAATCTGTAAAGGAAAACAAGGTGGACTCTTGCTGCTCCCCTTAAATAGCCCAGAGGAAAGAAGTAGGGTTCAAATTGAGAAGAGTTTTATCAGTGGAGTCTATTTATTTATTTATTTATTTATTTATTTATTTATTTGTGAGATTTATATACCGCCTCACAGTGCAAGCACTCTCTAAGCGGTTTACACCAGGGGTGAAATCCTCCCGGTTCACTCTTACCTGTCGGTCGTCGCAGAGTCAATGGAGCCGGTGGCGGTCGCGGCACGGGGCTGCCCCTGCCTGCTTCCCCTGCCTGCCTGGACACCGCCATTTGAGTTCTTTTTCCCTCTGCGCATGCGCAAAGTGTTCTCCATGCACAGAGGGCAAACGAACTCAAATGGCGGCGTCCAGGCGGGCGGGGGAAGCAGGCGGGGGCAGCCCCGCGCTGCAACTGCCACCGGCTCCATCGGCTCTGCGACGACCAACAGGTAAGAGCGAACCGGGAGGAACTGAGGTGGCGCAGTGGTTAAAAGCAGCACTGCAAGTTCAGCTGACTGCTAGTTCAGCAGTTCAGCTGTTCAAATCTCACCGGCTCAAGGTTGACTCAGCCTTCCATCCTTCTGAGGTGGGTAAAATGAGGACCCAGATTGTAGGGCTGTAAAGCACTATGAAGCGGTATATAAGTCTAAGTGCTATTGCTATTGCTATTGCTATTTCACCCCTGGTTTACACCAGTAAGCAATGTATATTTATATTGCCCCCAACAATCTGGGTCCTCATTTTACCTACCTCGGAAGGATGGAAGGCTGAGTCAACCTTGAGCCGGTGAGATTTGAACAGCTGACCTGCGGATTACAGTCAGCTAAAGTGGCCTGCAGTACTGCCTCTAACCGCTGCGCCACCTCGGCTCGAGTCCTTGGTGCTCCCTGAGTTTAGCTGTTTTCCTGCAGACATTTCATTATCCAACTAAGTAACATCGTCAGGATCTAGAATCTAGTTGGGTAACAAAATGTCTGCAAGCAAACAACCAAACTCAGAAAACACCAAGGCCTACTCTACACAGTTCAACCATGAGCTACATGTATTCTTCAAATCACTATGATGTTTGAACTTTACTTTTTTTACTTTTTTACTTCTTGCCTCTTTAGATTGAGCAGGGATAAAGGGCTTCTTGTTACTGTAGGCATTATAACAGTAAGATATGAGGAAGTTATTTCCATTCATTGTATTCAACATTTCAAGTCAGTAGATATGAAGACAATCATGGATGTCTATTTCTGAGGGTCTGGAGAGGGAAAGCAGAAGCAGTGTGTTTTTATTTCATTTTTAACAGTGCAAACAGTGTAGGTGTGGGCAAATTGGCCCAATGCTTAGTATGGATTAGGGGTACCCATCTCCTCCCTGATTATTTGCACCCAGAGGAACAGCATCTTGGGAGCTGAAGTGTCATCCTATTTTCTGTTCCAAGGGGACTATGAAGTAGCAGGAAGCTATAAGCATAAAATGTTTATTTAATCATTTATGTTATGTTTATTTAATCATATTCAACATCTCTTGCTCAGAATGTTGCTCTTACTTATACCTTCTCCCCCTCTTCCTTTCAATCACTTTGAGAAATATTAGGCCTGGGTAAGACTTCATTTGAAGAAGAGCAACACTATTTACCTCATTGAGGCACTT
The DNA here is from genome assembly GCA_023053685.1 of Diadophis punctatus similis. Classification (NCBI taxonomy): domain Eukaryota; kingdom Metazoa; phylum Chordata; class Lepidosauria; order Squamata; family Dipsadidae; genus Diadophis; species Diadophis punctatus. The sequence goes on along the minus strand of JALIGW010000002.1, from coordinate 38,693,775 downwards.
ATGGCATCCTGCTGCATTGTGCAAAGTTTTTATTGATCAGAGGAATGTGTACAGGCATCATAAATTAAACAGGGCTAATACACACAGACAAGCCCAAAGAATCAATTTAAGAGTAAATGCTGCTGCATTGAATCCCATAAAATGGAGAGCCCTAATCTGAACAAAGCTATGGGCAAGTAAAATCATGAAAACAGAGAGGCTATGGTTGCCTATCTCATGTACCTCATGTTTATTTCAGGCCATTAAGTTTCTTGGCCATACAGGTCAACTAGTAGAGTAACACAGCCCTGCTTAACCAACAGATAGATTAGACCAATGGGATAAATCTAAACAAAACTTAATTGCATTAGGAGGTTTATAATACGCTTTGGAGACTGGTCATAAGTTACTTTTTTCAATGCCTTTGTAAATTTGACATTGTTAAACAAATGATTGTAAGTCAAGGACTACTGTAGCCCAAGGTCAACCAGCTGGCTTTGTACCTAAGGCAGAACTGGAACTCAGAGTTTCCTGATTTCTAGCCTAATGTCTTAACCACTACCGTAATAAAAAGTGCAATAATCCATTGGAAAAAACATTATTAATATAGTAAATAATTGGTGACAATTCAACTTTTACAGGATTTTTAGAAGACAAACAGCATTAAGGTAGACAGACTCAGAACAATGAGGGCTATGTGGTTAGAAGACCAGATTAGGAACAGATCATCATGGAGAAAATCTATGTGGTTGCTTACAGTTGACAACTTGATGGCACATAATCAGTCAATCACTGACTCTTTGAATAGTGGTTTCAAGAATCTTGTACAAGTAAAATGTTATTGTATGTTTGGACTAAGATATTGCTTGTTTAAGAGAAGCTATTCAATACAGACAGATACATACTTAAGTGAAAAGTCTAAAGGGTTTCTTTAAAACCTGACATCTTTAAAATATATTGGCACATTCCTAGAAGCCTGGCACTCTGACAAATTGGCCAGAAACATAGACATAAGCAACATCTATATACCATTCAGAAGAGACAATCAACAAGCCAAAAAGGGAACAAAAAGATCAGAACATCTCCTCACCAGCAATTAACACTCAGAGGAGCAGAGATTAACACAAAGATTAACATTAGACCAGAGGTGGGTTCCTGCCGGAGCTGTCCACTGCATAGCTCCTGTAGGGAGCGGCCGATTGCGCAATTTGTGCGCGACCGCTCCGGAGCCCTCTCTGCCCGTCCGTCGCGTGCGTCGCCATCTTTTTCGGTGAAATTTTGGGAGATTTTGCTTCTGCGTATGCATGGAAGCAAAATCGCGCCAAAATCTTGCGAGGGGACGCGCGTGAGACAGATTTTGCTTCCGCGCATGCACAGATGCAAAATTGTGCGAGGGGGCGCATGCATGTAGTGAGCGCGTGCACGCCCGAAATGTGGCGATGCAAGTGCAGGGCACCGGCACCGGTAAGGAAGCAACCCGCCCCTGCATTAGACCATCAAGAAGCAAACAATACCTCAGTCAAGGAACTGCCAAATTATCTAAAGGTAAACAGCCCAATCAAAGAACCATCAAACCACCACCTCCAACATTGGCCAATACAATATAAAATGAGAGCAAACCCCACTCCCTACTCGCACTGATGATGTTGCCTAGTTTGTGTAATGAAACATCTGAAAGAAAACAACCAAGTTCAGAGAGCACCAAGGACCCCTCATGTTATATTTATTTATTTATTTATTTATTTATTTATTTATTTATTTATTTATTTATTTATTTATTTATTTATTTATTTATTTATTTATTTATTTTGTTATTCTTATATGCCGCCCAACTCCCGAAGGACTCAGGGCGGCGTACAACAGGGAAAAATACAAGAATAATCAAAATACACATAATTAAAAAAACGAGTACAAATTTTTAAAAACAGTATTAAAACAACAACATCCATTCAACATCCTATATACTTGGGGGGTGATCTCAGGTGGATTAAGCTGTCCCCCCTACCTGCAGGAAAAGCCATGTTTTAACGGCTTTTCGGAAGGCCAGCAGAGTGGGGATGGTCCGGGTCTCTGGGGGTAGTTGGTTCCAGAGCACGGGGCCGGCCACAGAGAAGGCTCTCCCCCTAGGGCCCGCCAGCCGGCATTGCTTGGCCGACGGGACCTGGAGGAGGCCAACTCTGTGGGCCCTAACCGGTCGGAGGGAAGTATGAGGCAGAATGCGGTCCCGAAGATATCCTGGTCCTAAGCCATGAAGGGCTTTAAAGATGGTGATCAACACCTTGAATTGGACCCGGAGACCAATGGGCAACCAATGCAGCTGGCGGAGTATTGGTGTCACGTGGGTGTACCTTGGCACACCCACCACAGCACGCGCAGCCGCATTTTGCACCAGCTGAAGTCTCCGGATACTCTTCAAGGGTAGCCCCATGTAGAGAGCATTGCAGTAGTCCAGTCGTGAGGTGACAAGGGCATGAGTGACCGTGAGTAGAGCCTCCTTCTCCAAGTATGGCCGCAACTGGTGCACTAGGCGGACCTGTGCAAAGGCCCCCCTAGCCACAGCAGAAAGATGGTGGTCCAATTTTAGCTGTGGATCTAGGAGGACCCCCAAGTTGCGGACCTGGTCTGAGGGAGTCAGTTTCGCACCCTCAAAGACCAAGGAGGGGTAGTTGTCATGGTCCTTAGGAGGCAATATCCACAGCCACTCAGTCTTGTCGGGATTGAGTCTGAGTCTGTTCCTCCCCATCCAGATCTTAACGTCGTCCAGGCAACGGCACATTACATCAACTGCCTCCCTGAAGTCAGACGGGGTGGTGATGTACAGCTGGGTGTCGTCAGCGTACTGATGGAAACACACCCCATGTCTGCGAATGATCTCACCCAACGGTTTCATGTAGATATTAAACAGGATGTGTGAGAGAACCGACCCCTGAGGCACCCCACATGATAGGGGCCTAGGGGACGATCTCTGCCCTCCTGCCAACACCGACTGCATCCGATCGGCGAGATAAGAGGAGAACCACCGTAAAACGGTGCCTCCCACTCCCAACTCGCCGAGCCGATGCAGAAGGATACCATGGTCGATGGTATCGAAAGCCGCTGAGAGGTCAAGTAGCACCAGGATGGAGGAGTTTCCTCTATCCCGGGCCCGCCAGAGATCATCCATCAGGGCGACCAAGGCAGTTTCTGTACTGTAGCCGCGCCTGAAGCCCGACTGGTAAGGATCTAGATGGTCTGTTTCATCCAGGAGCTGCAGAAGCTGAGTCACCACCACCTTCTCCACAACTTTCCCTAAGAAAGGTAAGTTGGAGACTGGACGATAGTTTTTCAAATTAGCTGGATCCAGGGAAGGCTTCTTCAGGAGGGGTCGCACCACCACAGCTTTTAACGACTGCGGTACGGATCCCTCCCTCAAAGAAGCGGTGATCACCGCCTGGATCCAGCCGCGTGCCACCGACCTGCTGGCCGAGACCAGCCAGGAGGGGCATGGGTCCAATAAACAGGTGGAGGTACCCATAGCTCCCATAGCCCTGTCCACATCCTCGGGAGAAACAGGCCCAAACTCCTCCCATAATGATGGACTAGGACTTGCCCCCGTCAACTCTATGGACTCTGCCCTGCCAGAGTCCAAGTTTGACCGAATCTGAGCGACTTTATCAGACAGAAACTCAGCAAATTCCTCAGCTCTGCCTTGTAAGTGTTCCTCGCTCCCCCCTTTTCCAAGGAGGGAGCGAGTCACCCTAAACAAGGCGGCTGGATGAGAATCTGCGGACGCAATAAGAGCGGAAAGATAGGATCGTCTTTCCGCCCTTATCGCCACTAAATAAGATCTGATGTAAATTCTTAATAGTGTTCGGTCAGATTCGGCCCTCTTGGTCCTCCAGCGGCGCTCCAGATGTCTCTTTTGGCGTTTCATCTCCCGGAGCTCCTCGGTAAACCAGGGAGCTTTCCGGGATCCACTGCCACGGAGAGGTCGCTTAGGCGCAATTCGGTCTAGAGCCCCTGATGCTGCGGTGTTCCAAGCAGCCACCAGGGAGTCAGCCGAATTGTGTACCAGGGTTTCAGGTATTTCCCCATTATTATGTTCAAATCAGGGATAAGGAAATTTGAACTTTTGTTTTGGGACAAACTTTTATTCTTACCTCCTCTCATCAGCATCTATACATACAATAAAAGGCCTAATTCATCCAGGTATCTTACTTCCCCAATTCTCCAAGCCATATTAAGGGGCTGGGACAACCTGGGATGAATAGGCTCCAGCTCTTTCTGCCTAAAAGTTGCAAACTTCTTTGATGGATACATCTGTTCACCATTAATAAACCTGGAAAGATCTATGTCCATCCACCTGTTAAGTTCTATAATTTGAATACTTATATTTACTTTTACTTGAGTTGATAGTTGAGATAAATTTGTACCAGTTAGAATGAGGCAAACTTTATCCAATTCTCACATACCAGAAGCTATTATAAAATCAGTCGTCGTTATCGTCAGCCATTCAGTCATGTCCAACCCTCAGCCACTCTATGGATCAGCACTTTCCATGCCCCTCTGTCTTGCACCATCTCCTTCAGATCTGCCATGGTCATCCCCATGTCATCCTTTATAATGTCCAACCAACAGGTATTAGGGTGGCCCCTTCTCCTTTTTCTATAATTTTCAATTTTCGGTAATTTTGGAATTAATTATAAAATACAAACAGCTTCTCATGGGAAATAGATCATGTTTTGGTTTTTACAAGACATAATATAAATAAGCAATTATATTATTTCAAAAATTGGACACTAGATGACAACATTTAATAGAGGGGACCTGAAGAATGCCTACGCTTCCAGAACATATTGGGTTAGCAGAAACAGTTAGAGATAAGTGATTCTTTAGATAAGTAGGCCCTATGTCATATGGAGCTGTATAAATAATAAACAGCACCTTAATCTGTACTCTGAAGCTGTCTGGCAACCAATGCAGCATGTGCAACAGTGGTGACACATAGGCATGCTGACAAGATGCCCATTATTGAATGTGCTGCTGCATTTTGAAGTAGTTGTAGCTTTTGAGTGTCTTGAAAGGCACCCCCATATAGACCACATTGCAATAATCCAGTTCCGAGGTGACCAGGACATCAGTAACCATATGAACAGCCTCTCAATTAAGGACACAACTGGTACATCAGATGAACCTGTGCAAAGACACTCCTTGCCACAGCTGCCACCTGTTCCTTAAACCGTAGCTAAAAAAGAATCTCCAAGTTGTGCACCAATCTTGAATGAGGAAGTACATGTGCATCAAAGAACAACATTAATAATATCCCTGATCTCATGTGCCAAACAGCCACAGCCACTCAGTCTTGGCAGATTTGCACTGAAGTCTGTTCCCTCTGATCCAGACCCAAGCAGCCTTGGGACAGTGAGCCAATACATCAACAGTTTTATCTGTGCAACTTAAAAGTTGAGATGTAAAGCTGAATATCATCAACATACTGGTGATACCAAACTATGAACTGGTGAATGACCTCACACAGTGATATCAAGCAGAAGAGAGAAGAATATTAAGCCTTGAACAACCCACACATAAGCAACTGTAAACACAATATCTCCTTTCCATCAATACTGTCTAGAACCGATTGCTGAGGAAGGACATGAACCATTGAAGCACAGTGACCAAGACTCAACTGCTTGGAACCATGAGAAGATTTTAAATGTTGAAGATATCTTGTGGGCACAGTTACAAATTGGTTGCTATGGTCGGTGTTCCAATCACAGTATTCTGATATGCTCCATAAGAAAATGTTAAGCTGCAGCCTTACACTATTTTATTCTCTAAAAATATATACAGAGACTAGTTTGGGCCCAAAGAACATGTTTGGAATATAAGTTATGTCTGAGACTGGCTTCCCATTCATCTTAATAGTACTAAAAATAATGACAATGAATCATGCCCTTCATCCACATAACAATGTTAACGGAATCTATTTACCAATGAAAATAGGTGGGCGTGGAATGTTGCAAGTATAGTAGATAGTCAAAGAAGAAAAAAGGCACCAGAAGAACATTTGAAGGGCAGCGAAGAAGATGCAGTGAAAGTTTGAAACTAATATATACCATGAAGGCTTACTGAGCACCAAAGAGACCAAGATAACCTGCAAGAAAGACCAAATAAAGAATAGAAAAGAGATATGGCAAGATAAAGTATTACATAGCCAGTACATTAAAAAAGCGGACAAAGCAGATAACAAGCTAACTGGCTAAAAGAGAAGTTGAAGAAATAGACCAAGGGTCTATTTCTGGATTATAATAATGAAAGAGAAGAGAGCACCAATAATAATAGGCGCCTTGGATGCAATTCCAAAACAACTGGAAAACCATCAGCATTGATAAAACCATCAGTCAATTACAAAAGGCAGATTTTTTTGAAACAGCTTACATCCTCTGATTGTACCTTTAACACCATCAAACAACAACATCTGCCTATCCCAGGTCCTTGGGAAGGACTCATAGGTGGATGAAAGGCCAAATCCAGCCTAAACATCTGGCTGACTGTGCAGTGTACCATAACAACAACAATATAGTAGGGCAGTGATGGCGAACCTTTTTTTGCTCGGGTGCCAAAAGAGCGTGTGTGTGTGTCCACACCCATAATGCAGTGCCCTCCCCCCATGCATGCACGCACAACCCCCTCACGCTGCCCCCCCCAAGCATACTCGCAGGGCTCACTGAAGCCTCCGGAGCCTGTGGATGGCGAAAAACGGATTCCAGCTGATTTTCGGCCTTCTGGAGGGAAGGGGGGAAGTCGTTTTCACCTTCCCCAGGCTATAGGAAAGCCTCCGGAGCCTGTGGATGGTGAAAACCGGACCCAACGGCCCAACCGGAAGTTGGAGCTGGAGCTGACATAGGGCAACACGTGCCCTCAGATATGGCTCCATGTGCCACCTGTGGCACGCATGCCATAGGTTCGCCATCACGGTAGTAGAGCATAAGGCTGGTAGGCACCAAAAAACTGGAACATAATTGCCTCCAGAGACCTCAATTGGAATTCAGCCTTTAAGCTTTACATGGGAAACCTGCAAGCCTTCTGAAATTGATGTAAATGTCTATTTCAATTTTTATACATAAAAAATAAAATTGGATTTTTAAAAAATTGTTATGCGTATCTAAACATTTTTCTTTCTGAAATGTGCATTATTTCCACATAAGCTGCAATTTGTAATTACTGTTTATTTTTCTTTTTAAGCACATACACACAAAAATGGGGGGTCCTAGTTTAGAAATTGAGATCCTCACATATTTATAGCCATTATAAAATCAATACTTTTGAAATTATAAAATACAAGCAGCTTCTCATAGATCATGTTTTGAAACATCAGTGTTAATGAGGAAGTGTGGAAGCCATGCTATACAGATTAACATACTGTAACTGAAGGTTATTGAAGAAAAGGAATATAAAATATTTGGGACATTTTTTTCTCTTATACTGTCCCATAAAATCATCAGTCCTGCTTAATATACATCAGAATATTTCTCGCAAATGTTGATTTGCTAAAATACATTAAATTTTGCTACTGTTGATGTAAAAGCTGTCCCAGACGAGTACCATGCTAGTATCCTCTTTGATATAAAGTGACTAGTGTGTTTTATTACAGCAATTGGCTGAATAAGCTTTCTCATGTTATCTGCTTATAATAGTAGCTACTCACTCCAATCATCAGGTGCTATTAATGCAAAAATAAGGCTTAGAAAATGCTGGGGAAAGGAAAAGCTACCAAAGATACAATTATGTCACCCAAAAAAGATGGCAAAGGAACATAAATCCATCAACCCTACTTGCTCATCATTTGAGCTGACCCCTAGTTTGAGGATTTTTCCTAAGGCCATCCCAGAGAGAGGTGTAATGTCAGAAGGGGGCACATGTAACCTCATTACTATAATATTATTCCTGCAACAAAAACTATAGCCAGCTAATCTACATCTTATGTGCAAAATAAAATCCCACGTGCCTTAAATTACTGGAGCAAGACCATTAACCTCTCACTTAAAAAGCTCTAGTAACACACAATTATGTTGATATAGTTAAGTTTAACCTAGCAATTAAACTTTAATGGCCAAGACATAGAGAAGTTCCTGGGGATTAATGGCAAATGAGTACAATTCACCTCAGGTCAGCAATTCTCCTCTGAACAGACTAGTCTTTGAAGAAGTTGCTGGTAGGGGCCATAGTTATTAGCCTCCCAAGAGTATGATAACTTGGCCTTTTCATCTATATTAGTGGGGAGAAGGAGAGCTGAAAAAAACTAATTCTAATGGTTCTATTTCAACCTATAAACACTTTATTAATATTTAGTACTGCAATCCACCAACTGAGTGACATATGCATATTACTTCAAAGAACTAAGCGAGGCCAGAAAGAATTGCCCTTGTGATCTTTGGTCAAAATTTGCCCCAGGAATCGTTCATTTGCTTTCCATTACATGTTTCAGGCAAGGGCAAGAGTGGAACAAAGAAGTCATGGAAGCATCAGGATGAAATTATTTTAACATCAACTGCAAGTTACTATTAAGAAATACATTCCATTATCCTCTAGAATCTATAATGATTACTGATGACTTTACTTATTTAAGCAGGAAGCTAGTAAAAAGTGGGTTTGTGTGACATACTTATCCATGATTAACTTAGCCATATTCAACTGCCTGGATTTGCATAATTCTAAACTAATTACTTAGGCTGGGTTCATACTACCTACTATCCAGTGGAGGGTTCTCAAAATTTTTACTACCACTCTGTGGGCGTGACTTATTTTGTGGGTGTGGCTTGCCGGCCATGTGACCGGGTGGGAGTGGCTTGCCGGCCATGTGACCGGGTAGGAGTGGCTTTGCAGTCATGTGACTGGGTGGGGGTTGCTTGGTGATCATGTGACTGGGGGGTCATGTGACTGGGTGGGCATGGCCAACTTGACGTCACTCACGTCAAGGGTTAGGGTTAGGGTGCCTGGACTCTCCTCGCCTCAAAGGCCTCAATGAGATACAATTTCCCTATCTATTTACTACTACTGAACATCCAAAATATACTATTTAATCCTATGTAATGTGTACATACATATTACACACAGGCACACAAAAATATACATTATCTACTATATATACTGTATGTGTATGTACACACACACGCCTCTTCTAAAACTATACACATTCAACCTTACCTACTGCATTTGGAAAAACGCACCCAGAGTCCACTTTAACTTTTTAAAAATCAAGGAACTTTCTTTCAAAGTTTTGCTACACTTTGATTTATGAAGGATCTGGATATTTTTGTTGCATTTTCTGTACCATTTCCTGGAATTCTTTTATTTAAAAATCCAGATTTTCATCAAATGTTTATCTCTGTGGAAAAGTGTAACTTATGCTACACAATGTTGATAGATTCTTGGAGAGGAGGTATCACCCTCCCATTCTCTACGGATGGTATGGATATGACAGGATTTTAGAGAACCTTCCTGCTAGCAAATGTGCTGCTTTTTGCAGTGAGAGCAGAGATCATAATGAAGTATCAGAAAACAAGTTAGTATTTCTCTGCCCTGCAGATCCCTTGTTCCGATGTCCAGGAAGTATTGTTTCACTTGTATGTTGGATGGGGATCTTTGAGACCAAAGATATAGGAATAGGAATTATATGCTTCTTTTTGCAAGATGCATTATTTACAAAAAAATAAAGCTATAACAATAACAAGTATGCCTCTAGAGTATTGGTTTAACAGACCCTTAGTTTAGTGACTTCAGATGCAGCAGACAAAATCTGCCTATGGAATTTATGCTTCTGCATAAAAATCCCTTATACCATTGGCTAAAAATGAAAAATTAACTTAAGAAAAATCCCACTTACCATTTGAATTTAACAGACATTTTGTTTTAACAGACAAGTCTTCTCCCCATTAGTCCATTAAACTGATATCTTACTACAACTTCCAGCCAGTTGTGCTCCCTAAAAGAAACAATTGCACCCCCATTGCCAGCCTTCCTTCCTTTCCTTCCTTCCTCTTTTTCCTTCTTTTCCTTTCTCCCACCTTCCTTTTCTTTTCATCTCCTTCCTTCCTTCCTCTTTTTCCTTCTTTCCCTTTCTCCCACCTTCCTTTTCTTTTCACCTCCTTCCTTTTTCCTTCTTTTCCTTTCTCCCACCTTCCTTTTCTTTTCATCTCCTTCCTTCCTTCCTCTTTTTCCTTCTTTTCCTTTCTCCCACCTTCCTTCTTTTCATCTGCTCCCTCCCTCCTTCCTTCCTTCATCTTTCTTTTTCCTTCTTTCCCTTTCTCCCACCTCCTTTTCTTTTCACCTCCTTCCTTTTTCCTTATTTTCCTTTCTCCCACCTTCCTTTTCTTTTCATCTCCTTCCTTCCTTCCTCTTTTTCCTTCTTTTCCTTTCTCCCACCTTCCTTCATCTGCTCCCTCCCTCCTTCATCTTTCTTTTTCCTTCTTTCCCTTTCTCCCACCTTCCTTTTCTTTTCAACTCCTTCCTTTTTCCTTCCCCCAATCATTAGGTAATTTTGACAGCCAATATTTGCAGGATCTTCCCTCCAAACCAGGGGTCTCCAACCTTGGCAACTTTAAGACTTGTGGACTTCAATTCCCAGAATTCCTCAGCCAGCTTTGCTGGCTGAGGAATTCTGGGAGTTGAAGTCCACAAGTCTTAAAGCTGCCAAAGTTGGAGACCCCTGCTCCAAACGAAGCAAGAAGGGGAGAGGAGCCCCCCCCCCAGGTTTATCCAGGAGAGGGGGAGAGAATCGCAAGGCTGAGCTGGACTCCAATTCAGGGAAGGCAGAACGGGTGATGATGGGAACTGCGCACTCTCCCCGCAAGGCAAGTGGAGCCCAGAGGCGCCCGGGGACCCCTCTTCGCCTGCAGGCGTTCCCCCCGCCCTCCAAGCCCCTCGCCTGCAGCCAGCACCACCCCAGCCAGGTGGGCCAGCAGCTGCGGCAGCCACGGGAGCCCCAGCGGCACAGGCGGAGCTCCTGCCGGATCGCTCGTTCGCTCTGGACTGCTGGGGCAGGAAAGCTCCAGAGTTGGGGCCTCCCTTCCCTTCCCCCTTTCCTAAATAATCCTTTCCTTGCCTTCCCTGCCGCCGGGGTAGTTCCATATCCCCAGTCCCATCCCCCCCCCACACCTCCCACGCCAGAAAAGCACAAGCGGTGGCAAGATAAGCGAGCATCTCTGGCTTCCTCTCCACCCCCAGCCCTTCGCCCCAGCACCTACAGCGTCTTTGGAAGAATACGGCTTCGTCTGGAGCTGCTCCCCTGCTGTTTATCCCTGCTGCCCCCGGGTGCGAGGGAGCAGGGCGGGCGAGAGGCAGCTGTATGTTCGGGCAGGGTGAGGGGGAGAATGGCTCATCTGGAGCTGCTCCCCTGCAGCTGAGGCAGTGGCTTGTCCCTGCTGCCCCCAGGTACGAGAGAGCTGCTCCAGATGAGCCATTCCCCCTCATTCCTGGCCTCTTTAAATCAAGGACTGCCCGCTACTGCTCTGGGGCGGGGGCGGGGGTGGGGGCGGGGGCGGGGGCGGCACTGAGCGCCCTGGGTGATTTAAAGACACTGCGGCTGCTGCTTTTGGAAGCGCAAAGCCGCCAGGGAACCTGCGCCCCCCGAGCACCAGCGTGGAAGGGACCCAGGGGTGAAATCCTCCCGGTTCGCCCGGGCCAGTCCTTCGGCGTATAGCCGATGGAACTGGCGGCGGTCGCGGAGCTTCTCCCGCCCGCTTTCCCGGCCCGGCTGACCACAATCATTCGGGTTATTTTTCTCTCTGTGCATGCGCGCGCATGTACAGAGGGAAAAATAACCGGAATGGCGGTGTTCAGCCGGGCCGGGAAAGCGGGCGGGAGAAGCTCCGCGCCACGACCACCGCCAGTTCCATCGGCTATACGCCGAAGGACTGGCCCGGGCGAACCGGGAGGATTTCACCCCTGAAGGGACCCCTTCCAAAGCCAGCGTCCTCCTCCTCATGCAAAGCGACCTGGCTTGCCGGCTCCTCCTCCTGCTGCTGCCGCTGCCAAGAGAGGCGGCGCCCGGGCCAGTCGCAACGCTTTTTGCCCTCTTTTCAGGCCGAAAAGCTGCCTAAATTTCAGGTTGGGGCATAGATGGATCGGAAAGGGGCGGTTGCGGTGCTTTATAAACTGGCCGCTGGCTGGCAGCAGAAAACAGTCCCAGCTTCCATCTTCGAAGGGCGCGTCCATGCTGTCTGCCCCCCCATGACTTAGAGTTTGCCCGCTGGTGCGAAATCCCACGGGGGAGTTTTGCGGAGGGCGTGGAACCGCTCACATGGGATGGCAGGTCGGGAGTCCTTAGCTGGACGGCGGAGAGAAGCTAGCCAGCCAGAAGGGAGAGAAATAAAACCTTCTACCGGAGTCTTGGCCCCTACTCAAGGCGGAGCGGCAAGGAGAGGCGGGGGGTGGGGGTGGGCTCCAGCAAGCTCCAGGGATGGGGTGGGGGGGCCCTAGCACGACCGCGACTTACCTGTAGGCAGGAGAAGGCAGCTCAGTTGCGGCGCAGGGCAGGCACCACGTGGGAACTGGGAAGGCAGCTTAGGCGGTGAGGAGTGAGTGAGTGGGCGGAAACAAGATGTAGGCACATGCGCAGTGCCGGAAATTTGGCTTCTGCGCATGCGCAGAAGAAAAACCCCCGAAAAATTCAAAAAATATTCAAAACAAAAAACATGCGGCGCCCAGGCACCGGCAACCGACTGCACCGGGCCTGTGACGTCACCAGCGGGCCGCTACCGGTGCGGTAGAGTGGACCGCACCGGTAGGAACCCACTACTGCTACTATCCCAGAATATAAATCACTGAGTAATGATTATTGAGTCCCACTCAGTTGGAGAAACGTTGGGTTATAGACTTTGGTAGCAGAGCTGATGGCACAGCTTCACTCCTGTTACTAGGAGCCGAGGTGGCGCAGCAGTTAGAGTGCAGTACTGCAGGCCACTTTAGCTGACTGTGATCAGCTGTTCAAATCTCACCGGCTCAAGGTTGACTCAGCCTTTCATCCTTCCGAGGTAGGTAAAATGAGGACCCAGATTGTTGGGGGCAATATAAATATACATTGCTTAATGGTGTAAACCGCTTAGAGAGTGCTTGCACTTAAGGTGGTATATAAGTCTCACAAATAAATAAATAAATAAATAAATAAATAAATAAAATAAATAAATAAATAAATACATACATACATACATACATACATACATACATACATACATACATACATACTGGCCAAATTATAAAGGGTTCTCTTTTTAGTGTATTCAATATTCTCTTGGCGAAACAGCCAAAGAACCATTTATTTAGTTTATTAAATTTATTTCCTGCCAATTTTGAGGCAACAGTTGTGTCTACTTTTTAACTTAGAGCAGAAGAAAATATACATAAAAATCTCCCCTTTTCTCACAATCCTATAAAAATGATCAAGCTAAAGGAGAGATTGTGGGAGACCTAAAGTCATCCATCTGAAAGAGGCTCCATGCTCAGAAAAAAAACCATTCACGACATAAGATGTATAAAAATAAAAAATAAAAAACCTTTATATTTAAAAAAAAGAGGCTGTTGAAATGAGCAGCCTAGAGATGGAAGAAACTCAGTCAAACATCTTTGCAGAATTCATTTGTAATAAGAAACTTCATGACTAATTGGAGAAAAAGCCCTGACTACAGCAATTTCCCCCCCCCCCCCCCCCTGATGTTTAGAGCTGGGAAGACCACTAACACAAACTGCCGGTGAAACATTCAACAAACTATCCCAAGCTAGTTCCTTTTTCTTTTTAAATCAGACAAGATAGCAGCTGAAGCATGAACATTTATTATTTCAATTTCAATTCCTACTCTATCTTTCAGCCCACAGGGTGCTTGAGGCAATTACCAGTGCAAAACAAAACATGAATAAAAATTGTAATAATTAATAATCCAACTCAATTGCACTGTAGAGGAAGTTGCCTGATCTCTTCCCTGGAGAGAGAGAGAGAGAGAGAGAGAGAGAGAGAGAGAGAGAGAGAGAGAGAGAGAGAGAGAGAGAGAGAGAGAGAGAGAGAGAGAATGAGTTGGAAGCTACTTGCAACTCCTGAGAGAAACCACATCATGGGAACAACACAGGAAACAACCCTTTCTACCTATTGAGATTAAAAAAAACCAGACTAACCCAGATCTTCACTAAAGTCATTGTTCTGCAAACATTTCACATCATCTTATTTGTTTATTATTACAATTTACATAGCCACTCATCTCATATTTATGATTCTGGGAAACTTACAAATATTGTTAAATAATTTCCTATTATCCATTTCTACTTGCCACCAAAAAGGAAGGAAGGAAGGAAGGAAGGAAGGAAGGCTGGCTTTAACAATAAGAACTATTTTAGGACATATCTTCTCCTTCACCACAGCACAATCATGCTACAATACAAATTTCTCTTGTTTTTCTTTGATTTTTCTTTGATACTGTTTCCAGACAAATATAATTAATCACTCATGAACTCGTAGAATTAGGGAGTATTGTTCCCTTTATTCCAATACAATTCAATGGGAGCTTCATGGTGTATAAAATTTGTTCAGTTTCACATCTTGAAGGTAAAGTCTAGTGATGATCCCATTTTCATCCTTGTCTCTCCCAGCCTTTGTGTTCCCCGGTAGTATTTGATTTTTTGAGTTCCTTTCATGCCATCATCTCATCTTATCCCACTCTATTTTTAACAGTAGTTCTCTGCAGCCTTTCATCAAGTTGGAGGAAAGCAGAACTCCACTCCACTATTATTTTCGTAATCAGAGGGGACATGTTTCACTTTATCTGCCAGTCTTCCTATATGTATCATTATTGCTTCACTTCCTCCCCTTGAAGTAGCTTCTTGTCCAACAGCTATTCTGTTTAGTGTGTCTGAAACTATAGAAGATCTGATTGGTTGCACAATCACAAGTTGTTTTTTTCTCCTTCAGTTTTGGCTCTGACTTTGTGCCTTCCTGTTTGTATCTTTATAGCACTTTAACTTGGAAGATGCCTAGCTGGGATATAGGAGGATGAGCAGACAAGAGCATACAGACAGAGTCCTGAGGCACAGGAAATGGTAGTAGTCTTCTACATTGGATAATGTTGTAGTTCTACTGTACTAAAGGGAGAGAGAGAGCAACAAACCAGAGCAGGCATAGATTTTTATAATTGCAATAGGACTAGGAACTGATAAAATACTGTAGAACAAGATAGGGATTGGCAGTGTGGATAGTAAATTTTACATGCTGGCATTGTAAGAATGGATGGGACTTTATAGACTTGACTGTATTTTAAGCCAATAATGTAAAAAGACTCTTTTAAACATCAGAGTGAGAGCACATCATCGAAAAGCTTTTGAGACAACCCTGATACTAACAACAAATCTTCAACTAATGTTTGTAAATAGATATTTAAATAAATACTTATTGGCATAATAATTTTTTTATGCCAAAGCAGAATAGTGAAGTGATCCTTTCCTATTTGAAATGGGTAGGGCTGAGGAGGCTTCTGCAAAAAAATCCTGGAAACTTTTTGCCATTCAACAATTTCTCATTATGTTTCTTCAAAGTATCTCAGTCCTCAGATTCAATTAGTTCTTTTTTTAATCTGCTTTGTTCCAATAAATACAGGTATACCAAGTAAAATGGAACTAATTGATCCAGGGCAAAGAAGAATATGGGTTTATACTGCTTCTTTATGGCTGAGCAGATTGTGTAAATCCAACCTCTGCTGTTTGTAAGCCGATTCTTAAAAGCTTTGCATATGATATGAAGCCAACCTATCTTGGTTTATTCAAGAATTGATGATTAATCAAATCATGGTGAGCCATGATGTTGGAATAAAGGCACGGCATTAGGGAATTTTGTACAAATCCTAATAGAAAACATTTAGGATTTAAAATTCATGTTTCTGGTTTCTTATAGCTATGTAATATTGATGAAAATAAAAATAAGAATGATCTTTACACTAATTAAAATCAAATTTTATTTCATTTCTCATTTTTCATTATATATAAATATATAACTACAATACCAGAAAACTTTCAATGTTGGGTTTTCTCTCACATAAAGTATGATTTTCAGGCAGAAAATCTATGGCATTTCTCCATTAGAGGGAGCCAGAATCTTTTACTCAAAACTATAAAGTAATATTCATCAACTTAATAAAATGAAATGAAAAGTAAAGTAAAATGAATAAAATTAAATCTTAATAATATGATTTCTGATCTTTCAATTAACTATAGGAGTGTAACTTTACAAAAGTACTTGAGAAAATACTGGACTTGGAGGCATTGTAGAAGTGGGAGACTTTTAAAACTTTTCAGGGAACAATTCTAATCAACAGCAACACTCAAGCAAATGTACAATCAAGTCTTATTGGTATAGGTCAACAAGTGCATGTTTTTCTAGACTTATTCCAAAATACTTAGTTTTTTTACTCATATAAGTTATACTTAAAGTATACTTTTTTACTCATATAAGTATACTTAAAGGTATATACTTACCTATATTTGATTTCAGTGCCACCTGATACCAAACTGATTCCAGCCAAATCTGGTAGGATGGGTAGAAATAATTGGGAAGAGACATTAATCTGGTCCTAAGCCACAAAGGGCTTTTAATTAATAACTGGTATCTTGAATTGCATCTGGAAGCACATCACCTTAGTCTGACTCATCTTTCATCCATTCCAAAGGCATCCAGATATAGTTGTACCTGGATAAACTTTGTTAAGATATTCATGAACTGGGAGAGCCATGGTAACAAGGTTAGCCAATGAATAGGCATAGCAACTGAGTCAGACAATAGGAGCTAACCACTTCTGAGTCTGTGCAGAATCGAAACTGAATATTTAAGCTTAAGGCTGGGTGTGGCTCCAGTCGCCAGTAGTCTCCACTCTGTACTCTTCCACTCTGAACTCTGTTGAAATGAAACTAACTGTTCTCTGCTATCTGTAACTACACTGAAGAAGCAAATGGTATTGTAAATATACCATATTTTTTGGAGTATAAGACGCACCTTTTTCCTCCCTAAAAGTGGCTGAAAATTTGGGTGCATCTTATACTTGGAATGTAGCTTTTTTTTTCCAGCCCTAACTAGGTGCTAACAGATCTTCCCAGCTCTTACCTTGCAGGCTTTTTCATTGTTACTCTCTCCAAAGAATGTTTTTCCAGCCCTAAGTCTTTGCAGAATTTTTTTCATTGCTCTACTTGCTCCGAATAAGTTTTTTTCTAGCCCTAACCAGGTACTAACGATCTTCCCAACTCTTACTGGTTTGCAGGTTCTTTCATTGTTACTCTCTCAGAAGAAGGTTTTCTTCTGGAGCCGAGGTGGCGCAGTGGTTAAAAGCAGCACTGCAGCCTATTTCAGCTGACTGCTAGTTCAGCAGTTCAGCTGTTCAAATCTCACTGGCTCAAGGTTGACTCAGCCTTCCATCCTTCTGAGGTCGGTAAAATGAGGACCCAGATTGTTGGGGGCAATATGCTGAACTCTGTAAACCGCTTAGAGAGGGCTGTAAAGCACTATGAAGCAGTATATAAGTCTAAGTGCTATTGCTATTGCTATTTTTAAGTCCTAACCAGGAGATAAAATAATGTGCTGAAGCTGCTCCAAATAAGTTTTTTTCTAGCCCTAACCAGGTGCTAACGATCTTCCCAGCTCTTTCTGGCTTGCAGGCTCTTTCATTGTTACTCTCTCAGAAGAAGGTTTTTTAAAGTCCTAACCAGGAGATAAAATAATGTGCTGAAGCTGAACAGACTAAGGACGCTAGCCAGATGAATACCTGGTAGGCAGATTGTTTTCCCCTATTTATCTCCCCATAAACTAAGGTGTGTCTTATACTCTGAAAAATAGGTATATATTATTATGTTTATAAAGTTATTGAATCCAGCTGAATCAGTCATCTGTGTGCGCTTCTGGTTTTGATTTTGCAACAAACTTTAATAAATTTGCCAGCCATTAGAATGAATTTAATTTCCCAGTGCAATCTCTCCTCCCAATTCTGCATCAGAAGGATGGGAGCCCTTCAGAACAGTTTGGGAAGAAAAACGTTCCTCTGCACAAGTGAAAACCTGTCTCAGTGATTGATATTCCACAATACTTTCTATACAATCTGCCAAATTCTCCTCTCAGATTTTAGAGATAAACGGATTACGCTTATTAGAGAATAGTAGTTATTAAATATAAGAGAATGGCAAACAAAATGTTGGGTGATGTCTTTATATTGCTATTAAAGTAAGAATTGTGTCAGAAACCCTGATGCTTAATAATTGGATATTATAACATAGGAGCTATCTGGTTAATAAGGCTATGCTCCATCTTTGACCAGTGTTTTCTCATAGTGGCTGGCCAATGGCACTGGTGTTCAGAAGCAATAGATGCTGAGCCAATAAGTGAGACATGAAGGCTTACTGCTTCTAATTTTGCTAAATAAATAGCTCTCTAAACTTGTCTTTCATTTATCTAGCTTTTTTTAAATAGTGAAACCAACTTCATGGCCTGTAGCAATGAATTCCATGGGATATGTATTGAGTAAAAGAAGTACTTTCTTTTACCTGTTCTAAATCACAGTACAATCAATTAACTTAGATTATCCCTATCCTACAGTTTTAGGAGAGGAAGAAAAACAGGTGAGGCAGCATTTCAGAGTTCAGAAGCACTGTAGAAGCCTGCCCATGAATCACCACCAGATGGCAGTTGGAAAGTCTTCATATATATAAGGTAATCTCTTCGATGGTCTAAAAAGCAAAGGTAACCTGACATATAGCCTGGTACCCAAATTATTTAGGTTCTTGTATGTCATAACCAAAACATTTAACAACAAACTGGCAATAAATGAAGTTGCATCAACAAAGGTGTTAACACATGCACAGGTAAGTGCCCCATCTCGTTCTGTACTAGCTGTAGTTTCCAGAACAAGCTCAAGCTACCTAAAGTGCATAACTAAATCTAAGTTAACATACAGTATGTTTCCAGTATATGCACAATTGTACCTGGGCTATCCCTGCCTAGGAAAGGATATAATGGTGATATGAACAGAAGTACATATGAAGAATGGTTGATGGAATTGGGTATGTCTAGTTTAATTAAAAGAAGGACTAGGGGTGACATGACAGCAGTGTTGCAATATCTCAGGGGTTGCCATAAAGAAGAGGGAGTCAACCTATTCTCCAAAGCACCTGATGGCAGGACAAGAAGCAATGAATGGAAACTAATCAAGGAGAGAAGTAACCTACAACTAAGGAGAAATTTCCTGACTATTAGAACAATCAGTGGAACGACTTGCTTCCAGAGGTTGTGGATGTTCCAATACCGAACATTTTAAAGAAGAGATTGGATAACCGTTTGTCTGAAATGATGTAGGGTTTTCTGCCTGAGCAGAAGGTTGGACTAGAAGACCTTCAAGTCCCTTCCAATTCTGTTATCCTGTAAGTTGGCAATAAACACTGCAACATGTAGAGAGTCACTTTTCCTGACAATGGCTTTACGATTATCCTAAATTACATAGAGTTCTTTCTGAGGGGGATGCAGTTTTATTCAGGACAGACTAATACAATCCTCTGGATTCAAGGTTTCTTCTGGATGGCAAACCATTAAGATCAGTGATACTACTTCATAGGTAAAAATGCATACATCATTCCCTAGTCCTGGTTAACCACATTCAACTAGCTCAAAGTAGTTGGCCAGATAGGTACAAACTAAGACTCATCTATTCAATCAATCAGATACTGTATCAAAAGCATTGCTCAAGTTGGTTCAAACAATTTTATTCCCAAAGGGCCTTATAAATGACATGGATATTGGGTTTTCTAGGGCAGATAGCAGTACACATAGACCTTGCTTAATCATTGCCATGCTTAACAACTATTCAAAGTTATGACTGTGCTGAGAAAGTAATTTTATAACCAGTCCTCACATTTATGACCATTTAGCATCCCATAGTCAAATGATTGACATTTAGGCACTTCACAACCAGATGTTTATGACCAATTGCCACTTGTGCTCTTCACAGCCAGTGAGTCTTATAACAAGCTGAGTCTTATAAGTTCAGTCAATGGAAAAGTCTGCAGTAAAATTTCAACTTGTGATCACATGATGTCTCATTTAATAGTCCACAGTGGCTCACTTAACTGCAATGGAAGTGACATCTAAGTTTGTTGTAATCCATGATGTTTCACTTAGTTATCATTTTGCTTAGTGACAAGAGTTGCCAGTCCCAATTGTAGTCACTAAGTGAGGACTACCTATAAGTCTTTTCCTATCCTAAACCACTCTGCTGGAGTGTTACTTGAGAGGACAACAAAGAAAGCCTTGGGAGGGTAGGGTCCTTGGTGCTCTCTGAGCTTGGTTGTTTTCTTGCAGATGTTTAATTTATACTGTAACATCATCAGTATTATAAGGCGTGGTTTGCTCTCTGTTTATAGACAAGTGGCCTGTCCTATCAGTATTGCTGGGGGTTTCTTGATTAGGATGTTATTTACAGAATTGGTTGTTCCTTGATTGGGTATTGTTTACTGCTTGGTGTTAATCTCTGCTTATCTGGATGATGATTGGTAGTCAGGTGTTGTGGTTTCTTCGCTTTTTGATTCTCTCTCTTGAATGATATGTCGATGTTTATCTCGATGTGCCTATTGATGCCTGATTTGTCCGAATACCAGGATTCTGGGAATTCTCTAGCGTTTTTTGGATTTAGCTTGATTTAGCTCAGTCTCCCAGCTAAAATAAAGCTAAAAAAAAGTAAAAAAGGCCTTTTTTGAGCTTTCACTGGCACTCTTTAAGTACAATACAGTGAAGACTATATTGGCAAGTCTTACACTACTTGTGCTTTTGCTGTCTTCTAGAGTGTTTCATTGCATGGAACGCTTTAGAAAACCAGGGGATAGCCAGAATTTCACAGAGGGCAGTCAGGAGCAATTGAGCCAGTATTCCATTCTGTTTTTGAGTCTCATATGTCAAGAAGGCCTTAACAAGATTCCTTTTAAGCATTAAAGACTTCATGTTGTTCCATAGTTGTCTAGGGATGGATCATCTTAGTGGTTCTCCTAGGGCCGTGATGGCAAACCTATGGCACGGGTGCCACAAGTGGCATGCGGAGCCATATCGGTGGGCACGCAAGCTCAGGTCCGGCGTGCATGTGTGCACCAGCTGGCTGATTTTTGGGCCTTCTGGGCCCAAAAAGGCTCTGGAGCCTGGGGAGAGTGAAAAATGGGCGTGCCATTGCATGCTGGGAGAAGGGGGTCATGCGTGCATGTGCGGGGGTGCATGGAATTATGAGTGTGGGCACGCACACACGTGATCCCCCGCATTCCCCCCCACTTTTGGCACGCAAACCAAAAAAGGTTCGCCATCACTGTCCTAGGGAATTGCATGATGCCATAAAACCAAAACTCATTAACTTCTGACCATTACAGAGAGGGAAATGTACCCCCTTCTCAAGCTATCTTTCTTTGAAACTTCGCATTTTAGTATAAAGCATAGGTTTTGGGCAGTGGCAGCTCACTTCATCAGATGTGTCAAACAAAGTGAGCTACATCTCATGAAAACTTATGCCTTATGATAAAATCTATTCATAATGAAAAGTGACACTAGACTTTCTAATTATTTGACCATAATAGATTAACATGGCTTTTCCACAATGCCTATTATGGAAGTTATGGAATTATGAGCTGGTCCTGGTAAGATAGTCCCTGGACAAGAAAGTAGTTAGGCACATAAAAAGTATTATTGCTTTGAGAGATTTCTGTTACCAACTAATCTTAATGTTACCTAATGTCAGTCTAATGAAGCTACCCATTATTATAACTACTATTCTTTTGGCTGCTGCTTCATTTTCATCATTCCATTATGATTAATCATAATTAAATTAATCACAAATTTGTTCAAACACTCTAAGTAAAATCAAATAATTAATGTTATAAACTAGCTTAGTATAGCATACTGTATACATGGCAGCAATAAATAATCCTTTAGACATACCTTCACTTCTGCTGACAGTTTCATAGCTGCTTTAACTCAGAGCCTTTAAAGAATCAATTCTTGAAAGGAACATCATAATACACATCGTTTTGGCTACAAAAGTGCTTTTATGCAGCCTTTTGGTACGCAGTACTTATTTTTCCTTCAACAATAAATGGAGACTTATTTTTTATGTAGTCCTTTATCAAGCAAAGTTGTCACTTTTGCTGCTTATTTTTTAGACAACACAGTAGTGGCCAAAATTGTGGAAACCTTTTGGGAAAAGTGTATTTTCTAAAACTAGCTAATAACACTTTTTTGTAGTAATACCATAAAATTATATATCAATAGAAAGATAATTTAATCAAGAATGTAATGCAATAACTTTTATGAAGGATTTGCTATTAGAATAGCAGTTATAAAGAAAAAAAGTGAAACGAGAGATACAAAAATTATCACCATAGAAAAAATGAGATATACAAAAAATATCACGTCAGTTAATACTTAGTTGGATAACCTTTAGCATGAATGACGGCCTTACAACATCTTCCTATGGAGTGAACCAAGTCTTTTAGTTCTGCAGCTGTTATAACATGAAACCAAGATTGAATGATTGCTTCTATTAACTGGGTTTTATTGCTGGGTCGCTTCTGACTAACAAGTTTCTTTAGTTCGGCTCCATAGATTTTCAATTGGGTTAAGGTCTGGGCTATTCCCAGGCCATTCCAGCAGTGGAATAGGATTATCTTGAAACTCCAAAATAAAGTGTTATTAGCCATCAAACCTCAAAAATATTTTCCCCAAAAGATTTCCACAATTTTGGCCACTACTGTAATTTGCATATGGGACAATATAATTATTTTCTTAAAAGAATCTAACTCCTTGTGGGGCTAGCAAACCTATTCTAGTTTACAACAATGATAAGCTCCTTATGGATTAATATACAAATAAAAACAGAATATGCAGGTTTCTTTTAAAGTGTTCTTTGAAATCTAAATCCTTTGGAGTAATTCTGAGGAAAAAATATATAGGAAAGTTGAGCATTATTTATGGCAGAATTCTTATAGGGTTCAGAACTCTTCAGAAATTGCATTGCTCCAATATAATTGGAAATGTGAAACTGTACTATAAACTATTAATAAATATATGCTTTTTGGAGATTGGATATGGTAAGTGAATGTATAATTACTGTACAGTCAAAAATGGTAGGAAGAAATGGAAGATATTGGGACAGACATGAGACTTTCTATTTTCTATTTTGAGTAAACAGAAGAACCTGTTAACATACTTAAGTGATCTTATCTTTTTTTTTGGAAGATTAAGTACATTCAAAGGACTAAATAAGGAAATTGCTTCAAATTTAATTTGTGAATCATAAATTCCTGCTGGGTGCATTAATGTGGGTGTAATTTTTCCCCCAGTCCTGGAATTAGAATGTACACTCTCAACCAAGAGCAACCTTTCCCAGTATTTCCTAAGTATAAAGCAAAGTTTTCATGAAATACCCACCACCACTCTTATAATGTTACCTAATATAACCTATTACTCAGCTTCTTGACAACCAGGTTTTTGAATGGATGAATTTTCAAGCAGGGACAATTACTATATATAGATTTCGAGCTAGAAGAGGGAAAACAGGAATCTTTATTTATTGGTCAGGATAAGACAAATTACAAATTATGTCAAAGTGTCCCTTAGACATCAACGCATAAATTATTTGATCTCTCCCCCTCCCCAATCCAATATGCACGTATGTGATGTGTGTATCACAAACGTAGACCGGGGAAAAACAGTATTTTAATTCATCTTAATTGTATAGGAAGGCAAAGTAGTCTGTTGCCCCCGCGGACACGGCTCGTACGTTTACCAAATATTCAATGCATCAGCAATCCCATCAGATTCAATGGAATAATACTTCGAGTAAAGATCTGCGTACCCGGAAGAAGGGAGAGAAATTTTTACCAACACGGGATTCAGATCGGATCGAAACTCGAACTCAGTTAGGAGCGGCCCGAATTGGGGAAGTAACCATCCCATCCGCAGTCCCTCTCACGTGAGATCCCGACCCTTTTTTTTGTGGAGACCGAAAGGCAAAGCTCTCCAAGCGCGCGCTCATCCCGCTCTCCGCCTCCCCCCCCCCTCCGCCTTTTCCCCGCCCGCCCTCAGCTTCCAAGCCCGTCGCGCGCGAGCCTCTCCGCCAGCTTCCTTTCCGCGCTGGCTCCTCCCTCCCCTTCCCGCTCTGTCCCACGGCTGACATCACGCCCGGGGTTTCCATCGGATGAGGGAGGGGGAAGAGGCTGCGCTGAACTGCTACGGCGGCAGCGTGATGGCGGCGGCGGCGGCGGCCGGGAGGACTTAAAGCAACGGCGACGCACGCCTGCTTACCTCAGGCATTTTTTTAACCCATTCCTTCCTCTCCTCCCCCGCCTCTCTTTCGGAAGGAGTCGCGCTCCCTCCCCCTTCTTTTGGGGGCAAACCAAGCGAAAGGGCCGGGAAGAGGCAAGGAGAGGGTGAGGAGATCCAGGCCGGCCCGGGAGCGCCTCTTTCTCCGCAGCCTCAGCCCTTTTTTTTTAAGGGCCCGGCTGCAGCGCTTTCCGTCGCTTCTTCGCCACGCTGTTCTTCCAGAGAGGCCCAGGCAGGCCTGGCGACGCTCAGGTAAGAGCGGCCCACTGAAGGAAGAAGCAGGAGACTGGGCAGCGTTGGGCTGACCGGTAGGAAGGGAAGATTGCAGGCCGACTTACTTGCCTGGGCGCCTGGAGGTTGGGAAAGGGAAGGGGGAGGGGAGGAAAAAGTACTAGGGAGGGCGGCAATAGGGCTCCGGCCTGAGGGAGCTGGGAGCCGATTTGCGGCCTTCGGCCTGGAATGGGCGAGAGAGAGGAGGGACGGGGCCCAGTCGTGCTTTCGGGAAAAGGCCGGCCTTCAGGTGAGCATTCGGGGAGGCGCCTGCAGGGGGCCAACGTTGGCCAGAAAATTGTCACTTTTATTAGCCCCCCGCCAGATGCGGCACCGCGGCCCTCGCTTTGTCCCTCCCTCCCACAGCGGCTCGGACGAAGCGACCACGCTGCTGCCCTGGCCTTGAGTCCGGCTTTTTTCATCTTCCCCCGCCATCTCCCTTTGTTTACTAGGCTGCGGCTGCGGAGAGAGAGAGAGAGAGGCGGTTGTGAGAGAGTCAAAATAGGGCTTTCGCAAGCGGGCGAGGGAAGGGCTGGCACACGGGCGGGCCCGCGGCCAGCTTTGAGAGGGGGAAAAAAATCCCGGTGACGGTAATAGTAAAAAGAATAAGAAAAAAAAGAAGGCGCCGTGTGCGGAGTCGTGAGAGACATCCACGACGCTACGGGGGAACCGGAGGGAGGGGAGAAAGCCCATTTGTTTTGGCACCCACTAAATCCACGAGGCCCGCTCCTCATTGGCTGACAGGCTGGCGGTGAGGGTGTCTATGCGCTGCCTTCCTACTGCTCTAAACCGTGGCCCCGCCTTTGCCTGGCTTTCCTAAAAAGAGGAGAGCGCGGGAGAGGGAGAGAGACCCACCCCACGAAACACAGCTGGACTGATGCGTGCCAATAATGGGCTCTGGGCTCTGGTGTTGGTTTGCGTCGGTTCCAACGATGTGCCCAGTCTCGCTGTAGTTGAGCAGGAGCTCGGGACTTTTAATTAAAGTGGGCCTTACTCTAGTCTTAAAAACAGGCCAACGCTGTACTATGTAAATTGTAATGATATCTATGCACAATTTTTGTTATCCTAAAACTGACTTTCATCTCATATTTATGGGTTAAAAAGATGTGATTCCCCCCACCCCGTTCTATATTCAAGTGTCAATTTATAAAATAAATGAATACATATACACACCACACACCCACATACACATATACATGTGTGTTTGTGTGTATGTATATATGAGAGTTCACAATACAATTCTATGTATGTAATTTTTGTCATGTTTTGACATACCAGCATGTATATCCTGGTAAATTTATTTAGGACTACAGGTAGTCCTTGACTTACGACCACAATTGAGGCAAAATTTCTTTTGCTAAGTGAGATGGTGGTTAAGTGAATTTGGCCTCATTTTATGACCTTTCTTGCCACAGTTTTAAGCGAATCACTGCAGTTGTTTAGTTGGTAACACCGTTAAGTGAATCTGGATTCCCCATTGGGTTTGCTTGTCAGAAGGTCGCAAAAGGTGATCACATAACTCCTGGACACTGCACCTCTCATAAATATGAACCAGTTGCCAAGTGCCTGAATTTTAATCACATGACCATGGGTGTGCTGCAATGGTTGTAAGTGTGAAAAAAGGGCATGTCACTTTTTTCAGTGCCATTGTAACTTTGAACAGTCACTAAACGCATTGCTGTAAGTCGAAGTCTGCCTATATAGTATTTTATTTAGTTTATATATATATATATATATATATATATATATATATATATATATATATATATATATATATATATATATATACATACACACACACACACACACACATATATATATATATATATATATACATACATATATATATATATACATACATACATACATACATACATACATACATACATACATACAAAGATTATACAAAGATTACACTTGTAGAAACTGGTATAGGAAAAAAGAATGTTCTTTTTCCTGTGTCATAGTTACTTGAATCAAATCTAATTGTCAGGTACTATAGAAGTGCTATAGAATTAGATTATCAAAAGCTAGTCTTATCTGAATGGTATTGATAATTTTGTGGGTTTTTGCAAAAATTATTGAGGTGCTGATTTTTTGATATACGGCTTGTAATTGTAAGACACAGTGTATTTTGTATAAGCCAACCTATGTTCATAATATTGTGGGAACCCAGAAAATTGAGTTGAGCAAAATACGATTGTGTTGTATGAACATGACTCTATTGTCAGAGTGGGATTGGGTTATGTGAATTAATTAATTGATGGACTAAAATCCTATTTCTGAAAATTGTTGAACCATTGAATCAGTTTGGTCTTCTTACATAACTAATGTCATAGGACTTACAGAATAGGAATGAGTGCACGTTCAGTTTGTTAAATAAATAGATAATGCTACCAGAATATCTACAAAGTTGATTATATAAACATTTAAAATAGTTCTTTATTTTTTAAAGGTAACTTATGCAAGAATCATGAATTGCTGAACACGGTGAAATATCTGAAGCACAAAGAAGAGAGCCTTCTAAAAAGACATTTTATATCCTAGTTACAGGCTGGGATAACTTTTATTTATATTTTTATCTTGGTGAATATTTACAATGAATGGGCACAGTGATGAAGAAAGCACAAGGAACACTAGCGGAGAATCAAGGTATGCACTGGGATTCAATTTGATATAATCTTAATATTTTTGTATAACTAAGCTTTGAAAATTTGCATAGTTTTGAGATTTCAAGCTTTATGTATAGCTTTATGCTGGTAAAACTGTTTGAAATTACTAATAAAGACTCTCTTTACATCCCCTGTACACATACTCCAGATATACAGTATATGCAAAATTATCTACACATCTGGTTGTGCAAGGCTAAATAATATGGAAGACATTTTTGGTCCTGCTATATAAAGCTGTATCTATGTCATGTCCTTTGTTTCTGACAGTGTGTTCTGTTTCAGTAACATTTCAGTAGTGTATATGTTATAATCCTGATTAAGAATGGGAACAAATTGTATTTCACTCAAATATACAAGGAGCAAGCAATAGTTGAATGCTAAGAGAATTTTCAGTTATGACCATGGGCCTGGACACTAAATAAAAAAGAAATCTGAACCATCCTATTATTTATACTTGTTAAACAGATAGTAAGTTCACAAATATATTGAAAATGGTTTAGTGCATGTGTTACAAAAAACAATACACATTGAATCTGCAATTCTGTATACACTTACCTAGGAGTAAAACCTATTGAATTGAGAAGATTTACTGCTGAAAAAGTTCTGTAGAATTGCTAAGAGCCTATTTCAGGTAGTTCAACTTTTTCTACCGATTTTGTTACTTTTCAAAAATACATGCAAGAGAAAATGAGAATGAAGATTGTTTTAAGAGATATCCTTACTAATATAATACTTGCAATGTTTTCATAAGTACAGTTATAAATATGAAATGTAATAAGGAACAATTTGTACATGTAGGTTATCTGGTCTTGGGCAAAAGTCAAATTTAAATGATTGTTTTATACTCTCTAGTCTGCAGATAAATCCAGTTTTAACTCAATTGTGTTTACGAATAGAATAGAATAGAATAGAATAGAATAGAATAGAATAGAATAGAATAGAATAGAATAGAATAGAATAGAATAGAATTCTTTATTGGCCGTGTGATTGGACACACAAGGAATTTGTCTTTGGTGCATATGCTTTCAGTGTACATAAAAGAAAGGATACATTTGTCAAGAATCATGAGGTACAGCACTTAATGATTGTCATAGGATACAAATAAGCAATCAGGAAACAATCAATATTAATATAAATTATAAGGATACAAGCAACAAGTTACAGTCATACAGTGATATGATCCGAAAACAAACATGTTTGTTTTTTAACCTAACATATTAAACTATAGATTTCAAGTGTGATTAAAAGCTAGGCGAATCTGTGAACACAATCATTTGTAACTTACTCAACAACCAATGATTAAGGAATTTTTGACTTAAGACAATGTACTGTATGAACCCAGATGTTAGATTTATTACTCAATAAAGTGCATTCATTGTCCTAGATGCCTCACATAATTTTACTGACCTTTGCACTAGCCAGTGATATGGATTAAGAGCAGGGCCCTTAAAAGCTAGATATAAGTAGTTTAATATAATCCATCTTTGTATTGGTTGTCCAGTTATTTGTATGAAATATAAAGTACAATCGTACCTTGGTACTCATTGTTAATAGGTTACAGGGGGAAGTGTGATGAGTACCAGTTTTTTCCATAAGGAGTAATGTAGTGAGTCACAAGACAGCTGACACCAACAAGTTCTAGCTTGTGCATTGAGTACAAACAAACAATGAGTACGAGACAAAATTTTCGCGTCAAAAATGCATTGAGTAACAAATTCAATAAGTTTCAACGTTGTTGAGTACCAAGGTACCACTTTATTAGAATATCATACAATTGGAGATGTTATTATTTGCATAAGTTACTTGTTGGTCATTTCAGTCATTCATAAATTTTGCGGCTATTAACTATGCATCTTGCAATCAAAAATTAACTGAATCACAATATACGTTATATATTGTTTTTAAGAATTTGACAGTAAAAAGACATATTTTTTTATTTGAAACACTTCCAAGAGCAATTGTGACTTGATCCTTAGCTGTTCAGACATACATAGCTATGTCATAATTGTGGTAGGGAGGGTGTGAATGTTGTCTAGGTTCCTTCCCCCTTCTTAGTCTTGCTCTTCTGGAGTCTTTAAGTGCCATATATCATGAGATGTGACAGCAGATTGATCACCTATAACAATTAAGAGCTTTCAGATGTATTATTGGAAATCACTTAATTGTCAATGTGAATTCTTAGGGGGGAGCAAGAAGGGCAATAAATTTGCTTAAATAGAGTTGAGGTTATAGGTAAAGTTGAGGTTATAGATGGTGCTAAATTTTTGATAAAATCAGTTAAAGTAGCAGTCCCCAACACCACGGACCAAGGCCTGATGCCGGGCTGCAGCCTATTGAGAACCATGCCACACAAGTGGTGGGCAAGCATGCACGCAAAGTTACATTTGTGCAAAGTTACAGGTGCGCATGTGCCTGAAACC
Organism: Diadophis punctatus similis; assembly: GCA_023053685.1. Lineage (NCBI taxonomy): Eukaryota > Metazoa > Chordata > Lepidosauria > Squamata > Dipsadidae > Diadophis > Diadophis punctatus. Next base: position 38,664,091 of record JALIGW010000002.1, on the reverse strand, counting down.
ATCCCCCCTCTCTCTCTACTGCCACAATCAGTAGTCCGTAGAGCCAGAAAGGTTGGGGACTGCTGAGTTAAAGGAGATAGTTTGCAGCTATACATATGACAAGATAATTCATAAACATGACCATATGTCTATAGAATTCTGAATAGGTCCCGTTCGTTGAAAATACAATAAATTCTTGATTTAGCAGACTATGAGACAATGGACTTTGTATAGAATGGATCAATTTTTATGCTGATTAATTTCATTTGTATAATAATGTTGTTACACAAATGATGTAAATTTTATATTATTAGTGTAATAGAACCATAATAATGGAAATTACTACTGGGGATCAATTTTCTACATTTGCAAGCATTTGTGAATAATGGAAACTTCTTCCTCCAATTATATATTCAAAATAGGATTTTATTGAATCAGAATTTTAACTCTTAAAATTATCAAGAAATGACAAGAAATTTCTGAAGTTTTAGTCAATACATCTTTAGTGTTTGTAATAGTCTGTATATCTGTTAATATATTTCCATATCTATTAAGTCTGGCTGTTTAATTGATTTGTCTCAGTTGCTTTGCTGGTTTAAACAGAAAAGGCAGAAAGTTGGCAGGAAATTGAATGAAGGCATTGCTTATGGCATCTGTGATTTCCCATCTGTCTATTATTTCTTACCTGCTAGAGCAGGGGTGTCCAACTGGCAGCCCGTGGGCAGGATGTGTCACATGCAGGCCACGCCCACCCCAGCTCCGTGAATGGGGAAAACGTCGCAAAACATGACATGGCGAGTTTGACACCGTATGCTAGAGAGAGTACTTTTGAAAACATCCCATTTCTATGAGGAAGTTAGAAAAATGTTAGCAGAGAAGGAAATTTTCAGTTTTCAGTCCAATATGAATGAATACAAGTAATTCTTGACTTAACAGTTCATTTAGCAACCGTCCAAGTTACAATGGCACTGGAAAAAGTGATTTATGACTGTTTTCACATTGCAGCATCCCTATGGTCATGTGATCAAAATTCATATACTTGGCAACTAACTTATATTTATGAAGGTGTCCTAGGATCATGCGACTTTCTGGCAAGCAAAATCAGTGCAGAAGCCAGATTTACTTAACACCATGTTACTAACTTAACAGCTGGTTCATTTAACAACTGTGGCAGTTGTAAATGTTGTAAAATGGGGCAACATTCACTTAACTGTTTTGTTTAGCAACAGAAATTTTGGACTCAATTGTGGTCGTAGATCGAGAGCTATCAGTAGGAAACCAAAGTAAAGAAGGAGCTGTAGAGCAAAGCAGAACAAGAACTGAAAGGAAGAACGAGCAGGCACAAAGGCAAAGTTAGCTGTTGCAAAATAATTGTGAAGAGCAATGTAAAATTAAGCTTGTCTATTGCTCATCTACATTTTTCAGAATTTTTTTTCAGAAATATGTCACTTTATCTCAGTACCCATGTATGAAATAAGAACAGGAAATGATCTGGTAAAATCTTTCCAAACTGAGTGAGGGTGAGGTTCAGTTACACAGATTTCAGCATTTGGCCATAGTGGCTAGGAGATTTTGAGAGATGATATTGAGCAGAATTTCTCAGCCTTGATAACTTTAGGATTACTATTCTGTCTGGGGAATTCTGGAAGTTGAAATCCATACATCTCAAAGTTGCTAACGTTGAGAAATACCGTATTTTTCGGAGTATAAGACGTACCTTTTTAACCTCCCAAAAGAGGGTGAAAACTTGGGTGCGTCTTATACACCGAATGCAGCCCCAGCCACCCCCACCCTTTGGCCTCTGACTTCCAGCAATTTACCTGTTTGCAGCAAAGAGGGAAGAGCCTGTAAAGCCAAGCAAGTCACTAGCAGCTTCCCGACCTACAGCTGATTAGGTTTGCCACGTGGGAAAATGAAAGTGAAACTAACTGCAAAGAGGCAAATAGCTGGGAGAGACACACAGATTTTTATTTTTTGCTGAACTGGATGGAAGGGGGTAAGTGAATAACTATAAATGTCTGTAGAATGTTCAAATTATTAGACTTATTTTTTAAAGACTGCTGCTTTATTGTTCTAGAGCCAGGGGTCTCCAACCTTGGCAACTTTAAGACTTGTGGGCTTCAACTCCCAGAATTCCACAGCCAGCTTTGTTAGCTTTGCTGGCTGTGGAATTCTGGGAGTTGAAGTCCACAAGTCTTAAAGTTGCCAAGGTTGGAGATCCCTGTAAATCTAGACAACTTAACAAAATAAAGAAGCTTTTTAAAATAAATGCTTGTTCTGAAGAGGCCCAGTGCTATTGTATCTTCTTTTAAATAATAGAAAATAATGTATACTTCCAGAAATTTGAATTAATTTTAACAGCTCTGTACAAGTATAGTATGAAATGTAACAGTGTCCTGTTTAGTATTAGAGTTTAGTTACCTTGGAGTAGATCTATTTAAATAATTGGGAAGAGTTAGTGTGACTACATTTAAGAAAACTTTCTGGCATAATGTACATTTCTCCAATTCTTTGCTATTTCTATGGGTCAGGCACAGATGCACAGAAATACACAGCAAACAGTGTATATCATCTGTGCTGTTTGCTGTTTGGCAAATTGCTTGGAGGCAGAGGCCTTTTTCCCTTATTTTCCTCTCCCAAACCTAAGGTGCATCTTATACTTCGGTGCGTCTTATACTCCGAAAAATATGGTACTGCCTTAGAGGATACCCAGTTTGGGGAAGTTATAAATTGTATGTAATAATCTCTGAGCACTAGTATTTGATACAGATCTTTACAATAATGCTAGTTGTCGTGTTAGTGTTAGTTCTGGCATATATATATATATATATATATATATATATATATATATATATATATATATATATATATATATATATATATATATATATATATATATATATATATATATATATATATATATATATATATATATATATATATATATGTTTTATCTTTTATTTCATACAAAAATTGCCATTGATTTGTGCGTTTAATGAGTTTCAGCAGAATTTTATTTCATTCCAATAAAGAGAGAGAAGTGCAGCCTTTAATTGATTTATCAGTGAGATCAGTTACTGTTTTAGTAATTATTGAGTAAATATTTAAAAAGATATACTTTCTTTAAATGTATGTTTAATACTGTACATTTATCCTGGAATTAAGTAATTAATTAAGATACAATTTGGTGTAGTGGTTAAATTGCCGGCCTAGAAACGAAGAGATTGCAAGTTCTATGCCTTCCTTTGACATGAAAACAGTTTGTGTGTGTGTGTGTGTGTGTGTGTGTGTGTGTGTGTGTGTGTGTGTGTGTGTGTGTGTGTGTGTCTACGCACATGTGTGTGTCTGCCCAAACCACCTTAAATGGTACAGTAGTCGTGGGGAAAATAGGCTGGAATATGTTTGCCACTATCATTTGACCATAAATAAATAGATGCAATCAAAATCTAATAACTTAATTGTTTTAGAAACTTTAATATATTATACTGAGTAGCTCTTTCTGCCTATACATTGTTTATAATACAAATTATTAATGATTTTTCTAGTTTCAAATGTTTTTTAGAAATCTACTGTTTTCACCTACAGCTGATTAAACTGGTTGGAGTTTGCTCATTATTTTTGCATTGAACAATCTTTATTAGCATGCTGTAGCGCTAGTTATTTTCAACCAGTATAATAATGTTAGATATCAAAGATAAAATTTAGGGCCATGATAATTAAATCAGAATACAGAGGTATAATGTGGCACATAAAAATCCTTAATTGTGGATTTTGTATTTAATGTGTATATTACAGGTATAAATTCTGTAGTGAGGATTATTGGAAAATCAGTAAGAAATAAATTTATTTCTTCGTATAAATTATGAAGAACAGCAATTTATTAATCTTTATGGATTATTAATCTTAATGGATTAACACACCATATTTCCTTGAAAGTAATATATTGTCTCTGATGTTGTTATTTAATATCCATTTGATTGAGCCGGTCTGTTTTTCTATTCTAAAAATTTCAACTTGTTGATATTCTTAATTTTGTAGATCTTTTTAAGTCCATCATTTTAATTTAGATCTGTTACATATTTTCACATACACAACTTCTTTCTTTTATTCATTTACCGTATTTTTCGGAGTATAAGACGCACCTTTTTAACCCCAAAAAGAGGGTGAAAACTTGGGTGCGTCTTATACATCGAATGTAGCCCCAGCCACCCCCACCCTTTGGCCTCTGCTTCCCATCAATTTACGTCTTTGCAGCAAACAGCCAGAGCCCGATTAGCATAAACTGGTCATTATCAGCCTCCCGACACACAGCTGAGAGAGGCTGCATGGTCACCTGCTAGCTAAAGTGAAACTGAAACTAGGCTGCAAAGAGGCAAATAGGTGGGAGAGACACGCAGATTTTTATTTTCTGCTGAACTAGAGGCAAAGGGGTAAGTGAATAACTATAAATGTCTGTAGAATGTTCAAATTATTAGACATTTTTTAAAGACTGCTTTATTGTTGTTCTAGACAACAAAATGAAGAAGCTTTTTAAAATAAATGCTTGATCTGAAGAGGCCCAGTGCTTTTGTATCTTCTTTTAAATAGCAGAGTACTACTTCTCAATCTTATTTATTGATTATTATTATTCCTATATCTGCTTTAGTGTACTGGAAAGAAGCAGAAATATTCCTCAGAAGTATTTCTCTTTTTTTAAGAAGAAAACATAGTATGGATGTTTATAACTCTTCTCTCCAACATTTGCAAATCTACTTGTGAGATCATCCGAAGACACGGGGTGAGGTATCAGCAATACGCTGATGATACCCAGTTGTACATCTCCACCCCGTCTCAATTCGGGGAAGCCGTAGACGTAATGGGCCGCTGCCTGGCCGATGTTAGGGTCTGGATGGGGAAGAACCGGCTAAAGCTTAACCCTGACAAGACTGAGTGGCTGTGGATATTACCTCCTAAGGACTCGACCAATTGTCCCTCCTTGGTTCTTGGGGGGGAGAAATTAGCCCCCTCAGAACGGGTTCGCAATTTGGGTGTCCTCCTAGACCCACAGCTAAAATTGGAACAACATCTTTCAGCTGTGGCTAGGGGGACCTTTGCACAAGTACGTCTTGTGCACCAATTGCGACCCTACTTGGAGAAGGAGGCACTTCTTACAGTCACTCATGCCCTTATCACTTCACGGCTGGATTACTGCAATGCGCTCTACATGGGGCTACCCTTGAAGAGTGTCCGGTGACTGCAATTGGTGCAAAATGCAGCTGCGCGAGCTGTGGTGGGTGTACCTAGATGCACCCACGTAACACCTATCCTCCGCCAGCTGCATTAGTCTCCGGATCCAATTTAAGGTGTTGGTCGTTACCTTTAAAGCCCTACATGGCTCAGGGCCAGGTTACCTTCGGGACCGCATCCTGCCGCATACCTCCCTACGACCGGTTAGAGCCCACAGAGTCAGCCTCCTCCAGGTCCCGTCGACCAAACAATGTTGGCTAGCGGGACCGAGGGGGAGGGCCTTCTCTGTGGGAGCTCCCTCCCTGTGGAACCAACTTCCTCCAGAGATCAGGACCATCCCCACCCTGCTGGCCTTCCGGAAAGCAATAACCTGGCTCTTCCGGCAGGTGGGGTGAATGAGATACTCTTTTAATTTTTGTATTTTCTGTATTTTTAATTATTGCATTTTGTATTGTCATATATTTTGATTATTGCTTTTATTCTGTAATGGATTTAACATGTTGTGAGCCGCCCTGAGTCCCTAGGGATTGGGCGGCATAGAAATCCATTAAAATAAAAAAAAATACTTAAAGTATTTTCTTTTAGCAGCCACTGCAGTGTCTGATAATTTTAAGATCTAGACAACTAAATATCTAAATAGCAGCATGTTTATTTTTAGCATGTTTTAGCAGCATGTTTAGTTTTAATCAGAATGAAGTTCCTTTTAGTGAAAAAAAAGTACCATAGGAAAGTTCTCCTTTCCTTGTCTGTCAAGGTCCCTGTCGTACTTGTTATCTCTGGGCATAATTTATTGAAAACGATATCCTAAATAAATCTTTTGCTTGTTTGAATGACTTTTATGTGGGATGACCAGATGATAAGCAGGATATACCTGCTGAAATTCCTTTTGCTTATCACTTTTGGGCTTGTTTTACTTCTGCCCACTGTAAGTAGAAGACTTTTAATGGGCTTTGCATGGAAAACATTTTTTTCCTTGTTTTCCTCCCCCAAAACTAAGGTGCGTCTTATATTCCGGTGCGTCTTATACTCTGAAAAATACGGTAGTTTATTTATTAATTCATGTTTTTTATCATATATTTCTTATATTCCAGGTTGCAGTTTTCCAATCCTCATTAAAAGGTAGATCCTTGAGTATGGAACTCCTCTCTTGGCTTTGGTCAGTTAAGATTTTAACTGCTTGGGGGAAGATAAAAAGTAGAGAAATCTTTGTTGTATCCATGCCAGATAGCATTTCTGCTAAGGACAATATTGTTCAATTTTAGCATTTTGATCACTATCACAAATGTAACCTAAGGAATGAATTTGAAATCATGATTTATCTGACTGTTTAAAGGGTGAAAAAGAAATTAATGAAGAATAAAAAGATATTGAGACGTTCTGAATGCAAAACAGACTATTTAGTATTGTGTGGATTAGGAAATGGACATAGAAGAAAAAATAGTGATAGAATATAATCTGAGAATGAAATCACTTCAAGAATATGCATTTTAGTACCACATGAAAAAGTACTAAAAATTAATCTAACATAGTTAAGATGAAATCAATATACAAAATGAAGAGGGAGAAAATATTTGGAACATAGTGAAATAATTATGTTATGGAATATACAAGTTCCTTTGGTGTTATGTTCAATAAAAATAAGAAAAAGGGTGCATGAGGAATGATGGAATGAAATAAATTGTGGATGAAGAAAAAATGACTGATGGAAAAATGGCAAAAGAAAATTTTGTGTGTGTGTATGAGTAAGTAGTCCTCAACTTAAGCAATGTTTCAGATTTACAACCTACTTGGAAAAAGGGAGTTATGATTCAGGTTTGATAGTTGTCCGCTAATCAGGTGACTGCACTTCAGGCGTTCATGTGTCTGTATTAAAATGATTTTGCTGAAGGGTGGACATTACTTCCAGTTTTTGATAAAAACATGCCATGCCGAACAATGGGTTTGCTAAACTACTGCTGCAAAAGTCATAAAATGGGTCAGTCACGTGACCAAACTGATTTATGCCTATTATGGGCAGCCTCCATTACAGTCACATATTGAGGACTACTTGTAAGTCAAAGAGGGAATGATTAAATGAAAAGATACAGAGAAAATGGGATAGGAATAATTTGGGGGGGCGAATCAGAGAAGAGGGTTAGAGAAATTTGCATTTGTGAGAATGGAATTAAATGGGATAAAATGATTTTGAATTAAATTTCAGTGAGAAATGCTGGAAGGAGTATTTGAAACATTTGTATAGGAATGATAGTGATATACTGTACTCAACAGTGGAATTGATACAAAAATGTGATTATTGATGATATCCAGGAGAAATGGTTGAAAATAAAGTTATAAAATCAGTGAGAATATGATCAAAAGAGCATCAATTTGTGATCAGAACTCCGTTTCTGCCATTTGTATGTCTAGAGATGTCTCTAATATTTACATCTGTGAAATCATCTCAGCAGAACTTCTACAGGTAGAAGTAAGAGGAAAGAGTTTTTCTTAAAATTTAGGCACAAATTTTGACTTTCCTGTATTTCTGGTTTGAATGCAAGCTTAACATCTAATATGCTACAAAGATTTACTCTTTCATCTATTTTAAATCTGAATTGGGCCACCACTAAGTTCTCGTCCATTCAAGTTTCTCAGAAATAGAGGTATTCTTTTTGTAAAAAACACACACACACACTAATTTTCTACACTTTTATTTTGAATAAATTCAAATTTATTGATTGATTATTTTGAAAACTATGCTATGTGCTCCATTTCAATCTTTGCAAATTGTATTTCTTAACATTAACATTTTTGTGGGAAGTAATCATTTTGGTAGCCATCACCTCTTTAGGAGGATTTTGGAAATGGGGATTATACAGAAGAGTCTATAGTTATATGTGTATGCAATGTTCATTACAAATATTAACTTTATGTTCAACTGCAACATAAAATTCCAGTTACAGTGACTGGAATGAATGTACTGATTCCAATGTTTATTCCAGTTCTTTGGAAGAAGAATGGCATAAGCATGGCATAGGTATGTTGGTAGATCACTCAGAATAAATTAGATTTTGGGTTTTTTTTTCTATAAACACATACTTTCAAGTGGGCTATATTAGGACATGAGATTTAGGTGGCAATGTTTTCTACATGGATTCAAGTGTGCATAATTCTTTTTTTTTCCTGAAAGAATCATGGTATATTAGCCAGGAGCATATAATCTCTGTCTTTGATAGCAGATGCCCATTGGGCAGAATGGCTATCTGATCCTGTTTCTTCATTTATCATGTAAGCTTAACATTTTTGCTTCTTCTAAAGCTCCTTTTGAAAGATATGTTCTTCATATCATAATCTCACTAGATTTCTTGTTTTCATGGAATTTTGAATGCCACTCTCCACCAATAGGAAAACATATATTTAAGATACATATATTTAAGATATATTTTTGGCGGTGGAAAGGAGGCATCCTTTCAGTTGAGCAGTTTCAGGAGTGAAAGGGCTGAAAGAGTAAAAATGGTCTCATCTGTATCTTATTTTTTGGCTATCGTTATTGTATACTTTGAAGTTATATGTCCCAATAAGTTCAATAATAGTTTCCCATCATAGCTTGCCATTGTGGAAATGCATGAAGAAGTAAGGACCCAAGTATGGGTATCCCCATATCCTGTTTTCTCTTTGTGAAACCTAACTTGTGAAACAATATTCAAATAATTCACAGAAATCAAAGATATTTTACATTAAACTTTTCTCATTTTTCTAGAAATAACCTGAAGACAACTATATCTTGTTAATAATGACATCATTTAGAAATAAATATACTATAATTTTCATTTACATATAATTAAATGTACCTACTGTGATTATTTGTTCGTTGTGTATTTAATTCTTTCTTCTTTCAATCACTTTAAACATTGTAATAATGTTTGAGGTTGCTGGAGCTGGATTTTAGGCTTATGGAAACCACAAGTTTCCATAAGCCTCACATTCTATACTTCTACTCTAAATGTTTTAGATGTGGTTTCCAAATCACTGTATTTGCCATGGCAACTGGCACTCACAAAATCAGAAGTCTAAAAAAGTTTCGAATTGTTGGTATTTTGGAGATCCTTGAACACATATCTTTTCACCCAGGTCTTCACAAAGATAGGTAAATGCTGTTGTTTGATGATGTATCATCATAGGATATATTAAGCTGTTCCAAGTAAAGCTGTCTTTTTGCGGTTGTTTGATGGTGCTTTTGTCAGTGCTGATGGTGTTCAAGTGATGCTCCAGGTTTTTTTGGGAATTGCACCCAAGGCAACTATTACTGTACTATTGGTATTATCTTTGCTTTCTTTTGTCACAATAGTTCTATTTCCATTTGAAACTCTTTTGTACTTTGCAATTTTTTCCAGTTGTTTCTCTTCTATTCTGACTCTTTGGGTTCTTCTCTATTATACCAGCATGAGGGTATGAGAGCCAAACACATTCCTGCAAATGAATATTGAAATTAGACTTTATTTTATAACATTCTAACATCATGTTTCATGTTTGCAATTTTTTTATAAGTTTAATAAGATAAGGAGCATGATTAGCATCAAGATAAGTGCTTAGGGACATAGTGTGCTGCCGTTGAGCATCATGTTGCTTATTTCTGCTTTACTATTTTTTTTTATGGATGGGGATGGATGGACAGACACATCTCCATTATATATAAGCATACATTCTATTGAACATTCTGAATATGTCTGCTTTATATTGGAAAGATGATAGTGCATAATATTTTAGTTGCTGTGTTGTGAAAATTTATTGGGACAGATTTGATCAAACTTGGCACAAATCAGTACAGCCAGTCAGTCAGTTGCTTTTATTTATGTTTGTGTTACAAAGCTGCATATAAGAAATTGAAATATAAAGCAACTTATAAATAAGCTTCCCCAAATTACTGGCTTGCAAAAATACTTTAACCTCTCAATGATTATCATAAAAACAAGCTTCAAATGAAGGCTGGCAGAGGATCACTGTGCTTCCATGCTAATTGTAGAGGAAGAAAATTATTTCATGAATAGCATGGTAACCAGATTATGGGAGGAAAAATTAAGCCAGTGTTCCCTTTGCTGCTATTAATATTATTAAGTCCAGAATGAAGTGCTCAGTTGCTTAGCAACATGATGCCTGAAATCATTCAGTGCTGTGTTTTCTTCATTTTCTAAGAACAACTATTCAAACATTTAATTTATTATTTGAATTGAGTGGAATGTTTGAATAGATTGAAATAGATTTCATGGAAGTCTCAGTCTAAGATGTAACTCACTTAAGATCTATATGTTCTGTTTTAACTATTTGAGAAGTTTTAAAATTACAAATAAACATTTGTTTATTGCCTTTTCCTAGCTTTCCTAATTCTAAACTTATAATTGCAGCCAATCAGATGATGATTCTGGGTCAGCATCTGGATCTGGATCTGGTTCAAGTTCTGGAAGCAGTAGCAATGGAAGTAGCAGCCGGTCGGAAAGCAGTGATTCAGATTCTGGTTCAGAGTCTGGCAGTCAATCAGAATCAGAGTCTGACACATCCAAGGAAAAGAAAGTCCAAGCTAAACATCCAAAGGTTGATGGAGCTGAGGTAAAATGAATGAATTATTTATAATTGACACTATTTTAAATTTATACTGTATAAAGTGAACACATGAAACAAAACTGGGAATTTAATAGTTACTTTGCTTTAAAATACACTGCAATGCTGGAAAAAGTAATTGATAAAAGCATTGCACAACATGTATTTATCTATAGCTGCCCATTTTAAGTTCATAATTCTAGGGGTGAACAGTATATATAAAACCAATATAACAACCCAGAATCAATTAAAATAATACAGTATGAGGAGACAAAAACCTGAGATGTCCTGACCCTGTAGCATCTGGTGAAATGGGTATAAACCCTCAGAGATGGACAGTCCCACAAATAACCTGGCTGTGCCAAATAGGTTTTTAAAAATAATAATCAGCAAATTGAATTATACCCAGAAGCATACTGGAAACTAATGCGGATCACACATTGGTGCTTTTACTGGCAAATTTTGCAGTTTCCAAGTGTCCATGGGTTACTGCATTCTGCACTAGTTGAAACTTCTGAGTGCTCTTCAAGAACAACCCTATGGTAAAATGCATTTCAGTAATTCAACCATGAAGTGATTAAGGTGTGAATGACAGCGAGCAGAGCCTCCCGGTCTAGTAAAGGGTGCAATATATGTACAAAACAAATCTATACAAACCCCTCCAGAAGGACCCCCAGGTTGCACACCAATTCTGGGGGAATGTTACCTATCAAGTATTAAAGATGAAGAATCACCAGACCAGGGAGCCCCAAGGTTTTGTTTTAACTTGGGTTGAACTTGAATGAACTAAGGTTAACTTGTTCCCTGCCGCTGCACACTCAAAGCCTCAAACTACTAAGTAAGGAACTTGACAATGTCACTTGTGACAAAAATGAATATAAAGCTGAGGATTGTCAGCATATGGATGGCTTTTCCTCTGAGGGATTACTTCATCCAGGGGATTTATGTAGATTTTAAATAGGAGCAGAGGGGACCTTAAAGCACCCCACAAAATAATCCATCTCAAGCCTTCTTGAGGTCATCCACAAGTACAGCCAATGCTTTCTTGATATTATAACCTGGCCTGAATCCCGACTGAAAATGGTCCAGGTCCATTTCCTCTAGAGTACCCATAATATATTACCTTCTGCCCAAATCTTCCTAAAAGAGAAGCTTAGAAACTGGACAAAAATTGTCCAATACAATTTGATCGAAATATAGTTTTTTAACAAACTAATGAACTATTGCCTCAAAAGCAGGCAGAACCTGCCTCTCTCAAAGAAGCATTCACTAAACAAGAACACAACTACATCCCATCGCCAGGCTGGTCTTGATGAACCTTGAGGGACATGAAGGAGAAGAATCTTAACAACAGGTGATAGAGCTCATAGCTCCAAGACCCTGTCTACTTCCTCAGGGCTAACTCGGTGAATCTCTTCCCAGATAAGCTGCCAAGACCATGCCTGAGATACTTCTATAAAACCTGCCCATCTAATGCCAAATGGAGAAGGATCTGATTGGTTGATGCTTAAAATAGTTCTCAAAGTTACCCTGCAAGTCTTCTCCAATCCCCTCTTCCCAAGGAGAGATTTGATCACTTGAAATACTGTTATATCATAATAAATGTGTTGAATGAGCCCTCTTTAATATTCTTTGTTCCTATACAAGTAAGAAAAAAAAGTTGATGTAGAATTATCTAATTTGTTTACTTGCAGTTAACAGGCCCATGATTAAAAGTTTCTGTTGGAAATAGCTTTTGTGAAATTTTGTTTAAAAAATGGACATACTAAGTGTGCCACAAGAAAGGTGGCCTAGTTGAAGTATTTTTAACAGTAATTTGATTTTGTTTCAATGCTTAGTAGCTGTTGAAGGCCCAGTATTAAGCTTTATTTGCTTTTAAACAAACACAGCATCAATTTTAGCATTCATTATGAGCTTCAAAAATCTTACATAATTTTTTTTGTATATACTGTAGATTACTGACAAAAGTAACAAAAATTAAGCTTTGGGAATAATTTTGCAATAGACATTTTAGTTGAGCATACCTTATGGGATTTTTTTTAAAGTAGATTGTTTAAACTGCAAATAACGTTTTACAATAACAACTAATTTGTGGGTCAACCTAAATTTTAGGATTAGCCCCCAAAGCAGCTCACTCGCTAATCAGAAAGCACTGTTTATTAAAGATAATGGAGAAATGGGCCCTCCAGGCCGTAAGCATGTTTGTCATTTATTATTTCCGGTAGGTTATTTTTACTCTAGGAATGATATTGCTACCTACATTCTAGCAATTTGCTGATTTACTTCATTGCCTAATGCTCCTCAGTAAAGTAAGAAATAATGTGGGCTCTTATCTAACCAGAAAATTCATTAAGAAATAATGAATAGTAACTATTGCCATTGTCTTACCATTCTGTAATGTTTTTATATGTATCCTACTTCAGTTTTGGAAATCAAATCCAAGCATTCTCGCTGTACAGAGGTCTGCAATGCTCAGGAAACAGCAACAGCAGTCAAAAGCAGCATCCATAAATAGTGGATCAGAAGAGGTAAATAATTATGATCGAATTTAAGTTTTAATCCATTAAAGAAAAAAATGGAATGATTCTCATCAAAGAAAAGTTACATTTCAGATTTATGACTAGAAGCTGTTTAGATAATAATTGTTTCCTTAATTTGGAATGGCATTGCATCTTTAAAATTGCTTAGCAAATCTATTTCTTCATGATTCTGATTAATATGCTTTAATCATTGTATAAAAGAGAGAGTTCCAGTTGCCTTTTAATGGATCTTTATAGTTGGTTTTCTTAATTTCTGATTGCAGCCTACAGTTCCTTGGTAGTTGAAGTAACTATATATAAAATTGTCAGACAGAATATACATTTAATGAATTATTACTAAATTAATAAGGTGATAATAAAGTTCATACATATTTCTTACTGTTTAGGAATCATCAAGTAGTGAGGATTCTGGAGATGACTCATCTAATGAAATCAAGAGGAAAAAACATAAAGAGTAAGAAATTTAAAAAAAATGCTTCATAAAAGTTACTTCATTTACTCCATGCCTACTAGTGCAAGTTTATTTTCAGAGATATTTTGTTTCTTATCCAAGGAATAATATTCCTATATTTCTTCATTGGTGTTGTATCTTATATAATCATGTCAGGATTTGTATGGAAACATTCTAACAAGAGAAGTTTAGGCAACTACAGCAGAACTAGTTTATTTTCCTTTTCAATAAGTTAGATCAGCTCTGTCCCTCCCACCTCTTGATTTTAAATCTAGGAAGTACAGATTTTTCTTACTGTCATATTTTAAGAAATGTTGAGAAATACTTGATGCATAGGGCAATATGGAGGAACTCTACCTCTCTCAGTTTGAGAACATAAGAGGAAACTGTTATAATCGGCTTTAGTTTGAAGGCCCTTAGTATAAGAAATATATTTTAAATTATACCAAAACTGCTTTATTTCTGAGATGTAATAGTAGTATAGAAATAGTAGAAACTATTATAAATGCAGGAATGAACCACTGCCTCAGGTTCAAATTTAGGACAAATGCTGACGCTAGTGATGCTTGCTGGAGATAGAAAAATATTTATTGTAATTAATATCTTGTATATGTTTGGCTGCTTAAAAATCATTAATATGGATAAGAATTATAGAATAATAGAGCTATTTTGTTAAGCAACCTGTCTTTTTTGGTATTTTTAAAAAATCTTCTGTATTTTTTATCTTTAAAGTAGGGCAAAGAGCTTGCAAAGAAACTTTTTTCATTTTTATTTTTTTCTATAGTTAATGCTTTATGTTAATGCTTTTAAGTTATTCATGATTAACTATTGTCATGTGAAAATTTGGAAAGTTATATGAAGCTGAAATACCCACAAAACTATTCAGTTTACTAAATTCAAAAGCAATATTTTGATATTTAAAACATTTTGCATACTTTTCCTGTACATCTTTTATAATAAATTTTCTGCTAGGTTCACCATTGCTCCAAAATATGGTGGATAGTAATATTCTTTTTGTGAAACACAATAATGATTGTTTTTATTAAATTTTGAACAGAATGAGAATATATAGTTAAATATTTTTTCTGTAATTTTAACCTGAATAGTGAAGATTGGCAAATGTCTGGATCAGGATCTATTTCGGGAACAGCTTCAGATTCTGATATAGAAGAAAGCAGAGAAAAAAGTAGTTGTGAAGAGAGTGAATCTGATTATGAACCAAAAAATAAAGTCAAAAGCAGGAAGCCTCCAAGCAGGTAGGTAATACCACTTTAGAAAATAAAAGTTAATATGCATAATCTTTCCTTTGAAGAATCTTTTGAGGTACAAATTTGATAAATTGCCATCTAAATATTCATTCAGTAAATTATCTCTCCAGGTGCTAGGAAGCTGGATTTTGAAAAGAAACATTTAATTGATGTCCTTAGAGGAGCAAAGCTGTAATATCAAATGCAAATCTCAGTTTTCAAAAGAACCAAAGTACAATTTTGGGTTGATAACAACTTGAACAGAACATGTGCTCTAATAGAAATGAGTGCATGTTCCCACAAGTCTTCACTGAGTTTGATATCAACTGCATTAGTCAAATTGCCAACTAGTTACCTCAAATGGATATCTCAGAGATTTTATGGATAGTTTAATCTGTGTTCGAGGGAATTAACTTTTGTACTCATTGCTAAATCAGAAGCCCATGAACTGTTATTTCATCCTATTCATCTGTCATAAAAAGGAGGCACAAGTCTCCTTGTGTTCCCTTAGTTTTCACAACCTAGTAATGCTGTGAATCTAGGCTTTTGGTTAATAAACTTTTAGGCATGCAATTCTGATAATTTTCTAGATCCTACCCCTGAGTGGCCAGCCAAATTGCTTACTGTTTATGACATTTTCTTAATTGAATTTGCTTTTGTACATCATAGTGTATTTTTTTTAAGTCAGGATAATGTTTTTGGTTCCAAATGATAGTTGATATATTAATCTAACATTCCAGGGAGCACATGGAACATCATAGTTGAGATTCCAGATGCTTTTTTTTCATAATAAATGCTATAGAGAAATCCAGTGTTTGGATCACTTTGATAGGTAGGTTGGCGATTATTCAGCATTCAAACTACATTACTCATTTATTTCAGTAGTCTACTATGTCCTGTTCCATATGCAAAGAACGGGCTGAAATCATTGTACAAGAAGAAGAAGAAATGAGCAGATACTAGAGCAGTAAAGTTGCTTTGTTTTAATACTTTACAGTTTTCAAACTTTTATTCAAGAAGTTTACGAAAAATCTCAGTATTTGTATAGCCCACAGTTATTCTAAGAATACTCATCAGTCATTTTTTCCAGGCATTGACTCAGTAATGTTTTGAAAGACTTATTTTTCTATTATTTATTATTTAAGAATAAAACAAAAAAGTGGAAAGAAAACTGCAGTGCAGAAAAAAAGACAACTTGACTCATCATCATCATCAACAGATGATGATGATGATTATGATAAAAGAGGTTCTCGCCGCCAGGCAACAGTAAATGTTAGTTATAAAGAAGCTGAAGAAGCAAAGACGGATTCAGATGATCTCCTAGAAGTCTGTGGAGAGGATGTTCCACAGCCTGAAGAAGATGAATTTGAAACAATTGAAAAATTTATGGATAGTCGTGTTGGACGAAAAGGAGGTAATCTTTAATTTACATTGGAAAAAAATATTCATAATTGTTATAGTTCTGTTTTTTTATTGCAGTGTACATTGAATGACTATAGGCTACCTCGGGGCCATTTGGCTTGAGGTATCTTAAAATATCATTAAATACATATTTTTCTATGGAAAATATCAGAAAATATATGTTCATATAAAATATTTGATGGTTTACTAATTTTATTGATAAAAGGACTTATTCTCTTTAGCTCACTTAGACATTATTTGTATACTACATAGTATACAGGTAGTGCTTAACTTTCAACTATTCGTTTAGTGACCTTCAAAGTTACAACGGCACTTAAAAAAAGACTTGTTTTCCACACTTACAATTATTGCAGCTACCCGTGGTCATATGATCAAATTTGGACGCTTGGCAGCTGGCATGTATTTATGACAATTACTGTGTCCCAGAGTCATTCGACCACCTTTTGCAACTTCCTGACAAGCAAAGTCGAAATCTTCATCCTTACTCTTTCGACTCTTTGTGGGGGAGGAAAAAAAAACCCAGGTCAGGTACAGGAGACATGATTTCTTGTCTCCTCCCCCCTTGTTTAAGCATTTTCTCCTCTCTACAAGGGAGGAAAAGAAGAACCCAAATGATTTCTAAAAAGTCTCTCCTGGGTTTGTTTCCCTCCCCCCCCCCCCACAGAGTGGAGAGATTTGAGAAGGGATCACACGCAAGTAAGCAAGCATGCAATGAGGAATACAATTAGCAGTTTGAGTAGTCCGCTTGCAGTTCTCAGCCCTGAGCCTACTCATGGCTGCTGCCTTTCAGTGTGTATTTTTTTGTAGTGTTCCTGTTTACTTTCTTGTAACCCCTTCCTCTGCAATCTTTCAGTTCTGCAAAGGGCGGGAGAAAAATAATAGGCACAGATATTGTGTATTAACTGTAACGGTGATCAAGTGACTCGGACAGTGCAAAGGGTGTAAACTTGGGAATTGGTCATAAAATTATTCTTTTCAGCAGTATAAGCGACATCTACCTATATGCTACTGATTGCCCAGCATAAAGAGGAAACTTCAGCTAATCAGCATCTCTAGCCAAAGTTCCTGAGTCTAACTTGGTATCTTAGGGCAATCATTAACAGTTTGTTTTAGATTGGTTGAAATCACATTAGTCAATTCTTTGGCAGAATATTATTTCTGTGAAACTTTTAATTTTACAACACTGTATTGCATTATTGCATTAAATGCCAACAGAGGTTTTTATCTTAAAACCATCTGATATTTTATATTCCATCTAAGAATTGTATATGATTGAAGTTTTTTTAAACTATGACTATTTTTCTCAGCAATTGGTGCTACAACCACTATCTATGCAGTTGAAGCTGATGGAGATCCAAATGCAGGATATGATAAATCAAAAGAATCTGGTGATATGCAGTATTTTATTAAATGGAAAGGGTGGTCCCATATTCATAATACCTGGGAAACTGAAGAAACTCTAAAGCAGCAGAATGTTAGAGGAATGAAGAAACTGGACAACTATAAGAAAAAGGATCAGGAAATTAAGCGCTGGTGAGTATTTGCAAATTATAATAACGTATTCTTAACATTATAATATTTGCATGATATATAAGGCAAGTGTCATTAAAAATTTTATATTTTTTGAATTCAAGATATGTCAGTACCCCTGATCGCCAAATTCATGGTATCTTCACTGGTTTAGCAGAAGAATGAATAGATTTTATTTGAATGTAAAATCTTTAATAATCCAGGTAGTCCTCAATTTACCACTCCAATTGAAACCAGAATTTTTGTTGTTAAGCAAGGCAGTTGTTAAATGAATTGCACCTGAATTTATGATTTTTTTTTTGTCAATTTGAAAAAATGAATTACACAGTCATTAATAAAATCTGGTTTCCCCCATTGATTTTCTGTTTTGAAAGCCAACTAGGCCATATATATATAAAATCACTTCCAAAACAGTGATTATATATATGGCTACGGTCCACTTCAATTGTCGTAAATGCATGCTGACTGCCAATTTTTTGTCATCTGTGAGGATGCTTTGACGATCCTAAGTGCAAGGATCAGTCATAAATCATTTTGTCAGTGCCATTGTAACATTGTAACGTAATAGTTGATAAATAAATGGTTGTAAATAAAGGGATCCCTGTAAATCCAGGGATTTACTATGCAGGATACAGGATACAGCTTTACTAGATTTTAAAAAACATTGGATGAAAATAAATATCCATAATCATTACTAAACACTTAGGAAGATGTTTTTATTCTAAAAAACTAATTTTTGCCTTTAAAGCAATGTGATTTAAAAGACATCTTAATATCTTAAATGCTAAAATTAAGCTTCTTCAGTTAAAAAGAAGACAATTCTGCTGAAGTTATGAACATATAGAGGTGCACAGTATATCTCCTGCCATAGGAAATAATGAGATAATTATTCTTTACATTGATTCATGTTGCACAGAATGTGTAAGAATTCATATTGAAAATTTTATACTCAGAAATGTTCAGATCAAATATTAGCTATGCAATATTATTCAAAAATGCATTGTTGATTTTTTTAGCAATAGTAAACTTTACTATTCACTAAAATTAGTTGGCTAAGTTATATGTTGGTTAAAAGATTCATTTTATAAAAATGAGATGACTTCAGTCTATAGCATGGGTCCTTAAACTAAGGCCCGGGGGCCCACCGAAGCCATTAATCCGGCCCGTGCAGGACCACGAGGCTGTCCCGCCTACATTGCCCCGCCTACCCTTCGGCTGAGCGCAGAACTTATCTTCGCGAGCCCCGTGGGCTGGTACTGAAAGGTAAGGCCAACAATTTTGGCCTGCAGAGATGTTCTGGAGGCGGGGGAGGTGAAAAACAGGGTGCACAGATGCCCCAGGCGGACAAAAATGGCGAAAGCAGCCCATTTTTGGCCAAAAACTGGGCCGTTTTTGGCCTGCAGAATGCTTCTGGAGGCGTGGGAGGTGTAAAATGGGGTACACAGATGCCCCAGGAGGCCAGAAAATGGGCAAAAGCGGCCATTTTTCACCTCCCCCACCTCTAGAAGATAGATAAACAGAGAGAGAGAGAGACAGACAGACAGACAGAGACAGAAAGAGAGAGAGAGAGTGAGAGAGATTTCTCAAGCTCCTTGGGGCTGAGAACAATTGCTGCAAAACTGAGTTTCCTGAAGTGGACCACTAGACTCCTAAACAACTAAAAAACGATCTAGTAAAAAGAAAAGTCAACCAAAAGAGCAATATGCAAACAAAAGCAAATAAAACACCTCCAGGAGCAAAACAAATGAAAGTTTAATTTGTGTGGGAAGGATGGTAGCTGACATTAGGGCTGCCACTGGAACATCCACCATTGGGTTTTGAAGAATATCTGAAAGCTCTGAATCTACGTTATATAGTTTCTAAGCCTGGAGTGGCCCCACTCCAGGCTTAGCCCATTGCCTCTGAACTACGTCCACGAACAGCTTGGGCGCTGGAACCGTATCATTCTCAATGGCCGGCTCTGAGAAGAGATTATGGCCTGATCCTCCCACCCTCTGGGCTGCGTTTGCTGTGGGAGGAGATCCCAACTCAGTTATGTCCTTGGCCTTGCGCAGCAAGGACTTAAACAGTTCAGATCGGAAAAGCCCAGTAAAGGGTGAAATCTCAGGAACAATCTCCTCTTCTTCAGAAAAAGCAGTGAATTCTCCTTCCTCTAAAGAAGAGGCTTCACTCCTAGCAGCTGGATCCTGAGCAGGGATCCTTGGGGGATCATGCCAGGCCTCCTGAGACCTAGAAGGAACCTGTCCCCAATGAAAGGGAAGATCCCTGGCTGAAAACCCCAATTGCTGCAGTCCAGATGCTATTCCCTGTGAATTAGCCCTGGAAACTACCAATTGCAGATGGCTAGGCAAAACTGAACCATCATTCTGTTCCTCTGTGGCAGTAGCCTCTGTAGCTGTTGCAAACAGATTTGGGGCTGCTTCAGAAAAAACATCCCTTGAATCCAGTTTCCTTGAGGAAAACCTTTCTCTAGTGCCCTCTGGTGACCAAAAATAACATGCCGGCTGGTCCAGGCTGGGTTCTAAGGCTGTTTCCAATGCCTGATCATCTTGTTGGAGGGAGACCTCAACCCCTCCCTCAGGAATATCTTTCAGGGTCTGGAAATTTCCAGACCTCATGGACCTCTCAAATTGCTTCCCTAATGCCCTTTGTCGCTGTCCTGCTCCTTCTGGGCTGCCTTATAACTTTTGCTGCTGGAAGCCATTGCCTTGAAGCTTTTTTCCGCTGCTTCTCTTGCAGCCGCTCTCTGGCTGGGAACTCTCTGTCCATGGCTCTGGGAGGCCACTGGACCTTCCTCTCTGTCCCCTGCCTGTCTCTGCCGGCTGGTGGAAAGTGCAAAATCCACCATTGCCCACCCTTTTAAAGCGACGGAGCCACCCGCAGCGGGTCGCTACCGCCGTGGTTTGAATTTGGCGCTCAAAGCGCCAGCCGCAGTGGCCAGATAAACGGGCGCAGATTACTTACCGCTGCCCCTGGCTGCACTCCTCTTGCTGACCGGACAGAGAAAGCCCCTTCTCCGTCCCAAATCCTGTAGTTAAATCGTGGCATTGTAGAGCCCAGCGCGGCCAAGGCTGTTAGCCTGTTGGCCGCTGGGTGCGAAATTCAAATCCTCTGCTTGAGAAGCCAGGAAACAAAAGGTAAAGCAGCTCGCAAAATACATCTCATCCGTACAATAGACTGAGCTGAAACTGGGGAGGTCACCAGGAAGAGGAGGCGTGACTAAAAAGATGACATGCTCAGTCTCATCACGGAAGGGCAGAGCGACTACCCACTCCTGGCTTCTCTCTCCCACACTCTATGGAGAAAAGGATATTCAATATAACTTAGTTCTGGCAATTATGTATAAGTTATTAAAATCTGACTAAAGTTCCAATTATGGGTGTACATGAAATAAAATCCTTTTTAAAAACACAGAGCAAACCATGGATTCCAGAAATTCTGCTTGAAGCATTGTTAGGTAGCCTTGCTGAATTCAGCATAAACAAAACTCTAGACCAGTGATGGCGAACCTATGGCACGGGTGCCACAGGTGGCACGCAGAGCCATAACTGCCGGCACGCGAGCCGGTGCCCTAGCTCAGCTCCAGTGCGCATGTGCGTGCCCGCCAGCTGATTTTTGGCTCATGCGGAGGCTCTGGGAGGGCGATTTTGGCCTCTGGAGGGCCTCCAGGGTGGCGGGGGTGGAGCGTTTTTGCCCTCCCCAAGCTCCAAGAAAGCCTCTGGAGCCTGGGGAGGGCGAAAAACGGGCCTACCGGGCCCACTGGAAGTCGGAAAACGGGGGAGTGGGATGGGTCGCGCACGCATGCGCAGGGGGGTGGGGCGAGTGAGGGGCTTTGAATTATGGGTGTGGGCACGCACGCGCGTGTGATAGCGCGCACGTGCACTATTTCCAAAGTCACCCAGCCAGCTTTCATTCCTGAGATTGGAGTTGAACTTTCAGGCTCCTGGTTTATAGCTTGGTGCCATTACCATTCAACTAAACTGGTCTATACCAAAAAGTTTTAGGTGAAACAAAATCCAGAAGGATTCTTGCATTACCGTATTTTTTGGAGTATAAGACGCATCTTTTTCCTCCCTAAAAGTGGCTGAAAATTTGGGTGCGTCTTATACTTCGAATGTAGCTTTTTTTTTTTTTCAAGCCCTAACTAGGTGCTAAAAGATCTTCCCAGCTCTTATCTTGCAGGCTTTTTCATTGTTACTCTCTCAGAAGAATGTTTTTCCAGCCCTAAGTCTTTGCAGAATTTTTTTTTCATTGCTCTACTTGCTCCGAATAAGTTTTTTTCTAGCCCTAACCAGGTGCTAACTATCTTCCCAGCTCTTACTGGCTTGCAGGTTCTTTCATTGTTACTCTATCAGAAGAAGGTTTTTTTAAGTCCTAACCAGGGGATAAAATAATGTGCTGAAGCTGACCAGACTAAGGATGTTAGCAGATGAATACCTGGTAGGCAGATTTCCCCCCCCCCCTATTTTCCTCCCCAAAAACTAAGGTGCGTCTTATACTCCGGTGCGTCTTATACTCCGAAAAATACGGTATTTTATAGGGCAAGTAAGTCAAGACTTGTGCATGTCGCCCCATCTTCTTCCCGGTAGAGCCGACCCAACTTATCTTCCCAGCACCTGCTCTCAGCCACTGAGAGTTTCAGCCACTGTCAATCCATGTTTGACCAGTCTGGGCACCCATTTTCATAGAACTTTGCCTCTCACTTTTCCCCTGCCCCAATTTAACCACCACTGCCAGTGGATTAGCCTGAGTGCATATTTTTAATTATGAAACTGATTACTAGCGACAAGTGACAGGTTCTCAACATGCCTATTCCACCTGCTTCTGTTCTATAATCTTCATAGCCCGTCCTTTCTCTTAGCCATGGTTGCTAATCTCCATACATGCTGTTTTCAAAGAAATTCCTTAGCTGTGGTATTTCCATATACTTATCCACACATTTTGCTTGATATATTGTAGTGTTTTGGTCCATATCTAGATCCATACAATCCTATTTCATTCTCATTACAAATAAGGCATAGGGTAGGTGTTCCATGCACAGAACAATTTGTGTAGGGAATGTTTTGTACGTTGCTACTTCTAGTCTTTTTCATATCCCTAGCTAGGGACCTATACTAAATACCTTAGTATCAACAGAAAGTTCTTCCTATGTCCTCACTTTCCTGAGACTAAGGTTCATGTGATATAAGGAAAATATTAGATTTTAGGCCATGAAGTAAGTACATGTCAACAGGTCCTGAAGTGACTGCCATCTCATTTTCTTTTTATTCTTTTTTATAATATTTGTTTCTTTTATTATTTATATCTAATAACATAATCGATTATCTAATATAATTTTCTTTTATATTTTGTAGCTAATGAATTTTCATAGCTAATCCAAACCAAATGTCCCTGGTGGGTTATATGTTAGCATATAAAAGATAGTGAATTTTTTTTAAAAAAAATAATAGCGATCAACTAGTTTAAAAAATGAAATAATAAATCCACCCTCCCTGAAAATGGATGCTGGGAGGTCAAACTAGGTTTGAAGATTTGTGAAATCAAACTTTCTTTCAAGATTTTCTTAAAACCGTGTGTGTGAGTTTTACAGACCTCCTGTATAATTATAAACCATTTTTAGTTGGTTTATTATCTTGTCAGAAAGATACCGTATTTTTCGGAGTACAAGACGCACCGGAGTATAAGACGCACCTTAGTTTTTGGGGAGGAAAATAGGGGAAAACAATCTGCCTACCAGGTATTCATCTGGCTAGCATCCATAGTCTGGTCAGCTTCAGCACATTATTTTATCTCCTGGTTAGGACTTAAAAAAACCTTCTTCTGAGAGTAACAATGAAAGAGCCTGCAAGCCAGTAAGAGCTGGGAAGATCGTTAGCACCTGGTTAGGGCTAAAAAAAAACCTTATTCGGAGCAGCTGCAGCACATTATTTTATCTCCTGGTTAGGACTTAAAAAAACCTTCTGATAGAATAACAATGAAAGAGCCTGCAAGCCAGTAAGAGCTGGGAAGATCGTTAGCACCTGGTTAGGGGTAAAAAAAAAAACTTATTCGGAGCAGCTGCAGCACATTATTTTATCTCCTGGTTAGGACTTAAAAAAACCTTCTGAGAGAATAACAATGAAAGAGCCTGCAAGCCAGTAAGAGCTGGGAAGATCGTTAGCACCTGGTTAGGGCTAGAAAACAACTTCTTTGGAGCAAGTAGAGCAATGAAAAAAAAACCTGCAAAGACTTAGGGCTGGAAAAACATTCTTCTGAGAGAGTAACAATGAAAGAGCCTGCAAGCCGGTAAGAGCTGGGAAGATCGTTAGCACCTGGTTAGGGCTAGAAAACAACTTCTTTGGAGCAAGTAGAGCAATGAAAAAAAATTCTGCAAAGACTTAGAGCTGGAAAAACATTCTTCTGAGAGAGTAACAATGAAAAAGCCTGCAAGGTAAGAGCTGGGAAGATCTGTTAGCACCTAGTTAGGGCTGGAAAAAAAAAGCTACATTCGAAGTATAAGACGCACCTGAATTTTCAGCCACTTTTAGGGAGGAAAAAGGTGCGTCTTATACTCCGAAAAATATGGTAATACCTAAATGCATTAGATAATCTTCCGTATTATCCCAAATCTTTGTCTATTTAAGAAAGAGTTTTTGGGGTTGTGCAGGATAGCATTGGGAAGTCAAGAAGCCACACTATTCATATTATCTTTTCGGACCCAACCATTGAAAGTCACAACTCTGTAAAAGTCATATACGGGGTGGTTGTCATCTCGTTAGATAGAGTATTTTCATACCTTGAAATCAGTATCAATGTTTTTTTAATGATGTCACTAACATTATGCATATTTTTTCCAGGCTGAAAAATGCTTCTCCAGAAGATGTAGAATATTACAACTGTCAGCAAGAGCTTACAGATGACTTGCATAAGCAGTATCAAATTGTAGAGAGAATTATTGGTAGGTGATATAACTTAAAACTTGAAATATACATGATTCAAATATATTTAAATTCATAATATTTATATAAAACATTATTTTAAATGTATTTTATTTATTTGCTTAGGTTTAAAGCCATTGTAATCATGGTGACTCTGTTAAAAATTACTTACAGCCTGGGTTTTGCTGAAAATAGAAAAATTAACTTTAAACAATTAAACTGTTGAATTTGTAAATGCAGTAATAGTTGAGAAATATAATTACTTCACCACTCTTTCTGTCATAGTGTAAACTTAAACTTACATTCTTATCCATTTTGATAACCTGTATTTGAATGCACTCATCTTTAGCTATTGCCAAATCAAAAATTTACTGGATTGGTGACCAGGAGGAAGCAATGCAGGAGCAATCCTGTCAATTGCCACTATCAACCCCTTATTTCCTAGGCAGACCAAGTATCCTAAAATGTACATCAGGGCTTTGGGGAAATCCTCAAGAAGTGCCCTATGAAATTAGTTTATCCTGTTTAGGATAGTGATTGTAATAGTCCCATACTCACATTATCTATGGAAGACTATCTCTGATTATATGTAGTCTTCTAGACAATAACTCCACATCCTCTTCCTCCCTACTATGGGTTATGTCTAATGTCTGAAATGATACAGGATTTCCTGCTTGAGTAGGGGGCTGGACTAGAAGACCTCCAAGGTTGCTTCCAGCTCGATTCTGATTCTGATTCTAATGCATCATTGATACCCAGATGGGCATATCTCCAAGAGGAACTCACTCCCTTTCTCTTCTATATGTATCTCAGTAATACTTGCCTAATCCATCTGCTGATCCAAGATCAGAATTTGAATGAGAAAGGTTATATTATGGAGAAACCTGGCATTCAGTAGGAACAGTTTGAGCCCATAGTATAGCAATGTCCCACTACTCGGTTACCAAGATGAGGTGGAGAGAAGAGGAATTAAAGTAGGGCAGCCCATCCCCTATCTCCTCTCATATTACTATTTTGATACTATCCTTTCCTCACTACTCCCTTCCACTCCCCATTCTGATAATTAATGGAGTTGACCAATTTACTTCCTTCTTTATATCCTTCCAGCTTCAGTCAACCCTTTCTCCCTGTGGCTTTTCCTTCTTCTCTCTAAATGGAGTCCCCCTCCCTTTGTGGAGATCATTCCACCATCCTTGTCACACACACACACACATACACCCGCCCCACCTTTTGGGACCGTAATTTGCACTGTATTGTTTCTACAACTGACATAAGTCTGGTCACCCAATTTCTTCCTATTTCTGAATTAGTTAAACTATTCAGTTTTTTTTACCTTTCCTTTAGGAGCCTACATGCACTTCACTTTTGGTGTTGATTTGGGGGAGAAGAGGACACTCTGTAGACCCCTTGTTTGTGAGCTACTGTAGGGTTGAACTCTCTCTCCCCACCTATTTAGCATCCACATGAAACTACTGGGTGAGGTCATCCAACAATTTCCTTTCCCATGTATCTTCCATTGAAGTTGTCTCTAGCTTTCCCAGGCTTAATCCTCTGGCTGCCTCCTCAGCTTCCATTCTTGCTTTGTTCCTTTTTCAGTCAGTCCAATTTCTACTCTGATGCTATTTCAGCTTTTTAACTCCCATTCACAGATCTCCAACCAATTAACCATTCTCTCAAAACATTTGTCACTTTTTCCATTTTTTTTCTTTTTGCAAATCTTCCCTTGTTAAACAGTTACATCCACTCAAACTCAGACATTATTAACGAATATTGTATTTTAATCAGGTTTTGAGTACAATCTGTTCTTCATGATTCATTATTTAAGTGAACAAGTTGCTTTTCATTTTTATCCTTATTTTCTATAGCCCATTCTAACCAGAAGTCAGCAGCAGGTTACCCAGATTATTATTGTAAATGGCAAGGTCTCCCTTACTCAGAGTGCAGCTGGGAAGATGGAGCTCTCATTGCAAAAAAGTTCCAGTCACGCATTGATGAGTATTTTAGTAGAAATCAGTCGAAGACTACTCCATTTAAAGATTGTAAGGTAGGTAAAATTTTAATTATTTTAGTAAATGTATCATATCCAGCATTTAAAATATAGGCATTTTCATTGTGCAGATGGGAGTCCATAAATAAAGGCAGGTATAAATCAAATAAATATGAGTCGAGTGGTCCTCAGGATAAACACATCATAAGTGGTGATTCAGTCAAGGTTGTCTTTCTCTGAAACATCTAGGAATATGCCAATACAGAAACTGCCTTTTATTTCAAGTATGAAACAAAACTTTCCTCCTGAGATTGTTCCAAATTGGGATAGTTATTCAATTCACTGTAAACTATGACAACTGACCCTGGACCCTTGTTTTCAGTCATGGATCACAAGATTGGCATTCCATGATGACAGCCCCTGGTTAACCAACATATGCAAAAACTAGCAAGAGAGAGGCTGTTTAAAATATTTTTGAAAACATAAAAATATAAGTAACAATGGAATCATTTAAATTCTGTGAAGAAAACTTGAAAAATGACATGTTTAATCAATATTATCTTTGTACCCCAATTTATTGGCTAATTTATTTATTTAACCAAGCAATCAGTTAAATAGGAAAATAAATAGGGAAAAATAAGCAGAAATATTAGGTATTAGTATTAAATTGCTTCAGCTACTGAGTCTCCATTCTTAGAAGGTCTCAAGATATAGTCATATGGCATGTTGTGTCATACCCAGTCAGCTGTTATTTTTTCAGCCATATGAAGAGCAAGTACTATAAATGTCATTCAGTTAAATGGATTATTTCCGAAGTGTAAGCTGTAACAATAGGGGAGGTTGATTTAACATTGAACTGTCCCTCCTTCATACATGTGGAAATGATTATAACAATTTTATGGTATCTGTAAGGTACTGATGGCAATCTCAGTGCCTGGTGAAAAGATCTTTATTCTTTTCAGACTAAGGCTCCTTCTGCACAATCAGGTGCAATTTGTGAACAATGACAAGTTATCTTTTGGTTTATAGCCTGCCTGTGATATTCTCAAATGATAAACTGGCTGTGTAATCTTAGCTGTGGCCTAGAATTCAGGAATAGGAAATTGCTCTCGCTGGCGATCTTTAGCCTCAGTCGATGGATTTCTGATAGGCGGAAGAACCTTTGGCTGGGGCCAGAGGCTCCCAACACTGTCATGTATTTGTACGATTACTGCCACAAGATAGTGATACATTTTTAAAAATCTTTTTTTTTACATTTGTCATTCTTCGTCTCCTATAACCATTAGAACTTGATTTAATTCACTGTCTCATTATCTTTCATCCTCTTAACTGCTTTGTTATTTCTGCCACTCATAGGTGTTTTGAATTGGCATTTGTATTGGGGGAAATCGAGTAGATTGTACTAGCCCTAAATTAATGTGGGGGAGTGGATTTACCCTGCATTTAAAAGAAAAACCTGAATTATGTGTGTAGCATGCAGCAATAAACACAGCAGTCCTATCACCTATCATATGTGCAACTTCTAATTCTCCCAAACCAAGAAGTAGTCTTCCTAGGGAAGGGGCTTGAAGGGATACGTCCTAAAGAGGTTAAATTGAAAAGCAAAATAATAGGAGGATGAGATTTGTCTTCCTTTAACAGGTGCCCATTACATTGGCTTGAAAATTAAAAAAAACCTGAAGAGCTGCATGCTGGAATTAATTGGGTCTGTTGACTGCCTAAGAACCAGATAATGTAAATGATTAGCAGCTGTAAATCATAATCTAGTTTCAGATCCTTTGTAGCAGTCCTGGTCCTAATTTCTCAATGTGTAATCAGATCTAAGATGTTTTTTCATTGTGCCATGTGCCTGCCTGTTATTTACCTCCAGTATTCTGGTCCACAGATCACATCACCTCTCCCTCCCCCCCCCCATCATTTTTATATTATCTCTGATGTCTTTAAATGTCAGATAGTATAAAATTCATATTTTCAATTGTAAGCGAAATAAGGAATAAAAATAATATTTCTTTTTTATTTTGGTAGGTTTTGAAGCAAAGACCAAGATTTGTGGCTTTAAAGAAGCAACCTAATTACATTGGAGGTCATGAAAACCTAGAGTTAAGAGATTATCAATTAAATGGACTAAATTGGTTAGCCCATTCATGGTGCAAGTATGTACATATTTAAAACCTTATATCTGTATATTAAAGTGCATATATATACACACACTCTGTTCAGTTTTACTAACAGAAAATAAGCATCGTACACATTTTCATTTAGCTAACCATTTATTTATTTACTTTGACCTTTAACTGGCTGGACTTCTTGCTGCAGAGTTTTGGAACTCTCGCCATTGCCTAGGACTGAGAGAATGACTTGCCCCAGGACAGCCAGCTGGTTTTGTGCTTAAGGCAGGACTAGAATTCAGAGTTGTATAGTTTCTAGCTGTATAGTTTCTATACTAAACAGGTTTTCTTATCTGCATAAATGTGTTCCATTCATACTTTAAGGTGCAAAAATAATAATTATATTCTAAAGATATTTCAGGTTTAACATAGGCACTTTGCAAAATTGAAGCATATTAGGGCCTTAGTACATTTAGAAGTAAGAATCTTGCTTTCTGTACATGTTTAACTCAAAGTACAGTTTTAGGATCAGATAAAATCTATTCTTTCCTGCTCCTTGGAATTTTAAAATATAAATAATAATGTAATTTAGCAAAGTGGGAGAAAAGTACTGTTGTCTTATTAAACCATAAAGATCAAAATCTTGCCAGCCAGTTATATAGCAACAAACTACACCAAAAGGGAAAATATATCATATATGGTGGTTACGCAGAAAAACTCAAAAGTATTAGAAGGAAATACATCAAACATTCAGAAAATGTGAAACTCAACATTGAACTAAAGTCACAATTATTTTTATTAGGATTAATTCTAGAAAACATAAAAGTATCAAAATTTATTAAGTATGTGTGTATGCCTAATGTATGTTAACAGCTGTAACAAAAATCAGCTGTAATATATATGTATATGACACATTGTATATGACACATTGTATAGCAAAGGTAAATTCAGATATTTTGAATAATAGCTTTTAGGAAAAGAGTCAAATGATTAATCAAAAATAATAACATACTATGAATAACATCCAATGATTAATATTCAAAGTATACTATAAATATTTAGGTAGTGGTTAGCAGTTGGGAAATAAATCGAAGGGGAGAATGTGGCTACCAAAAGGTGTGGGGTTTTTTTTTTTTTTGCAGATAGGATAAATTAGTAGTTCTGTAACTTCTACTTTGCTTTTTGTATCTTTATTCTTGTTTCATTTTTTAATAATCTGTGAAAGCTTATGCAATTAAATAATAATGTAAACAAACCTTTTCAGACCTTTATCATGTCCTTGATTCCATGTGAATTGCAATATGAATAAGTATTGTAAAAATAAGTAAAATGTTAATACTTAAATGACTATATTGATCAAATTTAGAAAGTAATACTATCATAATTTAATTTCTAATATGTAAGAATTAATGAATCTGTATGTGATGTTTAACTTATTTTGTTCATACTACTTTATAGGGGAAACAGCTGTATTCTTGCTGATGAAATGGGTTTGGGCAAAACGATACAAACCATCTCCTTTTTGAATTACTTATTTCATGAGCATCAGTTGTATGGACCTTTCCTGCTCGTAGTACCTCTTTCCACCCTGACATCTTGGCAAAGAGAAATCGAGACATGGGCTCCACAGATGAATGCCGTAGTTTATTTGGGAGATATTACCAGTAGAAATGTGGTAAGTGGAATTGTATGTTAATGGGAAACAGAGATCTGGAAGTATTATTTGTATAGTGGTGTAATTTTAATCCACATCTATACTAAAGAGTTTTTATATTAATTTTTATTATTATTTGTTTTTAGATAGACATTAATTAAAATATAGTGACATTATTTAATAGTTCAATATTTGGTTAAACAAGATAAAATAGACTGTAAAATAGGAAATAGATCTCATGTGAAATTTATATTTATCACATCTCTTTAATCGGCTACAGATAGAATTAAAAACTCATAGCATGGTTGAATAGTCTGGATTTTGTTTTTTCATTTGATATTTAATGAAATGTTTTATCACAAACAAAACATTAACAAAATTCATTAGCCACTTTACCCACTATTATTTTTCAGCTAATATATTTTAAAGTGTTTAATGTTTTACTGATAAAATGTAAACATTTCTTTGAAATTGTTTAAGGAGCTAGCTTTCCTAGGAGTAATATTTTTTCAGCTTTTTTCTTTTCCCTAAGGTAATCCCTTGATCCACAACTGTTTTGGCAAGCAGGAACGTTTAAAATTTTTGAGAACAAATTGCAGTCTGGGGGGGCTTTCAAAAGAGGTATGGGTGACTGCTAACAAAATAATTGTCATGTGTATGGCATAGTCAGACCAAAAAGGAAGAAAATATAAAGGATAGCAACAGACATGTCTCTTGGCATATTGCCTCTTGCTACAGATATTGCGTCGGAAACCTCCTTGGAACCATTGTCATAATTATTTGATGAAGTCATTATATAGTTTTGCATTCTAAACGAGTCAACATTGAGTCATTAAATGCTAGAAGAAAATGTCTAGAAAGAGTGTGATAGTAGTCTACAGTAAAAAGTTAGTCCTATCCAAACAATGTTCTTACCTACACCAGACAGTTTAGATCTGAGTTTTAGGAAAGAATTGTAACCCAGTAAATTCTGCAGTGAATTCTACATATATTTACTCATGCCAAAAGGCAAGGCAGGAATCAAACTAGTTCAGATTATAAATACTGTATCTACTTCAAGATGGAGAATATGAAGTACATGAAGCAGAATTTAGAAATTTGCTGTCGTTAAATGTCTATTCTTCATATACCTGATGAATTCTGTCTTTTTCAACAGGAAGAGCTAGCAATACATGGTTTTTTTTAATGTGATTAGTTTTTCATGTAATTTGCAGCAAACTTTTATGTGAACACAGAAAAGGGCAGAAGTTTATCTGCTTACTTTGTTGAGATTTCAAGTAAATTTCCAAACTAAAAATATTCAGAGAACAACTGCTTACTTATTATGACAGACAAAAGTTTGTAACCAAGAAAAGTACCTGTTCACAAAGAACTCTTTTTACCCAATTAAGAATTACAGTATTTTCCGGAGTATAAGATGCACCTTTCCCCCCCAAAAGTGGGTGAAAATTTAGGTGTGTCTTATAGACCGAATATAGGCATTTTTGGCGGCCTGAACCCTTGGCGCATCACGTTTTCGCCCTCCCCGGCCTCCAGAAGCACTCTGCAGTGCTCCGCATGGCCCGTTTTCACCAAAAACGGACCTTTTTTTAGGCTCCCAAGCCCTCCGTGAGTCGCATTTTTGCCCTCCCTGGCCCCCAGAAGCACTCTGCAGTGCTCCGCACAGCCCATTTTTTGGCTCCCAAGCCCTCCCTGGCCCCCAGAAGCACTCTGCAGGCCAAAAATGGGCGCGTTTTTGGCGAAAACGGGCTGTGCAGAGCACTGCAGAGTGCTTCTGGGTGCCTGGGAGGGCGAAAATCTGACTTGTGGAGGCCAAAAACTATTTTTTTCTTGTTTTCCTCCTGTAAATTTAGGTGCGTCTTACAGTCTGAAAAATATGGTAACATCAGAATACTTAATGTACAAGAGATAAGATGAGGCATTCCATGGACATAATCCAGAAACAGTTCTGTAATTTGTAGATTAGATTTTTAAAGGAACAGTTCTTCATTCTGTTTCTCTGTGTAAATTCACTCTCTGGAACTACTTTCATAATTCCTAATTATGTTGTCATCCTGTTTTTCATGATATTATATATCTTCTTGGGAAGCAGGATGATATTGTGTTTCATGCTATATTACACTACAGAGAGCCTTATTCTAGCAGAGACTTTGAAGAGTAGTTCTACCTTAAACAAAACATTATTTAAAATTAATTGCAGCCTTATTAAATTATTAGCAGATGTTTTAACAAAGAATATTATGAGATTACCTAGGCATTATGTTTTAAAATAATATTGATAGTCTAACTTCAATAGCAGGTTTCTGTGAATTAACAAGTCCCTGTCAGGAATGAAAGAGGCTTCAGATTGTTCATTAGTAAATTTTGATTCTAATGTCGGGAATTCAAAAAAGTAAATTTCTTACAATGCTAAATAATTGCATAAAATAAAAAACATGGCAAACCTGTTCCCCAAACAAGTTTGGGGAATATATGGCATCTGGTTTGCAGTACAATAATGTTATCCTCGATGCCAATATTTTGGCAGAATCCCGGATTTGATCATTTTCAGCAATTTGTGATGATTTCCAGGGTAATTTAGGCAAGTATTTCTTTCCTAAATGACACCCTGACCTAAAGGTGACCTATAATTTCAAAATCATAATTTAACTAGTTACATTGTGAGAACCCCCCTAATAAGAAAGCCTCTAGGGAAGACATCGTGTCTTCCAAAACGTTCTAGCTCAACACCTATTAATAATAAATAGTCTTTTCTCTGAAATCAACTACTCCAGGTGGAAATATGTTATATAAGGAGGCAAGAACCCTCAACTTATCACCTGGTTATCCTTTTGCATATTATTTTCAAATATTATGTATGCCATCTCTTGAAGAAAATGGATGAATAGAGAATACAGAAACTTTAACTCAAAGCTGGCAGGTTTTCAAAAATAATTACAACATATTTATTATTATTATTTTATTGTGGTATTGGTAGAGAAATATGGTTTTGGTTTATTTTCATTGGCATTTATTACTTTCAGATCAACTTTTGACTTGATCAGTTTAATGAGAAAAGCTTTAAAAACTGAAACTACTGCTTTTTAAGTCTTTTGATTGAATTGCACTCCAATCTTTTCACCAGATGAATAATGGGTTATCAAGGATCTTTGCTACCCTTCTTTCTCATAGAGAAGTTAAACAAAGCTGTTTATTAATCCCATATCTATTTTGTGCTCCTTTCCTATTCTTCCATATATTATCATGTGTTTATATATGCAATTTGTGTTTGGATTGGTGGGTTTAAAATTAATTAATAGCAATAGCACTTTTCTTATATACCGCTTCATAGTGCTTTACAGCCCTCTCTAAGCGGTTTACAGAGTTCAGCATATTGCCCCCAACAATCTGGGTCCTCATTTTACCCATCTCGGAAGGATGGAAGGCTGAGTCAACCTTGAGCCTAGTGAGATTTGAACAGCTGAACTGTTGAACTAGCAGTCAGCCTGCAATGGCTGCATTTAACCACTGCACCACTTCAGCTCCTTATTGACAAACAATTAAATTGTTTATATTAGCGGTTTCATAGATTTTTTTGTGTGAAAAAAACTGGCCTTATATTTCTTATCTATAGATAAGAACTCATGAATGGATGCATCTACAGACCAAACGATTAAAATTTAACATCTTATTGACAACCTATGAAATTCTGCTGAAAGACAAGGTTAGTAATTAGACTGATTAATTTAATGATAATAATTAATTTCTAAAGATTAAAACAGAATATTCAAAACACGTTACTTTTTCAGTTAAAAATAAGAAACTAGATTGATTGTTATGATAAATTCCAATAACTACCAACTATGGGTTGGATGTTTTGGACATTTCTCTTCAAAGATGAAAAAAACGAGGCCTATCATCAAAAAGAAGACTAAACCTTTTAGAATGCCTTTTATAACTACCTCCTCCTTCAGCAAACTGAAAGGGGACATTCTTAACAAGATTGAAATAAAATGTGCACCTATAGGATCTATTCCTTCCTTTCTATCAGAATTTTGGGAAAATGTATGACTTTTCTAAGGCTGGTAGAAATAATTTCCATCCTGTTGGGAAAAAGAAAAAAAGAAAACTGATCAACATTATCCTTCCAGGCCTTTGGATAAAATGGTTTCTCTGCCTTCTTATATTATTATTTATCTACCTGTGTAATTTTTA
Source organism: Diadophis punctatus similis (assembly GCA_023053685.1). NCBI lineage: Eukaryota > Metazoa > Chordata > Lepidosauria > Squamata > Dipsadidae > Diadophis > Diadophis punctatus. The sequence continues at coordinate 38,629,265 of JALIGW010000002.1, read as the reverse complement.
CTGCCCATAATTTAGTTTAAATTGCTATGTTAAATATATTTTTTCTTTTAAAAGAAAACATACTTATTATGGGTTTTTTTCCTTCTAAAAGTCATTCCTTGGAGGCTTAAATTGGGCTTTTATAGGAGTAGATGAAGCTCATCGATTAAAAAATGATGACTCCCTCTTATATAAGACATTAATAGACTTCAAATCTAACCATCGCCTTCTTATCACTGGAACACCTCTACAAAACTCCCTGAAAGAGCTGTGGTCCCTGCTTCATTTCATCATGCCAGAAAAGTAGGTAATCATATTGCATGGCCTTATTGACAAACATAGATAGTAAGATTGCAATTTGGTTTATATTCATTTTGTTTTGATGGATAAAAGCTTACCTTTCTGAACCATCCTTTTTCAGTTCTGTTGTATTTTGGGTGCTATTTCTACTCAGATAAAACTTGATAACTTTGCTACTTTATTATATTTAGACTTTAAATTTTAAGAAAATCAATAACTATTACATCAAGAAATTTAAACTGGCTGGTTTGGAGGTCAATTACAAATTCTCAGGAAGGCCATCTATTATATACATGGCTGTATGGAAGAATCTTTTCAGAATTAATTTTCACTGACTTTAAAGGGGAAAAATATATCTGAAATGCTGTAGATTAGGGGTGTCAAACTTGTATCATCACGTGACATATCATGACTTTTTTTCCCCTTTGCTAAAGTGGACGTGGCCAGCGTATGGTGCATCCGGCCCATGGGCCGCGAGTTTGACAGCCCTGTTGTAGACTGTAAAATCCAGTATCAATGAACTGATTTAGGGTTTCTTTTTAACATAAATAGAATGAATCTCTGTGCTCATTTTCTTGCTTACTACTAGGTAAGAATATATGAATGGTGCTGATGGTTTAGTCCAAATACCTACTTGTGTCTTTGATGATCAAGTAGATGCTTATAGAAACAACAAGATATCAATGTAAATGTCATGTTCCCCTCCTTAACTCATAATTATTTAAAGATGTACTGTTTGTAATACTGGAGGTAACACATAGCCATAGTGATCATCATCATACACAAGGACCACCTGTAATTCTTAAGTATTATTTTGTATTCTGAATATATAATACTTAGTGAAACTAATATTTGAATTAATTTAATCTCTTTGAATGTATTGCAAATTAACAATGTGGGTTTTTTTTAAATTGAAGATTCTCTTCTTGGGAAGATTTTGAAGAAGAACACGGGAAAGGAAGGGAATTTGGTTATGCAAGTCTTCACAAAGAACTTGAACCATTTTTATTGAGGAGAGTTAAGAAAGATGTAGAAAAATCTCTACCTGCCAAGGTTGAACAAATTTTAAGAATGGAAATGAGTGCATTGCAAAAGCAGTATTACAAGTAAGTAATTTATTATGTTTATGAGAATGATACAAAATATATGCAAATTGCCATGTATCTCTTGTTTTATGTTTTGTTTCCTACAGTCTTGTTATCAACAATGTTTTTAATGTCATAGGTGGATTTTAACAAGGAATTACAAAGCTCTAAGTAAGGGATCAAAAGGCAGTACCTCAGGCTTTCTGAATATCATGATGGAGCTCAAAAAGTGTTGTAATCATTGCTACCTCATTAAGCCACCAGATGATAATGAATTCTATAACAAACAGGAGGCCTTACAGGTAAAATCCATTAAATTGTTGTATTATGTACTCCAAGATTCACACACTATTTTGAGTGAGATTTAGTGGTTTGTCACTGAAGATGCTGGTTTTATTATACTTTTACAGTTATATTACATATATCTTCTTTCAGTTATATAGTTTACAAAACAGAAAAATAAACGCAAGAATCAAGCCTCATTGCATTCTTTGACAAAGTGACCAAATTAGTGGATCAGGGAAATACTGTGGATATAGTTTACTTAGATTTCAGTAAGGCAAGGTCCTTTCCAATTCTGTTATTCTATGTTCTAAGCAAAGGAAAATAAGTGGATTAGTGATATCCATTTCACTTAAGCTGAACTCTAGCAAGAATGAATGGCTCTGGGATTTGGGTAATGCCAATTTCAGGTCTTTGCTGCTGGAGTTTTATGAGCCCAGACAGATCCGCTGTGCAATCTGGGGGTCCTTCTTGACTCAAAAAGCAGGGGGTAATTGTGGCTATAAGTGTCTTTGCACAGCTTTGTGTCTTGCACCAGTTGCTCCTATTCCTGGATAGGGTAGTACTCTGTTCACAGTCACTCATCTCCTAGTCATTTCCCAATTGGATTACTGTAATGCATTCTCTACGGCAGGGGTCTCCAACCTTGGCAACTTTAAGACTTGTGGACTTCAACTCCCAGAATTCCTCAGCCAGCAAAGCAAAGCTGGCTGAGGAATTCTGGGAGTTGAAGTCCACAAGTCTTAAAGTTGCCAAGGTTGGAGACCCCTGCTCTATGGGGTTGCCTTTAAGAATATTTACCTGCAAAGAACTGTCATCTTACATTTTGATCACATAAATTTATCTCAGCATTTTTTTGTAAAACTGAAAACTGACTATTAATTATTTATAATTATATTAAGCAACTGAAATTATTTGTAAATTTGTTTTATGGCAACCATTAGAAATCAAGCAAATAAGCATCAGGTCTGAAAAAGAGTGACCTAGGAAGGCGTACCTTTTATAATAATTTTCTCATGGTAACTATAGGTAAGGTTGAATTGAGAACAATATGTGAAAGTATGTATGTAAATATGTAAAGGACAAAGATACGTTGTCCTTTACAGGATACTAGTAGTCCTTGATACAACCATTCATTTAATGACAGTTCAAAGTTATGAAGGCCTTAGAAAAAGTAATTAAAGACTTGTACTCACACTTATAACTGTTTTATCTTCCCCATAGTCACATGATCTAATTCAGGCACTTGGCAACTGGCTCACATATATGATTGGTTGCAGTGTCCTATGTCACATGGTCACAATTTGCAACCTTTTATGTCAGTTTCCAGCAAGAAACACCTATTAGAAAAGCCTGTTACACTTAATGAACATATAATTTGCTTAATGATTGCAGCAATTCACTTAATGACCACTGTAAAATTTGTCATAAAACCAGGTTTGATTTGATTTACACTAGAAATTCCGGTCACAATTGGGGTCATAAGTAGAGGACTATCTGTAAATTGTCTCCCCATGGATAAATGCTATTTGAATAACACTGGGATGCATTCTATATCTGACTGCCCTTAAAAATGGATGACTAACTTAATTTTCAAGATTGGTAATAAGGACTAGATACCAGAATCTGGTATGCTATTGCATCTTTTCTATTTCAGTCTATGTCTTTATTGACTTTGAGATCTTTAGAGATGGTCCTCCTTACGCTAGGGACCAAGATGTAAACTGGAAAATTCCTGATGAGAATTCTATTTTACTAGGGGTTCTTAGGCAGTTTTCCCTTTTGGCGTAGACCCATTTCTCTTATCTTGTGTGCAACAGCAAAATATGAGTGAGTTGTCTCATAAGGTTGTGTAAAAAACATTGCTAGGTAGTACCAATACTAGTCCAAAGTGGTAGTTACGTAGTATAATGAGTGGCTTTTTAAGAGATTCCTTTAGTAATTGTCTTTTACGCAACTTTAGTTTATGGTGCACTTGTATGGATTAATATATGTAAAGTCAAGATTATTTTTTTTACTTCACTTTGAGTTTTTTGTTTTGTTTTTTTAGACATTGGGCTTCTAGCAATTCTCATAGAAATGCATTAATGTTGTCTTGTAAATATAATCTTCCTGTCAAACATTTTTTTAAAAAAGAAACAAAAACTGAAAACTGTTTGAAAGTGTAATACTTTATTTTTCATTTAAAGAACTTGATCCGGAGTAGTGGGAAGCTAATTCTTTTGGACAAGCTGCTGATTCGCTTACGAGAGCGTGGCAGTAGAGTACTTATATTCTCTCAGATGGTGCGGATGCTGGACATCTTAGCTGAATATTTGAAATATCGTCAGTTTCCCTTTCAGGTAAGAATGTTATTCTTTAGCTACATGACTCTGTTTCCATTTGTTTCCATTATTGAATTATTCATTATTTATGCTTGTTTACATACTTACACAATTGTTTTCTTTCTCCACCCTCTCCCACAGAGACTAGATGGGTCAATAAAAGGAGAACTGAGGAAACAAGCACTGGATCATTTTAATGCAGAAGCCTCTGAGGTAGGCAGTTAATTGTCTTTTTCTTTTTTTAAGAGAAGTGTTCTGTCCCAGACTAAACATGCACAAACAGACACAAGCAAGAAGTAAGTTTCAAAAATCAAGCAAGTATGCTTTAAATTTCCAAGTGCAAAGCAGCAGACAAAAAAAAAAAGAAGAGTTGGATCCAAGAGTCAGAGTGTAATAGAAGGTTTGTCAGCCAATTGGGGTCTAAAATCAAAGTCATGGGATTCAAAAGTCAAGATTCAAAGTATACAGAGTCTGCGTTAGTGAATGGTTGTGTCCAACAGAGAGGCTTTGCTTTGCTGCTTTACTTAAATAGAGTCTGTTGATACTACTCATTATGGGAGGGCACATGTCATCCTTATGAAGCAGACCTAACAGTAAACATGACCAGATGAATTAATTATATTTTATTGTAATGTTACATTAACAGAATTTTTCAAGTCTGAAAGTACTCTCCCTCCATGCCCTTTATAGTCCAAAAACTGCGAAGCCTCTTGTCCCATCCACATTCTTATTGTGGGCTAAACTGTCTTTTAGCTGATTGTTCCTGTTTATATCTCGTTGCCCTGCCTCCCAAGGCCATTTCCGCATACCATTACAGCACAGATCCTGTCTTACGAAGAGCTTTGTAGAGTGCCTTTGTTCTTTTCTCTTCGTGGTGTACCCTTGCATTAGGGGGAAATGGCAACTCAAAGTCCTATCTCTGGAGGCCAGTGGTAATGCTCCTGTTGATTACCAGAAATCCCATCATAACTTCCTGCAGGTCCTTAGATGGTGACTCATCTATTAACTCTGAAACAGGCTGCTAACTGTTGATCCTTGTTCAAGTCTGAGCTTACCATAACAAGTATGAGACTAATAAAAAAATATGGTTTTGTCTTGTACACATGAAAAAACAAATGGTGTGTTTAGAGATTCACCAAACACAACAGGGTTAAAAATTTGTCATTATGGTAAACCCCTGATTTAACAGGCTAGCTGAGAAAGGAATACCTGTTAAAGATGAATGTCTATCAAATTAAGAGTTTCTTGTAATCGTAAAAACAATGAATAGGCAGAGCAGGTAAACAGAACAAAGCTTTCATACATCATCCTGTCTCTCCTCTTTTCTCTTTAGTGGCTGCCAGTGTTGCAGAACTCATCTGCCCCAATCTTCCTAGCACCTTTCTTTCCTCTGCCACTGACCCAATGTAGCATATATTTATTTATTTGCATTTTGTCAAAGTCCACTAAGCAAAGATTAATAAGTTAACTTAGAAGTTTACTGTAGTAAATTATAGCATTGATGTAAGCGATAGGGCTATCAGATAGAGCTGCAAAAATCCAGAAACCTATGAGGTTGCAGCAAAAAGACGCAGAAAACTCTTAAAATTTTCCTTCCATTGAACTTAGACAGCTTAGCTCACAAATATTTATGGTATCATATGCATTTTTCACTATTTAATTCTTCTCTTAATTTCAGGATTTTTGCTTTTTACTGTCTACAAGAGCTGGAGGTCTAGGTATAAATTTGGCATCTGCTGATACTGTTGTTATATTTGATTCTGACTGGAATCCTCAAAATGATCTGCAAGCTCAGGCTAGAGCACACAGAATTGGACAAAAAAAACAGGTTTGAAATTTAAATTGTAATTTAATGTTTGTTATATCAGAGCATAAACATTTAAATTTTCCTGCATTTTATCTCTATTTGGATTCACTGAATGGTTAATCAAGGTAGTTAAAGATGGATGCCCTATTCCTGTGGTTCATTGCTGCAGAATTTTACTCCTTGAAAATAGATATGTCATATGGTTCATTTAAGTACATATATTGAATGGTTTAGAGACAAGTAATCTTCCAACTAACAATCCCCATTAGTACCTGAATGACACCACGAGACCAGACCTGATTTTTCAACCATTTTTACAGTGATCATTAAGTAAATCATGTAAGTCCAAATCACGTGATCATTAAGTGATTCCATTCTTCTGAGTGGACATTTTTGCCAGAAACCAGCTAAACAAAGTTCCAAATTGTGGTCACCAGTTGCCAAATGCCTAAAATAATACCGGGGGGGGGGGGGGGATATGACATTTTATGAGAGCCAGAAGTGCTACCTATATGATTCAAATATAATACATATTTGTAAATAATAAAATGCATATTGTTCCATTTCAGAATGCATATTGCTCCAAATAATAACTTCTGTTTTGCTATGTAACTTTTAAATCTTCCTTTCTTTTACCCATAGGTTAACATTTATCGTTTAGTGACCAAAGGATCAGTAGAGGAAGAAATTTTGGAGAGAGCCAAGAAGAAAATGGTTTTAGATCATCTAGTCATTCAGAGAATGGACACTACAGGAAAAACTGTATTACATACAGGCTCTGCACCCTCTAGGTGTGTGTGTGTCTGTGTCTGTGTTATAGACCTCCCTAAAGTACAAAAGTAATGTATTAATTAGTGAGGTGTAGTTCTTTTGACAAGTATACATATATATTACTGAGAATCCCCATTTGTCTTCATTCCTGAGTTATTGCGATATGGAAGAAGATACCTTCCTGTTGCTTCATTCTTCTACAGCAACTATTCTGTAGAGACCAAGTTAAAGTTGCTCAAAAAATGGGGGGGGGGAATGGTGAGTGGGAGGGTCAAAACAAGTAGGGATAGGTATTGAAAAAGAAAAGGATGTAAGCAAAATAAGGTTTTGTTTTGTTTTGTTATAGACTTCATAGTCAAAAATGCAGAGCAGCGGTCCCCAACCTTTCCAGCTTGGCGGACTGGTGTGGGGAAGGGGGGATGGTTCCATGTGAGCATCAGGCACGTGCATGAGGTGGAAGCACGTGCACGCCGTTTGTGTGGCCAGGTTCCGAACAGGAAACGGTTCAGTAATGGGCTGCAGCCCAGGGGTTGGGGACCCCCTGATCCAGAGGATCAAAAAGTCAATTATATCTGAATGTCTTTTTAAATATTTAGTTATTATGATTATTTAAAACTGCCCAACTCCAGACAGCTCTGGGCAGCTTACCTAGAAATGACATGAGAGTACAAAACATAAATATGCATGCAGAAGAAAAAATACATAAAAACAATTTAAAAACTCTATATGGGCTCAACAACCACCCTGTCCCAAGGTCTAGGGGAGTAGCCAGATTTTTAGTGACTTTTTGAATGTGGGAGGAGGAGCAATATGGATATCTAGTATTTCAGAATTTTGTTACTGTAACGGAAAAAGCAGGCTTCCTAGGTCCCAAGAGGTGACATTGTTTATTTGAGAAGTCCTAGATCTCACCTAATTTTCCTGAACTTATTGAGCAGACAGAAATATTGGAGAGAGACAATTCTTCCAATAAACCAATATTTGAGCTATGAAGGGTTGTATGAATGGTAGTCAATATTTGGAATTACACTGGCAAAGTGCAGCTTTCAGAGCAGTGATGTTACTATTGTTACAATGTGCATACTTATTACTGAGTGTGCTGCCATGCCTGTGCTACCAGCACTTTGGATTGGCTTCAGGAACAGCTCCATGTAGACTGATATAGGAGGCTGTTTGTGAAATGACTATGGTATGAATTACCATCTGAATGGCATCCTGATCCAGAATGGGCATAATGGCTGCAATAGATATATATGAAGTCTGTCTGGCCCACCACCACCTGGTTTTTGAGGAGAACGTATAACACTACACTAATACACACAACACTAAAAGACGCTTATCAGACTTTACCACTAGCAGCTGTGGGATACTCTGATCATTGCATGATTCACCTTGTACCTGCTTACAGGCAAAGACTTAAAACCACAAAACCAACAATTAAATCAGTGAAGACTTGGACTGAGGAGGCAAAGTGAAAGCTACAGGCTTGCTTTGACTGCACTGATTGGAATATTTTTGAAGATACCTCTACAGACCTGGTTGAACTCACAGATACTGTAACATCATATGTCAGCTTCTGTGAAGACCTATGTGTACCGACCAGGAACGTGCGAATATACAGTAACAATAAACCTTGGTTCATAGCTAAACTTAAGCAGCTACGTCATTCCAAAGAGGAAGCCTATAGAAAAGGTGATAAAATGCTGTACAATCAGGCCAGAAATGTATTAACAAGGGAGATCAGAGCAGCAAAAAGAAGCTACTCTGAAAAGCTAAATAATCAGTTCTCAACAAATGAATCAGTAAACATGTGGAGAACTCTTAAAAATATCACTGGTTATGGCAAACCACCTTCCCAGGCTGAAGGATATCAACAACTGGCAGATGACCTGAAACAGTAAAACCTTGTTTTACTGCAGGTTTGAAAGGTAACTACAGCCACCTATCTCCACAACCCCCATCTCAGACACCCCAACAACAGCCAAGCCGCCTACAACTGACCCCACACCATTGGATTCACAACCCCTAGTGATCACAGAAAAGGAAGTGCAAGACCTATTTCATAGACAAAAGCCAGGAAAAGCTCCAGGCCCAGACAAGATAACTCCTTCTTGCTTAAAAGTCTCTGCTGACCAATTGGCCCCCATCTTCACCCGAATCTTCAATAAATCACTAGAGAAGTGCTATGTCCCTTCTTGCTTCAAACGGTCTACTATCATCCCAGTGCCGAAGAAGCCCACCATCAAGGAACTGAATGACTACAGACCACTTGCTCTAACATCTGTAGTTATGAAAACCTTTGAAAGGCTAATGATATCCCACTTGAAAACCATCATGGATCCATTGTTAGACCCCCTGAAATTTGCATACCGAGCAAACAGATCAACAGATGATGCTGTTAATATGGCTCTGCACTACATCCTACAACATCTTGACTCTCCAAAGACCTACGCAAGGGTCCTCTTTGTAGACTTTAGTTCAGCATTCAATACCATCATTCCAGACACATTTCTAACTAAGCTGAAGCAGCTAGCAGTACCTGAACACACTTGTAAATGGATCATAAGCTTCCTAACAAACAGGAAGCAGCAGGTGAAGCTAAGCAGAATCACATCATATACCTGTAAAATTAGCACAGGGCCCCCCCAAGGCTGTGTGCTCTCTCCACTTCTCTCTCTATACCAATGACTGCATCTCTAATGATCCATCTGTTAATCTACTGAAGTTCGCAGATGACACAACAGTGGTCCGCCTCATTCAAGACAATGATGAATCCGCATACAGACGGGAGGTTGAACAACTAACCTTGTGGTGCGACCGGAACAGTCTGGAACTGAATACACTCAAAACTGTAGAAATGGTGATAGACTTTAGGAGAAACCCGCCCATACTTCCATCTCTTACAATATAAACAACACAGTATCAACACTAGAGACCTTCAAATTTCTAGGTTCTACCTTATCGCAAGATCTAAAATGGACACCTAACATCAAAAATGTTATCAAAAAAGCACAACAAAGAATGTTCTTTCTGCACCAACTCAGAAAGCTCAAACTGCCCAAGTAGCTGCTGATTCAGTTCTACAGAGGAATTATTGAATTATTTATACTTCTATAACTGTCTGGTTTGGTTCTGCAACCCAACAAGACAGTCGCCCAGAGTCCCGCGGGAGTTGGGCGGCCTATAACAATTAATTAATTAAATAAATAAATAAATAAATAAATAAATAAATAAATAAATAAATAAATAAATAAATAAATAAATAAAAAGACACAGACTTCAGAGGATAATTAGAACTGCAGAAAAAACAATTGCTACCAACCTGCCTTCCATTGAGGACCTGTATACTGCACGAGTCAAAAAGAGGGCTGTGAAAATATTTACACACCCCTCACATCCTGGACACAAACTGTTTCAACTCCTACCCTCAAAACGATGCTATAGAGCACTGCACACCAGAACAACTAGACAAAAGAACAGTTTTTTCCCCAACGCCATCACTCTGCTAAACAAATAATTTCCTCAACACTGTCAAAACTATTTACTAAGTCTGCACTACTATTAATCTTCTCATCGTTCCCATCACCCATCTCCTCCCACTAATGACTGTATGACTGTAACTTTGTTGCTTGTATCCTTACGATTTATATTGACTGGTTCCTAATATGATTTGATTGCTTATTTGTACCCGGACTATCATTAAGTGTTGTACCTTATGATTCTTGATGAACGTATCTTTTCTTTTATGTACACTGAGAGCATATGCACCAAGACAAATTCCTTGTGTGTCCAATCACACTTGGCCAATAAAAATTCTATAAGTCAACAATGGCCCCCAGATTTCTGCCCTATGCAATACTAAGGATGAAATATCCACAGAGCCAAGGGGCCCAGATTATAAGAACCACTCGGTTTTGTCAGAATTGAGCCTGAATCTGTTCCTCATCCAGACTTGCACACTCTCCAGATACCAGGACGCAGCATCAACAATATCATATGAATCGCCCGGGTTGAAATATACAGTTGAGTATCCTTAGCATTCCTTAAAACTATTATTCTTCATTTTCAGCTCTGCTCCTTTTAACAAAGAGGAACTGTCAGCTATTCTGAAGTTTGGTGCTGAGGAACTTTTCAAAGAACCAGAAGGGGAAGAACAGGAACCGCAGGTACAAGCAAATTAACTTCCTTGCATTTTATTTTTCTGTAATTCAAAACCAAAATTCAATTGTATAATTTTATTTCATATTCTTAGGAAATGGACATAGATGAAATATTGAAGAGAGCTGAAACACGGGAAAATGAAACTGGACCATTAAGTGTGGGTGATGAATTGCTCTCTCAGTTTAAGGTATTAACATGCATGTTTACTTGTAAATGAGCGTTTCTAAAGTTGATGGTATTCATTTTATTTATTTATTTATTTTGTCAAGCATATATTAGATAATATATATAATTTTGTCAAGCATATATTAGATAATATACATAAATATAAACATGATTTGAATACATGAAATAAATACGAATAAAAGGGAACATTAGGACAGGGACGGTAGGCACGCTGGTGCACTTATACACGCCCTTACAGACCTCTTAGGAATGGGGTGAGGTCAACAGTAGACAGTGTAAGATAAAAATTTGGGGGATGAAACCACAGAGTCAGGTAGTGCATTCCAGGCATTGACCCTCAGTCGTATTTTCTGCAATCGAGTTTGGAGCAGTTCACTTTAAGTTTGTATCTATTGTGTGCTCGTGTATTGTTGTGGTTGAAGCTGAAGTAGTCATTAAAGGGAAGGACATTGTAGCAGATAATTTTATGAACTACGCTTAGGTCATACCGCAGGTGGCATAGTTCTAGGTTGTCTAAGCCCAGAATTTCAAGTCTGATGGAATAAGGTATTTTGTTGCGAGCAGAGGAGTGGAGGACTCTTCTCGTGAAATATCTCTGGACACGCTCAATTGTATTAATGTCCTATATGCAGTGTGGGTTCCAAACAGATGAGCTGTATTCAAGAATTGGTCTATCAAATGTTTTGTATGCTCTGGTTAGTAGTGTAATATTACCGGAGAAGAAGCTACGGAAGATTAGATTTACAACTCTTAATGCCTTTTTGGCAATGTTGTTACAGTGGGCTTTGGCACTTAGGTCATTAGATATGAGTGCTCCAAGGTCCTTGACAGAGTGAGGGTCGTCTACAAGGTCATGTCCATTCAGCTTATATTTTGTGTTCTGATTCTTTTTGCCAATGTGTAAGACTGAGCATTTGTTGGTTGAGATTTGGAGTTGCCAATTGTTGACCATTCTGACACAAAGTCAAGGTCTTTTTGAAGGGTAGCAGCCTTGTCAGTGGTGTTAAATAGTTTTACATCATCGGCGAAGAGAACGCAGTTACTTATGATCGCAAAGGTCATTTATGTAAAGTATAAAGAGTGTTGGGTGAAATTCAGCAGGTTCTGACAGGTTCTGGAGAACCGGTTGTGGAAATTTTGAGTAGTTCGGAGAACCGGCACCTATTACCACCTCTGGCTGGCCGCAGAGTGAGATGGGAATGGAGATTTTGCAGTATCCTTCCCCTGCCACGCCCACCAAGCCACGCCCACAGAACCAGTAGGGAAAAATTTTGAATTTCACCCCTGGTGTTGGTCCTAAAACGCTGCCTTGGAGGACACCGCTGTTAACAGGTGCAGGATTTGATAGGGCGCTCCCTATTTTGACCGCCTGTTGTCTGTTTGACAGGAGCGCAGCTATCCAATTATGTAGGGGTCCAGAGATGCCATAGGATTTTAATTTTAGAAGTAATTTGTCGTGTACCACTGAATCGAAGGCTTTACAGAAGTCTATGTAAATTGTGTCTATTGCTTTGGCCTGATCGAGTTTTGTGAAATCTATTGGTGTTAGATCGTTGTAATTATTTATGGTATGACTAGGGAATGTTGTGCATGAGCCATTGCTGTTTACAAAGACTGAGCCAAAGAATGTGTTAAAGAGGTTGGATTTAACTGCTTCGTCATTACATTCTTTACCGTTAGGTCCTTTTAGAGGTGGGATGGATCTCAAGTCTTTAAGTTTGTTGTTTACAAAATTATAGAAGGTGCGGTTGGATTTTGTGCGCAGAAGGTTTTTCTCTTGTTTGATGTGATAATTGCTGCATTCAGTCTTTTTTTGGTGACATATATTTTTGTAGCAGTTTTTAAAGTTAGCTACTTAGCCAGTTTTGGTTTTTTGTCAGAGATTTTTTTTTGGATTGTAGCTTCCTTAGTGATATGGGTAATTTGTTTTTCTTGGTTTTGGTGGTTATTAGTGGTACGTATAGTTTAATAATTCTTTTGACTTCAAGCAAGAAAATGTTATAATGGTCATCGGCAGTATTACAGCCAGAGAATAGAGTTTGCCAATCAAGAGAGGAGAGGTCGGTGTCTGAGATCAAAGTTGGCTTTTTTGAAGTTGTAATTGGGTATCCCATCATTATGGTGATTTTTGTGAGGGCGTATATTGAGACAAAAGTCAATCATGCTGTGATCACTGTTGGAAAAGGGTTCTTTTATTTGTAGTCCATAAATTGAGTTTAAACTGTTGCAGAAGATGAGATCGAGGCAGTTGTTGAGTCTAGTATTGTTAGATACTAATTGATCTAGTCCCAGATTAGTAACAGTGTTGTATAGGTTTGCATGGATGGGTTCAGTTGTACATTCGTTTAGGGTCCAATTAATAAGAGGTAGATTGAGGTTTCATTTCTACTTACATTCCTACATACATTTCTACATAAGCATACCTAGAGCTCTAGTTTAAATTAGTTTAGCCTTTATTTCCATTACATCAGAGCTTTTAATGCAGAGGAATAGAAATAATTGAAGCACATTTGGTCAAATGTGCAAGTATTACAATTAAATGAATTGGCTTCTTTTCATTATTTTATTGGCTTGGGCTTTGTGCAACACAGATACAGTTCTGTGTTCTTACAGTTACAGTGGCACTGAAAAAAGATTCATGACCTCTTCTTGAACTTATGATCATGTGATTGTGAATCTGAGGTGCATTTACAATGGTCACATGATCACTACTTACAACCTTCACATCTGGCTTCCAGCAAGCAAAGTCAATGGGGAAGCTGGCAGGAAGTCACAAGCTGAAGTCACATGATGCTGTGCTTAACAACCATGGTGTTCACTTAATGACTGCACAGAACTGATGTCACAAATGGGGTGTGGTCACATATTTCACTTTATGACCTTGTTACCTAGTAACAAGGTAACTGCTGGTCCCAGTTGTAGTTGGTAAGTGAGGATATCTATACTAGTCATATAAACATTTTCATTCTTTAGAGTTGTCAATCCAAATTGTTGACATGAAAAATCCAGATTATTCCTCTGCTCCATAGTTAGCCAAATATACATATAATCTATTTTATTTTATTTACAGCTTTATAGATTTTGAAGTTATAGGGAACCTGCAATGAAATAAAAAATATTTTCCCCTTTCTGTTCTTCCAATTCTTTCTTAACTTACAAATGAAGATATTTGGCCATCGGAGCAAAAGAAAAAAACTTAACTTTGATGATGAGTTACTTGTGTTCTTGCTCATTCTGGTTTTGGGGATTTGGAACAAAAGCATTGATTTGTCATCTATAAAGATCTAGATAATATTTTAAGCAAGGGTTTGGTAATTTATATATTTTGTCACAATATGTACACTATATAATGTGTGCATTTGTATTGTGTCTGATAAAATAATATTTTTAAAGGTGGCCAACTTTTCCAATATGGATGAAGATGATATTGAATTGGACCCTGAACAAAATTCAAGAAATTGGGAAGAAATAATTCCAGAGGTCCAGAGACGAAGATTAGAAGAAGAAGAAAGACAAAAGGAATTGGAAGAAATTTATCTGCTTCCAAGAATGAGAAACTGTGCAAAACAAGTAAGCTTAACCTTTGAAAAGGATTCGTCTCTTCATTGTCTTTTGTTTTAGAACAATTGTTTATTTGAAATGCTAAATGTTAAGATTGAATTTGAGCACCTCTGACCTTTTTTTTTAAATAGATAAGTTTTAATGGAAATGAAGGAAGACGTTTTAGAAACAGAAGATATTCTGGATCAGACAGTGACTCTGTCTCAGACAGAAAACGACCAAAAAAACGTGGAAGACCACGGACCATTCCCCGGGAAAACATTAAAGGATTTAGTGATGCAGAGATTCGGAGGTAAGGAACACATTATCATAATGCGTATTATCCTAATATATTTCAATTTAGAAAGTAAAAATGCTCCCATAGTAAGTGTGTTTTATATATATGTCAAAATGGTATTTTTTCATTTGTGAAGGTGAAAAATTCTGATATATTAAAATAGGTTTTTATTAAGTTGGAAGTTAAAAAAGGCATAGTTGAATGCTTCTGTGAATTCAAATAGCAGCAGAAAATAATTAGATTTGGGTTATAGTTTAAGTAAATATCTAACATTCTTCAAATAGATAAATCAAGAAACGATCACGTGTTCCTTGTTAATTTGTACTGTTATACAATGCAGGAAATATAAAATAACTGATATTTTTATGTATGCGCATCAGCTTTTCTAAAGCCTTTATATGAACTCTTTCTGTGAGACATTTCTAATTTATCATTATTCACTAAGATTGATAAATATTTTTCTTTTCTCTGCTTATAGTGGTTTATTTTAAAACAAGAATAATTTTCCACTTAATTTATCAAACTTTTTCTTAGGTTTATCAAGAGTTACAAGAAATTTGGGGGGCCTCTTGAAAGGTAAATAACTAATAAGTGGAATTTCTCTTTTAACTATCTATAGTGAAGTATTCCAATGCTGCTTTAAAAGACAAACAAAAGCAAAATATATACAGTTCTGTGCATGAAAACCAGAATTCTAGTAGCATTTACTTACTCCTACAACAAGGATTTTTTCTATTTTAAATTCAGTAAATAGAATTGTCAAGTTTAGATTATAATGAAATAATAAGGGGAAAGGGGCAAATTAAAAAACTAGAGATGTAAAAGCTTAGAAAACAATAAGTTACCCTCTCTCACACAAAAATAGAGATATTTTTCCTATTCTTCTCTTTAATGAAAATATTTAGAAATAAGAAAATAAAACTCTCAAATGAATTACTGAAAATATCAATTACTATTACAAGGAGATGGATTGATTGTCTTTCCTTCCTTATTAAGAACTTTATTGAAATGTCTAGCTTTAATGGTTTTCTAGTTTTTTTATGATGTAAACAGATTGGTACTATTGAAACCGGAATTGTAATGTTAACCTGTTGCAGATTAGATGCCATAGCTAGAGATGCTGAATTAGTGGATAAATCTGAGATAGATCTCCGGCGGCTTGGAGACCTTGTACATAATGGATGCTTCAAAGCTTTGAAAGACAACTCATCTGGACAAGAAAGAGCAGGTACAGAGTGCTTAACAACAGCTATGTGGTATGAACCCAAGCAAAGAGTTCAGATTACACCTTTTTGCTCCATAAAAAATCATAACATTCCTTGGTCGTGCCCTTGAGTTTATGAACATTATGGCTGACGGCAGTTTCCCGTTTGTTGATGTGTTTTCTCCTCCTCCTGTTTCCAGATATATCCAGTATAGCATGTTTGTTACCTTAGCTTAGAACATTACTGGCAACAATCACAAAAATTAAAGTGAAAAAATAGTTGTAAAGTGAATAGGAGACACAATAGATTTTCAGTAGCTCCCATTTCTTTGCCCGTTTTGACTAATGCTAAATATGCCCATTGATGTATTTTGCCAATGCTATCTTAACGATTTTTATCTATTGGGCTAATTTCTCATTGTGTAAAACCTTACTGTTTTAAGAATGGATCTGCCTCTATTAAACTTGAAGAACAAGAAAAATAGTGTCATACAGGTAGTTAACAAGTTACCCTAGAAATTGGAATCAGAATTTCTGTCACTAAGCAATATGGTCATTAAGTGTGACTGTCTTCCCCTTCAGCTTCCCCCCAACTGCCTATTCTTCATCATGTCTGCCATTTTGGCTTTCTTGCAGCTGCCTTTCAGGGCTGCGCAGTCCAATGGCTGTTTGCCATGCTGCAGCTTGGGCTTTTTGGTGTGCAGTGCTTCTCGGCCTGCAAGAAGTCCCTGAGCTGCAACATGCAGCCACCCAGCCCAGTGAAGCCTCAGCACCCATGGCATGAAAGCTCAGCTACTCCAGAAAGGCCCAGACATCCTCACCAACCTGTACTACAAGGCTTCTGCCACCCAGTGCTCCACTAATTTTTGCTATGTTCTTGTTCTTGCTGCTGCTGAGGTGTGGCCCTTTGCAAAGCAGCTGCTGCCTGCATGAGATCTTCCTCAGGTCTTGTGAGGAAACTACTTGCTACCTCAAAAAGAAGGCCATGTGCAGTCAACAGCTGCCTTTTGAAGGACCAGTGTGGGCACGCTTGGTCAGCATCAGGAGCAAGAAGACAGCAGAGGTCAGCTGGGTGTTGAGGGCAGGGAACCAAAAGGACAGAGATGATGAGGTATGTGACCGGGGGAGGGGGAGTTGAAGCACCTTTGCAGTCATAACTCGGGCTGGTCTGCCAGGCACCCAAATTTTGATCATGCCTGCCAGGTCACTGTAATTTCAGAATTATTTGTTTTGCACTGCGGTAAATTTGGACAGTCACTGAACAAATAGTCATAACTCAAGGGCTACCTATACACTTAATATTACCAGTATTAGGTAATATTGTGGTAATATTTTATATAGGTTGTCCTTGACTTGTAACAATTCGTTTAGTGGCTGTACAAAGTTACACCTCTGACATCACTGAAAAAAAAGTGACTTGTGGCCATTTTTCACATTTATGACACTTGTAGGATCCTCATGGTCACGTGATCAAAATTCAGGCACTTGGCAACTGGTATGCATTTATGACAGATGCACTGTTTTAGGGTCATGTGATCACAATTTGTAAGCTTCCCAGCTTCCGATAAGCAAAGTCAATGAGGAAAGCCAGATTCGCTTAACAACCACATAGTTCACTTAACAACTAGAGTGATTTGCTTAACAACTGTGGCAAAAAAGGTAATAAAATGAGGCAAAACTTACTTAGCAACTTCCTTAGCAACAGAAATGTTTGGTTTAATTGTGGTCATACGTCAAGGACTATCTTTATTCATAATTACTGTTTCAGTTGTTTTACCTCATATTTTCAAAAGTCAGCATTCCTAGTCACTTTGTTTACATCTTATGCATTATTTGTTTTTGAGACATAATTTTGTTTAATTTGCTGTACTCCTTTGGGTGGTTTTGTATTGAACTGTAGAGCCTTTTGTTCTTTTCACATTTTGGAGTGTTTATATAAAGAGAGTAAGAAAATGTAATACTTTTCCTTTGTTGCATTCTAAATTTAAGGAGGTAGACTTGGAAAAGTTAAAGGCCCAACATTCCGAATATCAGGGGTACAAGTAAATGCAAAATTGGTCATGTCACATGAGGAAGAGCTGGAACCATTGCATAAATCCATTCCTTCAGATCCAGAGGAAAGGAAGAGGTTTGTATGTTCATATTTGTTTCCTTAAGTAGAAACTCTGACAATCATAATCACGCTGACAAGTGATTTCATTCACACAAAGGAGTTGCTATTTTATAATGGCTGAATTCTGAACTAGCTCCTGAGCTTGTAATCCTATTGCCAATTTGGTGACACTATTAAAGTGACTGTGGTGTAATGATCAGTGTATATCACTGCACCCAAAGAACCTCATGTTAAACATTTTGATGATCCCCAAATAATCACCGATCATTCATCATCTTAACAGTTTTCACAGAACTGTTAATATACAGTGGAGAAACAAGTTTACAATGGTAATAAATATTTAGTTAAACATATTCTTTCTGTTTTTTATTGCTTATGTTCTATTCTTAGACATTACTTCTGAAGCATACTCACTTTTTATTTAGATACACCATTCCTTGTCACACTAAGGCTGCTCATTTTGATATGGATTGGGGTAAGGAAGATGATTCCAACCTTCTAATAGGCATTTATGAGTATGGATATGGTAGCTGGGAAATGATAAAAATGGACCCAGATCTCAGCTTGACACACAAGGTAAGTCCTTTTTCTATTCATTGAATATAATGTTGCTTGAAAGATTAAAGCTGTCACTGTTCATAGTGACTTTTTTTGGAACTCTGCAGTGAGAGATTAGCTGATGCCATACTATCTTAGTTAATTCATTTGGGATTTTATATTTTTACCATTTCCATGAGGTCTTCAGAAAAATAAGAAAAATATTTTCTATGGGTTCACCTTACTTTTTTACTGCATTTTAATCAGCAAAATATTTCAAAACCATCAAAATGTAAATATCCTGTCTTCAATAATGGCATCTACAGTATTCGATTCAGTATATGTCCATAAGAGAAAGTGCCACAAATTGAATGTACATTTTGCTGTATAGTAGCAGGGTAATATATTACAACAATGAATAGGAACTTAACATTTAATTCCATATTATTCCATTTCATCTGTATATGTAAGCTTTCTTGGTCATCTGGAGTATTCGTTTGTTTATTATTCATTTTATCCCATATTTATTACTTTATAAATCAAAGTGATGAACATACATAATGTTCCTTCCTCCTATTTCCCCACAACAAAAATTGTGTCTCAGTGTTTCTATGTATTGCACTATACAGATAGATATAGGGATGGTAGGAAGTTAAATAGATCAAATATTATACTTTAATGTGAACATTTACTGGTTAGGAGCATATATTATATTGTGAGCCTCCCAGAATCAATTTGGAATGGGCAGCATCACATTTGAATCAAATAAATAAATATATAGATCTATAATATATTTTCAATTTTAGCTTTTCTGTCCCTATCCATTATATTGCTACTGATATATTCTGAAGAAAATATTTTCAATTTTGCGTTCAGATTCTACCAGATGACCCAGATAAGAAACCCCAAGCCAAGCAGTTGCAGACCCGTGCAGACTACCTCATAAAATTATTGAATAAGGACATTGCAAGAAAAGAAGCACAAAGACTTTCTGGAATGGTAAGTAACTTGTTGCAGCAAAAAGCAGGACGCTGAATATTCATCTTATAGATATGTAATATATCTGTTTGCATTGTTTACATTTTGAAATTATCTCTATATCTGTACACATATAGATAGGTTAAATCAGGATTCTCCCTGAACAAATTGTTCATGCTTGTTTACTAACTAGTTCTGTGTATGATTCTAGTTATTTCTAAAATTTAAAACATGCAACTCATTGATTTTTAGAAACAGTAAGACACTAAAAATAAGCCTTACTATCTTTCTGATACTCACAATGCTTTTCTGATATTTAGGGTTCAAAGAGAAGAAAGATGAGAATGAAAAAGAGTAAGATTATAAAAGCAATAAAAATGAAAGAGGAGTTAAAGAGTGACACATCACCACCACCTTCAGATAAGTCTGATGAAGAGGAAGAAGAAGATAGCAAGGTGAATATATTGAAAATGTTATCTGCTCAATTTATTTAGCTTTTTTGTTACCAGTTTATTTAGACTTCACACTTGGAAAAATAGTATAAAACTGATATCAAAATCACAGGTTCAGGATCTAAATGAAATTTCTAAGGTGATTTCTGGTGTATTTGTGTTTTAGATCCCATGGTAAACTAGCTCTCTAATTTAAGTCAACAACTTGACGAATGCAGTTAGCATAAAAGTGAAAAGATTTTTTCTTAAACTGTTTTATTGTATTATAAAATAAATGTCTCTTATTAGAAGTCATTGCTAAATGGCAGTGGAACATTGCATATATTTAGGATATTTAATTCCTGTGTTTTTGAAAGTGCTTATGAACCTCAAATTAAAATAATTTAAAATATAGATTTTAAGATGATATTTTCTTTATTCAAGAAAGAGCAAAAAACAGTAGGTAGGCTTTTAAAATGTCTTTTTTCCTCAAAAATGTAACATTATTTAAGGTTTCTGAGCTAAAAATCAGAAATTGCAATCTCCAGTTGCCTGCTTGTTTTCATTCCTACATTACATGACCTTTTTAGCAAATTGCAAAATAAGATTGACATTTATTTGTTTCTTAAAGTATTAAAAAATATGGCTGGGATTCTGACTGAAGAAGGACCTCTTAACATGGTCTAGAATACAGCATTCTAATAAAAATATCAAGACATTAAAAGAATGGAAGAAAAAACTTAATTATAGTATAAAGATAAAAAGTAGAATGAAAAATTAGACAGACTACCAGATGCTTTTATTTGTTTTATGTTTATTTTTAGGTTACGCTTAGGATTTTTCCTGTGATTGCTAGGTTGAAGAAAAAATAAGTAGTGTTTAAACAATTGTTTAAAATTGTAAAATCAACTGTTGCTTGAAAAGATTTTTGTTTCAATGAATACATTAATGGGAATACAAGAAAAGGGCAAAAGGTAGATACTTTAAGCATTGTTTCCTTCATCACTGATTATAAATAGAAACAATTTTAAAATTTGATTTAAATAGCAAAGAATGTCCAGTCATTTTAACACTCCAAATCCAATCTACCTGTGTTTAACTGATTAATAAGAGATACAAAAAAAGCCAATAATTGACAAGTGGAATAAAATAGAAGAATATGTCAGAACAAATGACAAAATTACTAAATGATATCACTGTTTCCTGTTGTTTCTGATGCGTATCACTTGTGCGTTTATATGCCAATCAAATGTTTAGATTTTTCATTTCAGCAGATATGTTTATATGTTATAGGATGAAATGGTTTCATTGAAAAATCCAAGTAAGATAAAAATGGAAAAAGAAAATGAAGAAAATCTTGATGCAGATATTGCTTTGAAAAAGCTGGCTGATGAAAAAAGAGAAAATAAAGAAAATAAAAAGGAACTAAAAAGGGAGAAAAAAGAAAAAGAGGACAAGAAGGAGATGAAAGAAAAAGATACGAAAGAAAAGAGGGAAAGCAAAGGAAAAGAACACACCCACAAAGAAAAAGACGTTAAAGAAGAAAAGGTAATTAAGCCCTACTAAATTGCTTGATCTCTTTTATAGACAGGGCTGTATTCTAGTACTCAAGAGCTGGCCAGTCATTTCCAGGCATTCACTTGTATGTCAGGAGCTTCACTCCAAATGTATACAGGGCAGGAAAAAATATTCAAAATTAAATAATGCTAAATTTTGTTTTTTCTTTTCCTTGCATAAAATATTGTAGTTTAGTTACAGCTTTTGAAACTTATTGGCAAACATATCCCATGTTGAGGAGTGAGTGGAACACTCAAATCTGCGACTTCGGTTCTGCACCTTCATTCTTCATTTGTGTGGGGGGGGGGAGAGTTCCCCTTCAATTCACCCTTTGAATGAAATCTAGGCAGTTCAGGGTACTATGGAATAACAAAGCATATGTAAAATGTTGACTGTCCAATATATTTCATTGTTGGCAGCATTTTAGACTCTTGATTTTTTTATTTGTAGACAAATGATTATAAATCTGACAGCAAAGACAAAATAAAGAAAACCCTTTCAGCAGACACACCTGTTCATATAACAGCAAGCGGTGAACCTGTTCCTATATCAGAAGATTCAGAAGAGTTGGATCAGAAAACGTTCAGTATAGTAAGATTATCTTCAGTACTAGCAATTGCATTGTTATTTGATCATACCACTTTGTTTGTCTTGTTGTGAATTACATATGTACAATCTGTTGTCAGGGGAAAAAAGTCCATATAGAGTTAAATAACTAATGGGGTTCTGGCTTATTTCTAGAAAAGTGGTGTTTTATCACCGGCAACATCAACTAATTGACATCTCCTCAAAAGTCTCCTGCAAAATGGCATTGCTGGCCAAGATGTTGAGTGACTGTGGCAGACTATCTGTTGTTACTTGATAAATGTATATCCTGCTTTTCATATTAGAGTTAGCTCTTCTATTTTTTTGGGGTACAAGAATTACTTCATGAGGTGTGCTGAGCAGAGAGAGAGTGACTGGTCTAAAGTCACCCAGTGAGCTTCCATGACTGAAGTTGGACTGCAAACTTGATCTTCCTACTCCTGACCTATCACCTTAACCCTTTAGATCTTCTTTTAGGAGGATAACTATTGCAGCATTGAATGTTAGATTATTCTACTGCACTTTAATTAGCTGCTTGAGAGACTTTAACTCTATACATTTGCCTGGGATTTGGCCCCATGTGAATTATATGCTGTGTGAATTGCATACAATTGATTTTTAACTAAAATTGCAAAAAATGCATTGAATGTACATGACTCCATATTCTGTAGATCTATGCAACAATTATATTATTAAAAGATCCTTTACCATCTACTGGTACTACACACATTGAACATTCTTGAATTTTTGTTTTGTTCTTCATAAATTCTAAATAATCGCAAAGTGGGCTTTGTAGATGGGTTGAGATTCTTTTTGTTTTGTTCAGGGGGAAGATCATTTAATTTCTGATTTGTGTTGCTGGAAAGAGCAAAATTAGATGAGGAAAAGGAATCACATAGGTCAACTTGTGGTAGAAAAGCAAAGCATAATTTTACTGGGTTCCTTCTTATCAAATGTCCTGTTTATGACAATCATGTCAAATATACATGGCCTAGCCTTTGTGTTGGATAAATAATGAAAAATAGAAAATAACAGCATGGGGCAAAAAAATATATTTTCAGTCTATCAGAACAGAGCCACTTTTGTGTAATTATAGTTAACTATAGTGACTAGTTTTTACAACAAGACTGTGGAATATCTTGACTAGGTACCTGAACAGAAGCACGGAAAGTATGAATCAGAGTTCCAGTCTCAATGGACCATCCCACTGACTAAAAATTATTAAAAGGGCTTTTCTGAAGATTAACCATACATACCTATAGAAACTGTCAGCATGGGATTCTAGTTCAGATTTCAAAACTATAGGAAAGTTGTAGCTATTTATCCATTGCTATTTCAAAAGAATAGAAAGGGAGTTGCACTTAAGAACAAAGTTAATGATCCTGTGACACTTTCCCAATTCAAAATGTGCCCATGAGCCTGAAATAATTGGAAAAAGTTGATACAAGTAGCAATAGGTAACTTAGATACCTCTGAAATTTGTTTGCTTTTTCCATTTCAGTAATGCTGATCTACTTGTGCATAAAGTTAGTTTTAAATATTGATTATTTTAATCTGATGTTTAATATAAAATTGAAAGTTTAATATAAAATTAATTTGTAATAGAAAGCTTTTAATATAAGAGAACAAGGGTAACTGCTGTAAATTTTAGTGTGTGTGTGTAAGTATCAACTTGTTTAGCATAACTCTGAATATTTGTGAATATATGGATATCATTATTTTACAGTGCAAAGAAAGAATGAGGCCTGTCAAAGCGGCATTGAAACAGCTGGATAGACCAGAGAAAGGTCTTTCAGAAAGGGAACAACTAGAACATACTAGACAGTGTCTCATAAAAATTGGAGACCATATAACTGAATGTCTAAAAGAATACACAAATCCTGAACAAATTAAACAGTGGAGAAAGTAAGTAAATACACAGATCTACTGAGCTTTTAGTTGCGTTATCATTAAACAGTTTATAGGATTACCACTAGGTGGAAGTTGATCTCTGTTACAGCCGCTACTGTGTTAAAGTAATATGTTGGAACCAACTATTCTCTGCCCAGTTTAAGACTTGTATTTTTGTGCAAATTATTCCATAATTAGCCACCTAATTCATTTTTATCTGGAACATGGTCTAATTTGTCTTTGAATAAGAACAACCAATAAATAAGGCAGTGTTGAATCATTGCAGTAATTTACTGATAGTTGAGAAATGTAACCTGTTAAAGGGGTTTCATAAAATTAAGACTAAATCTTTTTCTTTCTTTCTTTCTTTTTCAATTTTAGGAATTTGTGGATTTTTGTTTCCAAATTTACTGAATTTGATGCCAGAAAACTACACAAATTGTACAAACATGCAATTAAAAAGCGCCAGGAAACACAGGTGAGGGGGGGGAGGTTTATTAAATATTTGCAGATAATACTGCATGCTGTTTTGTTATGAAAACAAAATATAAAAAATTTATCCCATGGATGGGGCTTTGCTTGTGCAGCCCAGTTTCTGGCATGCCAGTGCCAGCCCACGAACCGGGGGTTGGGGATTCCTGATCTAGTAGAAAGTTGTCAAATGAAACCTAGATAATATTTTATTTAATTTTTTTCAGCAGTATAATGAACAGAATACCAATAGCAGTGTGAACACAAATTTGATTAGAAATCCAGGTAAGCTATTAACTATTATGCATATTGTATTGTAAGGACATACTCTCCATACTGTTTTCGTATTCCAATTTTAAATATCTCTATGAAATGGGAAAATATTTCCATTCCCAGTTTAGTATAAACCTATTTAATTTATACTTTCCACAAACCAAATGGCATAACAATCAGTATATATACTGCCCTGAATTTCACAGTTCTCCAATTTTAAAAAAAGTGTAATTTGCATAGAGATGTGTGTATATTGCTAGAAATAATATAAAATACCTTATGTTGAAGATAATTGTTTGCAAGCATTTGCAAATATATAAATTGCTGATGCACCTCTATTTCCATTTAAGCAGATGTGGAACGGTTAAAAGAGAACACAAATCATGATGACAGTAGTAGGGACAGTTACTCCTCTGACAGATACTTATCACAGTATCATGATCATCACAAAGACAGACTTCATGGAGATTCTTACAAAAAAAGTGATTCAAGAAAAAGGCCTTATTCCACTTTCAGCAATGGAAAAGATCATAGAGATTGGGATCACTATAAACAGGATAATAGGTAAGTCCTGTGATGTTTCTTGAGTCCAGTGCTGCCAGACATTTCATAATTCTTACTTATCATTAATAAGATAGGTATGTACTGAATTCAGAAAATGATAACATTTATTGATACAATTTTAAATTCATAATATACTTAACACACCTTGAACAAAAACCATAATGTAGTAGGGAAAGACAGTGTGAAAAGGATCAGGACTATGCACTAGACTCCATGAATCTACATGAGAAGAAGTTGATTCTCTTCTCACAAATACACACACCCTGGGAGGAGAGCAGATAAGATGCCAGTTGAAGACAATATGTGGCGACTATTAGTTTCTGTTCTTATACTTGGCATGTATTCCTCAGTTAACAACCACTTATTCAGCAATCATTCAGTTACAATGTCTGCTGAATGAGTGCTGGTTACAATCGGTACTTGAAGTTCCAACCATTCCAGCACCCACCATGGTCATGTGGTTGTCATCTAGACCAGTGGTGGGTTCCTACCGGAGCTGTCCGGTGCATAGCTCCGGTAGGGAGCGGCCGATTGCGCAATTTGCGTGCAACTGCTCCGGTGCCGTCTCCGCCGGTCCATCGCATGCATCGCCATCTTTTTGTGAGAATTTTTGGGATTTTTTGCTTCTGCACGTGCGCGGAAGCAAAATCGCGCCAAAATCTCTCGCGCGCGTCCCCTCGCAAGATTTTGGCAAGATTTTGGTATGCGCAGAAGCAAAATCGCACGAGGGGGCACGAGCGCCCGAAACATGGAGATGCGCGTGCAGCGCACTGGTATCGGTGAGCAACCCGCCCCTGATCAAGACACTAGGCAGCCAGTTTGCAGTTATGACAATGTCCTGTGTTCGTGGGATTGCATTTATGATCACCTCTACCAGCTTCCCACAAGCAAAATCAAATGGGGAAGCCAGTAAAGAGGGTCACAAGTTGCTCAAATAAGCCTCTCCCATCCACACACCCTCCATCAGCCCCTTGGGCATCCTCCATCAGCCTTTTGGAATCGGGAAGGGGATCGCAGCGCTGCCGCCTGAAAACGCTTTCCTCCCCAGGTTGAGTGGCGAGCTGGCAGGTGGGGGGAGGCTTCTTCAGCTCCGCAGCTTCCTTGGGGCAGCAGCAGGACAAGGACCCTCCAACCCGAGCTGCGGCTGACCCCTGGGCGACTCACATACCTGTGTGGCGGTGGCAAACGATCACCTCCCCCCTCCCCTCCACGAACGTCTGCGGCGCGCTGTCACAATCAGCCGGCTCAGGCTAGAAGGAAGGAAATAAAAAATAAAAAAGCTCCTTCACTCTTAAAGGGGTGGCTGCCTCCTGAGGATGGGAGTGGATCCCTAGAGGTGGCTGATTGAGGGTCCTTCTCAGGCAGAGACCCCGCGGCAGCAGGGGCTGCAATGCAATGCTCTGAGCGGCGTGCAAAAAGCCTTCCTCCAATTTTGGAATCGGGGAGGGAAGTGTTTTCGGGCTGCAGCCTGAAACGCAATGCTCTTTTTTTGCTTCTGCAATCATTTTTCTCCCCATTCCAAAAACAGGGCAAATGGTGGGGTGTCCATAGAAACCCCACCAAAGCCAGCAGATTTATTTCAAAGAGAGGGAGGGAGGGAGAGGGAGAGGGAGGGGAAGGGGGGAGAGAGAGAGAGGAGGGGGGCATACCACAGTCACTTGCTGAAGTATTGAATGCTAGGTATGGCAGAATTTTTTTTTCTTGTTTTGCTCCCCCAAAATTAAGGTGCGTCCTATATTCCGGTGCATCCTATACTCTGAAAAATATGGTAGTTTCCTCATTTTTTTTGTCAGTTCAGGTGGCTGATTGATTTTTGTCAGTTCAGGTGGCTGATTAGGTGTGATATTAAATATATGCATATGATAATATTAAAGGCATCTGTTTTGAAAGGCTAATTATAAAAGGAATCAGCATTTAAAGAGAAAATTATATTCTTTTCTTCTAAAATAGTATTTGCATTGGAAATTGTTTTTAAAATCCTGAGTTCCATAATCACTGAAGTACAGGAAAAATCAATCCTGTGCCATTATAGCAGATACCTTGAATAAGGTTGCATTTAAACTTTTATGTCCCAAGACTTTCCCCACCACCCCAAAAAAAGGAGGTGGGGTAACAAATCTTCCTTTCTGTGAATGGGTGGTTTCTAAATTTGACAAATACATAAATGCCACATTTCCAAGAACGCAGCTTTACTTTTAGCAAGTTGTGAAACCTTTATAAAGAAATTTGGGATGCAGATTCTAAAGCTATATTATTTTAAGTTAGCTTCCACTATAATAATTATTTTTCTTGATTTTCAGATACTACAATGATAGTAAACACAGAAAGTTAGATGATCACAGAAATAGAGATCACAGATTGAATCTGGAAGGAAGTTTTAAAGACAGTCGATCACATTTAGATCACCGGATACATTTAGATCATCGATCCAGTTCAGACTACAGTCATCATAAATCTTCAAGAGATTATAGGTATCACTCAGACTGGCAAATGGACCACAGAGCTTCCAGTAGTGGGCCCAGGTCACCATTAGATCAACGATCACCTTATGATTCTCGATCTCCTTTAGGACATAGATCTCCTTTTGACCATTCAACAGATCATAAAAGTACACCGGAACATATGTGGAGTAATCGGAAAACATAGCAAAGACTTAACATTTCATGGACTTCTTTTTAGCCATACACAATAAAACTAACACAGTAATTGCCTTACATGACTTGAAAGATGTGGACCGGATGTGCTCTGAGTAGCAGTATTGTTACTACTTTCCAGTATGCTAGTTATATTATCCCCACAGAAGAAGAAATATTTTTGTATTTAAAGTTTTAATGCTGCACTGTGCTGCAAATGTTGTGGCACATTTTTTAAAATAGGAAATGTTTACTTTTTACAGGGACCTCAACACTGCCCAACTTAGACTGGATCTTAATCTGAATTCCTTGTCAATAGTTTTATCCTGAATACAGTTTAAATTATGCTTTTAGATGAGTATTCACATGATAATCTGTGATAGTATTTCAGGAAAGGGGATTTTTTCAAAGGATGTAATGACCTAGTTCACTTTCCAAAGCTACTTGTTTACGTTATACGCTGCAACCACCTTGCCGCTTTTTCATCACAAGCTTGAATATTTAAATTCTGTACCTATAATTGTAAAATAGTCAGGCGTTCTCCAGTTTGATCAGTTGTAATGCCTTTTTACAAAATGACTGTAAATTATTGTAAATTAATTAAATGAGCTTCCCCTCCCCTGACTTTTTCTTTCTAAATTGGTTTGGCTGATCATTTCCTTTAAAAAGTTTTTTTTTAAAAAATTAAAGTTCAGTATTAGAATCTAAAAAGGAAAATAAAATAAAATAACCTGTCTGCCTTTGTAAGAAGAAAATTCAATTCTACAGATTGGATTACATGCAAATGAATTTTTATTCCCTGACATTTGACTCAGGTTGGACAATTACGTCCATGATCTCTCTCATATTTATATGCCCCCAAGATGGATTGTCTTAAAAGCATATTCAAAGCTTCTGAATCTAAAACACGCATGTTTATCAGAATAAATTTATTGATTCAATCATATTTATCTTATGTAATTTTGCATTTCAGCAAATAAAAGCTACACTCTAAAAGTGTAAAGTCCCTGTTACCGATTTGCTTGGGTAATTATTTAAAAAACTTTTTAGGTCTAGAAATAAGCAGTTAGGTTCTAACATTGGCTCTCAGAGGCTTATATTCATATCCTCAATTTTTAGCTTGGCAAAAGGATGGACTTGGCTGCTTCAATTCACAGTTGTTTATTTGTAAGGAAGATCTGGATTAAAAATACATATAAAAGCTGTTACCAAGATTCTTTTGGGAATGTATAATCTTTATTTCAGTTTAACAAAGTTATTGTTTAAACTGCATAGAACTGTTTCCATGGCACAGCAAAGTGATGCCAGATTTTCTTCTTCTTAGTCCCTGTGCAACAAATAGCAACTGATGATGACATTTTTAAATTGAGTGCCTAGCACAGCTACGTGGCTTCTACTCTTTTTTTTATCCCTCCCAGCAGATCCCTAAGTAAATAGAAAACATTGCTTAAAATCAATGTCAGCTCAAATTCATATCCTTTGTTTAATTGTGCAAATATAGCTAAGAAAGCAAAGTTGTCCTTGCTAAAATCTTGATTTTTCATTATGAAATTGTGTTTCTGCTTACACATGGTTAGTTTTACACTTTAAAACTAAAGTGGTTGTTATATATTTTTAAAATACAGCTTTTCTTCTTTGTTGCAGAAAACACAAGTATTAGTTTATACACTTACCAAAATATTTATTATGATATGAACTTTATCACATTACCGCCCATTTCATTAAGATGTTTGGAGATTTATTTACAGCTATGGGGGAGGTTGTGGTAAAGGGAAAGTTTATAGAGTGCAAAGTTAATGTCTGCAAGTATTTTTTACAATGGGGACAATAAACATAAATTCTCATATTCTGTGAATTTGTGACACTAAAGAAACAAATTTTCTTTACTCATCTGAAAAACTTGCAAACATATATTGAGAGATTTTCCCTTAACATAATATACATTATTTGGAGGTGATACATTGTCTATTTCAGTCTGGAAGGCCAATTTACAGGCTTAGGACATGTGGATGGAACTACTGATTACTCTTACATAATACACAGTAGTGGCCAAAATTGTGGAAACCTTTTGGGAGAAGTACAGTATTTTTGAGGTTTGATGGCTAATAACACTTTTTTGGAGTAGTACCATAAAATTATATATCCTCTGTCCAGGTAACATGGGTTTTAGCCCAGTTTAGTCTTTTCAACCTTTGTTTGAAAGATAAAAGTGGCTTTTTTCGTGGAATTCTACATTTTAGGCCAAATTCCTGCAGTCTGCGCCGAACAGTCCTTGCACTCAACTTCACATTCCATTGCGCCATTTCATCTTGTATACACCCAGATGATTTTCTTCTGTCACGTAGGCACAGTCTCTTAATTCTATCATCACTCGCTATTGTGCACCTTTTCCTACCTTTACCAGTGTGGTTTTGTAGTGACTGAGTCTCCTTATACCTCTTCAAAAACTTAGAAATGCCACCTTTGGTTAAGTTTCCACCAATTTTTCTTCTAATTTCTTTATAACTGTAGCCTTGTTCACTTAATAATATACTATTTTACATTGTTTACTGGGAGACCAGTCAACTCTTTGTACCATTACTTTAATTTTATTATGTTTTACAAGCTCACTAAATGAAAGAACACAAAAAACCCCAACCAACTTGACAAATGTCCTCCTCTCAGCCTCAATACATGACATCAATAACTGAATCCTAACGTTATCTGATTGGCTTGTTGCCAAAACAAGACACCTGATTGGCTCTCTAAACACTCATGCTCATTGGCTACAATCAGATGAAGGAAAGCTACCTGATACCAACCTAAGCAAGTTGTGCTTCCTTTTTCTGGTTATTTGGCTATAACACTTCATAGAATACAGATAATTGAACAAACTTTGTTGCATTACATTCTTGATTAAATTATCTTTCCATTGATATATAATTTTATGGTACTACTACAAAAAAAGTGGTGTTATTAGCCATCAAACCTCAAAAATACTTTTCCCAAAAGGTTTCCACAATTTTGGCCACTTCTGTATGTTGCGTGATGGTAACGCTCTTGTGCTGGAGTATCATCAAGCAGAGCAAAACTTCTCACTAGTTTCAGTCCTCAAAGGAACTGGAATTCAAAAAATGCTGTTTTCCTCCTTTCTTCACAAAGAAGAATTTTTGAACAATACTTCTGAACACAATAACTTTCAACAAAAGATACAATAGGAATAATTCAAACATTTTTATAGAAGATATAATAGAAACTAGGTCTAGCAGATTTAAGGAAACCGAATAAATTAATTTATATAAGGCAATGCATTCTCATAATACCTTGTTATTGAACAGTTATTTTAAAATGCTATACATATTAAATGTTTGCTATAAAAATATTGTAAATTATAAACAGCTTAATAGATGTCATTTGTATTTCAGTTATGTGGTAACCTATATTAACAGTTACTTGCAAAGTTTTTGGAAAAAATACAGGGCCCTAGGTATTACATTTCAATATATGTGGAGCAAAAAGTGAAAACATGAGATGCTAATGAGTAAAATTTAAATAATGTTGAAACCAGGGAAGGATACTGTGGATGGGAATCATAATTAATCTTTACATGCATAAATATCCTAACATTTTTCAAGGTGTGCTACTTGGTTCTGCAATTTATGAAGCATCCAAAGTAATGAATTATGTTGTATCTAGGTAAATCTTGGTACTGCAATTTGGGAATGGATTTGGCTTTGTTGTATTCCTATGTTAGAGGTTCCCAATTTATTGGCATTGTTAAACCAGCCTTGTCATGAGAAACCCAGCAGTTTCTTCAGTAAGATGAATACTGCAACTTCAATCCACCCTATTCAGACATTTTTTTATGACTATCCATCCTTTGGTAATGCCGGGTTTTTTTTAATGTCTGCAATGTTTGTTGAACCATGTTGAAGGCAACTGACGGACTTCAAGTGAAATTGAATACTGAGTTTACTGATTGATGAATATCTATATACCTACTAACATTTGTCATGTCCTTTACCTGGGCAAAATGGTCCATCATAGGACAACAATTTTTGAACCAAGGTACCTAAAATGGGCTAATTTACAGAATGCATCCAAAGTCCTGGGTCCATGACTCCCAAGGGATTGAAATTTTATATATAAAGTTGTGGCTGCTTCAGTGCTACTGGCTGTTGCTGGGCTGCTTTAATCATTGCTGGGCTGTTTAAATGTAATTTTGGTTAATGTTGCCAGACATAGGCATTGAAGATACTCTATTTTTGAAAAAGAGATAATGCATGAATCTTTATGCATCCTAACAGTCCTAAAACACCAGGGCAGCTTGCAGGAAAGATCCACAAGAGATGGCAAAGATTTCTTTAAAATAGCTTGCAATATTTTTATGAATTAAACTATAGGACACTTAGAAAAATGTGGCATTTCTAATGCGCAGAGACTCTTCTAAATACAATAATGACCTTACAATAGATCTATCAAAGCAGACCTGCAACATAATGGGTAAAGAACATTGTCTTGCATGTGCATGCTTTAGAGTCAAGGATGGTGAAATAATTTCTAATATTAACCCCTTGATCCCATCATTTATCACGATAAACATTGGAAGTAACTCATGCTAGATCACAGCAACTAGTTCATATGAGGCAACTTGGACACAACAGTGTTTTGATTCAGAAGATGGCCATCAACCCCAGCTTTGGTGTTGACAATACGTAATCAATCACCCTGAGTTTTGCAATGGCAAAGGTAATTTGATCCACAAAGCCAAAGGCCTTCTTCACGGAATCTGTGACCACCTGCAAATTTCTCTAAGGTGAGGAAAGGGCTTTCATAAAGCAACTTTTCATTGGCTGCATTACAGGCCATGCATGGACCCACACATCTCTGTAAAATGTTCTCTATTGATTGGAGAAATTAATTGGGGGATTTTTGAGTTTAATGCATCTGATGATCCTGTAAGATGAGACAAATAGTAGCCAATCAGACATCATTTCGGTAGATTGATTTTCCTAAAAGGAAAGGAGCTACAACCACAGAATTTACACACCTTAGTTCTGGTTTTGATCTTTCCAAATCATACTTGATTTTAATCAATTAAGGAATGCTACTGTTAAGAGTGTAGTGCCTTCCATTTTCTTTTGAAGCAGTGCTAGAAAAAATGTCAGGCAGAAATCTAGCCTTGGAGAAGAAAGATTTCCTTCAGAGAGGATTGTTTTCTTTAATCAATATTAACAATATTGTTTAATATATATAGCAACAATAAAAAGTATTTCTGATATGCAGAAAGCAATTCACGGCTCTGCCCACAAGGATCAGCTCCGAAGGGCATAGATTCACTCACATGACCTTCAGAGCCGATGCTTGTGGGCAGAGCCACGAGTTGTATTCTACCTATCAGAAATATTGAGTATCATATATTGATTCATTCAACTTGTGACTGTTTTGGTGAGAAAGCCTACTGGTTGCAAAATTTTATTGGGTACTGAATTAGGCTTTGGGTAAGAGCTTTTCTGGGGCTTGGAACAATTCACAGGTTGCTTGCCCAATCCAAGGCAAGAAGTCTAGCTCTCATTAATTAGCTTGCAAAGCTCCAAAACTGTCAATCTTGGGGGCATACTCATTTGAATGAACATTAAGCACCTGTGGAGGGATGAAACTTACCTAACCGAAGAGAAACTGCAGGTTTTGGAACCTTCTTTGAAAAAGTTCCAATAACTTAAAAAGAAAATCTCAAGCAGACAGTCCTGTCAAATTAGAAACAAGTTCAGGCATTTTTGTATAAAGGAAATTCTTATGAGAAAGTTTTGTTTTGTTTTTTAAAAAAAGGTTATCATACCGATAGAAAAATGAACTATTGGCTCGTTACTATTGGCTTAAAACAAAATGACAATTTTCATTAGGACAAAACCAACAGAATATTTTAACATGCTACAAGAAAGTGATATTCTTTAACACTTGCTTCAAGGGCACTATTCTAGCAAATATTTTGAGCAGTTTCTATAAGCATCATTCAGCTAAAGTTCATCAACAGTTAAAAGTTTGTCCTAAGAGAGACAGTGATCCCCTAAAGCCCCTTGGAAAGAACTAATTCATCGCAATTGGCACAACACCCCAGGCAATTTATTTCTCCAGTCAACAGTGTGATTGTTTGATTAGACTCTCCACCCTCCATCCCCCACAAAACACCTTCTACAGAACTCTCCCAACATTGGCATTAATCCTGCAATTAGTAAATGGACTTGTCAATCACAGTTTAATCCATGCCTCTCCCTCTCATCCTTATTTTTATGGAAGGTAGTTGATATTTGCAGACACAGCGTCTGGCCGTCTGCAGCACCCCAAACCATTACATTATTCATGAAGCTTCACTGTTCACTTAATTGCTCTGTGGGGCTTAAGTCTCATCTCGATAAGCTATTGCTTTGGTTTCAGGCACTGTATTTTCCTCTCAAAATTTGGAGATTGGTTGGATTTGATTGGAACACACCTTTAGTTACATTACTAGTCGTCAACTATTATACACTGGCAACCAGCAGGGGTCAGTAATGGCACAAACATTCCACAGCATGATATGTAACTTTATTATTCTATCATAATTTAAAGTATACACTGCACGGTCACTTTTCTTTTTCACACAAACATATACTTAATAGTATAACCATGAAGCACATCTAAAACGGTTTGCGAAATATCGGGCATACTGTGGGTTTTGTTTTGTATTCTTTTTATCAAGCGTAAGTCTGAAGCCTTCTAAAAGAAAGTCAGTTGGAGTATCTGTGAAAACCAGTGTTCCCTCTAAGTATATATTTTCTCCCAGAGACCACTCACTAGCTTCAAACTATCCATGTTTGGCATTAACTAAAGTTCTTTTGGCTATGGTGGACTTTTAAGAACCAACACGTGCGAATAACATTTCCTTAAGAAATCGCACAATAGGACAAGAAGCAAAAAGCATTCCCAATGCCAACTTTTCCAAAATAAGATTCATCTCTGGATTTCATAGTTTTTAGTTATTTGTTGTGTATTTTTGTCAGCGCATGCATGTATGCGCATTTTGGGAATGCAGAAAATTAGCACACACCTGTTGTTTACAATGGGCTTACATTGTAGCTACAACTCTAGACTTGTCTAACCAGACTTCTTCCACAAATACCTTTTCACTTGGCACACAAAAATATGAAAAAATTCAACTATTCTAAGAACATCATGTCTCTCTCCATACGAGACTGGAAAGGGGACGGGGAGAAATACAGTAAGGTTGGCTTCATATTCTATGTTGCCTTCTTGCCTTAACAACTGACCAAAGGCAGAATTTTAAACATTTTGTAGCTGCAAAAACTAAGTCATGTACTTGAGCCACAAAAACTGAACCTCAAGTTCATCCTAACACTCTGACATCAGGCACATTTTGAATATACAAACTAGCAAGCAATTTTGCTTGTATTTGGTGACTTTTAAGTAAAAGCTTATACTATTATGGTGCTGTCACTTTAAAGCAGACAGGGAGGATTTACTCAAGCTCAACAAGAATTTGCATGTCATGAATCCAAGCCAAGCAAGCTAGAAGTACTGTATGTGCATAACTAGGCTACAATTCCAATCAGTATTACAAACCAATGTTTTCCCACTTGAATGAAAGTTACGGAGCACATGGAAGGACAATGCAACTAAATCCAGGGACAGGATGATGGTGGCAGCGTCAATCTTTGACACTTCCAGTCTCAAATGCTGGGTAAAAGCCCTGCTTGCAACATAGCAACCCATTCCCTGATCAATCACTAAAGTCCAAAGGAGCATGTACTACTACACAGTCCAAGGAGCCACCATGCCTTCCTAACACAATGCCTGGTTTTGCTGATTGCTCTTCATTAAGTGTAGCTAAAGCTGAGTCTTTTTAGTAACCAGAAACTCCAGCAATCCTTAAATCACATTTAACCTGAAATGGTCTGAAGCAGGCTTGTTGTCAGCCTAGTTGCTAGCATGGTAAATGATATTCTGCTAATAAGAGAGTAAAAAATGCTTGTTCAGCTGGCAGTGAATGTTTTATATAGATTCCTCTGTGCCTAGAGCAGTGGTTCTCAACCTTCTTAATGCCGCGACCCCTGCCCCACCGCGCCCCGCCCCCCCACCCTGCTATTTGGGTTCTTTTACCCTCTGCGCATGCGCAAAGCGTTCTGCACATGTGCAGAGGGTAAAAGAACCCAAATGGCGGTGTCCAGGTGAAGTCTCCCGACCCCTGTGAAAGGGTCGTTCGACCCCCCAGGTTGAGAACCGCTGGCCTAGAGTATATTTTAAGGACCTAAGTGCAACAATTCTAGCAAGTGTTGGAAGGAGCTATGTTCACATAGGAAATAAAACACTTGGAATGTAAGTATGGAACACTTACAGTTTCCTCAGTTACACAAAAGGAAAAAAAAACCCAAAATGGCATTTGGGCACCCAAAAGTTTTAATTGTGTCATTAAGTTCTTACTGGCTACAGCTTGTATCACAGATGCATCATATAATAGAGTAGATTGTAGTCCAGCAAAACTGATGTTACAATAAATCTGCCAGTCTTTTTACACATCCAAAATGATGTTTTTGTGTATGTTTGTACTTAGACCAATGCAGAAAGTCTTGCAGTTGAGCAACTTGCTAAAATTGACAAAGGAATGATAATTAAGTAGTCCTAACCTCCTGAGCAATATCCATTTTCTTAATTTTCTACCTTTCTTTTCAGACAATTCAAAAATTATACTCATTACCAGTTTTTATGGGGTTTTGTTGTTGTTGCAAAAATGTTTAGGAGTAAAATTAAGCAAGTAAGGCCTACCACTATCTTAGGGTACAACATTTAATACAAACCACTTGAAGACATCCATATAGATATGAGAGAGATTTGAGTCCTAGCCCGCCCAAAAAGTTTTGGAAAGTCTTTAGGCCTCATTTACATCTGGAAAGAAGAGAGACAGAGCTTTCTACGCATGTCCTTCACGAAATTCATAGAAAACTTGTATGTTGTACTTGTATATTAGAACTCAAGTACAATTTTTAATCCTAAAAAGCAATTCTTGGAAGGAAGCAGAGATTTGCTGCATCAGTAAACAATAAGATGCAGTTGTGAATGCACGAATTCTGAGGGCTGATGGCCAATAATTGCTGCATTCCTATGAAATGGAGGCTACTGGCCCAGGGTCCAATGTAAGTTCTAGGCTTGTCTTAGACCTAGGTCTACATTATCTACCTAGCTAGATTCTTGTGTTGCCGTAACTGGCCAAAAGAATGGCAAAAAAGAAAGAAAAGGAATCAAATAAAACTTATAAGTGTATGAATTAAGCTAGGCAATACTTAGAGGGCATACTGGGTATGATATATGTACAGATGGATATATGCTTTACATATTACCTAGATACACATAAATAGTTAATATATAAAAAATAAAGTGCTTTCTATTAGGTCCTGATGAGAGGACATTATAAAATGTTTCACCAACTGCAAAGCAAAAAAATATTACAATCAAAAGAATATTACATCCAACATACATAAGAAAAAGGATAACACAATTATATACAATCCTCTGGATGTCCCAGGACAAAAAAGCATCCCTTCATATACACGGTATATACATATATGTTCTTAATATATTATGACAATATATATTTTAAAACTTTGTTCTCTACAACAACCACCAAAGAGGGGAAGATTCTACAAAAACACAAGAAGCAGAAAGCCTACAAGTCCAAGTCCAAGTCCAAGTCCAAATTCTCCCCCCTGAACACTGCCCTCATTGTTGGGGAAGATGTGCCATCTCTCCTTCCTCGGATGCAGCGCCTCAACATCCTGCAAGGCACTGTGTGCAGCAGCTGTGAAATTGGCATCACCGGTGGTGAGTAAATCAAACACACAAGAATGAAAATAGATGTCCTTCAGCAGCATCTTCTCATGGCACTTGGTGGTTGCGCTCTCCAGTGTATATATAGAACGGGTGTGACTTGAAGCACCAGAAGGAAGGAGCTGCCCCATCACTGGTAAAGGAAGATGCCCGCTGTCATCAATGCGTTCACTGGAAGGGCAGCCGTTCACACAGAGCTGCAGGTCCTGGCTCTCCTCATAAGCCAGGGCTAGCTCTTCTGGCATGCGAATGGATAGTGTTAAGTAACGGCCCAGCTGGCGCACAAACACAGTAGTTCCAATGTACCTAGCATGCATTTCCACGTATTTGCCACTCACTCTTTCCACAATACGCAAGCTTTTGGGGTCCCCATCTCCACCACTAGTTGTGCCATCTACAAAAGCTGCTGGCAAATCATCGGTTACTGCCTGATACACCTTCTGGTCTGTACAGTCTTGGTAGGATTTAAAGATAATGGTAATCTGCGGGGGAAATAAGAGAAACAAGAGTGTTAGAACAGGACACATCACATGACAGTTCATCGGTATGTACCATGGAGCCACGGTGGCACAGTGGTTATAATGCAGTACTGCAGGCTACTTCTGTTGACTGCAATTTGGCAGTTCGAATCTCACCAGGCTCAAGGTTGACTCAGCCTTCATCCTTACGAGGTTGGTAAAATGAGGACTCAAGATTGTTGGGGGCAATAGGCTGACTCTGTAAACCGCTTAGAGAGGGCTGTAAAGCACTGTGAAGCGGTATGTAAGTCTAAGTGCTATTGCTATTAAGAAGTTCTAAAGAGGAGCATCTATTGTTAAAAATAGAGCAATGTAATTATACAAATTTCAGGAAC
The DNA here is from genome assembly GCA_023053685.1 of Diadophis punctatus similis. Taxonomy (NCBI): domain Eukaryota; kingdom Metazoa; phylum Chordata; class Lepidosauria; order Squamata; family Dipsadidae; genus Diadophis; species Diadophis punctatus. The sequence goes on along the minus strand of JALIGW010000002.1, from coordinate 38,590,588 downwards.
AAGTTTGTCAATTTACAGAGTGCAACATTTCTAAATCATTATTGCATAATTACTTTTTCCTCAAAGTTACAAGACGACCAACATGCCACTATTTAAAACAGCTAAACCTCTTAGGGTGAACTTTCCTACTTAAAAAGTAGGGCTCCTTAAGAGTAAAAGTAGGGGACAAGATGGTTAATTCTCTGCTGGTGTTTCCAGCCAAATACCAATAATGAGGATAGTCATCATGCAGAATCACAAAAGAAGTGTCTTCAATGTACATAATGATAACTTTACTCCATTTCAGAATATATCACAATCATAAGATCTAATGGAAACAAGCACTCTTATCTTAGTGGACTGCAAACATCTCTTCAGAATTATCCCAAGCCGATGTGACAGAAAAATATGGCTCAGTATTTATCCATAGTATAAATCATAACTATTATAGTACCAATCACCTGATCAGTGGCTTATGCAACTATATTGGTGAGTTGTTGTCTACATAATACAGACATTTTCCAGGCAAATAAACAGGTTATGCAAGGCTATGAGCCTTCATAGATCTCTCCTCATTTGTCACCAAACTTTAGCAGAAAATCTCCAGTACAAAATCTTCAATTATTTTAAAGAATGGCAAGTTGAAGAAAAATTGAGAATGAAATATATCCAGAATGGTATGCATTTATATAAAATCCATCCATAAAACTGTAGTACTATTTTAGACTTAATCAAAATGGATTTTGTTTTATTTTCAAAAGACTCACTAGATACCACTGTGGATATTTATGGATACAGAGTTCAGAGCAGCTGAACAGTTATTCTATGGTTGGGAGAGGGGAGGAAAGAAGATAATGACAAAGAAATAAATGTGCTCATCTGCTAACAATTTCACATTTTTCTTCAACCTTACCAGTCAATGCAAGACTAATAATATTTTAATCATTCTTTTACTGAATTTATTATTCACCAACTTTACCCAGGACACTTTATTCTAGTGGCTCATTTTTATAAAGCCTTAACATACCATAATAAAAATAAATCTAGTCTAAAAATCCTTATTCTAAAACAGGCAACGGTGTGTTTTCCAAATGTTTTGGATTCAATTCCTCTTAACTTCAGCAAAATGGCTAACATCAAGATTGTTGGAACCACAATATTCTAAAGCAATAAATTGTCTATTTCCACCATAGGCTTCTGCACTATAGAACTGATCTGAAATGATACACTGAAGACAACGGAGGTCAAAATAGGAATGTTTTTATTCATTCATAATTTTAGTTTTTACAGCTGCCCACTCATACATAGCCAAAACCCTAAAGGAGATGGTCTGCTTGAATGCAGACCATTTGAACAAAATGTTTCAGGAGGGGAAAACATCTGAGCCAGTGATGGTGAACCTGTGGCACACGGAACCATATAGGTGGGCACACAAGTTCAGGTCTGGCGTGCATGTGCACTCTGGCCAGCTGATTTTCGGGCCTTCTGGGCCCACTGGGAGTCGGGAAACAAGCTGTTTCCAGCCTCCCGAGGAGGTGGGGAAGGCCCCTTTTTTGCTCACCCCAAGCTCCAGAGCCTTTCTAGGAGCCTGGGGAGGGTGAAAACGGCCTTCCCCCCCCCACCCCCCCCGGAGGCCAGAAATGGCCCATGTCAAGTTGGGAAATGGACCATTTCTGGCCTCCAGAGGGCCTCCGGGGGGTGGGGAAAGCCATTTTCGCCCTCCCCAGGCTCCTAGAAAGGCTCTGGAGCTTGGGGAGAGCAAACAAATGGGACTTCCGGTCCAACCGGAAGTTGGCAAACGGGCCATTTTCTGCCTCCAAAGGGCCTCCAGGAGGGGAGGCTATTTTCACCCTCCCCAGGCTCCTAGAAAGGTTCCGAAGCCTAGGGTGAGCGAAAAACGGGCATAACATCGCGTTCCGGGAGCGGGGGGTCACACACGTGTGCGGGGGCACATAGAATTATGTGTGTGGGCACGCGCGTGCGTGAGCCCACCAAGCTCCTTTTGGCATGCGAACCGAAAAAGGTTCGCCATCACTGATCTAAGCAAATGTTCTCTACATATCCACCTTATTGTTTATGAAATCATATCTTTTAAAGATTACTTTATTGCCTTCTAAGGTCTCTAGTACTATTAAACTTCAGAATGCTCCCTTCAGTATTTCTCTCTCTCTATCTTCCAGCATTAAGTGTTTTGCTCTAAGGTGCATGTTTATTCTACATTGCTGTGTTTCTTCGATCAAATGCATCTAAGCTGCTTATAAGCTTACGGAACAATATAATTCTAACAAAATAACTAGTTTTCATAATCTGTCTCTTATATTCCACCTATCTTCTCAGGAGCCTTGAGATGGTTCACAAAGCATTGCCCCTCAAAAAAAGGGGGAGTGACTGCCCCTCCCAAAGTTGACCAAAGAACTCCACATAGGTGTTAGAATTTGAACTTTGATCTACTCATATTTGTTCTCTCTCATTTTTAACAGACGCTGTCAATTAAAGAAGAGTCAAATATTCATGTTAGGAAGGGGACCACACAATATTCTTATCAGATACTATCCAGAACATTTAAGCATCCCTCAGCTTTTATTACATTCGGGATTCTCTCCCTCCTGTCTTCGTCATTCTCCTCATCCTACACCATACTTGTTTTAGCTCCACATATTCATCCTTGTGCCACCAGATTGGAATTTTCCAGCAATTTCTTCAGTCCAAATCACTTACGAGGTTTAGCTGTTTTAGCCCAGCTGGTCTTCAGTCTCTCAAATGCATAGCCACAGGCCATCAGCAGGACTGTGTGGCTTTGAAAGGAAACACATGTTTACATTGTCTTGTTCTGAGCAAGAATTGAGTGCTCTCTATTCTACCAGAGAAAACCACAATTTCTTTTTGAATAATGTTAGAGTCAGCTCACAATTCCCCAGGGAACCATACTTTGGAGAAGATTTCACTACCGTATTTTTCAGAGTATAAGACACACCTTTCCCCCCCCCCCAAAAGAGGGTGAAAACCTGGGTGCGTCTTATACACCGAATGTAGCCTCACCCAGCCACCCCCACCCTTTGGCTTCTGCCTCCCAGCAATTTGCCTACTTGCAGCAAACAGGGCAGAGCCTGATTAGCACAAGCAACTGATTATCGGCCTCCCGACCCATCAGCTGATTCAGGCTGCAGGCAGGCGGCAATAGGCTATGGCAATCCCTGCAGCCTAAAACTATTAGCTGCTTGTGCTAAAACTGAAAGTGAAACTAAAAGTACAAGGAGGCAAATTGCTGGGAGGCAGAGGCAGATTTTTATTTTCTTGTGCTAATCAGGCTGTGCTGAAACGCTGTTCTTTGCTGCAAGGAGGTAAGTCAATAACTATAAATGCCTATAGAATGTTCAAATTATTAGACTTATTTTTTAAAGACTGCTTTATTATTGTTCTAGACAACTTAACAAAATGAAGAAGCTTTTTAAAATAAATGCTTGATCTGAAGAGGCCCAGTGCTATTACATCTTCTTTTAAATAGCAGAGAATAACTATATTTCCAGAAAGCCACATCAATTTTAACAGCATCTGTACAAGTATAGTCTGAAATGTAACCGTGTTCTGTTGTAGTATTAAGGCAGCTGAGTTAGACCCTGACTTAATCATGTTTGGAGTAGATTTATTTAAATAATTGGGAGGAGTTAGTGTGACTACATTTAAGAAAACTTTCTGGCATTAATATACTGCCATAATGTACATTTCTCCAATTCTTTGCTATTTCTATGGGTCAGGCACACATGCACAGAAATACACAGCAAACAGTGTATATCATCTGTACTGTTTGCTGAGAGGCAAATTGCTGGGAGGCAGAGGCAGAATTTTTTCTCCTTGTTTTCCTCCCCCAAAACTAAGGTGCGTCTTATACTCCGAAAAATATGGTAGTTATTGGTTGCATAAGCCATTCTTCTCTTGATTTCTCTCAGGAAGAGAAGGGGAGAATCAGGTAATACAATAAAACTGAGAATGAGAATATGCTATGAATGAGCACTACTTTTTAGTGGCTGAAAAACTCCAGTCTTCAGTAGCATAGACATGGGATCCACTTTGTAATTAAACTAATGCTGCTTAGCAGAAAAAGCTATCAGCCAAAGGAAAATAAGAATCCTGAGCAAGTTCACTCATACCTAAAGTGAGAGATCAGTTATACAAATTGTGATTAATTAAGAGTTCTCCTTTTCTTCTGCTGATCCCTTCAGCCTCACCATCTTGCCACAAGACTAATTGCCATAATTCTCCCCCATTAACGTCACTTTGAGCTATGTTCTCTTCCATTTCACAGAATGATTGTAGTTTTGTGGACAAAACAGCTAATTCCCATATTTTAACGAATTGCATTTAGAGGCCTGAGATGGAAAATTTAAAGCAAAATCCCGAAGAGTAAGCATAGCTGCTTCCAATGACGATTTAACATTGGAGGGGCAACCCTGTAGTATTGGGCCAAATTTCATGTTTCCACGTACTACACCAGGGGTCCCCAAACTTGGCAACTTTAAGACTTGTGGACTTCAATTCCCAGAATTCTCCAGCTAGCTATGCTGGCTGGAGAATTCTGGGAGCTGAAGTCCACAAGTCTTAAAGTTGCCAAGTTTGAAGACCTCTGTACTACACCAACTCTTGCCACATCAAATGGCAAGCTGCCTAGCCCTGGCATCCAGCAGACAACTTAGCAATGTAATTCCCAGATTCCCCTTGCTAGGACAAGCTTTGGAATATGATCCATGTCTTGAGGGCAATGGGGAAAGCCATCCATAAAACTCACTTCCCTTACTATGTGTATGTTTTGAGTTTCTGAGAGAAGACATGATCCCACATATTCAGTGCACAATTGTTCTGGCTCTCTCTCATTTTTTTCTCTGTAGCTAATAGGCCCTCTTCTGAGGACAATAGCTCCCGATCTCTGATCTAAAAAATAATAATCAAAGGGATACCATGTGGAGAGACCATCTGACCTCTTTTGAATTCTGTTTTTATTACCATATCACAAATATATGAATGTCCAAAATAAGGCCTACGTAAGACATCCAACTAACTTGGGGTGCTATAGCATTCTAGGACCCCTGCCAAATAGAGTTTGCTTTCTGCTTACCGCAAATGCAGCTGTTCCCCTCAATGTATCTCTAAAGGCACATGATGTCCATTACAATTCAATAAACTTTCCCAAGATTTTATAACAAGGGTTTGCTAAATCAAGGGATGTGATATTAGAAAGAGATGGCAATATATTGCAGTGCAGTGCTTTCAGCCGAAAACTCTTTTTATGACCTCGTTCATCCATTGTCTTCAGTATTGGCAAAGGGACCATGAGGAAGATTACAAAAAGTTATCTTTTCCTAACACTTTATCTGGCTTTCTAAACAAACAGAAGCTATCATTTTTATGTTCTGTTGGAGCCTGTTTCAGCAAAGATTTCAGTCATTTTCATATTCAAAGACCAAATTTTAGTACCGATACATTCACTTTACTTTTTTCACATAAATAGCATTTGTAATATCAACTGCTACATTTCATAGTGTAAACTAATTCAAATGAAAGTTTTCAATCATGAGTTCAACTGAGTCACATTTTTTTCCACTACATGATCAGAACTGCAAAGAAATTTGTTTCCATGCCAGTGAGAATTCCCATACTTCAAGAATTTCAGGCATGTTAAAACTTCCTCTCAATGGGTAACGCTAAAGCCAAGAGGTGGGGGAGGGAGGGAAGGAGGATGGGAAGAATTCAAACCAAATCTCAGAGATGGCAGATTGAGAACTGCTGCCATAGAAATAATATGTGTGAAATTACATCCATTTACGAAGTGCAACCCCAACAACACGTGTATGTGAAAGGTAGTATGACCATCTTTCTTTCAAGAAGCACATTCCTCTACCTGCAACAGATCAGTTCCAAAACACAAAATTTGTGTTTAATAAAAATAAACACTTTTGAAACAATAATATGGGAAAGGTGAATGATTAACACGTAGGTACTTCTGATGTCAAAGGTTAACGTTCCAGCAAGTATTCATTATTCTACTAACTATTCCCAAATTAAACATTGACTATCTATCACATTTAACGCTATCTGCCCTTGGTGTCTGGAATTGTGAGAATATCTGGATAGCAAGATATCTGGAAGGCCTTAGATGACATAGAAAGGAAAATAGCATTCTTTTACTCTTCTCAACTAACCTTTGCTTTTTCTCTCTCTGGATTTTTTCCATGATCATGCTAGGGAAAACATGAGAAACTAAACTTAAAACTAACCCAATGTGTTAAAAAACAACAACAACCACATTCTCTCCCAAGCAGTTGCAAAATTAACATGAGCTTCTCCCAGCTGCTGAATCCTGCAAGATAAAAGCTTGGAGGACCTAAGTCCTCTCTCCCAGAAATCCTGCCTCTTGCTTTGGACAACTAACTTAGTAGTTTCTACTAGCACCATCTATCTTTCAGACAGGGTCTCACATGGTAATCCACCATAATCCCAATATGTGACAGCTATAGGACAGTGATGGCTAACCTTTTTCTCATTGTGTGCCGAAAGCGCGCAGGTGCCGGCATCCATAATGCAATATGGCCGCCCCTGCGCATGCATGCACGACCCCCCACGCTCCCGCCTCTGCAGACGTGACCACCCACACTCCCCCCCGCGCATGTGCGCGTGAACTCCCCACCTGTTTTGGGCCTAGCAGACCTCCCTGCAGCCTCCTGGGACCAACAATGGGCCGTGGGGGGCGCCACACCCCCGCACCCTGTTTTGGGCCTAGCAGGCCTCCCTGCAGCCTCCTGGGACCAAAGATGGGCCGTGGGGGGGGGTGCGCCGCACCACCCCACCCTCCGTTTGGGAGTCCTAGCAGGACTCCCTACAACCTCCTGCGACTGAACACAGGCCATGGGAGGGGCGCCGCACCCCCCATGTGCAACCCCCGCACATGCGCGCACAATCCCCCATGCATGCGCAATTGGGTCCCGCATGCGCCCCGCCCCCACGCATCCTGAAAATTAGCTGGCTGGCGGGAGGCGCGCGTGCGCATGCACAGTGCAACTGAGTTGGGCGATGGCTTGCGTGCCCGCAGAGCTCTGCGTACCAGCTGTGACACACGTGCCATAGGTTCGCCATCACGGCTATCGGACCTTCACAAGTTATACTGTCTTGACTCTTATTTCTTCAGTATAACAGTATACTGTTATACTGAAGAAATAAAAATGCAAAAACTGAGGTAATTTAAATAGTGCCATCTAAATTATCCCAGAAAATGGGAGCACAATCCAAGAAACACTAATAAAAAGCCAGCAATTATTCTTATATATTTATTCATAGAAAAAGAAATTTTTCTGGAGCAAATGATCCTTGGATTGATTCCCTGGGCTTCCCCAATGTTTTGGAGATCTTCAACATAAGGCTGCTGATTCTTCACAGACTCGTTCCACAGAATTCTACTCTGCTCTGCCTTTATAATTTATTATTAATATTATTATTTCAAACAGAGAAAAGACAGGATAATCTCATTCTGTACATGACAACTTGACAGGAAGTCATTCTTCGACTGTAGAGATTTAAAAGACGGCCAATTTACAACCTTACTATTTGGTCTTTTGCTGTGAAAAGAATGAATTTACTACTGTTGGATTGCAATTTTACACTCATTTATCTAGGAATCCAATCAATGAATTCAATGAGACTTCGCTTCAGAGTAAACACATACAGGTTTGTAATGTTCCTTTTAAAGTGCTAACTGTCAATCAACCCAACTAGAGACAGTTCCATATGCACATATATTGCACATTACTGCAAAAGTGTTACAGAAGAATAGCAAATGCATTTCTTCATGGACACTAATATTATCAGAACTCGGCTGATTTCCCCCCAGAGAATGATCCCATCTAGCTGCATATTGGGTTGCTCTGTCAATTATTCCTCCTTTAAAAGTTTCTTGAAATGAAACCTTTCAGTACATACCCCCTCACCCTCTGAGCATGATCATGAAAATGCTTTTTGAAAGTCTCTGAACCTCCAAACACCATCTGCATTGCTTACTTGTTTCTCTGACCTAATCCATAAACTGCAATAACTTACTCTGGCACATTTGCTCTATACCACACCATTTATTATTAATAGATGATATTGCTGTGCATTTAAAACATCAATGCTTTTGTTAAACATTTCACCTCCCCTCCTGCCAACTCTCTTCCTAAACTACTTTGCTTCTATTCATTCATTTTTAATACATCTCTTCCAATTGATTCTGCAGCTCACCAGTAAGGTACACCTGGCTAAATTCTATGTCTCCAGGGATAATCCACAATAGAAATGTTTGCATTCTACACATAAGGCGTAAGGCTGAAGTCGCAACTCACTAGGTGGCATTAAGGAATGTACCTGCATCTTACTCTCCTACTAATAAACGGAGATTCTTCACCGATCTTCTGAAAATGCCTCAAATGATTTCACCTACAGGTAAAATAGATATTACCACAGCACTAACATCCTTTTTTATGTAATGTAAAATGTCCTTTAGATGTATATTTATTCAAGGCAATATCTGGTGGGTTCCTTACCATGCAAACGTCCTAATTTTGTATAATGCCTACAATACATTCATATGAAAACAGCTCCTGTAGATACTGAACTAAAAGCCTACGGCAAGTATTGTGTGAGCAGCAAGATGAGGCATACAGCACAACTTCCCTTTCACTAAATGTTTAATCTATGCTTAAAGACGAGTAGGATGTTGTTTGCAAGCATTCAGCAACTTAAGCAGTTAAATTTAACAAAAATGGCTCATAAAACTCAGAATACCAACGTAACAGTTCCCCCTGCTTTCCAGCTGCTCAGCTCTTGACTACCTATAGTAACCAGAGTGCTTCAACATCTCTACCTGTATAAGTCAACATGATGTCACTGCAGACTAGCCAATTGTTTATATTAAGTTAGGTTATCAGCATATCAACAATTATGAACATGTGACACAGTACAGCAATTAGGGAAAGCAAAAAAATCCTGCTGAACTTGCATACTTATCCAGTCTAAGGCTAGCCTAATAAAATATCTTAAACCTTCCAGAAAAACACCAATATATTATTTGTAAAGGGTATTGTGGCCAGTTTCCAACTTCAAAAAAGATGACTTTCTATTAAAGACTTTCTGTGTTGAGATTATGCACCCATCGGTATCAGTCCTGTAATATGTAGAGCTACAAGATATAATCTTGAAATGATCAACTAACATCCAATTTGCACAAGTTGTCGCCTTGACAAGATTCTCAACTCAGCAAGTCAATGACCACCTGCAAACCTTCACTGACCATCTTTATTCCTTTATTCAAGCATGGTAGTTCGGAATAACAGGACAATATCTTTTAGCATACTGTCATGATATAAATAAGGACAGCTCTAATTCCTGAGAGCAATTGAAAATCGGTGTGTGGGTAACTGGAAAAAAATGTGGATACGAATTATATTCAAAATTCTAAACTGACAAAAACTGAATGTAACAGATATTAATGATATTGCTGTATAAATGTGTAAAATATTCCAATAGCAGGGACAAAAAAATATTTAATCCATCCCTATGCGTGTTAATATTTTATTCAAATTAAAAATGTGATTTAAAAATTCTTTTTACTGGAATCTTAAAGATATATCAACTCAATTACATGACCTTCCCTTATATTTTAAATTATGTATTAATGGATATAATATTTTTCTTTTCTTCCTAGAAGTTCTAGAAAAAAATAGGAAATACTAATCTTCAACCTGTGAAAAAAGTTCTTCATGTTTTCATATGCAGGATATTGTAAACAGTTACGTTTCTAAGGAAAAATCTCTTTAGCGAAAATAGTCTGAAGCATTTAATCTAAGATTCTAGCAATTCTATTTTATAATATTCAATTCTATTAAATTGTGTTGCACACTTATTTTAGAAACAAAGCATCCTCTAAAGAAAACAACTCTAGTATCCTCTAGTCCAGTGGTTCCCAACCTGTGGTACGTGTACGCGAACACTTTCGGGGTCATGAACGATTTTTAGTTAGTTATTTTTTACTTCACAAAAATGTTTACTGCCTAACACAAGATAATCTGGCAACGATTTGCAACTGTTGCCACACGCCACCCACCTGGTCCCAGCGGCCCGAGAATCCAGTTGCTGGATGCGCGGGGCCAAAAAAGGAACGGTACAATTATGGAAATAAAGTGATATCTGATCGAATTTAGTTTCTCTGGAACCAGGTGGTACGCGGTGACTGTACGGGACCTCCAAGTGGTACTCGATCACAAAAAGGTTGGGAACCACTGCTCTAGTCCTTGACTTATGAGAACAATTGAGACCAAAATTTATGTTGCTAAGTCAGACAATTGTTAAATGTGTTTGCCACATTTTATGATCTTTCTTGCCACAATTGTTAAGAGAACCACTGCAGATGTTTAACACGGTTGTTAAAGTGAATCTGGCTTCCCCCAATGACTCTGCTTGTCAGAAAGATGCAAAAGGTGATCACATGTGCAACCATCATAAATACATAAATACAAAAACATTCCAGTTGCCAAGTGTCCAAATATCGATCACGTGATCATGCTGCTGCAATGGTTGTGTGAAAACTGCTATAAGCCACTTTTTTCAGTGCTGTTGTAACTTTAAAAAGTCACTAAACAAATGAAGGTAAGTCGAGGACTACCTGGATAATGTAGCTCACTCTTTCAAATAAAAGCTTTGATTCTGCCCACTTAAAATAATCAGATATATACTAAGGACTAGAGCAGTATTTCTCAACTTTGACAGCTTTAAGTTATGTGGACTTCAACTCTCAGAATTCCCTAGCCAGCATGGTGACTCCAGAATTCTGGGAATATAAGTCCATGCATTTCAAAACTGCCAAGGATGAGAATTGTTGGACCACTAGACCATGGGTCCTCAAACAGCAGCCCATAGGCTGCATGCGGCCTGCCGAAGCCATTAATCCAGCTTGCGCAGGACCATGAGGCTGCCCCGCCCACATCGCCCTGCACACCCTTCGGCTGAGCGCAGGACCTACCTTTGCGAACCCCGCGGGCTGGAACTGAAAGGTAAGGCCACAATTTTGGCCTGCAGAGACGTTCTGGAGGCGGGGGAGATGAAAAACGGGGCGCAGACACGCCCCAGGAGGCCAAAAACAGGGCGAAAACGGCCTGTTTTTCACCTTCCCCGCCTCCAGAAGATAGAGTGATAGATAGACAAAGAGACAGAGGGAGGGAGGGAGGGAGGGAGGGAGGGAGGGAGGGAGGGAGAGAGAGAGAGAGAGAGAGAGAGAGAGAGAGAGAGAGAGAGAGAGAGAGAGAGAGAGAGAGAGAGAGAGAGAGAGAGAGAGAGAGAGAGAGGAAGGAGAGACACAGATTTCTCAAGCTCCTTGGGGCTGAGAAGAATTGCTGCAAAACTGAGTTTTCTGAAGTGGACTACTAGACTCCTAAACAGCTGAAAAAATCATCTAGTAAAAAGAAAAGTCAACTAAAATAGCAACATGTGAACAAAAGCAAAAAAAAAAAAATACCCCCAGGAGCAAAACAAATTAAAGTTTAATTTGTGTGCATTGTTTAATGGACTGTTAAATTGGCCACACCCACCTAGTCACATGATGTAGCCACACCCATCCAGCCGGCCCAGCCCCCCAACAGTCTGAGGGACCGTGAATTGGCCCCGTTTAAAAAGTTTGAGGACCCCTGGACTAGACAGTTAAGATTGCTGCTGCTTCAAGTTTTTTGAGTAAAAAAATCCTTATCTATTTAAGGTGCACTCAGACGAGGATGTTTCCAAGCAGAACTCCATTTGCTCCAATGGCCTCACTGTAATGCACAACTAGTGGCTGGGGCATTCTGGAAGCTTCTTGAGCTCCACATGGTATTTCATTTTCTGCTTTGGCTTGAATGTCCTTAAACCAGAGATTCACAATGTGTGTTCGGTATTAAATATGAAAATAGACTGATTTCATTTTAGAATACAGAGACATAGTTTCAAACTGATTAGGCCACCCCTAAGGAATGGAATGACAAAAGAAAGGACAGGTGCACAAATTATGCAATTCATTTTAATCCATAAACTTTTCCCTGTTGTGTTCAATCACACACTGTGTATTTTACTGTTCCAAGTTTCTTATGTAATTGACCTGACATGCCAATAGATGGTACTTCAGGAACAGGTCTGTCTAGCCGGCATATCCGCCTATGCTCTCAACAAACAGCAAGGCAGACTGCTGAACAGGCAGTTTCAGATCATGAACGGTACACCTCTCATTATTTTTACTTCCTGCATTTTCTGCCACAGGAGATTTGTAAAAGATACTGGCTTTCCAAGTGTTTTTAAAGGGCAAACACCACTGAAGAAAATGACTACTTTATTCAATTATACCCGAGATGAAAGATTCAGTCCATGTGAAAAAGTGGGAAAATATGAAGAGGAACAAGTTTCTACCAATAGCAGTTACAAAGAGAGCAATTTCAAAAGACACACTTTGCAATATTCCTATTGGTTGCAATTTCAAGAAAGTGAAGCCAACAAACGCTTTATTTGATGAAATGCTGGTTTCCTCCATTAAAAAATACTAACACCTTGTATTGTTTGACTCCATATTCTGGGGGATTCCAATAGATCCTACTAACATGAGGCAGTCAGTCCATTCAGAGTCAAAGTAATAACAAACCCCAAGTTCTCTATTGGATACAGTGAGTGTCCTAAAGTCCATCTGCAGCGACCATCACAACTGTATCAACTTTGGGGAGATGGGAAACAATGCTCAGAAAGCCTTACACTTAGTTCAATAGCAGCCTTTTCAATCTGGCATTGTTTCAGATAGATTGGATAGAAAACAATTCCCATCGTTCACAATCTTCCTTGAACTGCAAACCAAGGTTTGCACATTACTAATGTTTCAGTTGAAGTTGCCATTTTAAAGATAAAATTATTTTTTTCACTGTCCAGCCTTTTGTTGTGCCCCTCCCCCACTTTGGAGCGGGTGGTGGTAAAACCTATTGAACACAGTTCTAAAATATTTTGAGTGTTAAATCTGCACATAAAACGTGGCATTTGAGTATCTCTTTTACAGACTTGTTTAGGCATGTAAGCTGAATAAATATACTGGATTAAAACATATTCAGAGTCAGGTACATGTATAACATATCACACACTGCATGAGTAACATTCTTGCAGATAAACGACTAAAGGAACAAGCAATCTATGATGACCTTTTATTACTTATTTTCTCAATACATGTGTAAAAGATCTTTCTGACTTATCATGTGTGAAAGTAATACATCACCCTTCACACTGACACCTTATTTCTAGTGCCTCACATTCTTCACCATTTCCTATTGAGCAGTTTTCTTCAACAAAGCATTATGCATTTCTACAGCAAATGTACATTCTTCATTTATCAGGGAAAGAAGCATAAGTGTTTTGCCAACACATGATCACAGCCTGGCTAACTATGAAATTCTGGGACTTGAATCTGAATAATCACTTCACAAATAAATGTTCAAAATTCCATACTCAGGAACCACTACCCACACTAAGCCAGCTTAAAGTGAACCAAGCCAGCAGTTTTATGTCCAATATTACAGTTACCCCAAATCCAGGCAAATGTCACCTAAAAGTAGCCCCTGACCACAATTGAGCCTGGAATTATTTTGAAAGCCATCTCTTTCAACCTTTCAAATTATTTTGAAGGCCATCCCTCACACCTCTCCATGTCCTATACACCATGCATGACCAATGCCACTCTGTAACCCTTTCCCTCCCATTACACTCTTCTCCAAAATGTGAACAGATCTTGACCACCAAAATCCTGTCCATGAAAATTCTGAAAGCAAACAAAAAACATCAAGTACTCAAATCCGAGTACTCTTACTTTCTTCTCCAAAATTGTATGCACACTAGTATCTCAAGAACAAACTTTTTTTAATCAGTTGCAAATTGTAGTTGAAGAGCTGGCAACTATTGTTGTGGTCCACCAGCGGCCTGCGGAACTGGCAGCAGAGTTGGACAGCTAGGAGGTTGGGGAGGAACCTGGGCCAGGCCTGGAGTCTGGAGAAGGCTCCATGCCAGAGGCATGGATTCAGCCAGGGCCATTGGGGTGGTCTGTCCCGCTTTCAGAATTTCCAGAGGCTGACATGAGTGTGGCAGAGGAACAGGAGATGCCTGTTCTCAATGTGCGCATGCGCAGAGCTGCCAAAAGGCAAGAACAGTTCCAGAGGAAAAGGAATACTCAGGAGTAAGGCTTGGGGATAATTGGCCCCTCCCATAAGCTATATAAGTGGAGAACACGAAAGGGTTCGTTGCAGGAATCAACTCAGTTCATATATCACTCTCGTCATTGCAATTCAGAGTCAGTTTTGTTCCTGTTTGAAAACTGCCAAGTTTTTCCTGCAAATGGTCCTTGGCAGTTTGCCAAAGAAGAGCAAGGTTCATGTTATCCGCCTTTCCCTGCCTTTAGGGATGTTTTACTTTGTTTGGACTTATTACGGCTGATAATGAAAATAATTATCAGCCGTTACAAATAAAAGAGGTTTATGAGACGCCGTTTGTGCAGTTTTATTTAATCAGGAAGCCTAAGTCAGAACAACTATGCATTCTTTAGTTGCCAAGAATCAACTCATTTTCCTCACTGGCAATAGATTGTACACCACCAGAGTTATCAGTTTCAGGTATTATGAAAAAAATGTTAACCTTCACATTTCTGAGCTTCCGAAGCTAGGTGATAAAGGATAACATCTGACACAAAGCATACCTTATTTGTTGCAGTAGCACTGGATCCTGGGACCACAGGAACATTTGTCACTTGCACTGATAAATAGTTGTTGTCTATGAGCGGCCAAGCCCCTTCCACTTTGCATGTCTGAAAATGATCCTTAAAGGTCCGTAGATGGGGATCTCCAAACAAGCCACAGAAAAAGTAAGTAGGGGGAATCTGCTCTCCTCCGCGATAATCTCTGATTGCCTGACGGCCACTGTAATTGCAAGGATCATGAACAACTTCAGGATTAGTAGAGGATGTTGGACCATCTTTAGAACAGTTTCTCTGGCTCATGAGATCACCAATCCCCAACACAGCAGAATGATAGACCAGGTTGCCGCGGCAGACTTTGGAATTACGATAGGTACAAGCAGAATAGGCCCGGAGGGCTTTGCAAAACTCCACATCAAAGACATCAATGGCGGAGTTCAGGTGAGACGTTAGGGATATAAAGTCTGTAGTGCACTTCTGGATTCGACATGGTGTCTGCAGCTGACAATCACCTGAGCAGAAGATTGAACAGGGAAATATTAGCATTTGATATAATTAACTTCTTTGAGAAAAGACCCCAAACCCCTTTAACACAATAGTCACTGGAGGCGTGACATACAAATTTAATAAACTATCACCATCTATGCAGGACCCTAAGTGCATATAAACAGCAGCAAACAGTGCAGAGCCTGATTAGCACAAGCAACTGATTATCGGTCTCCCGACCAGCAGTTGATTGAGGCTGCAGGCAGGCCCACGTGCTAAAATGAAAGTGAAACTAAAACTACAAGGAGGCAAATTGCTGGGAATTTTATTTTCTTGTGCTAATCAGTTGCTGAAACTGGCTGCAAGGAGGTAAGTCAAAAACTATAAATGTCTATAGAATGTTCAAATTATTAGACTTATTTTTAAAGACTGTTTTATTATTGTTCTAGACAACTTAACAAAATGAAGCTTTTTTAAATAAATGCTTGATCTGAAGAGGCCCAGTGCTATTGTATCTTCTTTTAAATAGCAGAGAATGTATACTTCAAGAAAGCCACATCAATTTATTAAGATAAGGCAGATGAGTTAGACCCTGACTTAGTCATGTTTGGAGTAGATCTATTTAAATAATTGGGAGGAGTTAGTGTGATTACATTTAAGAAAACTTTCTGGCATTAATATACTGCCATAATGTACATTTCTCCAATTCTTTGCTATTTCTATGGGTCAGGCACACATGCACAGAAATACACAGCAAACAGTGTATATCATCTGTACTGTTTGCTGTTTGCTGAGAGGCAAATTGCTGGGAGGCAGAGGCAGAATTTTTCCCCCTTGTTTTCCTCCCCCAAAACTAAGGTGCATCTTATAATCCGAAAAATATGGTAGTTATTGGTTGCATAAGCCATTCTTCTCTTGATTTCTCTCTTATTTTCTTATCTTATTTAAGAGCCGAGGTGGCGCAGTGGTTAGAGTGGGGTACTGCAGGCCACTTTAGCTGACTGTGATCAGCAGTTCAGCTGTTCAAATCTCACCAGCTCAGGGTTGACTCAGTCTTCCATCCTTCCGAGGTAGGTAAAATGAGGACCCAAATTATTGGGGGCAATATAAATATACATTGCTTAATGGTGTAAACCGCTTAGAGAGTGCTTGCACTATGAGGTAGTATATAAATTTCACTAATAAATAATAAATAAATAAATATTCAAATAAAATGTATTATAGTCTGAAAAAAATGCTACCAAACTCTTCCTGACTTTTGGCTATCATAAACCAACACTGCTTTTCTTCTGAAAAAAAAATAAGGAAGGCTAAGCTAATCCTTCCAAACTAAGTGTTAATATTTTCAAAATATTGACACTTAATATATGGCTGAATGGCTAAATAGAGACATAGATTTTGAAACGACTTTTTACTGCATGGTTCTTGTTCTTCATCTTGCTGAAGTACAATTACCATACTAGATCGTTGGTAATCTTTTGCACTGAATATAAACATTTTGATTCACGCCCCCCCACTTTATTCTGCACAACTATCAATTTTGTATTTAAAAGGTGCAAACGATCAATCTTTATTCACAGAAAATGAGAGAGAAAAACTGTACCACTCTTAGAACCCTATCTGTACTAACCCAATAAGGTTACCATAAGCCTTCTTTAACCTGGTACCCACCGGTTAGTAGTAGTAGTAGTAACAACAACAGAGTTGGAAGGGACCTTGGAGGTGTTCTATTGCAACCCCCTGCTTAGGCAGGAAACCCTACACCACTTCAGACAAATGGTTATCCAACATCTTCTTAAAAACTTCCAGTGTTGGAGCATTCACAACTTCTGGAGGCAAGCTGTTCCACTGATTAATTGTTCTAACTGTCAGGAAATTTCTCCTTAGTTCTAAGTTGCTTCTCTCCTTGTTTAGTTTCCATCCATTGATTCTTGTTCTACCCTCAGGTGCCTTGGAGAATAGTTTGACTCCCTTTTCTTTGTGGCAACCCCTGAGTTGTTTGGTAACTGTTAACTCTCAGAATATCACTGGGGAAAAGACGGGTTCGTCCTCTCACACAAAGCTACCTCGCAGAAACAGATGGACAAGTTTCATCAAAATATTTTCAGAACCCAGGCTATATTAGAAAATATACAGGATTCCAGCCGCGAGAAGCAAGCGGTGTTAAAGCTCCCGTAAGAGGCTGGAAGGACGCCTTTCAACACCGCGATTGCTTCGCTTTCCCCTCCCGAGATCCTCCACTGGCGGCGGCAGAAGCTCACGGGAGCCGAGACACTCTTCCTGCCCGCGGAGGGAGCGACAGCGAGAAGAGAAACCCGATCCCAGCTCCGACTCAGTAAACACCGAAGGCAGGGAGGGCCCAGCGCCAATCAAACCCCGACGCAGCCGGTCGCCCCCCTCCCTAGTATCCGGCCGAATCCGCACCGCGGAGCGGACGCCGAAGGCCCCCCCCTTTTTTTTGAAGACGGGCAAGGGGCATTTTTGCACAGCCGGGGAGGCCCTTGAGCGGGTCAGATTCTCCGGATTTGTAGATCAAAACAAAGGCGCTTTTTTTTTCAAATCTAGCAGGCGCAACAAGCCTTGAAATGATCCAAACTCTCCCACCCCCCCCCTTTTTTCTTCCAAAGTGGATTGTTCCAAACTTCAGCGAGGCGGATTCCGCGTCCCTCCTAGCGACGGACAGACTTCTTAAAAAAAGTTTACTTTTTAAATATTTTCCAATACAATCACGGGTTTTTTTTCCCTTCAGAAGAACCAAACGACCCCCTTTTTTCCCTTAAAAAAAAAAAGAAGTCGAAATACTCGGGACAACTCGGTGGCCGCCGGGGCATCCCCTCCCCGCCCGCCCCCATTTGCTTCCAAATCCCCGTTCAGACCACCCCGAATCTTCCCTTCCCCTCCCCACTCTCGGAAAGGGGCAGCGGCGGTTATTACCTGCGTGTAGGAGCAGCCCGAGGCTGAGCAGCACGACGAGGGCAGTCGAAGGCGGGCGGCGCGGTTGACGACCGGGGCGGCGTTGCTGCTCCTCAACCTCGGCGGCGGCGGCGATGGCGCAGGAAGGGGCCGCTGTCCCCATGCCCGTCCATGCAGCTCTTCGGGATTCCAGCGGCGGGGCGGCGGGGCTGAGGCATGAGCCGGGGGACGGGCCTCCGCGCTTCCTCTTTTTCCTCCTTGCAGATTAACCCCACGGTGGAAAGAGGCCGCCAGGCCACGCAAGGGAAGAAGGGCCCAGAAGGGGCGGCATCGCGGAGAGAGAGAGAGACACACACACAAAAGCGGGTGAGCAGGAATCCGGATGCAAAGGGGGGGGAATACGAGGCGATCGGAAATCGGTCGATCGAGAGCACCCTCGCTACCCCATTAGCGGGGGCCGCAAAGGCTCGTAGCGAATCAGGTGTCGTCCCCCCCTCCTCCCCTCCTGTCCACTGGATACAATCTCGGCTCCGCACACGGCTTTGCGCTCCCACCCCCGCGAGCTCGAGGCTCCTCCCGGCACGCTCCCATTGGCTCAGCGGGGCCGTCCAATTAAAACAAAGGCAGGCCTCTGAGGAGGCCGGAACTTGCAGAGCCGCCTAAACTGGCAGCTTGGAGAGAGGATCCGTTTGTGCTCCGCCTCTTTTAAGTTGTTTGGAACACAACAGCGGGGGGGGGGGGGGGAGATTGACGGTATAGAGGAGCACACTGGACAGCTTAAAAGGTCGTTAAACAGATCTTTCTGTCAAGTTCCCGTGGCCGACATTGCTGAAAAAATCCTGAACATAGTTGCGGGCAGGGCTCCTAAATACAAACAGAACTAAAGGAGGGTCGGTCAATAAAGCTCTCACTTCAGACAAACTGAGGGGCGGGTGGCGTGGGAATCATGCGATTCAATTCATTATTTTCGCGCGGTAACTAAACTGCACAATTCAGGCAAGAATTCTTAAATAGAAGGCTAGGAAAACTTTCATTGCAATTCGGGATACTCAACACTGCAGGCCGTGTGGTTGGTTGCCTTTCAAATACACAAACGAGCAATTTCTACTATTTTGGCGGCCCTAATTTATGAGCAATGGGCTTGTTTTTCTTTTTAATTCAGTGACTACTTCATGAACCATTAGTTGATGTGCTGGTCTTTAATTAAGAAAAGCACAGTTAGAGGTGACTCCCATTATTCCGCATGATGCAAGATCTTTTGTTCATAATTAAAATTGCAGCATTCCCATTGTTCAAGAACTCACTACAGTGGGGCTGATCTGTTTTTTATGCGGATGTAATTGAGCCATTAGAACAAGCCCATTTTAATCAGTCGCAGAGAGTAACAAAAATTATATGACCTGTATAATGCGGCTTATCATTAGCCAAATATCTACTTTCAATTTATGGTAATTCCCAGGAAATAGTCAACCTTGCAGGTCCACCAACTTTAAAGTGGCTTAAACAAGTTAATTGAGAAGCAATCTGCTATGGTGGGTTAAGGCACTAGGGTGGTAACTGGGAGTTCTAGTCCTGCCTGAGGCCTAAAAAGCCCTTAGGCCACTCACTCTCAGCTCCAGGGAGAAAGCAATGGCAAATTACTTCTGAAATCTTGCCAAGAAAAGCTGCATTGGTTAATCCAAGCACTTGCCTACAGTCAGCAACTGACCTCAAGGCACCTAAAAAAGTTAAATTGAAGTAACTAATCTGAATTTTAAAAGTGATTTCCTTAGGGGTGTTAGAATGGTGGCTAGTAAGAAAGCAGTTACTGAAATAAGTGTAGAGTTTTGAGAGCAACTTTTTTTCCACCAGTAATTAAACTTGCTAGTCAGAAGCACAATGAAAATGTAGAGAAGCAACCAATTTCCTTATCAGTAAGTATAAAATTGAATATAATCTTCATGAATCATCTTGATTCTTACATACACCTTTCTTGTTATCAACTCTGAATGTATTCTTTAAGACATACAAGCAGTGGATTAATTTTCCCATTCCCCTCAAGTTGTGGGATCTTTTTTGAGATATTTGCTATGCAAAAAATGGAGCTGGATTTGCACCTGAATGCCTCAATTGTAAGAAAAAGTACTTGAGAACCTTTAGGGTAAAATTTATAAGCGGTATCTCAGCACTTTGTAAAAAAAAAGTAGTGTATAAGTATGAAACAGTTATGTGCAACAGCTGGCAATTTTTTCTTCAAGTGAATAAGCAATTTTAAAAATTATGCTTTAGCTTAATTCTGAAATAATTTATTCTAAATTATTATAACTGCAGCCACAGTATATGAATCACTATTTGTACATTGGCCATAAAATAGCTTCTGCTAAAGTTTGTTTATTCAGAATTTCACCCCACTGAATCCAATGGGATTGATTCCATAATAAAGGTATAAAATGGTAGCTTTGGTGAATATGTACTTTCAAATTACATGTTCAATGTAAGTTTATACTGCATTGACATCAAAATTAATGTGAAAAATCATCAATTCTTAGAAAACTGCTTGCAGTATCCAGTCCTTAAGCCTGAATGAGCAGTCCAGTCACACATTCCAGAGAGCCAGTTCACTGTATTTGTTGCCTGCAACTGGCATCCTTGTAAAAGGCTCCTTATCCTGTATCTTTTCTCTATGCAAGGTCACAGGTAAAGCAACTCTTGCCACTGCTTATCTCAATACAAAGCTCTACTTACTTTAAACTTTTTATGGATTGGTCCATTCAAAGTACAGAGATAAGATCAGGAAGAGTAATATATTTGCTCATGCAATTGTCTTTCAACACACAGAAGCAAGAGAGCAAGAGGAGATATAACAAAACTTGTGTTGTGATTTTAGGATGCAAACCCATTCCTTTTGTTAAAAAGTCTTGGCTTTATATAAATAGACAGGGGTATGAATGCATGAATGTGCAACAACTCAAATATGCATGCAGAAACTTTGGTGTCTTGCAGTTGAAGTTACTTCTAGTGTTCAATGTGATAACCTAAACATATTCCATTTTAAACAGGTGTTTCATATCCACAGCTGAGTTTGTTAGTGATGCTTTTGTTTAGCAAGTATTTATTGGAGGCCTCTTGTATTTCTGCTTGTACTCACTTCAGAAACTTGGGATTGGCTAATATTAAAAAAACCTAATAAAATAAAACATGGTGGGTGTGGCATGGCTAGGATTGTCCCTAGGAAATCCCTATCACTCTGGCAGGGTGAGATACAGGCTAAGGCAGAATATGATTTGGTTTGGTTTATTGTGTGCATAATCTTAGTCAATTTGTAAATCAATTTCTGTACACTGTACAGAATTGTAAACTTTAATTTATCATACAATGACAAATATTTGGGGTTTATTCATATAGTTATATCTGAATCCTGGTTATGTATTGTGATTCTAGTTGCAATAAAGAATGAGTACCTCTTCCTTGTGTGTTAGTTCATCTAATACTTATTCATTGGATATATTTTTATCATTAGCAAGATAACATTTTATACTTTTAAAGATTTTAGGGAAAAGTCATATATTACAATATATAAATCAAGTATTCAATAGACGAAACATTTCAAGAACAGTAATAGTCCAACCTCTGTATCAATGGTTTCAGCAATGAACATTTTTGGATGAATTCTGTGATAATGCTTACACTAGCTTATAAGATGGGCTTCCTTGTACAGTTGATATATTAATGTAAATGCATTATATAAATATTATTACTGCAAGCAAATTCCACATGAAGAAACCTGTTTGAGCTGAGATTTCCTGTTACATTGTACTGCACAACAGTCTTCATACTGTAGAGGGCATTCTTGAGTTATTGTAAACACTGTGAAACATTACTGCTTTCACTTTAAAAAAAAACTACGTGTCATTCAAAAAGGCTTTACAGTATTGATCAACTGTAAATGCAGAAAATATTGAATTTGATACATTTCATTTACATATTTTGCAATTACAGAATATGACCATAATATTCCGATATTAATGTTAATCCACCAATAGGACTTTTTGCCATTAAAATACTCTGATGTGTTGAACTGTTACTGTTTGACAGATGGCATTTAATTTTTAAAATACTAGCATATTGAAAGTGATTGACAAATCCCGAAGTGTGTAAAAATTCAACAGAAACATTAGCTGTAAAAAAAGTCACTATTGGGTTCTACTCTTCTTGCTCCAATATAGGATCTTCCTTTGTTCTATTCACTATCAATGCATAATTGCCACAATTATTGTAACATCTACTAAATTAGATGCCTTTAAGTGGGGGGGGATGTGTACAAGTCAGTTCTTGAAAGTAAGCTAGTACTTCTGAAGACACAATGTTACTTCCAGATTGGGGACAGCATATCTCTAAATACAAATTGCAGAAGCAAAATAACAGGAAAGAAGAATGTATTTCCTGCTTGTAAGCATCCTAAAGTTTTTTTAGATGATCACTATGAGCAACAAAATGCTAGATTAAGATAGGTTTGCTCTGAACCAGCAGGGATATTTTATAATGCTAATAGTTTAGCAATAAGACGACCATTAGGTGCCAAAGTCAATTATGTTCTACATAACTTAGTTGAAAGAAAATGTAAATGTTAGCACTTACATTCTAACTAATGAATGAAGTCTCAATAAAAGTGTGGTTTACTCTCCTGTGAGCTATGACTAATATGTATGCATTTCATTGTTTGGGTGTGGTCAAGACTTTGAGAAAACACAATCATGTCACAAACATTTTTTTCTGCTTACAAATATGCTTATATAACACCTTATTTTGTTCAGTAATGGATCATCCATTTTCACAAATGATTAGCAACACTCAATTATTTAATTTTTACAGATTAATTCTTACCAACTTTCAGGTGCCTAGAACATAGTTATAATTTATTTTGAAATAAATCCTGTTTGTTTCAGCAACTTTATTTTTAAATACTATTTCAAGTTTTTGAGAAGTGGGATAAGTTTTAGTATTTTTATTGTAAATAGATTATACTGAAATGTTAAGGGTTTCACTTGTAGTTAAGCTGTTTAAGGGATCCTTTTAAATTTAAAATAATTGCAATACAAGTCCTAGTTTGCCTGACAACAACTTCAAAGAGTGTCTGATCCAAAGTTAGCCAGTGGACTCCCCATTCCTTAATCATTATCTCCCCCCCCAAAAAAACCCCAATGTTTTCTGATTTAATCAGACTGGAGTGATCATGCTATTTTTGATTCTATGTATATGTCCTTAGGGACAAGATCTACAGAACACAGACTACTGGACTTGCCAGTAAAAATACATAGAATTTGTTAATTTCTTCTAAGAAAAGGGAACTCTACAAATCCTACATAAGGTGAGAGAAAGAACAGAATTGAACCATCACTGCACACAGCTAAATACATATGCACATTAGGAGTTTCAAAATGATCTGTTATTTCATTTCCCAACCCCCTCCATTATCAGTTTAACAGACACACCGTTTAATTCCCATGTGCTGAAATTCTTGCCAAGACAAATATCTTTGAAAGTTGACTAAGGAGCTGGTGTTTGGAAAAGGAAGGCAACTAGAGAAATGGAGCTCCAAACTGGTTACTTCAGGGTAAATGCTAGCTACCCTTTATAGCTCCTGCCATTGCCATTGTTTTGCTCTTCCACCCTACTAAGAAAATATCAGTGTGCATGCACACACATAAAAAGTGCTGAATAAATCTGCCTTGAAATACTTGGCTACTTACATCATCATCTTTAACTCTTCCTGTGCTGAGCAGATTGTGGAGCGTGTTATACTTGCATGGAAGAGGACAGGACACTTGGTAAGTCAGGACCTGATCCGCAATCACAAAAACAAACAGAAGATGCAAATTAAGATGTAGCAGCAATATGGTCCTTTTTCATGGCCAAAGGGAAAAATAGGGGAGGGGGGCTTGCAGCCAGCAACTGGAAAAATGCAGAGTAGCAGGTGCAAAAAGCATTTGGGAGCTGCTGGCCAGCAGGGGAAACAATTCACTTCCTGCCCATTTATCTCAGGAAACCAGCACCCTTGTCTTGCTGAAACAAAATTAACCTCTCACTAACCAGGCAGCATTAAGAGATTTGCAGGGTCCTTAATATATCTCAAGACAGCTCTTTCATTCTGACTTTTTTTTCTTTAAAATGTGGGCAAGACATGAATGCCTCTCCATGCAGAGCCTGCTCGAACTGGAAGATCAGTTCTGAAATTGCCAAGGGCATCACACACTGCTTATCTTACCAAAAAAAAGACCCACAATCCAAGTCTTATGACACCTTAAATAGAATTGAAGGAGAAGGGTTACTGCAATCAACTGTAAAAATTTGAGAAGGTTTACTTGGTGCTTTTTAAATTGCAGCATAAAAAGCCAGACAAAAATAAACTATATTACCATTGATCCCCCCCAAAAAAAGATTTCATATTATTTTCTACTTCCAAGACAAAGTCATGTATTTCTCCATTTACTGTACAGTGTGTATGATCAATCTGCTTTACGACCTGTTTTGTTTAGAACAGCCTACAGAATCAGCCGGTGCTTGACCGATTCCATTCCTACACACATTTTATTTCGAATAACCTCGACATTTTTGGAAATTCCTACTTCCAAGTAAATGTAGATTGAGATCGGGCTATTAGATTACTCTGCAGTACTCTCCCCTAAAGATCTGCTGCGGGAAAAGGGATTTGGAGATCGCATCCGAGGCACTTTGCTGCCCACAACTTCATTCTCGGCAAAGCAAAGCTTAGCTCAGGAGAACTAAAGAAACCGCGAAAACCACCAGCCTTCTTCCAACTGAATCCACACTCGTTCACCTGAGCCACACAGTTTCTTGGCGATGACATCCAAAGAAATGGAAAGCGGTTGGCTTCGAAGTAAATTCTCATAGCCCACCCACCCCGCTCCAATTTCTCATTAAAAATTAACAGTCTTCCGCTACTTCGTATTGCTACTGTTGGGAGAAGGGGAGCGGGCCCGCCTTTTCGTAAACGTAGTTATCTTTACCGAAGTCCTGCTTCAACAGACCATTCCGTTCCTCGAGGACAAACCCGCCGCAGAGGAGGCAGACTGGTAGATCGGTCCCGCCTTGTCCTTCAGGGTCGCCTTCCTTCAGGTGAGAGCGGCCACCCTTCCGTAAGTGAGGCTTGAGGAGCGCGCTTCGGATCCCGGCTCGGGTCTCCGGCGGCCTCAGCGCAGCTGCGTTCATTCCCGGGCGGCGGACGCGAGGGGCTGAGCCAGGCAGCTGCGCTCAGCTTTGCGCTGGATGCCCTGCTTTTCCCGCCGGCGCGCCAGCTCCAGGTGTTGGCTTTGCTCAAGGCGGATTCCCGCCACCGCGCCTTCCCAGGAGCCCGATCCCCTTTCCCGCTTCCAAAGTTAAGGACAAGCCGGTGAAAAAAGCAACAACAACAAAAAAAAAAAACCCGCGGTTTTCCTCCGCTGCTTCCTCCTCTCCCCCGCCCCAGCGGCGACCAAACAAAACCACTCACCGCAAGCATCGCCTCGTTAGTTTATCGCCGAAGTTCTCCCTCACCCTCTCTCCCGCCCCAGCGGAGCCGCCCGCCACAACAGGAGCGCACCGCGCTGAAGGCGCCTCCTCCCGCCCTCTGATCCCAAGGCCCGGAGGGGCGCCTCCTGCGGCGCGTGGCGGGCGAACGGCCGCGACTCCGTCGCCGCAAAGCGCGACAGTTCCTCTTCGCTTGGTTTGAGTTTTGACACAAAAGGGGAGGGGAGGGAGGGCGAGGGGGGCTCTGTCGTCTCGCCGAGTCTGTCTCCGGGAAGCAAACGAGGAGCGGGAGCGAAACGCACGTGGGCTCGGGGCTGCTTTGAGGAGCGCAGGGGGACCTTGACCTGGCTCGCCGCCGCTTCCCCCCTTCCCGACCGAAACCCCCACAATGTTACCCGTACATCTGGACCATTGAAAGGTGATCCTTTCCGATGGGGAAAAAATAAGGTTTTTTTTCCTGCCGTCTTTTTCAACATGCTCTCTTTTCTTTCTCTCTGCCCTCACTTCCCACGAGTTCACGGCGCAGTTCATCTTACTTCCCACCCACCCCCCATCCCAGTACTTTATTACCTGCATGCTTTCTGGATTACAGCAATCTTTTAAAATTAAAAATTCATCGGTTCTGTAAAACAAAATAAAACATCTATATATTACTAACGCTCTTGGGTCTGTTTAATTGGATAAAACTGCGTCATAGGGCAACCATTTTTGAACCAAGGTACCTCAAATGGTCTTACAGAAGTATCCAAAACCTACCACCACCACCACCACCCATAACTCACATGAATTAAAATCTGGCAAAGTTTTGACTGCTACAGTGCTGTTGTGGGCTATGTTGCCATGGCCACATATGATCGTCATTTCCAGTACTCCTCGGCTTCCTATCAAGGAAAGTCAATGGGGAAAGTCCCCAGAAAGTCACAGGTTGTTGCTGCTCCCAGGTTTGGTTTGGCTTTCTTCTTCTTCTTCTTTTTTTTTTTTTGGCCTGCCTGTGGTCATTCTGTTTCTTTGTTTAGGTAAGGAAATAGTTCTGAAACAATGACTCAGTATTTCATGGATTGCCTAAAACAAAGCCCCAGACAACATCAAAAGTGATCACGGGTAATCTAACTTATTCTCTCTGAAAGGTGAGACTTTGCCCTTGGCAGATTTACAAACAGTCGTTTCTAACTTTCATAGTGTTAATCTTGTGAGGTAAGCTAGACAAGAAGCAAAAACAGGAGTACTGTACTAGCTCTATCTTTATTGTAAAGTTATATTAACAGACTCTTACAAGTTGAAGTACCTTTCCCATCTCTCACTTTTACTGTCCCCTAGGGAAGGCCCCTCTGAGATGCTTTTGCCACCACTACTATCTTCGGAGGCGAATTTTATTTATTAGGCTGTTGTCTCTGTTGCCCTGCTTCCTCCTGCCTCCCAAGGTCATCCTCAAATACCATTACACATATTTATTTATTTTATTAGTGACATTTATATTAGTGACATTCACAGTGCAAGCACTCTCTAAGCGGTTTACACCAGTAAGCAATGTATATTTACATTGCCCCCAACAATCTGGGTCCTCATTTTACCTACTTCGGAAGGATGGAAGGCTGAGTCAACCTTGAGCCGGTGAGATTTGAACCGCTGACCTGCGGATCATAGTCAGCTAAAGTGGCCTGCAGTACCCCACTCTAACCGCTGTGCCACCTCGGCTCTTATATAAAGTCACCAATAGGCATGATTGCCTTTTATATGTCTTTCCACATTCGTTTGTATTAATTGTCTATGGCTCTTCTTCCAGGCAGCAATCTTAGACGTTCAATTTACAACAACTCTAGTTGCAATCTACCTATCTTTTTATTTGGGAATAAGTTCCATCTATTTGGGAATAAGTTCCATTTGAACTCAATTGTCATATTTCTCAGTAGGTATATGTTGTTATGCGTTAAAAGAAGCACCGGATAACTGACAGAGGTAAGCAAGATTTGTGCAAGTGAATATATTTGGAATTTGGAGAATGTTTTGTTGTTGCATTCTCACAAAACTGCCATGTTGTGTGCAGTTTCAAAGAGAAGATAAGTTGGTGAGACTACTACTCCATATATTTGTTTTTAAAAATGCAAAGTTTCAAGGATCCAGGTGTTGATGGCATCACACTACCATTACTTTATCATTAAACTTAGAAAAGGTTTAGTAATGTGAAATATAAATAAATTAGTGATTATGCAATATTTCACACAATGTATTAATTATTAATACTTAAATAAGATTTCTGGAGTATATTTTAGTTATATGACTACAGTCTTAAGATGACCCTCTTGTGAGATGACATAATGTGGAAATGTTATGGGGACAGGAAGCCTATGCTCCAGATCCCAGGAAGCTTGAAGAAAATTATTTGCTCTGTAGATCAGTCACTGCAAATCATTATTATTGAGCTAATCATTTCATGGATAAAATTATTTTAATCTGTTTCGAGATGACAATTGGGAGGATACAAATCTAAGGGCAGCAAGTAGAATCTTGTAATGTTGTCTAACAGGCTTTTGAGACTGGGGGACCTAAGGAAGACAAGGGGTTCCTCTCCTTGTGTGTTTAACATGTACTTCCTGGATAGTCAAGCAAAAGGGGAACACAGGTGGAGCCAAATAAGGAGTTCTGGCCCACTGGACAGAGATTTTCAATTGTTGGAATTAAACTAGGCATCCAAGATATTGTACCTCTCACCCTATAAAATCAATAAACAATACAACTGAGTCAGTCAATTCCCAGGGAAGACTTACTAAACTACAGACCCCCCCCCAAAAAAAAATAGAACAAGAGAATACTACTGATTGTCATCTATAGCTCACAACTCAAGTTACTCAAACATTACTAATAAGCTACAACCCATTTTGGACAATACCACCACTCTTTCTCAGATACTGAGTGGCAAGCCCATACTTGCACACAGACAACCAGTCAACCTGAAACAAATTCCCACAGCAACAAGAAAAAAAAATAGAACAATGATATTAATATGGAAACCAAACACATATCCTACACTCATACTAGCAGTCCCATCCTAGGCCTCAACTTCACTCACAGGATTAGGGGTAGGCACTAATCTTAGTCTTTTTAGGACTAACAAGTCACGTGCTCTTCTAATGTGGTCTATACCGGGGTCTCCAACCTTGGCAACTTTAAGCCTGGCAGACTTCAACTCCCAGAATTCCCCAGCTGGCTGGGGAATTCTGGGAGTTGAAGTCCGCCAGGCTTAAAGTTGCCAAGGTTGGAGACCCTTGGTATAGACCAGGGCTCGGGAACCTATGGCTCACGAGCCAGATGTGGCTCTTTTGATGACTGCATATGGCTCGCAGCAGGGGTGAAATCCTCCCGGTTCGCCCGGGCCAGTCCTTCGCCGTATAGCCGATGGAACTGGCGGCGGTTGCGGCGCGGAGCTTCTCCTGCCCGCTTTCCCGTCCCGGCTGAACACAATCACCGCTTTCCCGTCCCGGCTGACCACAATCATTTGGGTTATTTTTCCCTCTGTGCATGCGCGCGCATGCACAGAGGGAAAAATAACCCAAATGGCGGCGTTCAGCCGGGACGGGGGGAGCTAAAAAACGGCCATGGCCACATCCCCGCCGTTCTCCAGCCAAGCGGCTGAAGAAGCCCCAGAGCCCCGTCGCCAACCTGCGTCTCCTGCTGGGAAGGAGCCTCTGTCGCTGTCTCTCGCAGGGTTCCAGCCACCCGACTGAGTCCCTGACCGCGGCACCGGCAGGGTTAATGCGTATGGGAGAGGAGAGAGAGCGCTACCCGCCGCCGCTGCTACTTTCACCGCTTCGATATTTCTTTGGTGGGCGCGCGCGGGAGGGACCATGGAGCAGAGGCGCCCGGCAGCTTAAGGCAAGAGGCGGGTGGGAGACGCGGGTAGGAGCCTGTCGCCGCCGCCGCCACTTCTGGCATCCCCACGCCTCTCACCCCGCTCGCCGGGTGCCTCTGCTCAGCGGTCCCTCCTGCGGAGGCCCACCAAAGAAATATTGGAGCAGCGCAGCGGCGGCGGTAACGCGCTCTCTCCTTCCCTCCCATGCAGGGAGGGAAGGAGAGAGCGCGCTACCGCCACCGCTGCTACTTTTCGCTGCTCCAATATTTCTTTGGTGGGCCTCCGCAGGAGGGACCGCTGAGCAGAGGCACCCGGCGAGCGGGGTGAGAGGCGTGGGGATGCCAGAAGTGGCGGCGGCGGCGACAGGCTCCTACCCGCGTCTCCCACCCGCCTCTTGCCTTAAGCTGCCGGGCGCCTCTGCTCCATGGTCCCTCCCGCGCGCGCCCACCAAAGAAATATCGAAGCGGTGAAAGTAGCAGCGGCGGCGGTAGCGCTCTCTCTCCTCTCCCATACGCATTAACCCTGCCGGTGCCGCGGTCAGGGACTTAGTCTGGTGGCTGGAACCCCGCGAGAGACAGCGACAGAGGCTCCTTCCCAGCAGGAGACGCAGGTTGGCGGCGGGGCTCCGGGGCTTCTTCAGCAACCCACCCACCTACCTCGCTTGGTGCGGTTCCCCGCACTTGACGTCTTGGAAGAGGGCTGGGCGAGGGAGAAAGGAGCCACGGTGGGGATTGGTTTGCAGAGAGAAAGAAAGAAAGAAAGAAAGAAAGAAAGAAAGAAAGAAAGAAAGAAAGAAAGAAAGAAAGAAAGAAGAAGGAAGGAAGAAGAAGAAGAAGAAGAAGAAGAAGAAGAAGAAGAAGAAGAAGAAGAAGAAGAAGAAGAAGAAGAAGAAGAAGAAAGAAAGAAAGAAAGAAAGAAAGAAAGAAAGAAAGAAAGAAAGAAAGAAAGAAAGAAAGAAAGAAAGAAAGAATCATTACCAATGCTATGATGGAAATCACCAACTCAAAGACAAATATCACTTTGGAGCAAGGAAGCTGCTACAGCAGCAACAAATTAAACAGCACAAAGACAGGGATTCTCTCAATATCCCATTGTCCCTATTGACATTTAGTTGAATTCACTTTTAAAATATATTATATGGCTCTCACTGAAATAAATTTCCAAATTTTTTGCTTTCATGGCTCTCTTAGTCAAAAAGGTTCCCGACCCCTGGTATAGACCATCTTCTGCCAACAGTGCCTGCTTAAGATTCTTCTTAGGACTAAAAAGTTGCACTTTGAAAAAAAGAAATAATGGCTGCAGGTTTGACATCAGGACTCAAAATAAGGACAAAGTAATACCAGAACATTTTAGCCTCCCAGGATATTCCATAACAGATTTCAAAATAGCTGGTTTGGAACAAAGGAACTATCAGCACAGTGTAGTGAAGAACAGCTGAACTCTGATACATCAAAAGGTTTCAGACTGTTTCAGAAATTCTTAACAATGGATTTTTTTTAGCACACTACAATTGTTAATTGATAGGGTGCTGATAATCTGTCTCATATGTAACCTGTCTTTGCATACCAACTATGCTTTCCCCTCCCTTTAAGTCAGTGCTTTTCAATTATTTTCTGTTATGTTCCCCCCTAGGAAGAAGTAAACATTTTGCGCCCCCCCCAACTCTCCGATCTGGGCCCCAATGGAATTTTAGTGTTAATATTTATTATTTTACTTCTTATAAGCTGCAAGCAAACTATTGGATGGGGAAGGCTGCTCTACCCACTTACCTGGGAGTAAGTCACACTGAACTCATTGGAGCCTGTTTTCGATTAGGCAGGCATAGGCTACCGTGGTTAGGGCCCTCTTTTGATATGGGGCCAGGCCAGCTTAATCAAGCTGATGTTTTGGGGTCGCCGGCCTGGCCCATAAGCGCCGCCTCTGCCGGGCACTCACAGCGAATGGTGTGGAAGGAGGCTTTAGGGTGCTGTTCGAAGCTTTCACCCAGCTGCAGAGGATGCTCCTCCTTGTCCAGCAGCAGGTTCTCCACGTCATTCATGGCTATCATGGCGCCTGCTGATTCACAAGAACTGCAGTGATTCGCTTAACAACCATGGCAAAACAGATCGTAAAATTGTGTGTGACTCTTTTAACAACCTTCTTTGCTTAGCAATGGAAAGTCTGGTCTCATTATGGTATAAGCCGAGGACTATCTTTATTCATACCTTGCACAATATGGTTCATGATGACAGTTGTGCACTCTTGGTCACTTGCCTTGCTCATTGCAGCTCCCTAGAACATTCATTCATTCATTCATTCATTCATTCATTCATTCATTCATTCATTCATTTATGGAATCGCCTTGTTCCTGTACATATAACCATGATTTCTGTTGTAAGTCAGGGGAATATTATTTTGCTTTTAAAAACAATGATCCTATTTTAAATATATGTATATTTGGGGACCATATACCATAGCTCTGGCACCTCAGAATATCCATCCCTCCTGCCTAATTATTTCAAATCGCAATTTCTCTAGAGGCTTTTGAGTTATACAAGAAAGACTCCTGTTCCCAAAAAGCTTCTTGTACAAAATAGTGGTGGCAATACATACAGCATCTTTATAGAGCTGAGAGACTACTGCTTGGAAAAGGAAACGCTGAGATTTTACTCCTCCATCCTCACAATTCACAGTGGCAATTAAGAAAGCTGTAGCTTTTGTTCTCTTCCTTCTTTCTCCCTCTACTACCATGAGCATAAAAATGATCATATAATAAAATAATGATGAAGAAGAGTTCAAAGCAATTTCAGAAAGCTTCCCCTCTGGGCCTGTTTACCAATGCAGCTCCAGCCTCTTTGTGACTCCTCCTCATGTCAGAGGTTTTTGCCTGGAAAAAAAGAGAATTTCAGTAAGGTTAGTAGAGTCCCTCTCTCCAGAAAGATTAAGCAGCATGCCTAAGTACTTAGTTTGTTAGGATTAAAGTAAACATGAGATAAACACATTGTAATTCAGTCCAGAGTTGCCCCCTTTGTTGTCATTATCATCACAAGGGACCTTTGGTTTGGCAGCCATTTGTTAGTTGATCCTTGTCTGATTTACAACTTAGAAGAAAGATCCCTTATGAGGTTACTTTTCAGCTTTCAGCAACTGGAAACATCGAAAAGAAAGATGCCGAGAAACCTGTCCATCTCATTTGGCTTTCCTTCAAAGTTTAAGGAGAAAAAAGTTTAACCATATTTTTATACAATGCTAACCAGACTTCCTTTGGGTTGCTTGGCACACAATGATCTGTTAAGAGCAGGCAAAGCATTTATTTAAAATTAGTGCACTTTTGATATGTTTGACTCCAGTTCCTATTATTCCCCAGTCAGTCTAATTGTTGGGATAACTGATAAACTAAATTTAGGGATTCAATAGCAATAGCAGAATCCAATCTGATTCTGTCACCGGACCACAGTTTTTGTCTTCCGAGCTTCCAACACAGATTGGATCCTGCAGCATTGTCCTGGGACTCGTATATTCACCTTCATTTGTGAATAGCAATAGCACTTATTAGCCTTAAACATTGCTTCATGGTGCTTTACAGCACTCTCTCAGAGGTTAACAGAGTCAGCATATTACCTCCCAACAATCTGGGTCCTCATTTTACTGACCTCAGAAGAATTGAAGGCTGAATCAACCTTGAGCTGGTCAGGATTGAACTCCTGGCAGTGGGCAGAGTCAGCCTGCAAAAATATTTAAACCACTGCACTACTATGGCTTCAGCTATTGAATAAACTTTATTTATCATTGATTGATCAATCAAATGTATATACCACCACTAAGTGGCTCTCAAAACTAAATTAGTTTTCAGTAGATATCCAATCATTAACCAGTCCTCCTTTTTTATCCTTACCAGACTATGTGCTAGGGAGAACTCATTTAAGCACTAATTTAATTATATCTAAATGCAGCATGTTCAGACCCTTCTCTCTGATTAGCATTGCATCTCCACCCAATAGGTTGTTAAAAAAGGAAGTTGTTGAACACAAAGTATTAGCATACAAAAACCAAAATATTCCAGTGATTTAGTTGGGAGAATTAGCAGATAAATTTCTCAAAGCAAAAACATTTTCTCATACAATGTAAAAGTAGAATACAATACTATAA
Source organism: Diadophis punctatus similis (assembly GCA_023053685.1). NCBI lineage: Eukaryota > Metazoa > Chordata > Lepidosauria > Squamata > Dipsadidae > Diadophis > Diadophis punctatus. Next base: position 38,556,974 of record JALIGW010000002.1, on the reverse strand, counting down.
AATGTATGGTATACATTGACCTTATAACAAATGAAGAGAAAGAAGGATGTGAATGAAGATCAGTTGGCTAGGATTTGAGTCCTCCAGGTGTAAATTAACAACCTTTGTTAGGATGACCACAAATGAAACATGGCTAAGAAGACAGCTGATAATCACATTAGGGATGCTTCAAACATAGAATAACAGAGTTGGAAGAGAACTTGGTGGTCTTCTACTCCAACTCACTGCTCAAGCAGGAGACCCTACACCCATTCTATACAAATGGTTATCCAATCTCTCCAGGATGGAGTACTCACAACTTCTGGAGACTTAAGATAGGAGTAGCTGTAAAAAAAGAGCTAGAAGGTTCAAGTAAAAAGAATACACATTGGAGATTTCAGGTGCCCTTCTATATGGAAACCTCGCTTTAAAAAAAAGACAAAAGTTACAGTTACAGAGCAATAAATGCATTTGACAAGTAGGAATTTTTTAAAATTCCATCATCAATCCTGATGGGGCTGGTTATTCTGCTTCAATGAAACCAAGGTACATACATGCCATGAATGAACAAACTTGCACTTCTTTTCCAAATTTCACAAAGTGATTGAAAACCCAATGTCTTAAAAAAAAGATTAAAAAATTAAAAATCCAGGCTTGTTTATAATAGTGAAAAGAAAAAAAGGCTTTTTCTCCTTCCAATGGGTGTGAGATGGTTTTATGACTATACTACATGGTCTGCTTATATGATTATTCCAGAAGGCACCAATAAAGAAACATTACCTCTTCAAAATCCAACTTTATTGTAAGCAGGTTGCAAGTGCACACAGCTTTAAGATAATGATGATGATGATGATTTCAAAGATAAGAAACACCTTGCAAAATATATCATGTAAGAGCAACTCTATCCCATCCCAGTTCAAATGTATTCCTTATAAGAGCACAGATGTAGTTGAGAAGAGCAGGCTGAGCTGGAAGGGGGGATTAAACATGTCAACAGTTTGGAGTCATTGCATTGCCACAAGAGAACCAAGTCTAGCACCTTGTGAATTTTATTGACTCAGTGAATGTTCCTGAATATTTGCACCTGATATGGTTAAACAGAATGGACTATCCCACTAATCTCTTGTAGATAGACTTGCATTATGAATAAAGTTTTATGGTTTATAATGAAAATGCAGTGATCCTATTAACAATTTCTGTAGTTTTTGCTGCTCAGATTCTTAAATGTTCATCATTGGTACTCCAATATCATAAAAAGATTTCTAAATCTCTCACATCAAAGAAGAAAATATATTTTCTTCAAAATTAACGAACTTTATGGGGAGGATAGCATTGAAAAGTTAATTACAGTATATAATTGTAGGTCTATCTTGACTTGATGTGCATCTAAACTAGATGATAATCAAAGGTAGACTAAAACTGGCTTTTGGAATAGGTGCTAATTATATTATTCTTGCAAAGAACATTATTACTATTTTATAGGTTTGATAGAAGACAAAATCTATGTTGTGTCTAGTTAAAGCTACTCTGGCTGTATCATATAAGTAAAGAGAAAAAGATTTTTTGGAAAGATTTGATATTTAAGTGATGAATCTGAATTAATTTTAAACAGTAGCTTTAGGAGGCGTGCCTTTTTTAGTTCTGCCCAATCCAATTTTATGCATATTCCGCTTTTTAAAGGTTTCTGACAGTTTTTAATCAAATATGCAGTTTAGTCAATTAGTACCTGTCCTTGCATTCAAGAATTTTCTATATTTAATTAAATATAGTGATTCATTAGAACTATAATTCAATCCATTTTCATTCCTGGAACCAATACAATCTACTTTTCTATAAGTTCTTATGACACCAACACCAAAGCAAGTTTTTGATAAGGAATCCAGCCAGAATGTCAAAGGAGAATCCATTCTATTGGGGTTTCACGGCAACAACTGTACTTAGATATTACAGATTTACCCAATATGCTTAAGTCACAGCTAAGCGCTATTTGAGAATGTCAGTGCTTATTCAGATCTATTTCCCAGAATCAGTTTTACATGAAGCAATTGGAAGTGGCTGAGAAACGTCCATTTTAATATTTTACAGAATCCTGTAACAGCAATGCAGTGAGATATTTTGGAAAGTTATAATGGTGGACATTGACACTCACAGCTATATTTTGTTGCTCATCTAAATAAGCTCATCTGCAATCTAACAAATGTTGGAGAATCTCTACAAATACTTTCCAGCCTGGATAACCTCTAGATGTGTGTATTTTAACCTCAAGCATGGTGGGGCATGTTACTTGGACATAGCTAGAAATCCATTAGTTCTTAGTGTATGTAGAACTCATAGCCTTTTGGATTCTGAGGAGAATATAGGTGCAAGCTGCATAGCTACCGAGGTGGCGCATAGAGCTGAGGTGGCGCAGTGGTTAAAGTGCAGCACTGCAGGCTACTTCAGCTGACTGCTAGTTCAGCAGTTCAGCTGTTCAAATCTCACAGGCTCAAAGGTTGACTCAGCCTTCCATCCTTCTGAGGTGGGTAAAATGAGGACCCAGATTGTTGGGGGCAATATGCTGAACTCTGTAAACCGCTTAGAGAGGGCTGTAAAGCACTATGAAGCGGTATATAAGTCTAAGTGCTATTGCTATTGCTACCTGGAAACTCACCTGCTAAAAACAGCCCCTTTTTGCCTATGCTTTGTAATGTTCAGCATTCAAGGAAGACAGTGGTAATGATTATTGCAAAGAGCATATAATTTTGTTTTCTGTTGATGAATACATCTGACCCATTCCACAAACTGTTGGATGGTGACCGGCCTGGAAAACTAAAACATGGACTATATAACTCCTATTCAGCATCTCATCTCCAATGTTTATTTTTTTCCCTTTCTACTTCAAATTATTCTGCAGATATATACATATATTTTTGGAGGTACATGGGAAGACTGATAGTGTGCTTAAAAATAATACTTTCCCCTTCCTTTCTAGTTTGTGAATGTCAGATAAGCAATGAATATTAATACTTTTCATTCTACGATGTTAGCATTTCATTAATTTCAGCCCAAATAGTCCATTATGTTGTTTGATAGTGGGAGGGATCTCTTGTGGGTCATCTACTCTATCCCCTACAGCAGAATAGTTTTGATTGCTATATATTTAAAAAATGATGGCTGTTAAGAGTAACCTTGAAACAGTAACTGGGAACAATTCCACAGCTACTCTCAGTAGTCATCGCTCAGCTGAAAAACAATTCCTAATTATCCTAGCAATCATCTTCAATTTTCTGTCTTAATTTTAGTCCTAGAAAGTTTTTTATGGAGGCGTTTATTTTATTTTTAATATAATTTTTAATTTAGATAACATTTTTCAACCTGCAAATGCTGCTGCTAATTTTTTAGCATCTGAATTTTTGCCTATTTTTTCCCCATTTGGGGCAGTGAGATTTGGAGGAAAGACTAAAGAGAGAGAAGGGAGGGGACATGCTGATAAAAACATATGGGTACCACTGAATTTGTATTATTCTGTTGGGCACCAATCCTGCAAAACTTTTTACTGTTAGTGATTCTTCTTTGTTAATTTCCAAAGACTGGGCTCCCTCAATTATTTCTTCTATTTATAAAAAGGTTCCAAAGAGACCCAGAAAACTATCACCCATCCAGTTGTTGAGTATAATCAGCAAACACCTTTTCCTAAAACTTTGGGATTGGCGGGAATCCAAAAACAGCATTGCAAATGAACAATCTGGCTTTAGAACTGGCAGGTCAACAATTGACTATTACTCAGTATTCCAACATCTGGCAGAAAAATGCACTGCAAGGCTCTGTGGGGCTTTAAATCCTGATTTTATTGCCCTTAAATCCCATTTTGATTCAATTCTTCTAGATAAGTTTTGGGGGAAATGGCCAGCCTCATCAATAGCCTGCAAGTTATATCTCTTATACAAAATCTGCATTAGAACAATTATCTGAAGCTCCACTGTAATGCCCAAGGACATATCCCTAGAAATAAGTGGATGAAATAGGACTGCATAATGACTTTCTTTGTATTTCATTTTTATTCAAATTGTACAACCAAATTTCTAAGTTCAAATTTACACCCACACATCTGACCACTAGACAAATTCTTACTCTATGCCATACTCTGTGCTATTCTCTCTGTCTGGAAGGGTGTGTGCATGAAGACTGTTATAGTCCTTAATACCTTGTTGAAAGGAAGAAAGACTTATGATAAATTATGCTAACATTGTAGTTAGGGACTTTGTGACTACACTATAGAACAACTAATTCAATACAAATAAAAAATAGAATTTCATGTTATATGCAAACGCAAAGCCGCAAACTTCTAGGCCACAAAAATGTCCAGTGGTCATCATTTATTACTCTAAGATTTTTTCTATAAACTAGGTGGCCATTTTATACCTTTTGACCTTTGAGAATTTCCAGGGAAAACAATTACATCACTTCTGTATAAGATACAGCATTGTGCCTGTAAAGATTTCTATAGTGTTGAAGAAATAAAGTAAATTTATCTACGGGACTCCTTGTTATGTTTCAAATGCTTGATATATGCATCAAGCAGTAAGATAATTCTATTTCTACCCACCCACCCCCAAATAAAATTGCCTATTCAATTCTAGAGGAATAGTGAGACAGCAGCACAATATACCCCCCCAAGCACTATGATAACTGTGTGTATGTGGGGGGAGGGGTTGCAACAGTACTAAAACTGATCACTGCGTCTCATCCCTTTCTGTTTTGTCTGTTCATGGAAAAGAAGCTGAAACAATTTAAATCTGTGAAGGGGGAAAGCATGGAAACATCAGTTTGATTCAAGGCCTCAAACCGATAGTCAAATATTTGATAGGGTACTTTGATCACATCTACTTTGAACCGAACTCACCCCTTCAAAGGTTCACATAACCTTCATAAACAAACAATAAATGCATTGTAATGGTTGCTTTTATATAAATCCATTACCCATGACTTATTTTTCTGGAAGACTGGTTTTGAAAAATAGGCCAATGTATTGGCTAAGACTTTTATACTGCCTAGAAGGCTTAGTCTCTTAATCTTATATAATCAACATCATTTTAGGTGGATAAGTTTTCTGGAAGAAAAAAAAACCCTAAGGAAATGTGGCTTGTTATCATCTTTTATGATACCTATGAGATACTTAAAATCCAAAGAAGCTATCAAACAGTGTATTATGGATACAAGTGAACAGGACTATTTCAATAGAACAACACAAAGCTGTGCTATCAACAACTTTATTAACATCTCTGCCCTGGTTTCCTAATTTTTCAGTGACTTCCTTCCAAGGAGCACCATGTATTTTTAATAGTCCAGCCCAACAAAATGCATGGCCTTCTTCAATTATCCAAGGTAGATTAGCATAGCAGCCCCCAATCCTTTGGGTACCAGGGACCAGTTCTATGGAGAGAGGCTTTTCCGTAGACCGGAGGGGACGTGGTTTCATATGCTACCTGCATCCCACAGATGGGTCTTTGCTTATTTCTGGCATGCCGTGGCCTGGTGCCAGTCCATGGAACAGGGATTGGGGACCCCTGGATTAGCAGTTGTCCATATTTGGAAAAAATATGTCCTTGGTCCTTGGAAATCTTTCAGGTCAATGGGAATCATTTTATAGTATTGTATCTTTTGTAATATTCCAATACTACTAATAACATTTCTTCCAAGTTATTGCCATAGGCATCAGATATGATTTAGATCACTCTCCATTTATCTGATTCAAAATCCATATAAGGTGGCAACATTTCTGTCTGAGACCATGCATATAATGAAAAATTCTTTATAATGATATAAAGGATGATTCATTGCTTGAGCCAAATTTTGCTGCAGAATTTAATTTTACAATCTTTATTCATTTTATTGTGTTTGTGTTTTATATCTGTGGTCCTGGATCGGTTGAGATCTCTCCCTCCCTCTCTCTCTCTCTCTCTCTCTCTCTCTCTCTCTCTCTCTCTCTCTCTCTCTCTCTCTCTCTCTCTCTCTCTCTCTCTCTCTCTCCCTCTCTCCCTCTCTCCCTCCCTCCCTCCCTCCCTCCCTCCCTCCCTCTCTCTCTCTCTCTCTCTCTCTCTCTCTCTCTCTCTCTCTCTATCTATCTATCTATCTATCTATCTATCTATCTATACACACACACACACACACACACACACACACACACAAATACACACATACGCGCACGCACACACACACACTGTTGAAGAATGGGGTACTCTCAAACTTTCAAAGTTGAGCCTGAAGAGGGTATATACTGGCTATGGGTCATAAGTTGCCTATTCCCGCTCTAATAACAGTTATAGAAGAGTTAGATGAAAGAGTAAATGCATACAACATTAAGAGCAGTAGCTGTTAATTAGAAAGTCCAGAGTTCAGTTCCTGATTCACTCATGAACTTAGAATGGATGGGAAGACTTGCTTAAGGAATTTGATCAGGGTGGGTTCTAACTTACCTCACTGCCGGTTCGTTTCCTCCCGCACCGCGTGGCTCGTGGGGGGGAAAAAGCCCAAAACAAGATGGTGATGCATGCGCAGTGCCGGAAACTCAGCTTTTGTGCATGCGCAGAAGAAAAAAACCCAGAAAAAATCCCCCCCCAAAATTCAAAAAAAAAAGAGATGGCGGCATCCACGGACCGGCACCGACAGAACCGCTTCCGTGATGTCACCTTGATGTCAGCAGCAGGTCGCTACCGGTTTGGGCGAACCGGTAGGAACCCACCTCTGAATTTGATATTTCAACATTAATCTGCATTATGTTATAGCTAGGAATGACTGATTTCATACAGTTTTATAAAAAATATTGTTTATTAAAAACGAGTATTGCTATACAACCAACACCTTCTTGGGGGAAAAACCAAGATGCTAGTAGTCTTGCATTTTTAAATGAAGTAGCTAATACAGCAGCCTTTCTAATATTAGATTGGCAGTCTCAATAAGTAATCTGGTGTTAAACAATTACAAGAGATAGCTGAAGTTCCTATTAGGGAATAATAGGGTAAATGCTTCAGGGCTAGTCTTCAAACTGTTCACAAATCAGTAATGAAACATGAAAACATTCATAAAACTTAGCCATTTGGAAAATGCAGAAAGATATGCAATAACAATAACTGAAGAGAAATGTGGTTAATTTACACAGTGCCAATAAAACTAGAGTGATACTTTCCTTATACGCATACAAGGAATTGCTCATACTTGATTATTTTTGTGGGGCTAGCCATTCAAATGGCATTCACATTACACTATGATCAACCTTGAGCCTGCACTTAAACAATAATAATTGTTCACCAGGACTTCAACAGCATCAGAACTTTATGATGGATAAAAGTTAAATTTACCTGTGTGCATGTAACAAAATCAATCCCCATTTGCCCAAGTGTGACTGCTAGTTTTATTCTGAATATAAATCCTACAAGATTATTTTAAGAACTCTTTTCATGCTACTTTTAGCAGTTTACATTTTAAGCTTTGTTTCAGTGTTCCTTCATACTGCACAGCTGGATTTATTTCTGAGCTGTTAACAACAATGGAAATACTATATCTAAAGTTATATCGGCTTTAAATATTTCTTCACTTCAGTTAGTGTTAGCTAATTTTCTTTTTTCTATTGCTCACATGGCTGAATTTAAAAACAGTTGGGGTTCAGGGACTCTAGGATAGGTTGATTTAAATGCAGAAAGCTTACACCAATTACTTATTACAGCTTTAGACAGAAAATGTCTTTAGGGTCTGCCTGTGGCAGAATGATCTGAAATTGAGTGAAGGACTACAAGAGTTAAGATTTAAAAAAAAAAGATTTCCCTTATTGGAAAGACCAAGAGTAGGCAGGTCTCTGAAACTGAATTTCTCAAAATTGTTTTTATCATCAAATTTATAATTGTCGTCATTATTTTGCACCTTCCTAAAATCTTCCCTTATATAGAAAAAAAGCAGCAATGAAACAATAACAGACAAATCATTGTTTAGAGGAGATGGTGACAAATCCTAAGCCTCAGACTTGGATTCCTTTCAATACCAGTAAAGTATTTTTTTTAAATATCACAATAGGAGGCTGCCTTGTGTCACTTCATTCCAGTAGTGAGTTCTACATCCCGTTGCTACAGTTCGTGCACGCGCTCGCACGCAACTCTTCTGCGCGTGCGCAGAAGCATCCCAGGCGGGTGAGCAGAGCCTCCCCCTACTGCCGCTACCAGTTCACAGAACCGGGCTGAACTGGGAGCAACCCACCGCTGCTTCATTCCCATTCAGCCTTGGACTATCAAGATTGATTAAGAGACAGCAACTCATGCCATACAGACTACAGGCAGTGCAACTCCCTTATTTGACACTTTCCTTTTGCAGGATCCATTGGAATACATACATACATATATATATATATATATATATATATATATATATATATATATATATATATATATATATATATATATATATATATATATATATATATATATATATATATATATATATATATATATATATATATACCGTATTTTTCGGAGTATAAGATGCACCGGAATATAAGATGCACCTTAGTTTTGGGGGAGGAAAACAAGGAAAAAAGGCCTCTGCCTCCAAGCAATTTGCCAAACAGCAAACAGCAAACAGCACAGATGATATACACTGTTTGCTGTGTATTTCTGTGCATGTGTGCCTGACCCATAAAAATAGCAAAGAATTGGAGAAATGTACATTATGCCAGAAAGTTTTCTTAAATGTAGTCACACTAACTCCTCCCAATTATTTAAATAGATCTACTCCAAGGTAAGTCAGGATTTAACTCGAATACTAAATAGGACACTGTCACATTTCAGACTATACTTGTACAGAGCTGTTAAAATTAATTAAAATTTCTGGAAGTATACATTATTGTCTATTATTTAAAAGAAGATACAATAGCACTGGACCTCTTCAGAGCAAGCATTTATTTTAAAAAGCTTCTTTATTTTGTTAAGTTGTCTAGAACAGGGGTCTCCAACCTTGGCAACTTTAAGACTTGTGGACTTCAACTCCCAGAATTCTACAGCCAGCAAAGCAAATAATAAAGCAGTCAGCAAAGCAAATAATAAAGCAGTCTTTAAAAAATAAGTCTAATAATTTGAACATTCTACAGACATTTATAGTTATTCACTTACCCCCTTTCATCCAGTTCAGTAGAAAATAAAAATCTCGTGTCTCTCCCAGCTATTTGCCTCTTTGCAGGCTAGCGTCCTTCGTCTGTTCAGCTTCAGCACATTATTTTATCCTCTGGTTAGGGCTGAAAAAGTCTTTTTCAGAGGGAGGAGGAATGAAAACAAGCCTGCAAAGGCTTAGGGCTGGAAAAAACCTTCAGAGGGAATAGGAAGCCGGGAAGATCATTAGCACCTTGTTAGGGCTGGGGGAAAAAAGCTTCAAAAAAGCTACATTCGAAGTATAAGATGCATCCAAATTTTCAGCCTCTTTTAGGGAGGAAAAAGGTGTGTCTTATACTCCAAAAAATACGGAGTATATGCCTATATATATATATATATATATATATATATATATATATATATATATATATATATACGGAGTATATGCCTACACACACACACACACACACACACACACACACACACACACACACACACGCGTGGAAGCAAAATCTCGGCAAAATCTTGCAAGGGGACGCGGCAAGATTATGCTTCTGCACATGCGCATAGCATAGCCAGCTGGAGAATTCTGGGAGTTGAAGTCCACAAGTCTTAAAGTTGCCAAGTTTGGGGACCCCTTGTCTGCTTGGTGGGCTGGTTTTCCAGGCATAGAACCATATCTGTTATTCAGGCTTTTTGTGTATGTGAAAAAGTAAAAATGGTAACAGTAGAATGAAATCTGGACTATTCTGCATGAAAAGATTGACAGTCTTTGGCTGATGGGTTATATATGTAGCTCTGTTATTTTGATTTGATTCTTGAAGCTTCTCCATATTCAACAAGCTACTTAATAACATCACTTCAGTTCCTGCTTCAAGTACTCTATCAGAAAAGGAGCATTGTATTTTTCCTGCTGATCAAACAAAAGACACTTCAGTCAAGAGGCACAAATAGTTGATCTATGATAACAATAATTCAATATAGAGCTTCTGAGGATGAACCATTTTCTATTTTGACAACTTGACTTTAAAATTCTATATCTATTTCTGTTTATAATAATACTTCCACTGTTGAAATAAAAAGGTGTCTTTTTAGCTCAAACAGTGGCAGATTCCGGTCCTTGAATGATATTTTGTCATCCTTCACTAGTAGATCTATTATTTCTTTTTATTTCTTGCTTTATTGTAATTCTGTGTATTACTTGTTAATTTTTTAGCTTTCTTAGGGGCCAAAATCTAACATTGAAAATTCTGCTGCATCAACGCTGTGTCAACTCTGAAGTGAACCTGGCTGAAGCCATCTTTTGCTGCCTCATAGTTGCCACAAACTCTGAAAGAGGAAAGGGAGGGCTAACAGTCAAAACAAAAAGTTTTCTTGTGGGAATGAAGGTCATTATAACAAGGTGGCAGTTGAAGGAAGAAAGGAGTGACCAAGCAGCCTGCCAGCTATGTACATTGGACAATGTGACCGGTGACATCTGGGGAGGGAACCATTTGTTCTTTTAATTAGGCTAAAAACTGCAGGAATGTTTAGAGTTGGTTTTTACTAGCCATGCCAATATGATGTATCCAATAAACATGTTCTTTGAGGAAGTTCTGCTTTTGGCGGATGCGTTACTCAGAACGCTGACATTTATCTCATAGACTTTCCATATTCTGTAGGAAGTCCAAAAGAAAGACAGGACGTATTAGTCTTCTCCTAGCAGATGATATACATAGTCTTTGAACTGGAGATTACAAATGAATTGTCAGGGTTCCAAATAGCATCCAAAAGTAAATCAGAGTCTGAGTCAAAGTAGTCCTCAAAGTCCCAATTTATTCTCAGAGCCATGTTGGTACATCTGGGTGAAACCCGGATCTGAAGTCCCTAGGGTTTCACCACCTAGTTGAAAATTCAAACTCCTGCCCCCCACTCCCACAAGTTCATCACGTTCTCCAATCACCAAATGCCAGGCTGGCAGAATCCGCCCATCTCCTTCCGTGCAGGTGCAGGGGTGCAGAGACAAAGGATGACCTTGACTTTCTGGAAAGGAATTTGTTATGACTACATGCTAACAACCTCATACCATCCCCCCTCCCATTTTCCCACAATAGAAAATGCATGATATAGTATTATATAGTGTGGCAGGCCAAAGAATCCAAATAAAATGTCTTCGGCCTGACATAAATATCATGGCTAAATGTACCGCCCCTAACAATATTTAACGGGGAATTGTCTAGGTGTTGACTAGACTGAAGAGACTCAGGTTCAAGTTCATCATCAATCATGGACATTAAATTCATGTGAATTTACCTGCAGCCTGTAAATTATTGGGCTTTCTTATCAGAGTTTGTTGCAGAAAAATCAATTTCCAGAAGCACACAGATGACTGATTCAGCTGGATTCATAAACTTCTTTATAAACATAGTAATACTTATACAATGCCACAAGCAGATTATTTCTTCAAGTAAACACAAGCAGAAGTTAGTTTCATTTCAGCAGAGCAGACAAGCACAGAGAGGGCTGAGAGTACAGAGAGGACTGAGCCACACCCAGCCTTCCAGTTTCAGTTTCGATTCTCTGCACAGACTCAGAAGTGTTTAGTTCTCATTGGCTGACTTAGTTGCTATGCCTATTCATTGGCTGACCTTGTTACCACTGGCTCTCCCAGTTCATGAACATCTTAACATTTCTTTCACATTAGGAATCTGGCTCATTATTTGAGACTTCTAGCTACTTAGACTCACATTTAAGTTTCCACTTGAATGACTGAGCTCATGGATGACTTTTGGCCAGTTTCTTCCAGACTAATGTACGTTTAAAAAAAACTTTATTGATTTTCAAAAACAGTTAAAAAATAAACAGACAAGAAAGAAAAAGTTTGACATCATTTCTATAATCCCATATACTTCTAATCATCAATTCCCAAAATCAACTTTTCATTTCTTTCAGTTTCTTGCAAACAATCCAAGAATCAATGTATCTTTTAGGATTGTTGTTCTGAAGACAAAATTATAGGAAACCCTTCATAAGCTATCTTGAGCTTTCACAGAAAAGACAGGATGAAGAAATAATAACAGTGGCAACAATATGAACATTACATGTAGTTTCCAACTTGGACAGCATTTTTCTTATTGGATAAGTTTGCCTCCTGATGCAATGACACAATAAAGGTTATCTAAGAAATTACTTTATTTTTCTGCAACTATATAGTACAGTGATGGCGAACCTATGGCACACGTGCCACAGGTGGCACGGGGAGCCATATCTGACGGCATGTGAGGCGTTGCCCTATGTCAGCTCCAGCATGCATGCGCGCGCTGGCCATCTGATTTTCGGCCTTCGGCCATTTTTCACTCTCCCCAGGCTTCAGGAGGCTTTTCTGAATCCCGGGGAGAGCAAGAAACAGCCCAACGGGCCTACTGGAAGTCCGGAAGTTTCAGTGAGGCCTGTGCGAATACGTGGGGCGGGGCAGCGTGGGGGTTGTGCACATGCGTGGGGCAGGGGCAGGTTGCTCACTTACCTTGCTAGCGGTGCGCTGCATGCGCATCACCATGTTTCATGTGTGCGTGCACTCACTACGCACGCACGCCCCCTCACACGATTTTGCTTCAGCGCATGCGCGGAAGCAAAATCACGCTGAAATCTTGTGAGGGGATTTCCGCATGCACGGAAGCAAAATCTCATTGAAATCTCACGCTCATGCGCGTCCCCTCACAAGATTTCAGCGCAATTTTGCTTCTGTGCATGCGCAGAAGCAAAAAAATCACTGAAAAATTCGCAAAAAAAGATGGCGGCTCCTAGGCACTGGCAACTGACCGCACCGGGTTGGTAGCCTCTTGATGACATCACCAGCCTGCCGCTACCAATAGGAACGCACCGGTAGGAGCGATAGAGTGGACTGCACCGGTAGGAACGCACCGGTAGGAACGGTAGGAGGGCATTGCATTGTGGATGTGGGCACACGCGTGCACGCTATCGTACACGTGCGCACCCTTTTGGCACCCAAGCCAAAAAAAGTTCGCCATCACTGATATAGTACATATAGTTGCTATCATTTGCTAACCATGTTGCTAGATGGGGAAAAGAAAACCTTCCTCTCCTTTTCTGAAATCCCTTCCGGCAACTACTTAAAAGAAGCTCTTTGAAGCTTTTTGTTTTAAATAATATGATTTAATGGGAATTTAAATCATAGCCATATTAAATGAGTTGAAAATCTCCCAAACCTTATGAAATACCAAGAAAGCAGGCTACATTAACTCTTTAGGATAGAAATCAGCAAAAGTTCCTGCATTAAAGAACAGGTTTTTGAAGATGAAATGTTGTTTCTTATGTCAAAGGCAAATTCATTCTGCAATCAAAGTGAAAGTTTCAGAAACAACACATACAGTAGCTATCTTACAACAACTGAGAGATTGTAATTATATTAGTCAACATTCCAAGATGCAGTTATATAATGTGCAACTATATGAAGTGCACATAGTGATACAAAATATTATCAAGATGCAAGATGATATTAGAAATTGGGCTGGGTATCAGAGTTTCTAGAAGTACATTGGCTCAGATTCCAAGATAATGATATTGTTTTGAAACTTACACACTAGAATCTGTGCTTGTTCTAATACTTTCATTAGCCTACTTTTCTCAATTTGCATTTTTATAAATAAAAATTGTAATAAAATCTTCCCCTTTTTAAATTGAAAACTTTAAAATGAAAATATAAATAAGCATAAGAAATAACATGAGAAAGAATAAAATAATATAATAATTTAATAAATCAGGAATTTAAACATGTCATGGAAGTTAAAAGTTTATAACATACCATTAATTAGTTGCAAATAGTTAAGCATACTATATATTTCCTACTGGAAGGTTGTATGATCCCTTCAACAAAAGAATGGTTAACCAAGTTTTGAGAGTATGCTTTAATTTCCCAAACAACTTCACAGCTTAAAAGTAAATCTGATATAGATTTTAATTCAAATTGAAAAAAAGGTTTTAGAGTATAACCTAATACATTGTTACCACACCTCAATTTGGGTTTATCTATGCATTAAATTTATATTTCAATTTTACAAGATATTTAACCTGAATAGATTCTTAGTAATATGGATTGAACTTATTTTATTTGTTGATAGATATTATGTTAATTATGATTCTTTATATTCATTTCTTGATTATATTTAATAGTTATTCTTGGGCCTTAAAAATGGTATAGTACATAAAATATACCCAAATACATAATCTATTTTCATTTTCTCCGTTATGTGTAATGTTGAACTTATTGTTCAGAGTTGAGATGTTATACCTCTGCTTCATTTAGAGCAGTGGTTCCCAACCTGTGGTACGTGTACCACTAGTGGTACGCGAGGGCCTTCCAGGTGGTACGCGAACACTTTCGGGGTCATGAACGATTTTTAGTTAGTTATTTTTTACTTCACAAAAATGTTTACTGCCTAACACAACTGTTGCCACACGCCACCCACCTGGTCCCAGCGGCCCGAGAATCCAGTTGCTGGATGCGCGGGGCCAAAAAAGGAACGGTACAATTATGGAAATAAAGTGATATCTGATCGAATTTAGTTTCTCTGGAACCAGGTGGTACGTGGCGACTGTACGGGACCTCCAAGTGGTACTCGATCACAAAAAGGTTGGGAACCACTGATTTAGAGGTTTAAAATGTTTTTGATGAGAAAATTCTTGTACTACTTTTTAGAGCATTCAGATTTTGCATTTCATTAATGGTTCATTTATAGAAGTCATTTACAGAAGATGGCTTTAGCTTTCACCAGATTGTCAAACAAGTAGTTAATTATAACACCCTCCCCAAATTTGATCTTCAGATGTTTTGGGCCGCCTACCAGCCTACATGGCCAATAACCAGGATTTTCCCCCTGCATTTTATTTTTGCTAACTATAATTTTTCATGACATAAAATTGATAACAGCCAAACTATTATTAGTGCGAAATTTTAACCCATCACTTGAAAAAGCTATAAAACAATATGCAGTTTATAAGAGTTGATTTCACTGAAACTGAAAATGAGGAAAGAATCAACATTGTGATATATTAAGTACTAAGGGGAAGAAGATTAGGAAATTCATAAATGTATTTGTGAATCACCAAACCACAATTTGAAGGATTATCTAAATCAAGACATTATTTCTCTGCCTTTATTATAATGATGATGTAGCATAATTCCAAATAATATAAACATTCTTTCCCCACAGTTTTGTAGAGTAAGGCATTTTTCCAAATAAAATCAGAGAAGCCTATTGTGTAAATCGGTGGAATTAAGACCAGATGGAGAGAGAGAGAGAGAGAGAGAGAGAGAGAGAGAGGGGGGGGGGGGGAGGGAGGGAGGGAGGGAGGGAGGGGGAGGGAGGGAGGGAGGAGGAGGAGGAGGAAGAAGGAGAGAGAGAGAGAGAGAGAGAGAGAGAGAGAGAGAGAGAGAGAGAGATATCTGCAGTCAGAAATGCAACAGTGACTCTAGAACAATGAATTTGGAGAAACTAAGAATACAATTATGGGAGCAAGGATTTTGCTATATATAAAAAATATGTACAGGAAATACCCTACCCTATTTATTTCCTCATTAACAAAGCTGCATATGGCTAGTGCTATTGAAGTCGTCTTTGCAGAAATAGGATGCTTTACCTAGTGAATCATTTGTGAATTCTGTAGGCGTAAAATGGCTCTCTCTAGCCCATGTACAAGTGAAAGGTTGCAAGCTTTATTTGGTACCTTATACAATTTCTATGTTGATTCATATATTTTAAATGTTACTGTACCAAAGAGCCCATCATGCAAATAGATACCAAGCATATTTGATTCTGAGAAGATTTCCAAAAATCCACGTTGGAAGTGGCCAAATGCACTTTATGCAGTGAAATAGTAGCCATTTGGATAAAATGCAGAACTGAATCATCCGCTTAGGTCATGTAAGTAGCCTGTGGCACTTCCTGATCAATCTTAAATCTTCCTCCTTACAGTCGTTGCATAATGGAATTGGAATATACATGTATGTCAATGATATTATGCATAAAACAAATACAGAAATGGGAAAGCATGAATTAAAGATTGAATGAGGTGTGTATGTGACTGTGATTCCTTTGATTTTTTTTCCCCTCCTTTGGATTCTCCTATCATTGGTGTATAGCAGGGGTGTCAAACTCAAAACCTGTGGGCTGGATCTGGTCCATGGGGTGCTTAAATATGACCTGCGGGTCCGGCATGGAAATACCAAAGGACTGGCCCACAGTGCCTCTGGCAACCAAAATGGGGCAGGGGAGTGCAAGGCCCCACACACCCCATTTTTGGCCTGGACGGCCTCCTGCAGCACTCTGCCAGCCAAAACAGGACATGGGGGGCTGCATGTGCCCCCCCCATGTGCCCTGTTTTGGGGCCTGGACAGACTCCTGCAGGACTCTGCTGGCCAAAATGGGGCACAGGGAGCTGCGCACACCCACCCACCCTGTTTTCACCAGCAGGGTGCTGCAGGAGGTGTCCGTCCTGTCTCCCCCACTCCTGGCCGGCCCACGGAGGAGAACTACAATGATGATCTGGCCCTCAAAGAAATCCAGTTTGACACCCCTGGTGTATAGTGCTTGCAACCATCACCTTCCTCCTGTTATCCATATAGGAATCTAAGTTGGTGCAAATAAAGTTTCTGTCATTGGTATAATGCCTCAGAAATTCCAGGAGATAAATCTGCATTGACATTTCTTTTTTGCCTAAGCTTAAACAAAAAAACATGTTATCCATGCCTGGCTTGTCTTTAAGAAAAGTGAGGCTGTGACTGTCATCACAGCTATTTCTACCCAGTTGCTTAGAGAATGGAATTGAATTACCGTATTTTTCGGAGTATAAGACGCACCAGAGTATAAGACGCACCTTAGTTTTTGGGGAGGAAAATAGGGGAAAACAATCTGCCTACCAGGTATTCATCTGGCTAGCGTCCTTAGTCTGGTCAGCTTCAGCACATTATTTTATTCCCTGGTTAGGACTTTAAAAAACCTTCTTCTGAGAGAGTAACAATGAAAGAGCATGCAAGCAAGTAAGAGCTGGGAAGATCGTTAGCACCTGGTTAGGGCTAGAAAAAAACTTATTCAGAGCAAGTAGAGCAATGAAAAAAAAACCTGCAAAGACTTAGGGCTGGAAAAACATTCTTCTGAGAGAGTAACAATGAAATGGTTAGGGCTAGAAAAAAACTTATTTGGAGCAGCTTCAGCACATTATTTTATCTCCTGGTTAGGACTTAAAAAAACCTTCTTCTGAGAGAGTAACAATGAAAGAACCTGCAAGCCAGTAAGAGCTGGAAAGATCATTAGCACCTGGTTAGGGCTAGAAAAAAACTTATTCGGAGCAGCTTCAGCACATTATTTTATCCCTTGGTTAGAACTTAAAAAAACCTTCTTCTGAGAGAGTAACAATGAAAGAGCCTGCAAGCCGGTAAGAGCTGGGAAGATAGTTAGCACCTGGTTAGGGCTAGAAAAAAACTTATTTGGAGCAAGTAGAGCAATGAAAAAAAATTCTGCAAAGACTTAGGGCTGGAAAAACATTCTTTGGAGAGAGTAACAATGAAAAAGCCTGCAAGGTAAGAGCTGGGAAGATTGTTAGCACCTAGTTAGGGCTGGAAAAAAAGCTTTGAAAAAGCTACATTCAGAGTATAAGACGCACCCAAATTTTCAGCCACTTTTAGGGAGGAAAAAGGTGCGTCTTATACTCCGAAAAATACGGTATCTCCTCTAAAATCACTATTCAGTTGAAATAAATAAATTTAAACTGAGAGCCCAATCAACTTCTGTATCTGGAATGAGGAGGTGCCATCTTCCCTATTTCTCTAGCAGAAAACTATCATGGGCTCATTCTAATGCCAGTGAAATAAGAATGGAAGAATCCCAAAGTGAGAATATAAATCAATATTTTTAATTGACTGATTCAATTCTCATATCTTCCTGAAAACTAAACAGGAACTAATCCCAACAAAACCAGTGATTCTGCCCTTATTGAAAAGTGATTCCCTTATGATTCTGGGGATTTCTGAAATTAAGACAGCTCTCAGAGAAGGACCAGCTAGGGCAAGAAATGTAATTCTTTTTTCATGTTACTCTTCTAAATGTTGGACTTTAAGCTCAGTGATAAATCTTGGAATGATTTAAGAGCTTTATACCACTGAACATCAGTTCAATTATCTCGTAAAGCTCCAAAAGCTGAAACTTTTTAGCCAATTGTACACTATATTATAACACAGTATCTTTCTCAAAAGAATATTATAGAAAGTGTAATTCCTCAATTTAAAACACTTGCAAAGGCCCATTCTGCTATACAGAAGACCTGTTTTTTTGAAGACCTGTTTACATTCTACCTCAAAACCAGGAATCTGTCTTCTTGAAATTTGGGTCCATTTTTTCCATGATGGAGAACAGCTATACAGTATAACCAGGTGTGGGTTCCACTTACCTTCGCCACCGGTTCACATCGTGACTTTTCGCGTGCGTCCACTCATGCAATTTCGCTTCCGCGCATGCTCAGTAGCAGGAATCAGCCCAAAACACAGCTGAGGAGCTGATCAACTGTGCTTCGGGCGAAGAAATAAAGGTCAGTATTAACTCGGAGGTGGGCGGGAGGGCCCTTTTTCAAGCAGCAGAAGAGGAGAAGCCATTCAAACAGGGAAAAATTTGCAAAAAGTTTCAAAAAAAAGATGGCGGTGCCCACGGACCGGCACTGACCAAATCAAATCTGTGACATCACCAGCGGGTCGCTAGCGGTTCGGGAGATCCAGTCTGAACCGGGAGGAACCCATCCCTGAGTATAACTGACTTCCTTTCACATTTTTTAAAATTTTAACCTTAGACTGTCTACTGTTAACCTCACCCCATTCCTAAGAGGTCTGTAAGGGGCGTGCCTACCATCCCTATCCTAATGTTCCCTTTTATTCATATTCATTTCATGTATTCAAATCATGTTTATACTTATATATATTACCTAATATGTGCTTGACAAAATAAATAAATAAATAAATAAATAAATGAATGAATGAATGAATGAATAAATAAATAAATAAATGAATAAATAATAATAATAATAATAATAATTAAATAATAAATAATAAATAATAAATAATAAATAATAAATAATAAATAATAAATAAATAAATAAATAATAATAATAATAATAATAATAATAATAATAATAATAATAATAATAATAATAATAATAATAATAATAATAATAATAATAATAATAATAATAATAATAATAATAATAATAATAATAATAATAAATAAATAAATTGCCATGATTTTTTAATATCTGCCCTCACTTATCTTCTCATGGCTTATCATACCAAACTTCTTCAATCTCTCTTCACTGGATATTGTTTCTAAGTACTTGATCAATCTTATTGCTCTTTTCTGAATCTTTTCTAATTTCACAGATTCCTTAAATAATCATTCTCAGAAGTAAACACAGTGTTCAAGATAGGATCAGATCAGTAGTGGGTTCTAAATCCCTTTGCTACCAGTTCACGCTCGCGCGCATGCACAATGCTTCTGTGCATGTGCAACACTTCTGCACATACGTCGAAGCTTCTGCGCATACACAGAAGCATCCCGGGTGGGTGGGCGGAGCATCCCAGGCAGGTGGGTGAAGCCTCCCGCCGCCGCCGCTACCAGTTCCACCGAACCGGGCCGAACCAGGAACAACCCATCGCTGGATCAGATCAAAGCAGGATAAAATCATTAGAATATTTGATTTTCCAAAACACAAAGGCAAGATCTTTCTAAAATTTCCAAATCATGTAGATATGTGAAGATATTTCATCCCCGTCCCCATAAAACTTTCATATCTCTTGGATATAAATGTTTAGAAAAGGTGTGTGTGTGTGTGTGTGTGTGTGTGTGTGTGTGTGTGATTTTTTTTCCAAGGGAGACCTTTACATCTTCATTTTTACCATCTATAATTTTACAGAAAAACAAATATTGTGCTACATGTTACTCTAATGTATGGAGATGCTGTATTTTTGGGATAACATCAGTAATTCCTATTATGTTGAATAATTATTGCAAGTACAACTATTTGCTTTTAGAGTAAGAAAATCTTTGATTTACATATTACCTTATAGATTTTAAAACTATATTTGCACTATAAGATTAACCCATTTAGCTATAAAAAATAACCCAGTTACATATGTAGCCAAACTGTAATGTTTCCAGCATTTAACCAACTTTTGTGATATAGAATTACACAGTTATATTTCAGAGGCCCCTTACAATATTCTGTTCAATATAAACAGGTTTGAATAATTGATGGACTATTCTAAGTGGAGCAACTCAGTCTAAATTAAAACATACATCTAAGTTTCACAAATGAGATCATCTCAGCTAACAAATATTTGATTTAACTATAGGTGTCATTTACCTATCTTCAAAGATCAGCTCTTTACAGACTACCTTAATGCTAAGTTTCCAGTTTCTTGCTGTTTCCATTATAACTGTAGCTAGCATGAATTAAAAAATCCTCTTGTAGGATTCTGGTTTTGGTGTACAAAAGTTGATAAAAGTGCTGATAAACATTCATAATAAATAGTCAAATTTGGTAGTTGTGAAATAATGTCAAAATGTAAACCCATCTACACGAAGTGGCAAAGTGGCCCAGCACATAATCCAGTAAGAGACATTCCTATTTTCTGCATCCTTTCCAACATTAAATTATTAATTGGGCGCCGTCATCAAGCTATTCTGCTCAGGCATTGGCTAAACTCAGATATTTTCTTTGGCTTATTAGGTAAAGGTAAAGGTTCCCCTCGCACATATGTGCTAGTTGTTCCCGACTCTAGGGGGTGGTGCTCATCTCCGTTTCAAAGCCGAAGAGCCAGCGCTGTCTGAAGACGTCTTCGTGGTCATGTGGCCGGCATGACTAAATGCCAAAGGCGCACGGAACGCTGTTACCTTCCCACCAAAGGTGGTCCCTATTTTTCTACTTGCATTTTTTACGTGCTTTCAAACTGCTAGGTTGGCAGAAGCTGGGATAAGTATCAAGAGCTCACCCCGTTACGCGGCACTAGGGATTCGAACCGCTGAACTGCCAACTTTTCGATCGACAAGCTCAGCATCTTAACCACTGTGCCACCGCGTCCCTTAGGCTTATTACTCCTGTGTTAATCATAATGCTGCCATTCTAATTCCTAGTAGTGTAATATTTAAATAAATTGATTTTTCAAATTCTGTTTTGTTATATTCCAACAGTACGATCTGATACATTTCTATTCAGAAATAATTTAGCTTAGATTCAATGAGATGTATTCTCAGATAAGACTGTGCAGCATTCCTGGTAGAAGGGTAGTATAAACTTAAGAATTACTTTTTTAAAAAAAATATTACGTGTCCATGTTTTCAGGAGCAAGAAGAAAGGAGTGTATCACCCACCAGCATGCTGACTTAAAAGGAGATTAGTCATATTGTTGCAGGATAAAAATATCAATTTCCATTAATCATGATATACAGTACTAATTCATGTAGTACAGAATCAAGGCAGAATTTTTCTGCATAGCAGTTACAATTGGTGGTTTTATTTGGCAATTTTTGGCCACTGTGAGGACAGAATTATCGGCTTGATATGATTTCAATCTGTCCAGGGCATCCTGAGTTGATGGTGTATTTTCAGACTTTTCCCATCTTTGTCTTACAATTCAGCATGGTCATTGTTCTTTAGGTCATTCTTTTCTTTAGCTTCTTTATGTAACATTTTGTAAATTGCACTTAGCCTTTTATCAAGCTTGACATTTATGAGCCTTGTTTTGCTGTTAACTTTCTAACTTTTTTCCAGATATCGAACATCATCTAGTGTTGTGCTCCTATTTTTCCTAAAATCAATGCCATTCAATTAATGTCAGACAATAGAGATCACATTTATGAAGCAAGTGGAAAAAGGAAAACTCTAAGTTGTCACCGTAGTTATATATAGTATTGTTACCATAGAAATTAGGATAATTTTGTAATATAGATAACTCACAACTACATATTACACAGCAAGTTATAAGAATTTCATCCATGAAATTCCTCTAACTTCTGGAGGTTTTTTTCTGGTTTTCTTAGAGTAAAAATTAAATAATAAAGAACTTGGTCCAAATCTAGAATTTTTAAAAAGCAGTTCACATGTGTTATACATTATATGTTGTATTATAAAATCTCTCTCTCTCTCTCTCTCTCTCTCTCTCTCTCTCTCTCTCTCTCTCTCTCTCTCTCTCTCTCTCTCTCTCTCTCTCTCTCTCTCTTATTTTCTTCACATTAGGAATAGTCAGTCTTGGAGACTAATATAAAAACAGGAGGGAAGATTTGGAACCTTGCCCTGTTGGCGATTACAGTCCCTGAGTCAACGCTGTCCCAACCTCAAGTTTATTTGTTTTGCTGACCCATAAATCCCATGCCTGGTTTCCTTCCAGTCATCTTCCAAATTGCGCTCAGTGTGTTGTCTTACAGTGTGAGATTCCAAAAAGGGAAATGGGGAGGCAGTGCTACAGAATTATAGAATGAAAAAAAAAATCACGGAATGATCATGATTGGAAGGGACCATAGAAATAATCTAGTCCAGGGATCCCCAACCCCAGACTGTGGCCTGTTCAGAACCTGGCCACATGTACGCATGCACAGCTTGACTTGCACAAGTGGCAGCCCGGCACACATGTGCACAGCTCAACTTGCACAAGTTGCAGCCCTGCATGCACTAGACTTATGCACCGGGCCACCACTTGCATGGGATGGTTCCCCCCTCATCGGGCTGCCAAGTCATAAAGATTGGGGACTACTGATCTAGTCCAACCCTTTGTTCAATGCAGGATTCACTACAGAATCCTTGATAGACAACTATCTAGTCATTGCTTAAAGACCTTTAGGAAAGGTGACTTCAGCATGTCATATGGTAGTCCATTTCACTGAGCTCACATGACATGTGACAATGCATTTCATCTTTCTGATGTCAAGCATGAACATTGTTTCCTGTGGTTTCAACTCAATGGTTCTGGTTCTACCCTCTAAGTAACAGAGGAAAGATTTATTATCTCCTCTTGGTAAAAACCTTCAGATACTTGGAGATATCTCCAGATACATACTATCATATGTATTCTCAATCATCTCTTCTGCAAGTTAAAAATACCCAATATCCTTGAACAGTTTCTCATGGGACTTGGTTTGCAGACTTCGTTGGAAGGTCCAATCCGTGCTTTCTTATGCCCTACCTCCTTGTTTTCTCAACATTGCACAGGGTGAAACAGCAAAGTGATGCTCCTCACACATACACAAATGTGTGTTGTGACATAATGTCGTAATAGTGTCATACTGTTATTAAGCACAACAAAAGCTTTAAAAGATAGAACATCAAATATAGAAATGATGCTAGGAATAATTTCTATCCTACCAAAAATCCAATTCTTATTCCAAATCAGACATCACTTTAAATTAAATTAGTATTAACTTTAGTCTTCAGAAACATCAACCAAAGCTTTGTGATCTATCTTAGACAAAGAGGACCCATACTTCTGCTTCCCTACTTTAGCATCTTCTATGCTGAAAATGTAATGTGGTACTGTGTGTAGGTGATACAATCTTTAATGAAATCAATCTGATGAATCAATCTGTACATGTTTCTCCCCTTTTGGATATACAGGTAGTCCTCAACTTATAATAGTTTGTTTACTGACCGTTCAAAGTTGCCACAGCACTGAAAAAAATGACATGACTTTTCACAATTACGACCGTTACAGTATCCCCATGGTCACATGATTAAAAGTTGGCTGCTTGGCATTCAAAGTTATAATGGCTGTAGTGTAACTGGGTAATGTGAACATGTTTTGTGACCTTCTGACAAGCCAAGTCAATGGGTAAGCCAGGTTTACCTAACAATTGTGTTACTAACTTAACAACTGCAATGATTCGCTTAATAAGTGTGGCAAAAAGGTCGTAAAATGGGGCAAAACTCAATTGACTACTGTCTCATTTAACAACACAAATTTTGGTCTCAGTTGTGGTTGTAAGTTAAGGACTATCTGTACAAATGACATCATGATGCCTACGGAAAAGGTGTGGAAATTACACTATACCTTGTGATACTGCTTCCATCACTTTGATCTCCTTTGCACTTCTTATGGCATTGTCCTTAAAGCACTAGGATCTTTCAGCTAATACTGAAAGAAAAGACACCAAACAAATTTCTTGAAGTACCAAATGCTATGAATTATTTAAAAAAAAGTTTTTAGAATATGCAAATTTGTAAATTGGAAAAAACAACAGTATGCATAAAAAGAAGCCATAGCCAACAAGCCTCAGTAGATAAGGAAGTCTGAACAGGAGTAGACAACCATACATATACTGTTATTCCAGCTCTGGGCTCTGAATCCTCTACCTGTTTTAAGGATGAATTTACAAAACGTTATTAGGCATTTGGTGTGAATATTTCTGAAATTTGATGATATATTAGCATTTTATTTATAGATATTATATAACCCTACTCAACTCAGAAGAATTTTACTGTATTTCCTTAAATATATCTGCTTGTTTTGTTCCTGAAATAGGAATTTGGGATAGATGCGTAAATTAAGCAAAGGAATACTGCATATACTACCTGTAACTGGGTCAATGAAGTTGAAAGACTAATAAAAGCTGAAATTGGGTTAGTGTCTACCAGTATTTATTTTATTTATTTTTATTTGTCAAGCATATATGATTACAAGCGAAGTATAAACAAAGTATAAACATGATTGTATATATATATATAATAGTACAAGCATGATTATGAGTACAAGAAGTACGAATATATGGGCACATTAGGACAGGAACGGTAGGCACGATTGTGCGCTTATGCATGCCCCTTACAGACTTGGCTTCAGATTAGACAGGACTTCTCTGTATTTCATCACTATAATCCAGGGGTGAAATCCAGCAGGTTCTGACAGGTTCTGGAGAACCAGTAGCGGAAATTTTGAGTAGTTTGGAGAACCGGCAAATACCACCTCTGGCTGGCCCCAGAGTGGGGTGGGAATGGAGATTTTGCAGTATCCTTCCCCCAGGAGTGGGGAGGGAATGGGGATTTTGCAGTATCCTTCCCCTGCCATGCCCACCAAGCCACGCCCACCAAGCCACACCACGCCCACCAAGCCATGCCCACAGAACCAGTAGTAAATAAATTGGATTTCACCACTGCTATAATCCCTGTTTAATCTGGATAATTCTCAAATTAGATTACTATCAAAATTACTTCACAGCATTTTTTTTTAAGATTACGGTTCAGACAAAATTCTTCTTCAATGGTTCTTCCAGCTGTTTAAATATTTACTGTCAAGTACTCCTGGGGAATTATTTAGAAAGTTGAACCAATGTCATGGCAAGCATCATTTAACTGTAGAATAACTGTAGTTTGGAAATCCTGCATTTCAAGTTTATATAATATATAGCATTTAATATGTTCACCCAATTGACAACATTTTTCTCTTTCCATCAATATCTTGGCATAACTTCACTTCTTATATTTCTTGTGACATAATTACATTATAATATTCAATAATCCAGATAATAATGTTATGTAGATTATTGTGATGATGGTGAACCTATCTGAAATATTTTACAGATGTATTTTATAGCCTGCTTCCTATCCAAATTCCTTATGATAAATTACACTTATCTTAATGCTTAGCTATTCTAGGCGTGGTTCACATATTAATGTAAGGACTGTAAATTATTAATAAACTTCATATGTTATTAACAGAGGATGGTTTTTTTCTATGCTACCATCAGATATTGTGAGGAAAGATTTGTTTTTTCTAGAGCAGGGGTGCCCAACCTCTGGGCCATAGCCTACTGCTAGGCCATGGCCTATTTGCAACAGGGACGCTTGAGCATCGGGCCGGTGCATCAGTGGTGGGTTCCTACTGGTGCGGTCCGGTGCGTAGCTCTGGTAGGGAGCGACCGATTGTGCAATTTGCACGCGACCGCTCCGGTGCCTTCTTCGCTGGTCTGTCGCGCACGTCGCCATCTTTTTAAAAGAATTTTTGGGATTTTTTGCTTCTGCGCGTGTGCGGAAGCAAAATCTCGCTGAAATCTCATGAGGGGACACGCGCACGCGGGAGATTTTGGCGAGATTTTGCTTCTGCATATGCGCAGGAGCAAAATCTCACTGAAATCGTGCATGCACGTGCGTCCTTTCACAAAATTTAGGCAAGATTTTGCTTCTGCACATGCGCAGAAGCAAAATTGTGTGAAGGGGCATGTGCGCATAGCGAGCATGCATGCGCACAAAATGTGGAGATGCGCGTGCAGCGCACCGGTATTGGTAAGTTAGTAACCCGCCCCTGCGGTGCGTACATATCTCAATTTGCTGAGTGGCGGGCTGGTGTGCACGCACACCTGTGCACAGGTAAACTTGCACAACTTGCTCACACATCCCAGCTCCCCTCTCCTCTTCTCCCCCCCAGCCAGGCCACCAAGCTTGCAAAGATTGGAGACCACTGTTCTAGAGTAGCGATGGCGAACCTTTTTTTGCTTGGGTGCCAAAAGGGCATGCGTGCGCATGATAGCACGTACACGCATGCCCACACCCATAATGCAATTCCCTCCCCACGCATACGTGCACAACCCCCCTGCGCTGCCCCCCGCACATGCGCACGGGGCTCACTGAAGCCTCCGGACTTCCAGTAGGCCTGTTGTGCCATTTTTCACTCTCCCCAAGCTTCAGGAAAGCCTCCGGAGTCTGTGGATGGCGAAAAACAGACCCAACACGCCTTGCAGAAGTTCCTGTAGGCCCGTTGGGTCCATTTTTTTGCCATCCACAGGCTCTGGAGGCTTTCCTGAAGCCTGGGGAAGATGAAAACGACCTCCCTCCTCCCCCCCGGAAGGCCGAAAATCAGCTGGCCAGTGCGCAAGCCTCACATGCCCTCAGATATGGCTCCGCGTGCTATCTGTGGCATGCATGCCATAGGTTCGCCATCACAGTTCTAGAGTATTAGATAGTGATGGCTAGGCCAAATCTGCAATACTGGGCTAGGTGGATCAACACTTTCCAACAATATAAGGGGATACCAGCAATAAAATGAGTAAAATTCCATTTAGCAAAACACTTATAAATAATCCTGTTTCATATCCTCTAGTTCAGTTCCACAAACAGTAAAAGTGATAATGTAACATAGGCTGAGTGATGCCAGAGAACACTAACAAAGGAGAGAACCAGCTTCTTCTTGATATGGCAGGTTACTTAGTGGAACCTCTTTCTCACTAGCTCATTTTCTGTTCACCAAGAACCTGCAGGTCTTCAGAATTTAAAAAAACTGATACATTTAGTCTTTAAAAAAAAAAGAAAAAGGACTTGAAATAAGAATTACGGAGAAGCAAGAAGTGCTGTAGTAGTTCGGGAAGTTTAGAATTATTTAATTATCCCAATGACTTTGTATTGTGGAGAAAGGTATTGAACATGGTAGATGAATCACTCCTTTTTAAATCTGCCTGGGCTTATTTTGTTGAGAATAGAAATGTGATTATGGGTTTTATTTTTATTTTTTGGCTTTCTCCCTTGGTATCCCACTCTTTTTTCCCCTAATCATTCCCTTCTGCTTTCAAAAAAATGAAAAATAAATATGCTACATACCGTATTTTTTGGAGTATAAGACGCACCGGATTATAAGACGCACCTTAGTTTTTGGGGAGGAAAATAGGGGAAAACAATCTGCCTACCAGGTATTCATCTGGCTAGCGTCCTTAGTCTGGTCAGCTTCAGCACATTATTTTATCCCCTGGTTAGGACTTAAAAAAACCTTCTTCTGAGAGAGTAACAATGAAAGAGCATGCAAGCCAGTAAGAGCTGGGAAGATCATTAGCACCTGGTTAGGGCTAGAAAAGAACTTATTCAGAGCAAGTAGAGCAATGAAAAAAACCCTGCAAAGACTTAGGGCTGGAAAAACAGTCTTCTGTGAGAGTAACAATGAAAGAGCCTGCAAGCAGTAAGAGCTGGGAAGATCGTTAGCACCTGGTTAGGGCTAGAAAAAAAACTTATTCGGAGCAGCTTCAGCACATTATTTTATCTCCTGGTTAGGACTTAAAAAAACCTTCTTCTGAGAGAATAACAATGAAAGAACCTGTAAGCCAGTAAGAGCTGGGAAGATAGTTAGCACCTGGTTAGGGCTAGAAAAAAACTTATTCGGAGCAAGTAGAGCAATGAAAAAAAATTCTGCAAAGACTTAGGGCTGGAAAAACATTCTTTGGAGAGAGTAACAATGAAAAAGCCTGCAAGGTAAGAGCTGAGAAGATCTGTTAGCACCTAGTTAGGGCTGGAAAAAAAAAGCTACATTCGAAGTATAAGATGCACCCAAATTTTCAGCCACTTTTAGGGAGGAAAAAGGTGCGTCTTATACTCCAAAAAATACGGTAAGTATTTGGCGATCAAAAATATTGGATCTGCCAGATCTCAACTTTTTCCTATTTCTCCCTAGCATGCCACCTCTTGTTGTTACATGTTACAAACCACCTCCACTTTCTTGGATGGTTATACCAAAGCAATGTTTGCTACAGTTATTTCCTGGGATGGGGAGAAAATAGTAAATACAACTATTTGCTGGTATGCGAGAAACATTAAACAGGTTTTCTGACAGAATGAAGAAGTGAAAAAGTAGAAATGTTCCCTATCATGTACCTCACTGAATACATTTAAGGTGTAAGAATCTTTGAATGCTCAGAGACAAAGAGAAAGTGCACCTACATTCCTGTCTTACAGCTGAAAACTAAGGGAAAAGATTACAATAAATATCTACAGCTAAGGTTCAACTCAGAATGTCCTATTTGATTTATTTTCCTTATGAATATATTCCTTCTTTGCTGCTGATCTATCATTCCCATTCATTTTGCCCTGAGACATGAATATAATTTACCAGTACCTAGAATTTGGTGAGCATTGCTTGGAAACATTCAAAAGTAGCATTAAAAATAGATTGTGCTATTTTCATTTTCTCAGTGTGGTGCTGTCCAGATACACTCAGTTCTCGCAAAAATTCCCAAGTATTGGAAAACCATTTTCTTTAGAGCTCTGAAATGTATATCAGAGGGATAAGATTTCTTTTGTTTTCATAAAGAATGGAAACCATTTTTTAAAATTTTATCTTCAATATATGGGACCAAGAGTAATTTGCTTGTTTCTTCTTTCCAGCAAGTTTTTTTTTTGCTGTAACTTAATACCTCTCTAACCGATAAGGGCTGTCCTGAAAATTACTGAAAAAAGTTGCCAAAGCTAACTTGGAACAATTTCCAGAATTGAGCCCCTCTGCTTTGTGTTATTTCTATTTACAGATGGATCTTGGCCTCTTCTTTCTAATTAGTTCCAAAATCAGGCCTGGCATGCTTTTCTAAACAGGTATTCCTTGCTAAGATTGGGAAATAGTTTACACCAGAACATTACAATAGTAACCAATTTGTGTCTCCACAGATCTTCCAAACATTCTAGTTGAGATTGTAAACTGATGCAGATTTGGCTTAAGCATGAGGCCCATTTTTGTCCTGGTACATGTTTTTTGGCCTTGGTTGTTAGCCAACTTGCCTGATAGAGCTTCTGGAAACTTAAATGCTTGGAACAAGTTTGTAGATTTTCAGTTGAGCTAATCAAGTTAAACAAGTTAGCTAAGTGCCTCCAAGACGAGTTACATTCCTGGTAACTGAATTGACAAATGTTGGTCGTCTCAATCTATCTCTACTAATAACTCACAGCTCTTCAAAGTACATTCCTGCTATCTTTGATCATGTTCTTACATTGTATTCCCTTTTTCCTCCTTGCCTTTTTCTCCTCAGCCTTGCCAAGCTAATAATGTTTTTCTAGTCTATCCTCTGCTCATATCACATGATTAAAATCTGTGTTTCTGCTTGCTGATCATTGCCTTAAAGAAGCCTTTATGTGGTTCAGATATGCCTCAATATGAACTTTGAACCATTACAAGGATTTCCTGGAAGTCAAGGAAGCTTCAACTGAACTCTACTGAATGAAGATGGAAATGATTGATAATGTCTAGTTATGTCTGGAATAAAAGATTTAACAAAACATTCATTGCTATTAGACTTAACTCATCATGAAGTAAGTCCTCATGGTTAAGTAAGAGCTTCTAATGGAATCTTCTCTAAATATTCTTTAAAGGTCTATCAACTCTAAGTAAAATTGTTTACATTTCAAAACATGTGACCAAAAAAGTGTAGTTTAGCTATCTCTTTATGTGAACAAAAATTGCACAACTTCATAAAAGGGTATATTCTGAGAAGCAACCAGAGGTGGGTTCCTCCCGGTTCGGACCGATTCTATAGAACCGGTAGTAAATTGGCGGCCTGGGTCGCTAGAACTGGCAGCAACCCAGGCCTGCCATGCCCCTGAGCCAGTTCTCCTGGCAGCAGCATAGGTGCCGCCATCTTGTTTTTTGCTTCTGCGCATGCACAGAAGTTTTTTTAAGTATTATGCATGCGCATGCACGCACACATCGTGTGCACGCCCCCATGGCATGTCCCTGAGTGAACCAGCAGCAAAGAAAACCGGAACCCACCCCTAGAAGCAACTTCAGGATTTTCCCTGTTCATTCATGATCTGCTTGTTCATAAAAGTTATCTTGATTTCATAAAGGAAGGCTGCACTCTTTCAGATTTCATTTTATTCTCATAGATGGGTTACTGATTCAATTGGGCATTGTTCAGAATCTCCTTGAATGAAGTGGATGCTCCAGAGTTCAAAGAAAAGGAATAATATTTTTCAAGTGAAAGGGAAAAAAGGACAAATGCTTTTGATGGTCATAGAGTTGGGGATTTGGCAGGGATTCTTTAATTTTGATTCCTTGCAACATTTTAAGCAGAATCCTGAAGTTCACAGGACTGTTAACATATCTTCAGATTGATCATTGTTGCTTAAGTTCACATACGTTCCACTGGCTTACATTTTCAGAATTGTCGTGCTTTCATACTTGAGGGAATAGAATTGTACTATACTATACTATTATTATACTATCTATACTATATTCTTTCCAGACTCTATGGGGTAGAAGAGGAAGGGAAAATTCAGACAGACTTGTGAGATTATGCTTAAGCATATTTCTAGTCTTTTTGGAGATTCAGTTTCCCAATCTGGTCCACCTCATAGATTTGACATACTTGCATGCACACTCAAGAACTCATGCAGAGCTGACCTCTAAAAACTTTTCTATTCCTTTTCTATAACTTAGAATAGGGATATGAAATTGGTGGACTGCTAGATTTTGATAAACTACAATTCCCAGCATCCTTCCTGGGCTAGGCCAGGGGTAGGCAAAGTTGGCTCTTCTATGACTCGTGGACTTCAACTCCCAGAATTCCTAAGCTAGCATGATTGGCTCAGAAATTCTGGGAGTTGAAGTCCACAAGTCATAGAAGAGCCAACTTTGCCTACCCCTGGGCTAGGCTAAAAGGGAGTGCTGGGAGTTGTAGTTTGAAGGCTACTAGGTCCCCATTCCAGACTGACAAATACAGTACTCTAGATGACTTCTCATTGGAAATGCAATTTGAACTCTCAGCATCTGGTAAATTTTCTGGCCCACTAAATATAAACCATCCTTAAGGCCCTGCAATTTCCTTGAATGAATAGAGTATAAAAATAATTCTTTCAGAGACACAGAATGAGCCTGGATAAGGGGGCTAAAAAGGTCTTGATAATAGAACTAATCACACTCTCCAGGCCTGCTAGTGACACACTAGCAATGATGGCACTAATGGCTTATTGACCAGCATTGACTGAGTGGTCCGCAAAGCATCATTTAATAGCTGCAGAATTGCAATTCAGGCTCGAGAACAAAGGTCAATGACTCATTCAGACTTCAGTCTTCCCCCTCTCCCATCCTAGGCACAGTAACTAAAATATCCCTCCATATCCTATCTATAATCAGGGTTATTAAAGCCAATCAGATCCATTCTATCTAACATTTTAAATAAGCAGAGATATATTATTAGAAGTGAGCTATTCAGAAAAAGATTTGTAATATGATTCTTATTGCTGACCTTTAAAAGGAAAGAAAAAGTAGAGAGGAACTGTTAAAAAAAATCTCCAGTTGTTGCCTTTCCTATCATGCTGGATAGCAGACTTCTGGGAGCCATTTGGACTGAGACCAGTTCATCCCAACAACAAAGTGCCCTGAGTTCTGATTAGTGAAATGCATAAGCGCAAGGGGCGTGCATAAGCGCACCAGCGTGCCTACCGTCCCTGTCCTAATGTTCCCTCTTATCAGTACCCATCTTATTTATATAAACAATGTTATATCTATGTATATTACCAATACATACTTGACAAAATAAATAAATAAAAATAAAATAAAATGTATTTAGAATACCTTAAACTAACAGAATAAACCATTTGTTTGCAAAAGAGACCCCAATATTTAGGTAAATTAGGGTAGGAAAGTTCTGCTTCTTTTTCTCAATAACTTTTTATGGAAAAGGGAGAAGACTTGTCTCTTTTGTGAAAGAGGAGCAGACTGCACTGCTGATTGTTTTGGAGATGGCTATTGGTCTTCTTATCAATCTTGATCCAGGTTTCATATTGGACAATGCATTGCAATTGCTCAAATGCGGAGAATGAGAATGCTTCATACTCCAATTTTCAGGGCTCTTCCAAATGGCCATCTTAGCCAATAGAAAGTGTGCCAGCATGACATCTGTCAGCCTGATTGTCCAAACTATATTCTACTACAATAGTTAGGAGACTGATGGGTGCCATCCTTACTGATTTAATGCAGAACAAATTAAGGAAAGTGCTTGATGAATTCCCCCATTTTTGTTTGCCCTCTCATGAAGCTTCACTTGCTAATGAAAAAGCAATCCTTAGCTACCTTCCCTAATGTGAGGAGGACTGGGATTGGGCAATTACAGGTAGGTACTCACAAAGACCATATTTTGCCATATGTCAAGTTACCGTATTTTTCGGAGTATAAGACACACCTTTTTACCCCCCAAAAGAGGGTGAAAACTTGGGTGTGTCTTATACACCGAATGCAGACCCACCCTCCCACCCACCCCCACCCTTTGGCCTCTGTCTTCCAGCAATTTACCTGTTTGCAGCAAAGAGGGAAGAGCCTGTAAAGCCAAGCAAGTCACTAGCAGCTTCCCGACCTACAGCTGATTAGGTTTGCCACGTGGGAAAATGAAAGTGAAACTAGCTGCAAAGAGGCAAATAGCTGGGAGAGACACACAGATTTTTATTTTTTGCTGAACTGGATGGAAGGGGGTAAGTGAATAACTATAAATGTCTGTAGAATGTTCAAATTATTAGACTTATTTTTAAAAGACTGCTTTATTATTGTTCTAGAGCCAGGGGTCTCCAACCTTGGCAACTTTAAGACTTGTGGACTTCAACTCCCAGAATTCAACAGCCAGCTTTGTTGGCTTTGCTGGCCCAGTGCTATTGTATCTTCTTTTAAATAATAGAGAATAATGTATACTTCCAGAAATGTTAATTAATTTTAACAGCTCTGTACAAGTATAGTATGAAATGTAACAGTGTCCTGTTTACTATTAGAGTTTAGTTACCTTGGAGTAGATCTATTTAAATAATTGGGAAGAGTTAGTGTGACTACATTTAAGAAAACCTTCTGGCATAATGTACATTTCTCCAATTCTTTGCTATTTCTATGGGTCAGGCACACATGCACAGAAATACACAGCAAACAGTGTATATCATCTGTGCTGTTTGCTGTTTGGCAAATTGCTTGGAGGCAGAGCCTTTTTTCCTTGTTTTCCTCCCCCAAAACTAAGGTGCGTCTTATACTTCAGTGTGTCTTATACTCCAAAAAATACGGTACCTGATTAGGAGATCACAGGTACAATCTATGGCCTGTCAGCTGAGCTAATTCTGAACATGGGGCTCTTATATCTAGTTTAACTTAAACTCCATTTGCACTTTTTAGTCATTCAAAAGAGTGACAAATTAAGCCTTCATAAAATCTGACAAGCCTTTGGAATGCACTGGTTACCCAATATGTGAGTAGATGCCTCTACAGAAGCCAGGTGTCCATCACTTTCTGCAGATGAAGCCAAAATGTCCAGAAAAGGCAATTCTCAATGACCATAGGAGATGGGTTGTGCCTGCAACAGTGGTCAGTAGAAGCTAGGCAGACCTCATCCCTGACTACAAACACACCTTAGATGAAGCAACAGAATACCTTACGCAACCAGACTTGAAGTTCTAGGCTTAGAAAGCTTAGAACTACGTCGCCTTCCGCACGACCTAAACATAGCTCATAAAATTATCTGCTACAATGTCTTCCCTATCAATGACTACTTCAGCTTCAACCACAACAATACACGAGCACATAACAGATACAAACTCAAAGTGAACCGCTCTAAACTTGACTGTAGAAAATATGACTTTAGCAACAGAGTGGTTAATGCCTGGCACTCACTACCTGACTCTGTGGTTTTGTCACCAAACCCCCAAAGCTTTACCCTAAGACTGTGCACTGTTGACCTCACCTGATTCCTAAAAGGTCAGTAAGGGGCGTGCATAAGTGCACCAGTGTGCCTACCATCCCTTTCCTAATGTTTCCTCTTTCAGTACCAATCTTATGTATATAAACAATGTTACATCTATGTATATTACCAACACGTACTTGACAAAATAAATAAATAAATAAATAAATAAATAAATAAATAAATAAATAAATAAATAAATAAATAAATAAATAATAAACAATAAATAAATAAACGAATAAATAAATAAATAAATAAATAAATAAGTATATTAGATTGTAACTATGGCCAACATTGTATCAGAGAAATAGGATAGGATAGAATAGAATAGAATGGAATAGAATAGAATAGAATAGAATAGAATAGAATAGAATTGAATTGAATTGAATTGAATTGAATTGAATTGAATTGAATTGAATTGAATTGAATTGAATTGAATTGAATAAAATTCTTTATTGGCCAAGTGTGATTGGACACACAAGGAATTTATCTTTGGTGCATATGCTCTCAGTGAACATAAAAGAAAAGATACATTTGTCAAGAATCATGAGGTACAACACTTAATGATTGTCATAGGGTACAAATAAGAGACAATAATAGTTAAAATTGGAACAGATAAAGATAAGCACCCTCAGCTGTGGGCTAGAAATGAAACAAAGGCAACATGAGATGTCTTTAAAAAATACTTAAACTGATACTTACTTTAAAAATATCAGGCATGTTCATACCGCATTTAGCGGATCATGCGGGTAAGATGCAGGTACTCTTCTCAACAGTAGAAGAGCAAATTCATATCTTAAAACACTAGATGACTTTGGAAAATATATAACAATTATTTCATAGCATATACTGTAATATAATGACTGGTAGTTTATATATTTATCCTGTAGAATATATTTACTTGTAGTTTAATAACTGCAGCCTTGGAGAAAATTGTTGAGAATACCTTGGACAGCTATAAGAGCAATAATTCTATTTAGTACAACCAGATTTCTTACAGGTAACACTAATATGAAAAGCTTAGCTATTTTGGATGTGTAATGCATAGGCAAGAGTCATTGGAAAAGATTCTGAGGTTGGAAAAAAGCTGATCCATAATGAGGTGGGTGGATACTATGATTACTAACAAAAGCTGACAAGAACTCAGAGAAGCAATTACTGATAGACAGTAATGGTGGAAATGATACCAGTTATTTCAATGTATTTCAAACTTGGCAACTGTAACATGAATGGATTTCAACTCTCACATTTCCCCAGCCAGCATTTTATGTTTGCCCTTGTTTGCTGGCTGGGGAATTCTGGGAGTTGAAGTTCGCTCATCTTAAAGTTGTGAAAAACAGGATGTTCATGAATAATAGGAAACACCTAAGCAACTGAACAATGAGAATAGTGAAAGTATAGATTTCAACCAGGGGAGGATTCCAGTTACCTTTGCTACCAGTGCACATCGCGACATTTCACACACGCACGTCTCATTACATGATTTTACTTCCACGCATGCTCAGAAGGATGTTTCAGCCCAAAACACAGCTGAGGAGCTGCTCAACTGTGCTTCAGATGAAGAAATAAAGGTTGATATTAACCCGGGGGCGGGCAGGAGGGCTTTTTTTCAAAGCAGAGGACGAGGAGAAGCCATCCAAACCCGAAAAAATCACTGAAAATTCCGATAAAAATTACATCACCAGCGGGCCACTACCGGTGTGCACATTCTGGGCCGCACCGGTAGGAACCCACCTCTTATTTCAACGTGCAGTTATATTTCCACACCCTGATCAAACCTACAGTATCACAAAACTTTTTCTTTTTCTCTCTTAGATTGAAGAGGAATAGGTAAAGATCACTCTACAGTGATGGATTAGTCAGGAAGCAACTATGCCATATATACAGTTTGTCTTATGGCAAGTTGTAAAGACTATCCATTAAAATGAATGAACTAGCCCTTACAAGCCTCCATTGAAAAATCTCCCACAACTTCCCAAGACAACTGGCTTTCTCTAGTTCAGCCTAAACATGCTTGGCTGAAGTTCTGACCCACTAAAGCTTATCCTACTTTCAGCAGCAAATTAAACAGTTATTATTAATTGGGGAGAGGGTAGCTTAATCTCAAGGTAGACTGGAGAATGTGTGCAGAAGTATTACCATTCCAAAGAGTT
Organism: Diadophis punctatus similis; assembly: GCA_023053685.1. Lineage (NCBI taxonomy): Eukaryota > Metazoa > Chordata > Lepidosauria > Squamata > Dipsadidae > Diadophis > Diadophis punctatus. The sequence continues at coordinate 38,520,260 of JALIGW010000002.1, read as the reverse complement.
GGCCATCACTTTGGTATAATAATACTTAATAAGTGTTATACCAAAGTGGCCATCACTTTGGTATAATAATACTTAATAAAACTATCATGGGATTCTAAGAAGATATAGGTATCTGGGAAGCACCAATATTAAATAAAATTAAATTTCAATTTTAATTCAGTTTATATTTTAAAAAATCCTGCCTGTTTTTTTTATCATAGCCCCTGATACTTTGAGTGCAGCTAGAAAAAAGTTGCAGTCAGCTTTCCTTTTGTAAAGATGGATAGAACTCAACCATCTTGTATGTGGTGAACCTATGAGGGTGGCACAACAATGACTATTTGCATGACTCCAAATTTGCTTTTCCCATCATATTAAAGCATCTGCCAGTTTTGCCCAACACTGATATCATGAATTTCACTTTTCAGATTCTTGCTCACATGAAAGGGGCACCTACTATGAATACAGGTTGAGATCAAGTGGTTGGTGAAGTACAGTGATACCTTGATACAGATTACAGATTAACAGAGTTGGAAGGGACCTTGTAGGTCATCTAGTCCAACCCCCCGCCCAAGCAGACTCTACACCATTATTGATAGATGGCAGTCCAGTCTCTTCTTAAAAATTTCCAGTGATGAAGCTCCCACAACTTCCTAAGGCAAGCTGTTCCATTGGTTGATTGTTCTCACTGTCAGAAAGTTCCTCCTTATTTCTAGGTTGAATCTCTCCTTGGTCAGTTTCCATTCGTTATTCCTTGTCTGGCCTTCAGGTGCTTTGGAAAATAGCTTGACCCCCTCCTCTCTGTGGCAGCCCCTCAAATATTGAAACACTGCTATGATGTCTCCCCTGATCCTTCACTAGACTAGCCATGCCCAGTTCCTGCAACTGTTCATCAAATGTTTTAGTACCCTAATCATCTTGGTTGCTCTTCTCTGTACTCTTTCTAGTCTCAACATCTTTTTTATAATGTCGTGACCAAAACTGGTTGCAGTACTCTAGGTGTGGTCTTACTAAGGCTTTATAGAGTGGTATTAGTATCTCCCTTGATCTTGATTTTATCCATCTGTTAATGTAATTTAGGATTGCATTGGCTTTTTTGGCTCTGCCTCACACTGTTGGCTCATATTTAATTGGTTGTCCACTAAGACTCCAAGATCCCTCTCACGGTTACTGCTATTAAGCCTGTTTTCACCCAGTCTATATATCTTCCTTCAGTTCTTCTCAATACAAGCACCTTATAAATCCATATATTTATGAATACCAAAATCAAAGTTTTTCAGATTTTAATTAAGATTATCATAGATGCTTGAAAATTAAGGATTAAGAATTATGCATGATCAAATTTCCTTGGCAAAAGTCTCCAGTTTTAGTCATTAGAAGTGGAGAGGTCACATTTTTCACAACATAAATTAGATAGTGTTTCTTCTCAAGAAAGAAGTAGTTATTTCTTGATATCTAGTAAGTTGAGTCACTATGTACATAAAGCAAAAACTTTAAATATGTAATTTCTAATTCTAAGATCGAGCCTTGGATCCAAATATCTAAAATAAAACTAGCCCAGCAAACTTTTTTTTCTTTTGCTAATTTCTTTTATTGTCAGGGTTGACAATCAAAGTGCAAAACATGTTTTAGACCTTGAGCTAAAACTAAGTGATGGGATTTTTAAATCTGGAATCTGGGGACCTGTAATAGAAGAGCTGACACCAGGGTAATGAGTGATAGTGCTGGCACTGTCATAATTGCTAGCTCACAATGACCAAACCCATTTATTTGAATTATTTATGCAAAACAACTGACAGGAAATTTATAAGAGCAAAAAAGACAGAGTCCAGAGAGCATAGTTGACATGAGGCAGACGTGCATCAGATTGACTGGAGTGCCACATCTGCAGATGATGCTTTAAATGCCCCTGGGATGGGTTTATTCATAACAAACACACACCAATTTTTGTCTTCTCATCACCGTCTGATTATTCAGTCATCCTTTTTGTGGAAAGCGATCTTACATTAAAAAGAGTGATGCAGTGCATTTTATTAAAAAAAATCAGCAACGTGTTTGTGTGAAGGAACCTATTAGGTGAGAAAATTATCCTCTTTTCTTTTACACAATAGATTTATCAAGAGTGACATTGCCACTCCTATCTCAAGGGGGACAACCACATTTCCTTTTGCTACAAAATAGTAAGGCTTTCAAATAGAAATCCAATTTTATTCTTCCAACACATGGCCTCTAACAGGGAGAGGATTAACAAAGTTTATAGAGCTATCAAATTTTATTCCAAAACCTTCCTTCCAAAACCTTCCTTCCTTCCTTCCTTCCTTCCTTCCTTCCTTCCTTCCTTCCTTCCTTCCTTCCTTCCTTCCTTCCTTCCTTCCTTCCTTCCTTCCTTCTTATGTCTGGTCATTTTAAAGACATTGGGAAAGACAAATGAATATGTTTCGCTTATTGTTTGTTCAACTGACCAGAAAAAAAATGGAAAGTCCTTTATTTTTCTGGACTTGTATGATGCTTCTGGATGACAAAATATAGGGAGAACTAAAACCTATTCAGGGAATCATCCATCAGGCATAGGATTAGATGGATTTTTAAAATTCCTCCACCCCAATTTTCACGTATGCTTTCTATAAGTCTCAGAAAAAATGACACAGAGAGACAGGGCAGTTGAAGAACAATGACCAAGTAGCCAAAGGATACATTTCCCTACAAGCCTTTACTTTATTCTAATTTTTTATTCATAAACACTGACCTCTCTTCTCTTGATTGGCAAACCCTATTCACGGACTGCAACACTGCTGAAGACCACTACAACATTTTCTTACGTCAAGTCCCAAGAGTCATAAAACTATACGTACCACTAATCATTCCCCAAAACAGGAAGAACAAACTACTCACAACAATGAAGAAGCTCCAAGTAAAAAAAAATATCTCTGGCGTAAAAACAAAATGGGCCACATAACCAACTACAAAAGCCGATACAAAAACTGATGCAAACAAAGACTGAATGCACAAATTATCATATCAATCAAGAGGAAAACCTCCTGTGCACAAATTCCAACTGAGCATTCTACAAGTTCGTAAACAACAAACTCAAAGTGACGAGAAATATCCCACCCCTTAAAGGCCTCAACAATAAAGACTGTAATGATGAATCCGACAAAGCCAACCTCTTCAACACATTCTTCGGCTCAGTCTTCATAAACAGCAACAATTCATGTACTATATTCCCCAAACGAACCACAAACAATTACAATGATCTAATACAAACCGACTTTACAGAAGACAATGTTAGAAAAGCTCTACACAACCTAAAACCATCCCTATCCATAGGACCAGATGGACTTTGTGCTTACTTCTTAAAAAAACTTTCCACCGTCTTGATTTTTTGGGACTTGAAAATTTAGAACTACGCCGCCTTCGATCTGACCTAAGTGTAGCTCACAAAATTATCTGCCACAATGTCCTACCTGTTAACGACTACTTCAGCTTCAACCGCAATAATACACGAGCTCACAATAGATACAAACTTAATATAAACCACTCCAAACTTGATTGCAAAAAATTCGACTTCAACAACAGAGTGGTCAATGCCTGGAACACTTTACCTGACTCAGTAGTTTCTTCCCCAAACCCCAAAAACTTCAACCTCAGATTATCTACCATCGACCTCACCCCATTCCTAAGAGGTCGGTAAGGGGCATGCATAAGCGCACAATCGTGCCTACCGTTCCTATCCTAATGTACCCATATATTCATATCTCTTTTACTCTTATACATGCTCGTAATATTACATATATATTCAATCATGTTTTACTGTTTATACTTTGCTTATAATCATATATGCTTGACAAATAAACAAATACAAATACAAATTTATTGAAACCAGCTACTGGGTTTATTGGCATTAAATTCCCACCACCACCACGGCTATCTTTGAGAAGGTTCAATTGAAAACATGAGAAGAACTGCACACGCTACTTCTTCATTTCCATTCTGCTGTTCATCACTGGATTTGCAGAAACTTTCTGACTATTCTGTAGGATTGCTTTGCTTTCTGAATTCTACTACTTGCATCCATTCCCCAAGATATATTTCTTTCTAGTGTTGTACTTGTTTCTGTGTGCATGCGATGGCCTCAGAAAGGTTCTAGCTATAAAGGAGATTCAAGGCCTTTCAAATGAGTCAATCCTCCATTAGGAACCACTTTTTAGTTTCCATATCGTCCTCTGTAAAATTTCCATATTAATTCATAGTTCTGGAGGCCAGTAGAAAGCATATGAAAAACCTAGACTATGGCAATTATTTATTATCTGATATTTTTTAACTTTCTTATTTTCTTCCAGCTGGACTCTATGATCCTGCTAATGTACTCAAAACTAATATTTATCTTTTTAGCTGCTGCATTATTCTGCTAGTTCACAATTAACACTGTTGACAAGGATTTCCAGATCCTTTGCCCATGTAGTGCTGCCAAAATAACCCCTGCACCGTCCTGCAATGTACATGTGCCCAATATTTTAGCTATCGAGATCTCTGTTCAATTCTATTTTTAGCCCACTGCTAAAGTCTGTCTGGATCACAGGTGTCAAACTCACCGTGTCATGTTGCCGTCATGTGACATATTCTGACATTTTTTCCTTTCGCAGAGCTGGGGTGGACATGGCCTATGCATGACGCATCCGGCCCATGGGCTGCCAGTTTAACACCCCTGGACTCTAGATCTTCTGTATAACCATACTGACTTTCAGGTCACCTTATCGAAATTGCTGTATTTTGCAAGAGAAGGTATACGTACTGTATGCATGCATGTATGTATATTTCATGTTTTTAGACCACCCATTTCCCTCCAGGTATTTAGTTGTGATAGGTGAGTTAATGGTGAGTTAATATGAATTTCTAAAAATTTGGATAAATGAATGATGTACACAATTTTCTCTGGTATTGAAGATATTTTAGGGAATAACAACCACATGATAATAATAGTGACTAATACATGGTATTGTGCCTATGGGAGAATGTGTCCTATTTCTTCTTAACTGAAATGCAAAACAGTAGTTGTAGTTGTAGGGCTGCGTGGTTTTGTTTTTTTTTTGCTTAGTTTCTGCTTCTAAGCATTCAGTACTATACTTTTATTTCACAATTTTCAATTCCTACAAAGTGTATTTGGTAAAAGTAAAAAAAAAGATTGCTTCCCCCATATCATGCAAACAAAGGTTTATGATGATAAGAATGGATATAGTGAACATTAACTGAATAGCTAAGTGAGAAATAGGAATTCTTAAGCCATGAAGCCATGCATATTGTTGCATTATAAATCTTTTCATTCCAGGCTAATGGTTACGCTTGTGATGGCTAATGAGAGTTGCAATCCAATATCCTCTGAAGGGGCCACATGTGCCTTACTTCGGAGCTATCAAAAGGGAATTCATTAAAACACACAGTGACACACAAAATCTACTGGTATAAACCAATAGGTTAATTACATGGATTAAAAAAAACTTTTGAATTTATATAGCAGTTAATGTTCATTAAAAGCTGCTATTGTGCTATTATTATATGTATGTGTTTCTCTGTATGTCTGTTTATCTTATTTCCACCGTTATAGTTTCATAAAGCCTTTGGCTTTGGAAAATATTTCTTATACCAATATATTGAACATAATTTAAATATTTTAATTCTTTTTTAACAAAACCAAAAGACAAGAACAAACCAATCAGCAAATATCTATGTTTGAAAGCCCATTCAGAAAGATATTTAAGACAAGTGTATTCTTGATGTTGTTTTCCCAGCACTGGAAATCAATGGGGCCAACAAATTATAAAAACAACAACACTAACACTAATATTAACACTAACACCACCACCACCACCAACAACAACAATAATAATGAACAATACAATACATTACAACAATAATAGTAATGATGCAGTAATGATGCAGAAGAAACTGCTCCAACACATGAACAAACTGACCAACCAGTGGGAGAAACCAACATACAGGATGAAGATCCTCCTGTGCAACAACTTGAAAATGTGGAGCTAAGTGATCTAGCAAAAATGCTGAAAGAAAAGATTGAAAACCACATCAAAGAAAACATAGAAAGAAAAAGACTACCTACCATGCGCGAAGTGCATAGCAAACGAGTGAAAGATCTTTTAACTGCCGTGAACAACATTTTAACTTCCATCCCATCCAGCACACTATATGAAACCAATCAACTAATGTATAGCACAGCTGCCATTATAACTGCAGAACTGAGTTATAAAATGCCAAAAAAGAAACCCACTGGAACAACAATTCGACTTGAAAATAAAATTAAAAAACTACAAGAGGATGTCAGCTATTTAAAGTACTTGAAAGAAGGAAAACTAAAGAACAAAAAGCTGAAAAATAGTTTACACAAAAAATACAACCTGGAGGAAAAAACAATAACGGAAATCATGGAAGAAATAAAACAACGTGTAATAGCAATAGCAAAGAAAATTGAAAGATACGAAGAACGAATAAACAATATCGTGAAAATGTCCAGTTCAGAAGAAACCAACACCTCTTCTACCAATTCCTTGATGAAAATCGAGTCCAAACTAATGTTCACCCATGTAAAAAAAGCTTTGAACTTTTGGAAAGAACTGTGGGGAAACCCAGTGGAATACAACAGAACTGCCTTCTGGATCAAAGATATTCAACAACAAACAACACGAAACAAAATGGAAAATATTATAATGACAACTGACAAGGTTGCAAAACAAGCAAAGAAGGTCAAGAACTGGAGTGTACTTGGCCTGGACGAATTGAATGGATACTGGTTAAAACACCTGACCAGCTTCCATCATCGCATGGCCACTCAATTTGATAAAATGCTTCAAAATGCAACAAGCGAAGAATGGTTAACAGCTAGCCGAACATACTTGATAATGAAAGATCCAGAAAAGGGCACAGAACCAAGCAACTATCGCCCAATTACTTATCTGCCAACAACGTTCAAACTTTTTACAAGAATACTGGCAAATTCAGTATTCAATTATCTGATGGAAAACCATCTGTATCCAGTAGAGCAAAAAGGAAATTATAAAAAATCAAGAGGAAGAAAAGATAGCAATAGCAATAGCACTTAGACTTATAGACCACTTCATAGTGCTTTACAGCCCTCTCTAAGCGGTTTACAGAGTTCAGCATATTGCCCCCAACAATCTGGGTCCTCATTTTACTGACCTCAGAAGGATGGAAGGCTGAGTCAACCTTGAGCCAGTGAGATTTGAACAGCTGAACTGCTGAATTAGCAGTTGCCTGCAGTACTGCATTTAACCACTGCACCATCTCGGCTCAGATCAGCTGCTCATTGACAAAATGATACTAAAAAATGCAAAACGAAGAAAAATGAATTTAAATATGGCATGGATTGATTACAAGAAGGCATTTGACTCTTTACCCCACAGCAACTCATATCAACTATTAGCAGCAGTCAGTGGTATTTGTGACACATTTTTAAATGTTCAGTTGACTGAGTTTCATGTTTAATGAATAAAAGAGATAACAACAACAACAACAACAACTGTAATGGAACCCAATCTGGTTCCTTCCTCATTCATTTAGACTATGATAGCACTCTGAAGTGGAGGATGGCTTATCATTTACTGCCCACTAATATGATGGAGTCAACTTGCAGCAATTCAGGAATTTTGCTAGGCAGTTGAGTGCAGACCTGAGCCCCAATCCCCAGCATGCTAATAGCTCTTGCACGGTTAGTAGCATGACAGTAATGGAGCCAGCAGAGACAGTTCTGTCCCACTAGAGATAAAGGACTTTACCTCTAGGAAGGTATGCATGGGATTTTTCTATTAGAGATTGAACCTTAAAAAGAACTTCCTGTTCAGTAGCAGGGCAGACTATCCTAGAAGATAGTTAATTTTTTTTCATTGGAAAAATTTAAGTGAAGGTTGGTCACCCTTTTCAGAGACTTCCCTCTATTGGAACAGAATTTTATTTCCAGTATATCAGGAATAAGCAACATGTTTTGGATTTCAGCTTCCTGAGTCCCATCTATGAACACTAGTGAAAGGGCTGTGAGAACTACAGCCCAAAAACATCTAGTGAACACCATATCTTGTATCAGAAGATTAGTGAGATCTATTTTAATATTTCTAATCTGTTGTTATAGCTATAGCAAGGTATAGGTAAAGCTACAAATACACATATTCATGTAACTGCATATCAGAAACCAAAGTAATAAACAGTGAAGTTTTATAGCTAACCAGTTCATAATTTTACAGCAACTGAGCTATACTTGTGGCCTAAGGTCCCACCACAAGACCTCTGTTCCTTGTGATCTAAGATGCATTACTGCATATATAAAAAGCAGCTCTAAGAGACAAAACATGATTGGTTTCTAAAAAGGGAATACTATAAAGTACACATAAACTGAGAGTTTAAAAGGCCAATTCTTTTTATAGATTCAGACATTACTCTGTATTTTATATACAGGGCCTCAGAAATGTCAGCCAAGACCTTGGTAAATGTATATTTTATATCCCATATTATTCATAGATAAGATGGAAGGTAAGAAGTATATTTCAGGAGCTTTTTATAAACAACAAGAACAACAATAATAAGCTTTGTGACTACACAACATAATGTAACTCACAATCTACCCATCTGGACAACTGGGGAATGATTCTCTCAACTGAAAGGCATCAGGTTGGGGGGGGGATTAAACTTTATTGTTGGGTTCATGCATTGTGCTTAGCCATGGCTTGTTTTAATGAAGACTTATTTAATAAAAGTCAAGCAAGCTATTTGATGACATCATAGGCTATATCTGCCCAGTCCATATTTACTGAGACTCAGATGCAACTTTCTGAAAATAAATGTTCTGTCGCTTAATTATTGTAACCCCCCCCCCCACTGTAACATGAAAGCTGGTCTGGGCTTCGAGGAGCTGATTCTTTACTGGATTTTTCAGCAGGACTCCTTCAGCTTCTATTCAATTCACTTTAAACCAATCTGCTGGCAAATCTTCCAACAGCAGGATCGATTTCCTTCCCTTTTGGGGCATCTAATAACAATAGCTCACCTCTACATGTAGTTGTGAACAGCTTTCAATGTTATCTTTAGGAAATAGCATATAAACCAGTGGTGGATTGCTACCGGTTTGGATCGGTTCACCCGAACCGTTAGCTCTGACTCCAAGACGAGAGCGAACCCGTTCTCTGTATTTGTGAAAGTGGGCCTACCCGCCCACCTGCCCCTGGGTTATACTGACCTTTATCTCTGCTTCCGAAGCCCAGCTGATCAGGGGTGGCAGATTGAATTGCCATTCCACAGCTGTTTTCCTTGTTCCTTGCCTAGTTTGCAATGCGGAAGTTCTATTTCCTCTGAACTGTGCATGCACGCATGCGAAGCGCGCACTCAGCGAACCGGTTGTAAAGCCGGTAGCAACCCACCACTGATAGAAACCCATGAACAATATACTGCTATAGTCTATGGGCCCTTGGTCAGTATAATACAGGACTTGAATGAATGAATATTCTAGGGCCCTGGTGGGACTTTCTCATAGCTGTCCATCCCTTCTCATTTGTACCAAACTGAACAGTACCCTTCCTGTCTGCTCAGACTTCAGTTTCTCTCCCAGGTGATTCACTGGACTTCTGGCCTGCTCCTTTCCCATTGACTGGACTGCTGGCTGATCTCTTTAAGCCTTTCTCCTGTTCCCCACCTCCCCTTGTTAGCAGCATGGAATGTGCAAAATGCAGCAGGAAGAAAAGCCACATCCTTTTCCATTTGGCATATTGGTTACTGTCAAACTGTCCATTTGCTAGTTGGGGGGAGAAGGCTCCATGACCTGCTGGTTCCCAATGTACTTCAGTTTTTCTTTCCTTTTCTCTGCCTTCTTGTCTCTCACATTCAAACCAGAGGTCTTTCTTCAAATGTTTCTGAATTACTTCTATTCTTCATATTCCAAACTAGCTTTTTCCTTCCATTTTATCCCTACTCCCACTCTCTAATCGGAATGTCTAATAAGAGCTTCTGTATTATGTCCAGGGGTGAGTTCCTCCCGGTTCGGACCAGTTTACCCGAACCAGTAGTAACCCGCTGGTGATGTCACAATGACATCACGGACCCGGTTCGGTCGATGCCGGTCCGTGGGCATCATCTCTTTTTTGGATTTTTTAAAAAAAAAATTAAAAAAAAATTCTTCTGACCATGCGCAGAAGCTGAGTTTCTGGCACTGTGCATGCAGTAGCCATCTTGTTTTTGGCTTTTTTTTCTCCCCCGGATTTTTAGGCACTGAACATGCACGCGTGTGCAAAGCGTGTGTGCGCCCATAAGGCACGCCCACGTGGCGCAGGAGGAAGCAAACCGGCAGCGAGGTAAGTTAGAACCCACCTCTGATTATGTCCCTCAATTTCTACCATTGTTGACCTTAATACCTCTGAGGATCTTATTTCCTTTGTTTTTAACTTCTCCTAATTGCAGGTTCATGGGACTGGATCCTCAGCACTTGTAGGAACAGGCCTTGACTTTGGGGATAAAAAGTTGGAGGTCTCTAAATATTTCTCCTCTGGATTTATGTCCAGTATCTCCACCTGCTGCCTTGGAATCTTGGTTTGGCAGTTCTGCTTGTAGCCATGTGTTTTCCTGGGGGATGCCTTGATCAGCTTTCCTCTGATAATTTCTCTTGGTATGTGCGATAGAGGGGAGGGGGCTGTTCAGTCTGCTGGCAAACAAAAGGGGGGAAAAAGCATAAAAAGGAAATAAATTCTGAAGCCATCTCCTAGTTTTGAAGCATTGAGGCATGTGATTAGGCAAATCAGCTTCTCCTTTCTTTGGGAATTAAGTCAATCTCAAAATGGATAATTAAAAGCAATATGCTTTAAAAATGAAAACTAAGTATATAAACATTTGTTATTAACCTCAAGTAGTCACTTGAGAAGCAATCACTGTTGGAAGAAATAAGCATGTAGTGTGTTTATTAGTCCAGAACTGTAAATAAATGATTTGATTTGATTTTGATATAGTGTTGCGCTAATCACATATTACTTTTAAGAAGAAATCTCCTATAGAAAACAACAAAAGGGAATATAAGCTTGTGGTAAAATCAGAAGATGGGGTGGATCAGCTAATAACATAGGATCCCAGGCTGCGTCAAACATACAATAACTTAGCTTACCTAGAGAAAATAAATAGTCAAAAAACATAAAACAGGCCTTACACATATCCAAGTAAAGCATTCAATCCTAACGGAGATTTCTAACTAAATCCTTTTCCCTATTTCATAGACAAATGGATTCCCTGAAGCAAAGGAAATTGGCTTCCCTTGGATTTCTGGATTCTTCTGCAGTTGCAGAGTTTAATTAGAAGCTCAGAAGCAGAAAGTGCTTCCTCAAACCTCTGTGGGCTCCATCTTGTTTTTTTTAAATTCCCCATGGGAGAGCTCACTGTAGGTTTTCCAAAAGAACAAAAGTTGTTTCACCTGAATGGGGAGTGGGATTGTGGGGAAAGATATTTGGCTCGATGTTCAGCAGCCGCGTTTTACTCAGGAGAGTCTTGTTTCAGACAAAAGAGATGTTGATACTCTTTCTGGGCAGCAGCTGTTAATGCTGTGAGTGCCAGGTGGCATTGACAGCACCCAGCGCAACCACCTTCCTTTTCCTGGCAAACTTCTTCTAGCTGGCGCCAAATCGTAACTCCTAAACTCCTGCTGTAACCAACAGGATGGCTTCTTCATTGCATTCTCTTGCTAGCATGTGTTTTGAATAGGTTTCACTGCTTATTTTGTTCAATGAGCTCACTACACGATTTAAATAAAGTTTCAGGGAACTGGAGGTTCGGAAAGCTGGATTTTCTTTGTTTTTAGTATCTCTTTTTTCCCCGCTCTATAAAAGAAAGCTGCTGGGACTTATATATCTGACTGACCTAGGCCCCAAATTGACTGGTGCCTTAGGTGAAATGACAAAAACAGTATCCTGTATAAGGGATAGAACCAGATTATCAAAATTATCAAGACATTTTGAGTGGATTATCCATTTGGGGGAGGCAGCCTAGACTAGAATTAAGACAGCAGGTTTGGCACAAAAGTGTGTGTGTGTGTGTGTGTGTGTGTCAGCGCTGGGTTGCTCCCGGTTTGACCTGGCGGCGGCAGGAGGCTCCACCCACCCACCAGAGGCTCCGCCCACCCACGCATGCACAGAAGCTCATGCACGAGCGCAAACTGGTAGCGACAGGATTTAGAACCCACTACTGGTGTGTGTGTGTGTATGTGTGTGTAGAAAAGGTTTATTCAAGGCAACCAGTAAAAGCCATACATTTTTTCCCACTTTATTGAAATCAGCATGTGCCTATTGTGAATAGGTACAACCCAACTCAAGGAGGGCACAGAATCCTGAAAGGTAAAGATGCTATTGAACTGAGCTCAGCTCTAGGTGATTTTATAAACACTTATCAGCTAAATAAATAAATAAATAAATGAATGAATGAATGAATGAATGAATGAATGAATGAATGAATGAATGAACAAACAAACAAACAAACAAACAAACAAATTCAGAAATGGTTGCCACAGCATTCTTCTCAGTATTTTTTTTTCAATTTCCCAATCTAGACTGCTACCTTAGAAATGCCTTCCTTTGAGATAGTAGCAAAGTTATTTACAATGACAGTAATAATTTATTACCTGTGTATGCTATGGAATCATTTCAACACCAAGCAGTGTGCAAAAAATAAGATACAATAAAAGTATCCACACCAGTATTTCTCAACCTTGGGAACTTTAAGATGTGTGGACTTCACTCCCCAGAATTCCCTAACCAGCCTGGCTGAGGAATTCTGGGAACTGAAGTCTACATATCTTAAAGTTGCCAGGGTTGAGAAACACTGATCCACATTCAGAAACTATGGATGTAATGAAATATCCATGTGAAAGAGAGAGAAAGAAACTATTTAAACATTTACTTTACAATTTTTGTAACCCTGGTATCCCCAGAGTGCTCATAAATAATTTTATAAGTAAATAAATAAATATCAACATTGATAAGAAACAACAATAAACACAATAAAAACAAATAATGCTGGTAAAGGAATCACATTCTGAATGGAAGGCTATTATCACTACTTGTTTGGCTTCTAAGATAAATTTTCATGTTTATTCTATTTAAGTTGCATTTTTTGAAGGAGGAAAACAAAAGATATGGTGTACATATACTGAATTCCCAACTAGATTCCAGCACATTAAAGGAAAACCTTTTAAATCCTGGGAGTAGTTTTCCCTTGAAATTGGCTGGGACTTACATCTGGAGCACAGTGTTTATACATCATGTTTCTTTCTTTTCCCTCTGCTTAGTTTATATATTTTCTTTTGATTGCCTTCATTTTCCCCCCAATGAGACATTTCATGCTGTGGTTTTCTAATGACTAATACATTGCACCCAAAATGTGTTTATTATATCTTTGAAACCATAGCACTGGCCTACAACTTTTTAAAGCAATTGCATCTTCCCTTAGGATCATATAGTTGTCCTCCACAGATGTCCTGTGATTCCCCAAACTACTTTAAAGAGTTAGAGCAAATGCTAAACATACATTTCCTGCATGCTTTGAAGTACCTTTTGGGAACTGAATTAAAAGGGTCACCCAGCTCCATAGTAACTTTTGTTTTCATATTTTATACTGTATCTATCTCTACTGAGTTTCTCCTTTAAAGGAGACTACTTATTTCTAGAAAAAATGTATTTGGCATTAACCTTTGTATATATAGATATACAATGCATTCAGAAAGTATTCAGACCCCCTTCACTTTTGTCAATTTTGTTATGCTGCAGCCTGGTTCTACAGTTGTTGAAATTCATTTTTTCTCATTAATCTACACTCAGTACCCCATAATGACAAAGTGAAAACAGAATTATAGAACTATCTGTAAATTTGTTAAAAAGAAAAACTGGAATATCACATTGGCATAAGTATTCAGAACTTTCATTTAGTACTGTGTCAAAGCACCTTTGGCAGCAATTACAGCCTCTAGTATTTTTGGATATGATGTGACAAGCTTTGCACACCTGGATTGGGGTATTTTCTGGCATTCTTCCTTGCAAATCCTCTCAAGTTCAGTCAGTTGGATGGTGGCCGTCAGTGGACAGACATTTTCGGTCTCTCCAGAAATGTTCAATAGGGTTCAAATCAGGGCTCTGGCTGGCCCACTTTAGGACTTTCACAGAGTTGTCCCTAAGCTACTCCTGTGTTGTCTTGACTGTGTGTTTAGGATCATGGCCATGTTGAAAAGTGAACCTTCAACCCAGTCTGAGGTCCCGAGCGTTGTGGAACAAGTTTTCATTGAGGATATCCCTGTACTTTGCTCCATTCAGTTTTCGCTCAACCCTGACCAATCTCCTTGTCCCTGCTGCTTAAAAACACCCCCCACAGCAGGGGCGGGTTCCTCTTACCTGCCTACCGGTGCGCTGTGCGTGCATCATCTTGTTTCGTGAACGTGCGCGCTCGCTACACACGTGCGTCCCCTCGCACAATTTTGCTTCCTGCGCAAGCCCAAAAATTCCAGAAAAAAGATGGCGCCACGTGACGGACCGGTGAAGACGGCACCGGAGCCATCACATGCAAATTGCGCAATCGGCGGGTCCCTACCGGAACGGCACACTGGACCGCACCGGTAGGAACCCACCTCTGCCCCACAGCATGCTGCCACCACCACGTTTCACTGTTGGGATGATATTGGGCTGGTGATGAATGGTGCCTGGTTTTCTCCAGACATAACATTTAGAATTGAGGCCAAACAGTTCAATCTTGGTTTCATCAGACCAGAGAATCTTGTTCCTCACAATCTGAGAGTCCTTCAGGTTCTTTTTTGCAAACTCCAAATGGGCTCTCATGTGTTTTGCAGTGAGGAGAGGCTTCTGTCTAGCCACTCTGCATAAATCCGAGATCAGTGGAGGGCTGCACGGATGGTTGTCCTTCTGGAATTCTGTCCAATCTCCACACAGGATCTCTGGAGCTCAGTCAGAGTGACCATCGAGTTCTTGGTCACCTCTCTTATAAGGCCTCCTCCCCCGATTGCTCAGTTTGACTAGGTGACCAACTCTTGGGAGAGTCCTGGCTGACAATTGTGGAGGCCACTGTGCTTTTAGGAACCTTCAGAGCAGCAGAAATTTTATTATAGCCTTCTCCAGATCTGTGCCTTGCAATAATCCTATCTCTGAGCTCTACAGTACCTTTGACCTCATGGCTTTTGCTCTGCTACAGTATGCATTGTCAGCTATGAGGCCTTGAATAGAGAGATGTGTGCCTTTCCAGATCATGTCCACTCAATTTAATTTACCTCAGATTGACTTCAAACAAGGTGTAGAAACATGTCAGCAATGATCAAGAGAAATGGAAGGCACCTGAGCTAAATTTCAAGTGTTGTTGCAAAGGGTCTGAATACTTATGTATGCCAATGTGATAATTCAGTTTTTTTTTCTTTTTAATAAATTTACAGACATTTCTAAAATTCTGTTTTCACTTTGTCATTATGGGGTATTGAGTGTAAATATGAGAACAAAATGAATTTCAACAATTGTAGAATCAGGCTGCAGCATAACAAAATTGACAAAAGTGGAGAGGATCTGAATACTTTCTGAATGCACTATAGATAACATAGCTTTATAAATCAAGGTCTTTATAAACCAGACAGACAAAATTAAAAGGCATTTTCATGAATTACAACACAGTTCATCAGATGCATAGAGTGAATTGGAGAGTTGCTTCTCAACTTCCTTGACACAATCCATCTTCTTCATACTGCAACTGCCCCTCCTGTGTCAACTTGTTCAATTATAATGTTGTTCTTCAAGCTTTGGGTGGATCTTGTTCTGCTCTGTTGAGATTGTTTGACTAAGAGGAGAGGTTTTTTTTTCTCCTTACTTGATTATTGTGGCTTGAGCATGTTGGGGGGAAAAAGCATTTGGTGTAAAAATCCAGTTCAGTGTTACATCCATCTGGGGGTGTCCTTGTGGTATTTTGTTAACAATATGGGGTTTGATCTGTGGTTGTGTGCTGAACCAGGATGTTTTGGGCTGTAATTGCTGAGTTTTTATTTGAGTCTTGTTTCTTGTCTTGAAAATGTTCTTTAAGCAACCACACAATGTTTCAAGGTTTTCACAGATTTATACATTTTGTGTGAGTTTAGGACAGGGGTCTGCAACCTTAAATACTCAAAGAGCCATTTGGACCCATTTCCCACAGAAAACAAAACACCGGGAGCCACAAAATCTGGGTGGCCATGGCCAACTCGTCACTCACTCCCACCCATTCACATGACCCCCCGCCATGTCTACCCAGATTTTGTGGCTCCAGGTGTTTTCTTTTCTATGGAAAACAGGTATATCTCCCCCCATATCTCCCTCTCTCCCATCTCTCTCTTTCTTCTTTCTCATATCTCTCTATCTCCCTTTCCCTCCTTCCCGCCCTCCCTCCCATCTCTTTCTCCCTCCCTCTCTCCCATCTCTCCCTCTCTCTTTCTCCCTCTCTTTCTCTCTCTCCTCTCCTTCCTTCCCTCCCTCCCTCTCATCTCTTTCTCTCTCATAATCTCTCTCCCCATCTCTTTCTCTTCTTTCTCTCTCCCTCCCATCTCTCCCTCCCTCCCTCCCTCTCATCTTTCTCTTTCTCTCTCATCTCTCTTTCTCCCTCTCCCCTCCCTCTCTCCCTCTCATCTCTCTCTCTCTTTCCCTCCTCTCTATGTCTCTCTCTTTCTCTGTCTCTTTCTTTCTCTGTGCGAGGGTGCCACCCGTCCCCTTCCAGTCAGGTTTATTTTTTATATGTCTTGGTAGCAATTTATGTTTTATTTTCTTCTTTTAATATCTCCCTGACCAAGGGTCACACCCTCTATTTCACTTCTCCCTCTCATTAGAGGCTTGATTTTACTTTTACAATATCTCTATACTCTGCAGACTTGCTTAAGATATGCTTTGCGTGATAAATAGAAAGACTTTGACGCGTTTCTTGAATAAACGAGAAAACAGTTTATTTAAATACAACTTCTCAGTAATTGTCAAGTGAATTTGTTACAGCCACAACCAGCTATTCAATTCTTTTTTGTTTCTTTTCTTCCCCTCAGAGACTTTCCTAGCTCTCCTGACTAAATGTTAGAAAACCCAGTTCTTCTTTGAATTAAGGCCTATAGATAAGAGCACATTTCACCGTTGATCTCTATCTACAAATTACACAATATATCTATCTATCACTAAAGTTCCCTGACCCTGGCACCTGCTTCCCACAGAACTGTCTAGGGCCTATCTTCTCTCCTGTCAACTTCCCTCTTGGATAGTTAAACTCAGGCAGAGATTCACTATAAACCTTCCCTCTTGGAAGTTACACACAGAGCTCTTCAGCTCTTCATACTTCCCTCTTGGAAGTTCACACAAACAGAGCTCTTCTCAGCTCTTCTTTCTAAACCTTCCCTCTTTGGAAGTTACCACAAACAGAGAGCTCTTCCAACTAGGCCTTTTATAGTTCCTGGCCCTGCTATCTATGATCCGATTGGCTGTCTCTTTATGATGTAATCTATCCCGCCTCCCTTCTGGAGCACTGGGATAAACACCTTCCCCTTTCTACTTACCATACATTTTAAAAGCTGTTTGGCTCTATACTTACTTGTTTAAACAGTTCCTTTTAACCACATTTTAACTTTATATAACAACTTACTATTTTACATTCAGTACCTGTATGTGGGCACCACACACTGTCTCTTTCTTTCTCTGTCTCTTCCTCTCTCTCTCTCCCTCCCTCCCTCCCTCTCCCTCTCCCTCTCTCTCTCTCTCTCTCTCTCCCTCCCTCCCTCCCTCCTTCCCTCCCTCCCCGGGCGCCCCCGAAGACACTTGGCAGGCAAAGTACGGGACAACTACCCCCCCCATCACTAAGGCAACCTCCTCTGAATCCTTACAAAACTGGGCAAAGGTGAAGAGAAGGGAGCAGACAGAGCTGAATCAAGCCAAAACTGTCTCTGTCGCTCTGTCTCCCTCGCTGCCTGACTGCAGCAGGAAATGGCGGGCAGACCTGCTCTCCAACCCAAGAGAGAGAGAGTTGCCAGGGGTGAGTGGGGCAGCAAATGGGCTCCAGGAGGAGGAGGGGACTCAGTCTCCCCCATTGTGAAGTGCGTTTTCACTGTGCTGCACAAGATGTTGTAAGAGCAGCAGGCAGGCCATGGAAGGGATATTGAGTTTTCCCCTCACCCCACGCCAAAAGGAAAGCCAGCCGGGCTTCTCCGAAGCCCCCCTATCCTCCCCCTGCTCCCTATTCCCTTCCCCCTACCTAATCCCATTTCGGGACAGAGGAGCGTGCACTGGAAACTCGGCCCACAACTCTCTGCCCTCTTCCAGGCATGGCTTGCTGAAGAGGGGGGGAAGCAGCCCTGATGCCTCCGCTGCCCCCCCCACGGCCCCAGCCATCACTGCCCAGCTTCCTCAAAGGCATGGCGCATTTCAAATGTGTCAGCTCGCGTTGGAGGTGCCGAACAGTGAGACAGCTGTGAGAGCCGGGCCAGGCCTCTCCACCATTGGACTCACCAATGGGGGCACTTCTGCCAGGTCAGCCACCCCCCCCAGCTGGGCTTTTGTGCTCAGCGCTCAGCCGGGGAGAGGAGCGCTTTTGCACTCCACCCCCTTCTTTCTCTTGACCCCACCGACCAGGGAGGAGGAAGGCCAGGCTTGGGGGATGGCCCCCACCCCACAAGATCCGTCCTCGCCATTCTCTCCCAACCCTCTTTGCTGGCAACAACAGCAAATGTACCAGCCAGAATCCTGTTGCCACGCAAAGGCAAGTACAGGGGCTCTTCGCTTCTGCACTAAGGCGACAGGGCCACAGCTCTTTCATCCCTCTGCTGCAACAAGGCCACAGGGAGCCACAGCAGAGGGGTGAAAGAGCCGCATGCGGTTCTAGAGCCACAGGTTGCCGACACCCAGTTTAGCAGGACAAAAAATAAGCAACACTATATTCTGCCAACATCTGTCCTCAGATCCCACAGCAATATATCATAAATAATTCAAAAAAATTATTTCAGAAAAAAAATCTAATGAAAAAAATTCCTATCTATATAAAAACACATGAAAACCCCGACTAAGCATTTTTGCCTATCTCCCCGCCCAAAATAAAACACACTAACCAGGCAATATAAGTCATTTCATTGTTTCAAGGATTGAAATAACCATAGCTGAAATATTGGATTTCATGAACTCAGATGTAATATTACCAGCACTTCCAACTACGTCAGAGACACCCACTGACTTTCTAAGATTGAAATCCATTGGCAATTTAGCTACCAAAGTTGTTGAGGCTTGGATGATGTATTATGTTTTTTAAAAAAATTGTTTAGTTGTGTTCAAATGTTAGATACTGCCTGGACAAGTCCCTGCAGTTTTTTTGGAAAAGTTTTTCAGAAGTGGTTAGCCATTGCTTTCTTCCTAGGGCTGAGAGAAAGAGGTTGGCCCAAGGGTGTTACGTACGGAGGTACGAAGTAAATTGCATAGCCGCTACTGATTGGCCAAAATAGTGGCGGCAAATTTGGATGTTTGTCACTGGCTAGCTAAGTTGCAGGGAACCCCATAAAAGCGGCTCCCCTACGGCTTACAGCCAGTTCCTGTGTCTCATCCCCATTGAAATAAACTGCTGAATTAAGAGCCGGCTTGTCTCTCCTTTTTTCCCCCCGCGCACCATCTAACAAAGGTCACCCACTGATTTCGTGTCCAAGGTGGGAATTAAACTCACAGTCTCAGGTTTCTAGTCCAATGCCTTAACCACTACAGCAAAGGCAACTCTTGTATTATATAAAATATACAATAGATACATAAGCACCACATTATACAGGTAACCTATAAATTGCCACACGTATCTACATGCCAATAAGGAGGAATATTTGTAGTTCAGGTTTGAAATGAGGGCTCCTTGATATCTACATGCTTCCAGATTTCATTCAGAACACACTAACAAATTTGTAGCCCGGCTCTACATTGCAGTTTCATTTGTTTTTACCCTACAGCAATGTATATAGAGTATAGGTCAGGTAAATAGCCTTCTCCATTGTAGCTTCTACTCTTTGGAACACTTTACCCCTGAAAATGATAATGGCTCCATCTCCTAATTTATCAGGAAGTTAAAACCATTTTATTCTAATGAGTATTCAGCTCTTTGTTTGTCTCAGTATCTCTTATGTATTTAATTTTAATTTGTTTGGACTTTTCATTATGCTTTCATGGTCCGCAAAGGTTGTATAATTCACCATAGTTGATGAAGGGGCTTATGAATATGATAAATAAAAATATAAAACTTTTAATGGGGCCTAATTTTCTTTAGCCTGTGTTGATTCACACAGTGCCTACTTAGCTCCCTCCCTTTCTCTCTTTCTCTTTCACAACTCAGACGACTGCAGTTATAAACTGCTAAGCTTCCTTTTCATCAGTTCTTTATCTGCATGCACGAGAAAAGAATATTTTCTTTTATGACAAATTCCTTATTTCCTTGTTGACCCCCCTCCCTCCCTCCCTCCCTCCCTCTCTCTCTGCTATAAATCACTACATTCAGTCCTGTGCTTTCAGCGAAGGCACTGTCTAAAGACAGAAGTGGGTCATTCACTGAAAAACAAATGCAGAATGACTCTTTCTTCCCAGCGAGACTAATCCACATGAATCCCAATCAAGACTTCACACCCAGCAGAACATCAAAGCTTCCCGAAGAGAAGATGTCAGTTTGGGGATTAAAAGCTATGGAGGGCTGCCTTTGATTTCACCCAAGAGTCACTACCTACTGAAGCCAGTTTTAACACCTGTGCCAGAATGAAAATTACTTTGGAGACCCAAAGGATGTCCTTGGATGTACTGTATATTTAGGAGTAATTTCTTTTTCCTGGTAGCTTTCCATAATGGAGAACCAGGTTTTGTAAATGTCAAGTTGTGCTTTACGGGACAAGATTACAAAGATCAATAAGTCAGCATGAGGTTTTCCCCACGTATCGACAAATAAACTGGGCAGCATAAAGATGATCGGTGAGACATGATTGAAGTATCCTAAACCAAGGAATAAAAACAGGAAGATATAACATTACCAATTCTTAAAAGTTAATCAGAAGTCTTGACAAAGAAATGTTTGATGTGGATATATGCTGGCACTTTCCATGGTTACCTTTAGAATATCCTAGGTCATTTCCGAGATCAAATAACCTGGTATGGATATAGGAATCAATACAGATATGAAATACACGCATACATAAAAACTCACACTGGTAATTGTATTTTCCATAGAGTAAAAAAAAATCAATAGAAGAGAATATTTGTAGCTCAGGGTTGAATTGTGGAGTCCTTGGTGCCTCTGAGTAGTTGTTTGCTTGCAGAAGTTTCATTACCAAACTAGGTAACAATATCAGAGCTAGAAGGGAGTGGGGTTTGCTCTCTGTTTATATACAATAATTTGCCCAGTCGGTTTTGGTGGGGACATTCTTTTCTCCTCAGCAATTCCTTTTTTTTAATTAAACAGTTTTTTTCCATTTTATATCACATTTTCCTCTGCAATATTTCCAGTATCGGTATATATCCATTATATATCCATTTTTCCATTTACATCTATATATACATACATGTGGTTCCCTTATCTATGCTAATATACAACAATACTATTTTATATACAATTCCTGATTGTTCATATATATTTATACAAATTTGTTACTATTTTCTATCTCCTCAATCTTCTTTTCTTAATTTTTTTTTAATCTTTGTACCTATCTTCTAACCAGTTATACCATGCATTCCATACAAAGTAATATTAATTTTCTCCTTTATCTTTTATTTCTTTTGTCAGTCTATCCATCTCGGCGCACTCTAACACTTTCTTTATCACACTTTCCTCTGATGGTATATTTATATTCTTCCAATTTTGCGATACGTTATTCTGGCTGCAGTTATGACATGTAGCATTAGATATTGATATTGTCAATATTGTCATATTTCCCTGTAATTAGCAATAGCAATAGCAATAGCACTTAGACTTATATACCACTTCATAGTGCTTTACAGCCCTCTCTAAGCGGTTTACAGAGTTCAGCATATTGCCCCCAACAATCTGGGTCCTCATTTTACCGACCTCAGAAGGATGGAAGGCTGAGTCAACCTTGAGCCGGTGAGATTTGAACAGCTGAACTGCTGAACTAGCAGTAGCCTGCAGTGCTGCATTTA
This sequence comes from Diadophis punctatus similis, assembly GCA_023053685.1. NCBI lineage: Eukaryota > Metazoa > Chordata > Lepidosauria > Squamata > Dipsadidae > Diadophis > Diadophis punctatus. Next base: position 38,498,088 of record JALIGW010000002.1, on the reverse strand, counting down.
ACCACTGTGCCACCTCGGCTCTTCTTCTTATTGTGCCTAATAAGAATATTTTTTAATCTATTGGTTGCTTGGTTATTTCCTCTAGCCAATTTCTTATTCTTGTCCAATATTTTTTTGCTACTGCACATGTCCACCACATATGATAGTATGTTCCCTGGTCCTGTCTGCATTTCCAACAATTTGGTGATCTTTTTTGCTAGTCTCTCTGGGGGTAGATGCCATCTGTAAAACATTTTGTGTAGGTTTTCTTTATAAGCTGACGACATTGTCAATTTATAATTGCCCCCCCCCCCAGAGTTTTTCCCACTTCTCTAATCTCCTCAGCAATTTCTTGATTAGGTTTTTGATTCTGCTTGATTGAGTTGCTATTGCTTTAATACTAACAGCCATAACATAAATTGTTCTCTATTTCTGAAGAAAGCCATGGCCTTCTAGGTATGTATTGTACTTTCCAGAGTGGGTGTTTCACAAATTGTATCTTGCAATGAGTGACACGAGAAACCTATCACTGATTTTTGCAGTGTCCTTTTCTATTTCTAAAAACAATTGTAGGATATTGTGAATTGGAAATACAATAAGAGAGAAATAGTGTTAAACCCTCCTACACATTGTTTTCCACCCCCTGGTTTTTATTCGCTGTGTCCTTGCAAATTAAGAATAGCTTCAGGGAACAAACAATTTGTACTGAATGATTCAGATGGGGTAAAGCATTATATCAGCCCAGACTGTCCTCTATGGTCATGATATACAGTAAATTGCCTACATAACTGCTTTTGGGAGAAGAAATTTGTGATTGCAGGTAGGGTGCAATTATAAATCTACGTTATGTGAAGACTGGAAACATTTAAAATGGTTGCCTTGGCATCCTGGTAAGACTTATTTTATTTTTCAGTCAGGGATAGACAAAGAATTCACAGAAGTTGCTGGTTTTGCAAAAAAAAAATCAATATAATAAACCATCTGCAGAATTTCTGGGTATTGGGAAGCTGTGAAGAACCAGAAGTGAAATTTGATGAGCAGGCGGCTACCACATTGCCTGAGTCACGTCTATAATGTTATCGGTATCAAATACTAATGCTTTGCAGATCACCTTGAGCTAGCTGGATATTAGAAACGCTTTAGAATAAATAACTATACAGATAATAAGCATTCAAGTAAATGCTGCTCTCTGCTACCTTCATTTTCCTCGTCGACTCACCATTGTTCCCTCTGGGTTATTCTGTTACTTTCTTATCTATAAACAGTTTGCATGGGAAAGCTATTGCTTTAACAATTCTCCTGACCTGTTATGGAAATGAGTCCCAGTTATCACATTTTATTAGTCTTGCGTAGTTTTCCACAGGAATCCCAATTGTATATACTTCTATTTGGATTTCTCAGTTAAATTTGTCTCTTGAGGCCATTTTAATATTGTTAACAGGATTTGTAATTGGGTCTACTGACAGAAATCATGTTTTCTGGCAGGTGTGTTATTTTCTGATGGAAAAAAGGCCTCCGTATCCTTGTCAAATTAGGTCAGATGTCCCTTTTCTGTACAGTATTTGCATACATCTTACCAGGTAATGTTGTCTACAGTCACCACCAACAAGTCACAACACTAAATGGTGAGGGATAATGGGAATTGTAGACTTATATCTGAATAAACACATGTTGTCCATCCTAGAATACACAGTACTCTAGCCTCACAATCAGGAGGTTGTGAGTTCAATCCTAGGTAGAGGCAGATGTAGGGTCTCCTGTTTGGGCAGGGGGTTGGACTAGATGACCTGCAAGGTCCCTTCCAACTCTGTTTATCTGTTATCTGTTACTCAAATAGAAGTACAATATTTATATATAGTTATGCTTTGATCTTCATTCTGCTATATTTCTCAAAGCAGTTTTGTGGAATGCTTCAGAAAGCATGGCATGCTGATATTATATCGCCATTATTCTAACTCATTCTGATATACTTCTCCATCCTTTGGTAGGTTTCATTATGGGCACACACACTGTTTAATGTGATTGTCTGGATGCTCACAATGCAGGTATCATAACCAAACTGTAGAAGTGCAGCTTCTTGAACAGATTTTGTGCAGAAGTCTAGTATGGTCTAAGTCATATTCACTGTTATTCTGGTCAAAGGAACTTATATTGAGTTAACAGAAGGTCAATTAAGTAGGACTTTTAATTATACAGAGCTAGATGGATGAGAATTGACAGCGCTAAAATTGTTAAATCAACATTGTAAGTGGTAAAACTGAACAAATATTTCAGACAAAGGCAACCTTCAGAGAGAGACAACTCTGAGCATCAACAATGCGCAACAGAATTTTCCAGACACTATCTATGAGCAGTAAATGTTTATCTGCACTAATATTTTTTAAAAAAATAGTCTTCTGAATCTCTACTTTGGAAACTGATGTTTAAAAAACAAAAGTTCAAGCCTATTTGTGTGGACTGAATATGAATGAATACTCCATGCAATGACTGGAATGCAAAATGTATTTAAATCAAATAAGTATTAGGCACATGCATTTTTAATCATTTGACCTTTGGGAAAATAAACATTTATGGATGGTTTTTACTGCTGATTTATTGCTTAATTTTTAAGCTCACAGTCACTTGTGTTTGAATAGTGCAACACCCTAGAATTGATTATGAACTTCATCAACATCGACCTAAATAAAACTGCATGGATCAGAGAAGTGCTCAAATAATAATTAGAATCACATCTGATCGACAGTCAATGCAACCTGTGTATGAAAGCCGGCGTTAAAGAATTCATGAAATGCAGTGTCTCAATCTGTCTAGCAAAACAAAATCTCAAGACAGAATGAAGAATATAAACCAGAAAACATTTGATATTACCGGTATTTTCATCACCCAGAATCTCTTTAATATACTGTAGCAGGCAAAATGGAGAAGCTATCAAAACAGTCAAGTTGAAAGCTGCAACTGTGCACATAAAACGGGGGCAAGACTCTAATTATAAAATTGTGGTTGCCATCTTGACTTTCTTTCTTTTCTTTTCTTTTTTTGATGCCCTGCCTTCCACATGCCCCAGTTTAACATAACTGGACTTTCCCAAGCTCTAGCAAAGCACAAAGAAGAATGAAGTTGTTAAGATTTCAGTTAGAAGGTAAAAGCAAACACAAATATTCTGTACATATCTATATCTATCTGTACCAGTGGTGGGTTCCTACCGGTGCAGTCCACTCTATAGCACCGATAGCGGCCCGCTGGTGACGTCACAGTACCAGTGCGGTCAGTTGCCGGTGCCTGGGCGCCACCATTTTTTTAAAAAAAATAAATTTTTTTTAAAAAAATTTCTTCTGCGCATGCCCAGAAGCTGAGCTTCCAGCACTGCGCATGCGCTGCCTTCCTACCCCACAGTGAGTCCAAGCAGGGGAGGATGGCTGAGGGAACGCATGAGATGCTGAAAGAACTGGCGGCAGGACCTATCTCAGTTCCCCTCCCTTCAGCAGTCCGAGAATCCATAAACGCGCGGTGATGATCCTAGGCATTTTTTCACGTTCGAGGCTTCTCGAGCTGCTGAGGGGAGGGGGAACGGGCGGCAGGAGCCTAGGATCATCGAAGCATTCAGGCCGGACGGAGCCTCCTAGAAGAACCGCTGCCGTGGTCTTGCTGCTCCTGCTGCGGGGGGCTGCGTTGCAGGTGGGCAATGCCCCCTTCGCTTCTCCGGCCGCTGCCAAGCTCCCGAGGCCCATGCCCACCCGGTCACATGGCTGGCAAGCCACACTCACAAAATAAGCCCCACCCACAGAGTGGTAGTTAAAAAATTAGGAACCCGCCCCTGATCTGTACCTGTATCTACACCTAGTATTGCAGCTTATTATTTCAGTTAGGGCATGCCCCGCTCCCAGAAAATAAGGTTCTTGCAAGATGTTTTTTCTATCCCTAATTTAGCCCAGAGCCTTAGGATTCCTTATAGGTCTCCTATCCAGGTATATTCCTGCTTAGCTTCTCACCTCAGACAAGGTCAGACAAGGCTTCCATCTTTATGGAACCATTGATGAAACAATGGGAAAGACATATTCCTGTTTGAAACAATTATGAAAGTAAAAAAAAACCACATTCTTTTATTTTAAAAAAGCAGGTATATGAAATATAAAAATAGCAAATCAGAGCATTACTTTAGCTAATGTTTTGATATAATTAATGCATAGAATGTAAAGACAAAGCAGCAGCTGGAGCAGCAAACGGAAGTATTTCCCTGGAGGGTTTGGTTCTCCCTTTAATGAACTCTCCCTTACCATCTTACTAATTTATGAAGAACCATGACAAGCCCATGCTGCAGTGTCCAGGCCAATCTCAACTGAAGAGGGTGGACATGCTTGGTGCATCCGTTGGGTTTCATGCTTTTATAAGTCGGAAGCATAACATCGGATAACCTCTTCTCTTGGTATTTTCCTCCTTTACAATTTTTTTCTTACTGATTTTTCGATTTTTGATTGTACAAAAAAATTATCTTCAAAAGCGGCATAAATCAGTTCTGCCCCACCTCTCTTTCCTTTTCAAACAGTTTTGCCTCACCTCTCTTTCCATTTTATAAACAAAAGAATCATAGCCAATCTGTTTAAATAATTACTGCTATTGCTGACTGATATTTTGCTTGTTTTTCATACAACTAAGTCACACGTTTGAGTTGGGCGGGCATATAAATTCTTAAAATAAATAACTAAACTAAACCATTCAAACAGAACAATAACTTGTGAAATAACAATCCAATCTGGACTCCTCTAAGATAGGAGATTTCTTGCTGAGATGTGTAATGCAAATTTAAGGAACATAAATAATTATCTGCAATTCATTAGCTGTTGCATTTCTTAGGCTACAAAAGTTCTAATAGGAAAATGCTATTGGCCACCTGAATGGTTAATTTTAAGACTGCATTCAAACATCAGAGACCCTTTCAAGGTCTCACTTTGTCATGCCACAAAAGACAATGGCCAACCAGCTAGCTGCCTATTTGTAAAATGCTGGCCCAGGGCACCCATTATTAGCTGCATTGATTTTAGCTGAGTACCCAGATGGGGTAATGGTGGGAAGGAAGGAAGGAAGAGGAAAGAAGAGGAAGGAAGGAAAGGAAGGAAGGAAAGGAAGGAGGGAGGGAGGGAGGCAGCAGTAGGTTGCTCCCGGTTCAGCCCGGTTCTAAGAACCGGTAGCATCAGTGGAGGGAGGCTCTGCCCACCTGCCCGGGACACTTCTGCGCATGCGCAGTAGCATCGCGTGCATGAGGAAGGAAGGAAGGAAGGAAGGAAGGAAGGAAGGAAGGAAGGAAGGAAGGAAGGAAGGAAGGAGCTGCATTGATATTGCTGAGCCTTGACACTCAAGGGATGAGACATATTGTTATATCTGTTCAATGACCTTTTCCATTACAGATTGTTTTAATAAGACAGAGAACGAATATTCTCATCAAGCAAAGGCTGCTAGAATATTGCTTGCCTACATGAAATCTGATAAATGTAGATTGACATAAATAGCTGAATTTAGACAGTAGATATATAGCTAAGTATACATGTCATAAAATGGAGATAAAGACGAAAAAGACAAAAAAGACAGGTACAGCTACACAACTAAGTGCTTAGGGATATGCAGTTGGTAGAAATTCAATCCTTTTTACTTTGGCATTAGTAATGCTGTATTCCAGGTTTCTTTTTACAGATTTTTTTAAATCTATAGCAAAAAAAAAAAGCAATTGTTGATGCATGCAACTTCTCCTGATATACAGAGCCTCTTTATTTAACTTTTCTTAATTTAAATTTAAATAGCTGTCTATGTAAACTGTCCAACAATCCTTTTTAATGCAAATTTTTAAGATGTTCTTTGTTATGTTAATTTTCTCAACTATTGAAATATAAGCTCCCTGAAATAAGCTTTTTAACTAACAACTACAGCTATTACTCCATAACCTTCAGAAGCATATATTCCTTTTCAGGCATAGCTTTTACAGACTTTTGATTAAAGTAAGACTGGGATTAGCTAATGCCTCTCTTTCTCGGGCTCTTATTTCATTTTTATTAATTCAACTTACCATTTCATTTTTAGGGACGCCCATTGACTTTTTATTTATTTTATTAAATGTATAGGGCCACCCAGCTCTATGATTCAGGTGATGCACATAAAAACACCAGCAAAAAAACAGGTCACATAAATGGGAAAGCCCAAACAACCATCCAACCAACAAAAAATTCAAAGGACCTACCATGCGACCTAAAGCCTAGGGCAAGAGCCAAGTTTCCAAAGTTCTTTTAAAAACAACCAGGATAGAGGCCAGACAAATCTCTGGTGGGATGGTTTAGGGCAAATGCTGTGCAGTAGTGGGTTCTAAAACCAGGGGTGGGTTCTAACTTACCTCGCTGTCAGTTCACTTCCTCCCATGCCACATGGCCGCACATGCCCAGTACCAAAAAATCAAGGGGAAAAAAGCCAAAAACAAGATGGCGACTGCATGCACAGTGCTGAAACTCAGCTTCTGCACATGCTCAGAAGAAAAAATAAATTCAAAAAAATATTAAATTAAAAAAAAATTCAAAAAAAGATGGTGACGCCCACAGACCGGCATTGACCAAACCGGTTCCATGGCATCATCGTGATGTCACCAGCGTGTCGCTACCGGTTCGGGCAAACCAGTCCAAACCGGGAAGAACCCACCTCTGTCTAAAACCCTTTACTACCGGTTCGCGTGCACGTGTGTGACACTTCTGCACATGCTCAGAAGCATCCCGGGTGGGTGAGTGGAGCCTCCCGCCACCAGCACTACCGGTTCTAAGAACCAGGCCGAACCAGGAGCAACCACTGGTGCTGTGACAGAAAAGGTATAACTTCCTAGAACTAGAAAATAAACTATATGTTTCTTTGTATTTAACAGCAGCTTGATGATTTACGGAAATGTCCATAAAACCTGACAGCTTTAATGTTACATTTATTAAAATAAGATGCTATTTTTTCCCTTTTTGAGATCAAGGTCATATATTCAGAGTTCCCAAGTGATCCCATCTAGGCAGTAACTAGACAGGCCTGCATAGTTTCCCCTAGAGCAGCGGTTCCCAGCGTGGGGTCCATGCCTCACACGGGGGCAATTTGATTTTTAATGGGGGCAATTTGATTTTTAATGGGGCAATTGGAACCTTGTATAAACCAAGTTAATGGCCTTTTATGCTTCCTCCGCGTGAGTAGGAGTTCACTTTTTGAATAGTAAGGATTATATGTCACAGGGGAGGGTATCAGGATTTTAGAGATGCTTAGGTGGGGCATAGCCAAAAAAAGGTTGGGAACCACGACCTAGAGTCTTCAGCCCATTGCTCTTTAAAAGTGCCTTCTTTCTCAGAAAAATCCTCCGAATTTCCAGGAGGAAAGGATTAAACACCATTCCATACGTGTCCACTCCATTCATCAATAAGTTCCATTATTGCTTAGTGACTTTCTACCCAGGATTGCAGCTGGTTAGAGCAATCGTGTCTTCATCAAAGTCCTCCAACCTCTCTGAGAAGTCAATATTTCTGACTTGAGAACATGTCAGCCATGGATGATAGAGGAAGAAGAAGATTTGGTATTGGCTTTTTCACCTTTACAAGACTGGAGTTCTAGCTACATTTCAGAAGTAAGAAAATCAATTACTCTTACAACCATATGGTTCCAAACTATGGGATCAAAATTGTAGAAATTTATCTAAGCAGGTAGATAAAATATGTAAAGTTTCACTTACTCAATAAAATGATACTTATCTGTGAGTAAGCATGCAGAAGATTGTATAGCAAAACTTCTCGAAATCTCAAGTTACAAGTAATTTTGTGGCTGCTTTATATATAATTAAATTGTGCATTTATTTATGTTGAAAGTAGCTATTCACTTCATAGTCCAGTGATTTCATATCCTACTCATAAAACAATTACATTTGTAATTATTATTATGATTATACAATTGTAAGTGGATAGCTGAAAGTCCACTTTTAAAGACTGTATTTTCTTAAAACACTCAATATAAGAATTCTGATTTCTTAAGCTTTTGGGATGAAGAACTTGATTTTATTTCTCCAAAGGAGGTGGAAAATGTTTCTAGTTGGGATACCCAAGAATAAACCCCATCTAGTATCTCCATGTTTATCTTTGAAAAAGCTGCCCTTCTTGCCAGGACCATATGGATGATTACAATGAAACAGACCCCATATTAATGCAGTTTTGAAGTGTTTGCTAATGAAGCGACTAATGAGTGAGGCTCGGCTCGGGAACACTTCAACTCTTTTATTTTAGGGGCTTCTGCCCTGCTAACAAGTGACTCGCTCCTTGCTAACAACTGAGAGAGAGAGTGGCAACCCTAGGCGTTGACAGCTCTTTTATACAGCAGCTGACAATGCCTTAGCCAATCGCTGGCCAGCAATCTCCTGCTTTTGCATGAGCTGACAATTAGCCAATCAGCAGATGGTCACGCCGGATGTGACAAGTTTGGTCCAGGAAATAGCAAACACGGGACAATTTTAATAAGGATACTTAGAGGCAGCTTGGAGAAGTTAGTCACAAATAATGATGAAAATTTATAGGGGAAAGACCAGTCAGCTCTGCCCCCCAAATGTGCATTCATGAAAAATTTTAAAAGCACTCTGGCTCTCCAGAATTTCCTCCTGTAACCTCTATCAGCCCAAGGCAGAATTGCCAGTGTCAGGAATTATGGAATTGCCTTTCAGAGTTCTATGCCTATGTTCCATGTTTGAAATGCTACAGGTCACTCACTCACCCCAGTTGTAGAACCTCTGAAACTTACCTCAATAAGTGAGCAGCCTACATTCTCCAGTGCATGTTTATTTTGCCTGATTGAATACCAAGATTGAATATCAAGATTTGTAATTTAAACCCGTGCAACAAGTGTTCCTTGCCCCAGGAAACTAGAAATGAGAGCACTATAAGGGACTGAATATTTCACAAAATTCTCAGCAGCCTCAACCAAAATGTTTTTGCAGCTTGACCTAACTCAGTATGTGTTCCAAAAGCACTTTGAGAACAAGCACATATCAATCAATCAATCAGAATAGAGATGGAAGGGACTTTGGAGGTCTTCTAGCCCAACCCCCTGCTCAAGCAGGAGACCCTATACAATTTGAGACAAGTGGCTGTCCAGTCTTTTCTTTAAAACTTCCAGTGATGAAGCACCCAAATCTTCTGAAAGTTGATGGTTAACTGGTTAATTGTTCTCACTGTTAGGAAGTTTGTCCTTAATTCCAGTTTGCTTCTCTCCTTGAGTAGTTTCCATCCATGTTTCTTGTCCTGTCCAACTACAGAATTTGAGAACATGCATACCATAGAGGAAGAAGCTATTTTCCCTACATATTGTTAAAAATACAACTCCCAGAGCATCCACCATTGTTCATACTGACTGAGTCTTATAACAATTGTATTTCAGCCACATCAAGAAGACCACATGTTAGGAATGATGTCGGTAAGATAGACACCAGCATTTTTCAGCCTCAGGAATACTGTTATGTCAACATATCTGAACTGCTTGCTATGGCCTTGAAGAATACTGAAAAATATCAGCTTGAAAAGACAGAAATTAAAACCCTAGGATTTAAATCCTGAAACATATAAACCTAAATATGCTTTGACTGCTACCATTTATGGGTTTACTCTAGTTGCAGTAAAATACTAATGTTTATGATATGCTATGAGCTTTTCATAAAGTTAACTTGAATCTTCAGTAAGAGATTTTGAATTGACTAACCTAGAATAACAATTGAAAATGAACTGAAAAGCATTGATTCTTGAACAAAATAAAAGAGTCATAAAATTAAATAGCACTTTACTTATATAGCACTTTACTTATATACTGCTTCATAGTGCTTTACAGCCCTCTCTAAGCGGTTTACAGAGTTCAGCATATTGCCCGCAACAATCTGGGTCCTCATTTTACCGACCTCAGAAGGATGGAAGGCTGAGTCAACCTTGAGCCTAGTGAGATTTGAACAGCTGAACTGCTGAACTAGCAGTCAGCCTGCAGTAGCAGCATTTAACCACTGCACCACTTCAGCTCTTGTTGAAAGTCTCAACATAACTGGCATAGCTGGCTTTCCTTATGGTAGCCATCGCCAACATAACATGCTCCAATTGTACTAGCATTTTTGTTTCAGAATTTCCAGCCAACATGAGAATGTTGCAAGTTGTAGTTATGGCACATCTGGAATGCTCCAATTAGGAAAAAGCTGCATTACAGGTCCTTTGTGAACAGTCTATTTGGACTTTTGAAGTTCCGGTTCTCTTTCTAAAATGGACTCAGAATGAAAGGTAAAGCCGTGTGAAACATGGTCTACAGTGTTCTTTATTAGATGTCCAATTATAAAAACATGGCTTTGATTTGCTTATGTCCTGATTGAGGAAGAAATATGATATTGTAGAGTGGTATTTACAATACTTCATAATTTCATGCTGCCTCTTGTAATATTTTCCTCATAATTTGATGCCAGACCATTCAGCAATCAATGAGAAAAAAGGTATAATTTAAAACTGATGGCGATGATGATGGTGACTTTGCTATAAAAACAAGTCTTTCAAAAGGAAGAAAGACAAGTGCCTTGGGGGAAAAATAGCTAGATCTGAAAGCATATATTATTTTATTGACAGTTTGAAAACAAAATATAGCTTTCCTCTATAAATCCATGGATTTGTTCCAGTAGAAACAATCTAGAAAACTGTGCTCTTAGGGTCATTATTTCTCCTATCAGTCAGGTGCTTTTTTTGAACAGAGGGTGGAAAAGGTTAACCATATAGAATTCAATCCTTCTCAAACATGGCAACTTTAAGACATATGGACCAGGGGCGGGTTCCTAATTTTTTTACTACCACTCTGTGGGCGTGGCTTATTTTGTGGGTGTGGCTTGCCAGCCATGTGAACGGGTGGGCGTGGGCCTCAGGAGCTTGGCAGCGGCTGGAGAAGTGGGGGGGCATTACCCACCCGCAACACAGCCCCCCTCAGCGGGAGCAGCAAGACCGCGGCAGCGGTTCTTCTAGGAGGCTCCGTCCGGCCTGAATGCTTCTCCCCATTCGATGATCCTAGGTTCCTGCCACCAATTCCCCCTCCCCTCAGCAGCTCGAGAAGCCTCGAACGTGTGAAAATGCCTGGGATCTTTACTGCGCATTCGTGGCTTCTTGGACTGCTGAAGGGAGGGGAACTGAGATAGGTCCTGCCGCCCATTCCCCCTCCCCTCAGCAGCTCGAGAAGCCTCAAACGTACGAAAATGCCTAGGATCATCACCGCGCATTCGTGGCTTCTTGGACTGCTGAAGGGAGGGGAATGGAGATAGCTCCTGCCGCCCGTTCTTTCAGCATCTCACATGCTCCCTCAGCCATCCTCCCCTGCTTGGACTCACTGTGGGGTAGGAAGGCAGCATATGCGCAGTGCTGGAAGCTCGGCTTCCGGGCATGCACAGAAGAAAATTTTAAAATTTTTTTTTAAAAAAATGGCGGCGCCCAGGCACCGGCAACCGACCGCGACGGTACTGTGACATCACCAGTGGGCTGCTACCGGTGCTATAGAGTGGGCCGCACCAGTAGGAACCCACCACTGATATGGACCAACTCCCAGAATTCTCCAGCCAGCATGATGATTCTCATTTTATGTCTTACCCTTAGAGTTGCACCTATGTGTCTACGCTGAACATTTCTTCTCACAGACAGGAAAAAAAGTGGAGAAGATAAAATAAATAATAAATAAAATAGTTGACCACTCAAAACCTACACTGAAATAAATATTCAGGTATTTTTTTGCTGGCCATTTTTTTTAAACATTGGATTTGTTTTGAGGTTTTACATGATGTTCTGCCAGACACTAAACAAATATTGGAAGAGAAAACCTGGATTGTACCTCTCAGAGCCCTCTTGGTAAGTGCAGTGATTTATGAACTTCAGCAAACTTAACATTACAAGCTCTTAAATAGCTGGGTCAGGTTCTGCCCTGGAGGTATGCATTGCTTCTTTGAGAAATATATAAATAATATGCATTTTATCACATCTCCTTCAAAAATATGTAACATGTTTACAGCCAAGATTCGTGGACTGGGGATTTTGTCCAGCTAGCTTATTCTGGCCAAACAAATGACCAAATATGTGGGTTTTTCCAGGGTTCTTCACCACCTCCCACCTTCCAGTTTCTTCACTGAGCCTTGTTGACTGAGGTGGATATGTCATCTCCTATTCTGGCCACATGAAGAAGCAGAACTTTCAGAGTGGTAAACTATTTGTCACTTAACTTCCAGACCTTGGTAACTATCTATATAAATACTACTAAAATTCTTGTTGTCATGATCTTTAACTGGGCAAAACAATACACCATAGGGCAACAATTTTTGAACCAAGTGTCTGAAATGGGCTAACTTACATAATGGATCTAATATCTACAACCCATGATTCTCAAGAGAATATAATTTGGAAAAACTGTCACTGTGTCAGTGCCTCTGGTGACTGCTGTGATGACATGATCTTCATTTCCAACATTCTGTCACAGTTTCCCAGCCAGTCTCTCAATCCTTTGCGCCCTCCCCTACCTACCAGCAGCCACTTATCTGCCTGCTGGGTGGGAAGGGAAAGGAAGGGAAAGACTAGGAGGAAAGGAATCCCAATGTACCCTTCCCAGCCAGGGGCGGGTTGCTTACTTACTGGTGCCAGTGTGCTGCGCGCGCATCTCCATGTTTTGGGCGTGTGCGTGCTCGCTATGCACGTGCGCCCCCTCATGTGATTTTGCCTCTGTGCATGTGCAGAAGCAAAATCTCACTGAAATCTCGCGCACGTGTGTGTCCCCTCACGAGATTTTGGTGAGATTTTGCTTCCGTGCATGCGCAGAAGCAAAATCGGCCAAAAATTCACCAAAAAAGATGGCGACGTGCGAGCCACGGACCGATGGAGAGGGCTCCGGAGCGGTCGCGCACAAATTGCACAATCGGCCTGTCCCTACCGGAGCTCCGCACTGGACAGCTCCAGCAGGAACCCACCTCTGTTCCCAGCCCATACCATACCCACATGGTCCCCCCTGATCTGTGCTGTTTCCTTGAGCACCTTTCCTGACCTGATGTACCCCCCCCCCCGAGGGCTCTCCCCAATCCACACATTATCTCTTGTGTACTTCAGTGTATCCTCCTCAACTGGTGCACTTCTCATGCACTTTCTGCAACTCATGTGATATCTTTATCTGCTTGCTGGTCTTGGACTTGCAACTTCATGCTAGCTTCCCCACTGACTTTTTCCCTGCAAACTTTCCACAAGCAAAGTAAATGCAGAAACTATCAGACACTCAAGGGAGGAAAGAAATGACAGGAAGGAAGGAAGGAAGGAAGGAAGGAAGGAAGGAAGGAAGGAAGGAAGGAAGGAAGGAAGGAAGGAAGATTTCCAATGTTCATTGACAGTTTCCCACAAGGAAACTCAATGGGGAACGCAATAGAAAGACTGATTTTTTTGGCTGCCCTTATTTATTCTGGTGGGTTTTGTTGTTGTTGTTGTTTATGTAAGGGAATATCTTTGAAACTATGACCCAATGGGTCATGGGTTACCTAATTTTTTTTATTAAACCCTTCTGAAATCAATGAGATTTGAGTTAATTATGACTGATGTAAGTTCCTTTGAGTAATATCAATAACAGTTACTATTACCTCTACTATTAATATTTATATATGCTGCAAGTAAATTAGAACACCTTTGGACATTTCAATATTTTATTGAGGAGCAATGCAACCATATGTGTGTTTATAAAGAAGGCAGAAATGCATGACATTAAAGGATTTTTTAAAAAAATACACCAGGTCAGCAGCCAAAAAGAAATCCATAAAATGCTTTTAAAGCCTAAAGTAAGCTTTAAAAGCAAAAAAGGGAAAGAGCATTCCAGAATATGATTGTTTGGAAGAGGTCATGTTACTAGTTTGACGTTAAAGGAACAAATTATGGTATACCAGTGATAAGACAAAAAAGCATGGCTATACAATCTTTTTCTACAAATTAATTTCTATTGAGCATTCTGTACCTATTGGCTGCCTTTTGGATATTTGAGAACTGCATCTAGTATTTCTTATTGGAATTGCAACACTCACTAAACCTCATTCTCTCCAAATCTTTTGCTTCCAGAATTGTTGTGTGATAAGCTCCCTATTCAGAGAAACTTCCTGGGTTGTAAATGGAACGATCGCTGATGATTCTCCTCAAAGTTCAAACTAGAGAGAGGCTGTTGCCAGAACATATTTTGATAGCCATTATATCAGCCTTCCCCAATTCGATTCTTTTTTTATATGTGTTGGACTTTAGCTTCCATATTTAAATTTCCAGGATTTATGAAGTCCCACACCACTGAAGGGCACTTGCTTGGAGAAGGCTGCCCTGCATAGCTTTGGAGTTAAATGAAATATGGACATATAATGCAGGCATGCGATACTGTAGCAGCCCATACAAAGACCCTTATATTTTTTTTCATGTGTATTACAGGCTTAGAGAAGAACACAATGAATGTGGGTATTGTATTGGTACAAACTAAAATTAGCTGGCATTAGATGGATGCTGTACTTCTTTGGACTGCTAAAGTGCACGTGCGCACACATTCACGCAAACACATTTATCTTAAAGGCATGTTGCAAAAGCAGTTAAAGAGTTGCCGTGCATATCCTATTTAAAATTGTGTAACTTATTACCGTGAGGATGGTTATCAGAGTAGCTCAGAGTGCTGGAATGAATAATGCATTAGTCCCTCATAGCCTCACATTTCCAGGGAACCTGAGAGAGAGTGATTGTTCAATCTTTTCACCCCCTTTTCTCTGCCTAGTGGGAACAAACTGGCCTTTGGCCTTCTTTCTCTCAGCCATTACCTTCCCACCCTGAGCTATTCAGGCTGAAAGAGCACTGCGCTCATGGCATTCCCTGTTTTTCCACCTTCACCCACTCTTCATGGCACAGCTGGGGAGTCCCACACAAAGCTCTCCTTGGAGAGACCACACAAAGAGCCGACTACTGTATTGCAGCTGGGACAACCGGGCTATTCTTTCCTAACCACTCAAGCCACAAATTCCACAGCCCCAGAACAGATGCATTTAAGTTGAGCTCAAAGGAAAGAAATCTGGTGCACTCCTTTGAATTTGATCTGCATTCAGAGGCACTGAGGCTTTTGAGGGATGCGTTCAGGAGACACATTCTAAGTTGTAACAAACTGCTCTGGGTCTCTGCAAGCTTGACTTATAGTACTCAAGAGGCATATTTGTGCAGTCACACTGCATGGCTATCCCAGCCATGGATTTATCTCAACACGTTTTGGTAGCTGAGTGTTGTCGCTCTCCATATCTCCCCTGCCACCACTGTCTTCATTTCTAATATCACAGGAAATCCAGTTGTCCATTGTTCTGACCAATTGAGATAATGGGTCTATTTTTCTTTCTTATTTTACAATTGTTCAATTTCCCACCCACTTCACACAAATGTCTCCAGGGAAAGGCAACTTTAACCATATAATCTATATAGATCTAGTGAGCTGTGAAGCACACTGCTATACATAGCTGCCTGGGGAATATTAGCCACAGCTGAGAAAATTTGTAGCTTGGGCTTTGCAATCAGGAGTGTGTTAAAAAAAGAAAGAAAGAAACCATTCTAGAAAAATTACTGAACCCTTGAGGTGCAGAATTGTTCCAATTATGTAAGAAACTCAAAAGATGTTTTTACAAGATCTAAAAACTATATCTTTTTCTCCCTTTAATATCCTTTTCAGTTTATCTGGGTCGCCTCAAAAGTGGTAAAAGGATTAGCTTTTCTTTCAACAATTTAAATGCAGAAATAATGTGCTTATTCCTAACAATTTCCAAAGTATTTTTTTTTACAATTGCAGAATAAATCAAAAGTGGCACATGCTACCATTAGCACTTTAAATTTCATTATTAATTATTTATCTTGCTTGGATCAACTAAAACATTATAAAATAACAGTTGTCAGCCATGGCAAATATAAGTCCTGGAACACCAAAAGTATGGAGATTCAGGATTGATAAAAGGAAATACTTTTTTATACAACACATTGTTAAGCTGTAACTGCGATATTGATAGCCTCCAATTTAACAAGGCATGGATTTTGAATGTTTGGGGAAAAAATGGAAAGCAATAGAAAAAGAGATTAGCAGACGATGAGTTGACTAGATATCACAATTATGACCTAATCAGAACTCGAAGAATTGGCTACTTAGTACTTATACACAGTCCTGGAATGATGTTTATTGGATCACGAAGAATTGGAAGCAACTGAATGACTAAATGGCACAAAAGGAGACCTAGAGAAATTAATGTAAGATTGGGTTATTGGTAGTCATTTACTGTTTTTTGAAGGATACGTTCAAATTCTGCTGCTGGGGAGAGGTGAAGTGAGGACATCCACCTGCCGATTTTTGAGCCAAAGCATCCGCTGGGCTGCTACCGATGCTCCGATGGATTTGGAAACAAAACGGGCTGCATTTAAAGTAGCATCTGCCATCAGTTGAGCCACAGCGATCAACTTATTGATGTCTTGTTTTAGTTGAGTGTCTGCAGCCGGCGTACTCTCCTACAACTGGCGTAGCCATATGAGTGATGTTCGTGAGAAAAATGATGCTGTAGTAGAGGCGTGAATTGCCCACACCGCTGCTTGATGCACCCATTGCAGCGATTGCTCAGATCGATGATCCTCCAGATGTAATGCCTCAGCTGGATCCCCAGGCATACTTGAGGAAGTATGTAGCGCGGCTACTGGAGCTTCAATGGAAGGGACCTGAAGCATTTTGGATAGGTCAGGAGGCACATTGTCTAATCTTTTCTCAGCCGACGATAGATTGGGCCCCATGCCCGGCAATGACCATTGGCAAGAGATTATATCCACAAATAATTTTGGTGATGGAACCACATCCTCTTCCGAGGTGTGTTCCAAGAATAGAGGATCAGTGAAATCCGGGGCGGACTGTTGATCCAGAGGTGAGGACACTGGAAGTAGACCTGCTGCAATCTTTGCCTTGTGCAGCAATCATTTAAACAAATGAATGGGAAATAGCCCCATGAAAGAAGGCTGTTCCGGTTGCATGCTGTCATCTTCTGACAGCTCTAGGTCAAGGTCCTTGACTCCCTCTGATGCCTGAGACTGATCGTCCCTGGAAGAGTGGTCTGACCCTTGGTCATAGGACATCTTATGGTCTATGGGTAGACCAGGCTCAGACAAATGTCTGTGGCTGTGGTGACCACCAGAGTTTTGATTGTTGAAGGCCCTGTGATATACCCTGGCGTATTGCTTCCGCAACAATGGCCTGCCTATCTTCCGATATGACCGGTCTAGGGTCCTCCGGAGGCCAGAGGCCCGTGGCCGTAGGAGTGAAAGTAGCCTCTGGAACTGTCCCATGATGGCCCCGAGATGAAGGGATTGCCTCCGTCAAGGGAAGAAAGGCTGCCCCAGAACCCCATGGCTCATCATTAGAGCTGGGCACAATAGAGTCCAGGTGCAAAACACCCAGCCTCCAAAGCCACTGGAACCTGCCTCCGCGTCCCCTCATTGCATAAAGCTGAGGCCTCTGCACAGGCTCATTCTCGAATGGCCACTTTGTCGCATATCTTGTCAAGTGCCCTGTGTCAACGTTGCTCATTGGAGCTGGCTGCTCTGGAGGTATTGGAGGCAGATGGCTCCTTCCTTGACGCCTTAGTGGGGCAGTTAGAATTGTCTGATGTATGACGGCCCTTTTGACCCTTTTTGTGGTCAGAGTTAGCTGAAGATGAGGCCTTGGAAGCCGTTACTAATGGCAGATCCAAAAGGCCATTGTCTGTGCCAAAGAGCTAGGCAAATGTCACGGACAGATATCACAGGACCGATAAGTTGTCCCAGGTCCTGACCGTCACTAGCCTGATCAGTATATGCAATAGTTTATTATTGTGCCGTGTGGGTGACCACATGGCTACAGGCTAAGGTTTCCTTGTCGTGCTCTGGTGGAGCGTGGCAACCGTGACTGTGGGCCATTCCCCTTGTGGGGCCTGGCTCTGTAATTGCCCTGGTGGGGTGTGGCTGAGTCGCGGTCGTCCTTGCTGTGCCCTGATGGGGCGTGGCCAGACGCTGCCAGTGGGAGTGCAAAAAAACTCCACTCAAAGCTGGGAATCAGCTGATTGGGCTTCGACTCAATAAGGAGGAGCTGATTATCACTACCCACTCGCTCTCAGCAACTTCCCCCACAGTGTGCACTCCTGCGAGGGATCAAACCTCCTTATGCAGCAGTTATTGCAAGGGGCCATTTACACTTGTTTTAAAGTGACCTTCAATGCACGGCAATCTTCCTATCACTTCTGAGGCTTTGAAATGTCTGCTGGGACATCCAAAATGGCCACTGCAATTGCCAGTCTCCAAAATGGCCACAGCTCAACTGACGGCAGATGATACTGATCCAACTTGGGATCTCCCGAAAGTCTTGGATTCTCTACTGGGTCCTCCATACAAACCGCTTTGAGGGGCCAGCTTGCATCATCTTTCTTGTAAGGTGGCATTTTTGGTAGCCGTTATGTTGGCTAGGGGGGTGTCAGAACTAGCTGCCCTGTAGGTCAGGGCTGATTTGTGTGTCTTTCATACGGACAAGGTGGTCCTCAGATTGGATCCGGCCTTTCTGCCGAAGGTGAATACATGGTTCCATCGGACACAGGAAATTATACTTCCTAATTTTTGTCCTCCACCTGGCCACCCTTCTGAAAAGCCCTGGCACAAGCTCGATGTGCGATGGGCATTTCGTATCTATATCAACAGGACCGCAGCCTTCTGCAAGTGAGAATCTCTTCTCCTATCATTTCAGCCATCATTGATGGGGCTTAAAGTGACGCTGTTCACGGTAGGATGATGGATATGATCGACCATAGCTAGAGCATACGAACTACATTCGCAACCAGTGCTTCCTCGAATCACTGCACATTCGATGAAGAGTGCCACAACCTCAACTGCATGGGTGACGCAAGCATCTCTCGAAGAAGTTTGACAGGCGGTGACTTGGTCGTCTCCATCACCTTTCATGCAGCATTATAAGATTAATGTTTTTGCCTCAGCCGAGGCTTCCTTTGGAAGGAGAGTGCTGCAACAGGTTCTCCAGGCCTAGATCCTCAGCACCAGTCTATGCAACCAGTGTCACCTGTCCATTTGGACAGCCAGCTTTGGTATGTTCCATTCCTGGATGCTATATCCACCATGAGGGAGAAGGGGCGTTGGTCTTACCTGATACGCCTGTTCTCCAAGCAGTGGATATAGCATCCAGCCCCTCCTGATAGTGTTCCAGTAGACTGTTGGCTTCGGTTCAGCAGGAGGAATGAGTTTCTTATTGACTATGGCACAAAAGAGTCTGTTGCTTCGCTTCTTCGTCAAAAGCTGTCAGGGATAGCAACAAGGGCGGGACCTGAACAACTTTGGCAGACTCAGTCCAATCAGAGAGCAGACAGAGTTAACCCATTCCTGGATGCTATATCCACCGTTTGGAGAAGAGGCGTATCAGGTAAGACCAACACCCTTTCTGTCCATTTTTGTGAGCTTCCATAGTGCACAGGTTGAATATTATGTGACATAGCATGGACTAGGTTGGGCCACTGATCCGATCTAGTAAGGAAAATCGAGTATAGCAAAACTTCAAAGAGAGCTGAAAGTAGGACAAGAACTAGTTTGGTGTAGTGATTAAGGCCTCAGACTAGAAACCTGAGACTGTGAGTTCTACTCCTGCCTTGGACATGAAGCCATCTGCGTGACCTTGGACTACTCTAGTCATTTTTCTCAGCCCGAGGAATAAGGCAACAGCAAACCATTTCTGAAATACCTTGTCAAGAAAACGGCAGGGACTTGTTGAGACAGTCTCCAAGAATGAGACATAATAAAATGGAAGAAAAAAAGGTAGAGCATGGTAACTCTGGCAAGAACGAAAATGTATCCCCATCGATGGCAACCCTTTATTATTGAATGTGTTTGATTCATGAAAACAAAAGTGAACAAATCCATGGCTCTCTATGACTGGGTTAAGATGGAGGGAAGTTTTGGCTATTCTTACTATTTGCAGGGAAACAGTATTCAGGAGGGCAAAACAGGCAATGGAAGGGTGAAGCTTCAGAGATGAAAATGCCATTGGCTCTAGATTTGGCAAGAACAAAACTCTATTCATCCTTTCTTTTCCTTTTCCCCAAAGGCTTTTGGGAGTTGCTACAACAACCTGAAACACACCGGAAGGATGGATGAATGGAAGAAATAAAAGTGCGAAAGAGCAGTCTGCTATGGTTCTGGTTGGAAGAATTCCATCCCATCTGCCTGATTCAGATAAATGAGGATAGCAGTCAACGTTCTGCCTCATCCCACTTTGAAAAGTATGTTTTCTAATTTGCAAAGGCAGCTCACACCAGCACATTCCGGTGTCCATTTAGGCCATTTATAAGGTCACTAAAGCATATGTCACTGAAGCCTTCCCTGGGGAGGTCTGCCTGTCTAGGAAGCCCAGGATATTTCTGGTCAAAGCTGTTTCCTTAGTATCAAGGCTTATGTTCGATGTAGAAGAATTCTTTAGCTGTATCAACATATGTTTCAGAAAGAAGACTGTCACTATGAGCGGTAATCGAATTCAAGATTTTTCAGAAAGTATACTGTGGTTGGACATAGTTTTATTATGCTTTTATTACTACGTTTTGTAAAATGTTTATCATTTTTATAATTGACCA
This sequence comes from Diadophis punctatus similis, assembly GCA_023053685.1. NCBI lineage: Eukaryota > Metazoa > Chordata > Lepidosauria > Squamata > Dipsadidae > Diadophis > Diadophis punctatus. The sequence goes on along the minus strand of JALIGW010000002.1, from coordinate 38,477,414 downwards.
GTCTATAAATATTGTGAAATAAACAAATCAATGTGCCACGGTGATTATGGTAAACAATTTTGAAATTAGAGAGTTGCTTCCAAAAGGGAAATTATAATTTATTTTTAAACAAGTGTTTTGATTGGAATCGTGGTGCACTGAAAGAAACCCTGATTCACATTCTTGACAGGTGCTGCATCATTAATTAGATCCAATCATTAGAACAAAAACAATTAGCTCTTAGTAATTGCAGAGCATCATTATATTCTCATATTCTTTGCTATACCCAACTCCCAAACAACAGAATTCAAGTATACCACAACTGAGCTGGCAATAAATTAAGTCATATCTCCAACAATATTTAATCACGGGAATTCAGAAATTTGGATTTCCTTTCAAATTGGAATATAATCATTGTGTGGAATGATTACAGGTAATCCTCGAGTTACGACCACAATTGAGCCCAAAATTTCTGTTGCTAAATGAGACATAGGTTAACTGGATTTTGCCCCATTTTATGACTTTTCTTGCCACAGTTGTTGAGTGGACCATTGCAGTTGTTATGTCAATTACACAGTTGTTAAGTGAATCTGACTTTCCCACTGACTTTGCTTGTCAGAAGGTCACAAAAGATGATCACATGACCCCAGGATAATGCAACTATTATAAATATGAGTTAGTTGTCAAGTGCTCAAACTTTGATCACATGACCATGAGGGTGCTGCAAAGATCTTAAGTGTGAAAAATGGTTGTAAGTTACTTTTTTCATGCCATTGTAAGTTCGAACAGTCACTAAATGAACTGTTGTAAGTTGAGGACTTTGTGTTTTTTATACCACTTTATAATGCCTTGGTAAGGCCACACTTGGAATACTGCATTCAGTTTTGGTCGCCACGATGCAAAAAGGATGTTGAGACTCTAGAAAGAGTGCAGAGAAGAGCAACAAAGATGATTAGAGGACTGGATGATTAAAGAACAGTTGCAGGAACTAGGTATGTCTAGTTTAATGAAAAGAAGGACTAGGGGAGGCATGATAGCAGTATTCCAATATTTCAGGGGTTGCCACAAAGAAGAAGGAGTCAAACTATTCTCCAAAGCATCTGAGGGTAGAACAAGAAGCAATGGGTGGAAACTAATCAAGGAGAGAAGCAACTTAGAACTAAGGACAAATTTCCTGAAAGAACAATTAATCAGTGGAACAGCTTGCCTCCAGAAGTTGTGAATGCTCCAACACTGGAAGTTTTTAAGAAGATGTTGGATAACCATTTGTCTGAAGTGGTGTAGGGTTTCCTGCCTGAGCAGGGGGTTGGACTAGAAGACCTCCAAGGTCCCTTCCAACTCTGTTATTCTATTCTATTCTATTCTATTCTATTCTATTCTATTCTATTCTATTCTATTCTATTCTATTCTATTCTATTCTATTCTATTCTTAGCTGATAATGAAGCCCTCTGAATTTAAAGGTACTTACTTAAAATTTGAAAAGTTGATTATTTAGCTTTCTGGCAAGATAAATCTGCCAAAACTGAGCTACCTATGTGGACCTTAGAAGTGGTAAATGCTACAATGAGGTGCAGCACGGTTCTTTCCTCTTCGAAGGACAAAGCAATATGTTTAAATCCATTGATACTGAAACTCTATTAAGAGCCTGAGTTTCAAGGAGATTCAGGGAATGTAGGATAGGGATCTTTAGATCAGATAAGAAAGTTCAAAGCCACATGCATTTTTTATGATCTCCACATCACCTTTCTGCTACAATTTAAGGCTGCAATTGTCTAAAGATAGTAATGTAATCTCTTTCCATTCTAAGAAACATCCTCACCCAAAAGGCTTAATGAATAGGCTTGAATATCTTCCAATTTAACAATTGGGTAATTGGAAAGGACAATTTTGACAATATAAATATGCGTGACATGATTTTGCCTCACTCTGTGGTATCTTTACTTTCTAAAAAGCATTAAACATGGTATCCAGTCACCAATTTATTTTTCCAGTCATCAATAATAGCATATTATTTAACTGTGGGAAATGTTAATCAGATATGGGCTCCTAGTCCAGCTTCAGTGCTGTGTCATATTATTCTCCATCTCCATCTTAAGCCACTCAAAGTAGTTTTCTTTCGGGTGCAGTGCATTTAATTGACAAAAAACTTCAATTTGGCAGTTTGTTACATTGCAGCTCTGTGAAGTTGGAAACGTTTTCAGATTTGCAGGGAATATTATTCTCTAAGCAATTTCAGAGGCAGCCTTATCAATGAACTGAATCTAGTCTGAGCTTATTCATACCACTCAGTTGCCCCATTGTCAGAATGGGGAGCCAAGCATTTTTGGAGGGCTGAAGTGAAATCTTTCTTCATCAATCATCAACCTATTGTCAAAACAACTTCAGGGAACTTTTTTTTTCTTTACTTCCGGAGTTTGCTTTTCTTTGGTATTGCCTTGACTGTTCCTATCCATTTGAAACAGTGTGCTTCAGTTTGCTGCAGGCTAAACTCTACTAAGGCAAACTTCAGAGATCTCTATTAGAACAGGACACACGTTAACTGTAACTTCATATCCTCTCCCTCTAAGTAAGGAAACCCTGAACAGGTAAATCCAACTAAATTCCACTCTTTGATGTTAACTTATTGGAGAGAAGCTTGCTAGGGCCTTTTGTCATAGAGTCTTCCATGGAAAAATAAAAATGGCCTCTTCTATGTTATGTTCAAGTTAGAAATTTCCAGAACTGAGGAAAGAATCACTTACTTACTGTATGTAATTGTTATGTATTCAGACTAAACCGTTTACTCCAAGGTCCGCTATTCTGAGCGGGAAAATGGAGACCGCTGATTGGTTGAACCAGCTGAACAGCCCTGTATAAAAGAGAGAGCTGTCAGCCTGGTTCCTTTGCTGGATCTAACTGTTGTACAATAAAGAGCTGTTAGTTACACTACTGTCTCAACCTCTTCAGTACCAGGACTTAACAGTAATCACTTAAAGCACTGACAAACTCCCAGCCCGCTGGCTGGATGCATCACGTGTTGGCCATGCCCACTCCCGGCTTAGTGAAGAGGAAAAAAGTCCCGATATGTCATGTGATGCTGCCATGACACCACAAGTTTGATACAGGGGTGAAATGCTTCTGGTTTGCTTTTACCTGTCTGTCGGCGGAGAGCCGATCGCGCAGGTAGCGCGGCGCTCTGCCCACCGGCCGGGACACCGCCATTTGAGTTCTTTTACCCTCTGTGCATGCACATAATGCTTTGTGGTTTGACACCCCTGACTTAAACTGTATTCAGATTTTAATTTTATTTGGATATGCTCAAAACCTTGCCCACATTCTTTCACAAATATTTTTCTATGAAGTTCAGTCTCCATTGTTATGAGCTTATTTGTTGTTTACATATATTCTTTGAATTCAATAATTGTTTTCCTAATTCCAACAAAATGCTTCAGTGTTTCTCTTTTCTCTTGCTTGTTTTCTAATAGGGTGACCCGGTCCCTTCTCAAGGGGGAGGGGACGGAGGAACCCCTTCAAGGTAGAGCTGAGGAATTTGTTCAGTTTCTGACGGATAAAGTCACTCAGATTCAGACAGACCTGGACTCCGGTTGGGCGAAGCAAGCCGAGATGACAGGGGCAGATCTTGGTCCCATTTTATGGAAAGAGTTTGACCTGGTGACCCCTGAGGAAGTGGACAAGGCCATTGGAGCAGTGAGCTCTGCCACTTGTATGCTGGATCCGTGCCCCTCCTGGCTTGTTTCTGCAAGTAGGGAGGTGACACGAGGTTGGTTCCAGGAGTTAATCAATGCTTCTTTAAGAGAGGGGTTCTTCCCCCAGCCTTTAAAGGTTGCAGTGGTGAGGCCCCTCCTTAAGAAGCCATCCCTGGACCCAACTGACCTTAAAAACTATCGACCAGTCTCCAACCTCCCCTTCATGGGGAAGGTGGTGGAGAAAGTGGTGGTGCTGCAACTCCAACGGCTGTTGGATGAAACGGAGTATCTTGACCCTTTTCAGTCGGGTTTCAGGCCCAGTTACAGCACAGAAACTGCCTTGGTCACGCTGATGGATGATCTCTGGCGAGCCCGAGATGGAGGTTGCTCCTCCATCTTGGTGCTACTTGACCTCTCAGTGGCTTTCGATACCATTGACCATGGTATCCTTCTGCAACGGCTCGGGGAGATGGGAGTGGGAGGCACCGTTCTGCGGTGGTTCTCCTCGTATCTCTCTGACTGGTCGCAGTCGGTGATGGCTGGGGGACAGAGGTCGACCCCGAGACCCCTCATATGTGGGGTTCCTCAGGGTTTGATTCTTTCCCCTATGCTCTTTAATATCTACATGAAACCGTTGGGTGAGATCATCTATAGGCATGGGGTGAGGTTCCAACAGTATGCTGATGATACTCAGCTGTACATATTCACCCCATGCCAATTCAGTGAGGCAGTTGATGTGATGTGCTGGTGTCTGGACGCTGTAAGGGTCTGGATGGGGGTTAACAGGCTCAAACTCAACCCAGACAAGACCGAGTGGCTTTGGATGCTGCCTCCCAAGAACTTTGACATCTGTCCCTCCTTGGTTCTGGGGGGGAATTTGATCCCTTCAGAATGGGCTCGCAACTTGGGGGTCCTTTTGGATCCACAGCTAAAATTGGACCAACATCTAACAGCTGTGGCCAGAGGGACCTTTGCACAAGTTCGTCTTGTGCACCAGTTGCATCCCTTCTTGGACCAGGAGGCACTACTTACAGTCACTCATGCCCTTTTTACCTCACATCTTGACTATTGCAACGCACTCTACATGGGGCTACCCTTGAAGAATGTTCGGAGACTGCAGCTAGTGCAGAATGTGGCGGCGCGTGTGGTGATGGGTATCCCTAGATACACCCATGTGACACCCATCCTTCACGAACTGCACTGGCTGCCTATAGGTCTCCGAGCGCAATTCAAGCCTTTAAAGCCCTAAATGGCTTAGGACCAGTTTACCTCCGAGACCGCCTTCTCCAACATACCTCCCTAAGACCGATTAGAGCCCACAGAGTTGGTCTGCTGGTGGTCCCATCAGCCAAACAATGACGGCTGGCGGACCCATGAACAAGGGCCTTCTCTGTGGCAGCACCAGCTCTCTGGAATACACTACTCCCCAAGATCTGCATTATTCCCACCCTGCCAGCCTTCAGAAAAGCAGTAAAAACATGGCTTTGTCGACAGGCCTGGGGCCAATGATTTTAATACAACACCGATCACTCTTGGCCTCATGAATGATTTATTGTATTGGTTTTTAAATTGTGATTTATAATGTTTTTTAATGTTTTAATATCTATTGTTTTTAATGCTTTTTATATTTGTTGTTGCATGTGAATTTTTACTGTTGTGAGCCACCCAGAGTCTCTGTGGAGTGGGCGGCATACAAATGCAACTAATAAATAATAAATAAATAAATAAATAATAAAATTAAGGCACCAGGCTAGAAATCAGGAGACTGTAAGACTGTAAATTCTAGTCCCACCAATATCAGCCATGAAAACCAGCTGGGTGACCTTGGGTCAGTCAGTCTGTCAGCCCAACCCACCTCAAAGGGTTGCTCTGGGGAAAATAGGAGGAGGAAGATGTGTTAAATATGTCCACCGCCTTGAGTTATTTCTAAAAATAATAAAGGCAGGCTATAAATAACTAAATGTGAAAAATGTTATACACCTATTCGGCAATGTTAAGGGGGGGATGAAAAGCTTTAATTTATAAATGTTATAAGCCAACCCAAATAAATAATATAAGTAGATCAAAGTTTGAAACAATCTTCTGATAAAGGTTACAGGTAACAGAAGCTTTACTCTAAAACAGAAAAAGAGGAAAAATGTTCAGACCATTGTATAATTTATGGAGAATGTGCATCTTTCCATCCTTGTAATATCCACCTTGTGCAATATTGATGTTACAGTACATGGAAGATAGTTTGATATATGTTCCCTGTTGTTCATATTTATTGTTGCAAAATGGATTTAATATTTAAAGCATTATTGATGTTTCCTATCCATACTTACATAACACTTGCACCCAAGATAGCTTTGGGGGAATAAAGAAGTGAGAAGCCGTACCAATCAGCAATCTCAAGGTGGTGTTTCCTTGTTTATCAAATTATAGATATTTGTCATTTCTTTGTCCTTGCTATATGCTTTAATACTGGGAAAGAAGGCTTGGTCTTTTCTATTAGCTGCATCTCTAGGACACTGTCATGCTTTGTCCTCATGAGTTAGTCTGGACACTGACCCAGAACATGCATGTTCCAAGCAAAGATATTCTAGAACAGTGGTTCTCAACCTTCCTAATGCTGCGCCTCACGCCCGCACCCCCACCGTGACCCACCCCGCCTCCGCGCCCACCGCCGTGACCCCCACCCCGCCGCCGCCATTTGGGTTATTTTATCCTCTGCGCATGCGCAAAGCATTCTGTGCATGCGCAGAGGGTAAAAGAACCCAAATGGCGGTGTCTGGGCGAAGTCTCCCAACCCCTGTGAAAGGGTCATTTGACCCCCAAAGGGGTCGCGACCCCCAGGTTGAGAACCACTGTTCTAGAACATTTGGGAAAGTTCAAAGTTGGGGGCAACTAAGCAGGGGAAAGTGATTGGAGAAAAGAGGTAGGTGGGCTTATCTGGTATGCTTTGCTTATTTTTGAAAACAGTGGAGATACTAGGGGAAGATGACACTGGGAAAATGAGCGAGATGTGGATATTCCAGTTAGGCATGAATTTGCCAGAAAGAGAATGAGACAGTTGGAGAGAGCAGCATGTGGATGGGTTGGATAGGCAGGTGGTGATTGTGGACAATGGGAGGAAAAGCAAGGCAGGCATTCTGATGAACAGGTTCCTGTATCACCCACACCCTTGATATCAATTATCCCCACTTTCCATTATTCTCAGGTTAAACCAGGAATAACCAAAACTTTCTGGATTTTAGTTCAGAATTTGCTCAGAATAATCTGTGCAAATATCTAAGCCACCTCCATGAAATTAAACCCAATTCATGCACACCCTTATTTGCCATTTTTTTGTTCCCTTTCTGAAACAATCCTTTGTTTAACTTTCCCTGTCCTGTGTTGGAATCTTGCCAATCTTAAACAGTAGACGAGTGTCTATTGACAAGAACATTTTGCAGCATCTCTGCAGACCTTCTTGACTTAATTGCTTTCATGCTGAATCCAATTGGCTCCTTTTTCCTGTTCACAATCTTGTTCACGAACATGGTGTTTGGTGTAAGCTTTACATCACAGTTTCTGTGTTCCTATTCATTGCCCTTATTTTTGTTATTCATGCTGTTTTTGTGCTTTCAATAGCTTTCCAGCCTCAAACATTTTTGTTCATATCTCAGGTATGCATTTTACAATATCTTCTAATTCCTTTCTCAACTATTCCAGACATGTTATAACTAAATACTGGGGTGTATTTTCCCCCACTGCCTTTGCTATTAAAAATTATTGTGGCTAAAATGTTTGCAGTAAATTCTTCCTTCATAAGTTAAACAGAAAGTTTATTAATGACACAATTGGAACATAGTTCAGGTGTTGAATTTTATATAAGAATTCTAACATTTCTAACCAATCCTGAACAAGTCATTACAGGCTCAAGTCACAGGAGAAACATGAAAACGTATGACTTTGTATTTATATTTGCAGTATTAGTCTTTTGGAGAGCAAGTTGTCTTTCTTAGGCTTTGTAGAACCAAATTTCATTCACAGATGAACTTGTGGTGGCTATCACAAACTTACAGCTAAAGCAGTTTATCTTGAAACTAGCTTGCTTGTTCTGGCAAATGTTTTGGAATTTGAAGCACATTGACCCATGCTGGCAAATGAGATGCTGTCTTTTACATCTTATACAGGTAGTCCTCAACTTACAACAGTTTGTTTAGTGACCTTTCAAAGTTACAATGACATTGAAAAAAAGTGACTTACGACCATTTTTCACCCTTAGGACTGTTGCACTATTCGCACGGCCACATGATTTACATTCGGATGCTTCACAAGCGACTCACATTTATGACCATTGCAGTGCCACAGGGTCATGTGATCACCTTTTGTGACCTTCTGACAAGCAAGTCAATGGGGAAGCCAGATTCATTTAGCAGCCATGTTACTAACTTAACAACTGCAGTGATCCACTTAACAAATGTGGCAAGAAAAGTCATAAATGGGACAAAACTCATTTAACAAATTTGTTTGTTTGTTTGTTTGTTTGTTTGTTTGTTTGTTTGTTTATTTATTTATTTATTTATTTATTTATTTATTTATTTATTTATTTATTTGTGAGATTTATATACCGCCTCACATTGCAAGCACTCTCTAAGCGGTTTACACTAGTAAGCAATGTATATTTATATTGCCCCCAACAATCTGGGTCCTCATTTTCCCTACCTCAGAAGGATGGAAGGCTGAGTCAACCTTGAGCCAGTGAGATTTGAACCGCTGACCTGCGGATCACAGTCAGCTAAAGTGGCCTGCAGTACTGCCTCTAACCGCTGTGCCATATTATTTAGCCGCACTAGTCCAAAAGATGTTGCCTTTTTAAAAAAGCCACTGTTTTTAAACAGGGGATGTAGCAATACATGTTATCCTGAAAGCCTCAGAAACACCTTACCATCATTCTAAATTAAGATGATTTTTTTTAAACTGCAGGAAAAAAATTCCATACAACTTTTTTTTTTAGAAAAAAACATTTTTAAGAAAAAAAAGTTCACATTTTGCAATAGCAGCATTGCTTTCTAAACTTCCTGGTGTGGATTTAATTCATAGGCAGACATTTGTCCCACTTTCTGTACAGCTCAGAATTAGGTATAACCATTAATAGCAGTCCTACTGATCCAGAAATAATATTAAATAAAACTCATCATTGTATGTATTTATAGATTATTTCTAACTCATCCTGTATTTACTGGGCTCAATTATATCACTGTCAACCTTGAAAAAAATAGTTGATTAATCATTAGTCTTTTAATTTTCTGATTAAATAGCTGATTATATTTAAATTAATTTCCATTGAGCACATCTCCAGAAGGTTTTTTTTTTGACTCGGAATAATGATGTTGAGCTTAATAAGGAAAATTATCCATTGTTAAAAATAGTAATTTAAAAGATTGGCATAATTTAACTGAAGCATTCATCCTCCACATGGCAATTTCATGCATCTAATCTCTGTTATGCAAAGTCAGAAAATTCTGCCCCTATCCTGGTTTACATGTAACATTATATACACTGTTCTTGGTAGTCTGACTTTTATTCTGATTCCACAATACTATGGCCATCATTAAAAATTGATCCTGTGTTATCAGGAGCTCGCGGATTGTCTATAGAACACAGAGTGGGGTTTTTTGCAATGTGTGCGAATCCTGTGCAAGTAGTTCTAACATATTAACATATCTGCTTCACAATGCAAGGTTCATGGGAAAGTAGTGGAAAACTTTTACTACATTTGGAGTAAAAAATGGAATTGTATACTATAAATTTTCTTTTTCCCCCAGAAATTGACTGTGCCGCACATGGGGGATATTGCATTTATTATTGGGGACATCCAGGGGTGGGTTCTACTTACCTTTCCTACCGGTTCGGGGTTGCACCAGAAGTGCGTGTTTTGCACGTGCCCCCGTCGCTCCCGGGTTAAACTGGTCTGAGCATGCGCAGGAGGCTTTGCACATGCGCAGAGCATTATTTTCACATATATTTGGCTCTGGTGGACGGATTTCAAGCCGGAGGACCTGTTCAGGGGCGTGTCCAGCCAGCCATCACTGCCGGTTCGGTGAGTGGGGGAAAATTCCTGCTACCAGTTCTATAGAACCGGTCCGAACAGGCAGGAACCCATCTCTGGGGATATCCCAATACTTAACCCCCTTGTTGTAGCGGCATGACACAACAGACAAAAAGCAAAACAAAGCAAAAATCTGAGAATTGTTGGAAACAAGCTTTTCTTTTATTGTGCCACCATGTCAGGGGGAATGGTTGCATTTCTGGCACCATTTTTCCATGCTTTGAATCTTCATTGGAGACTGACTGTTGCCATGTCCTTTACTTCCCAGTTCCATCAGTCAACTATCAGATCTAGTGAACTAAAATTGTTTGGTGGAAAAGGAATTGGTATATGGTGCCTTACAAACATCCTGCAACTCACACAGGAGATAGTATTGTACAGCACATTGACACTCCATTTAGATAGGAGTTTACTTTCTATCAGACACTCCTACAATACACTCCTAAGACAGACACTCCTACAATACATCCTTCACATAAAGATGAAAAAATGATTTGATGGTGCAAACCCCAGTCCTGGTGTCCCAGTGTCAGACACAAGGACCAAAGTCATGGGGTTTCCACCCTAATATCATAGCACATGTTTAGTTACTTTCTTTATATTCACAGCATAGCTACAACTTATCACAGCAAGCACTGCTACTTTGTCAAAGTTACTTAAAGAAAAATCTCTTTTGCATTAAGAGTTTCCAAATGTGATCCTTATCTTTTAAATGCAGAACTCTTTAATATTCCAGGATAACAGATGACTGTGGTGGAATTGAAGAACTTCAGTTTAAGGAACAATGCATGCAGCATGTAGCATGACTAAAATAAACATCTAACACAGGGGTCCCCAAACTTGGCAACTTTAAGACTTGTGGACTTCAACTCCCAGAATTCTCCAGCCAGCATAGCTGGCTAGAGAATTCTGGGAGTTGAAGTCCACAAGTCTTAAAATTGCCAAGTTTGAAGACCCCTGATCTAACATTTTAAAAATCCTTCCCTTATAGATTCAGAAAGCTGCTACTTTTCTGTGTTTGTATTTCAGCTCCTACTCTGAAACCTTGTTCTGCTTCTAAACTTTGTTTCTTTAACAAGGAAAGACAATCTCTCCTCTGGGATCAGAGCCTTAATCTTCTTTTTTTAAGCCACCCTATGTAACCTTATACCAAACCTTTCCAAAGTACTGCAGGTGTGAATTGAAGAGCTGGAAAAGTATTAATAAACCCTGCTCAATTTAAAACAAAAGAGGATATGTATCCCATTTAGCCTAATAATGTTAGACAGAGACGAGGCGGCCTGAAACTTCCATTTTGACTATGGGTAATTCCAGAAGGTGGCTTGAAGGGCTTTAAGTCAAAACACATTATGGAGCTATTCTCTTTCTCATAACAGATTTGTGTGGTATGAGAAAAAGTGTAAAAATGAATGGGTAAAAGTATTCCTTCCTATAACATTAGGTGAATGAGGCAGACTGATAACATAATAAATATCTAATGTACTTTCAAAGAAATATCTTCAGCTAGTACCACATCAGCATTTCCTCCACAAAGTATTTTTCTCCAAAATTGATTTCAGAATATTGAGCAGCATTGAGCTTCATGGTTTTGCGATCATGGTCTACCCAACAGATGTCTAGACATTTTGCTAGCAAAAGTGGCTGGCCTCTTCAGAAGCAAGGGGCTCTGTTACACAGACCACATACAAATGAGAAGGGACTTGCTGGGCTCCTGTCTTTGTAGCCAGGTGATTTGATTTCCAATTGGTCCTTAGCTGAGCTGGTTTCTGATTGGAGCAGATTGGTCAGGGCTGGTTTCTGGTTGGCGCAGTCTTCTGCAACCCACTGCCATTCAGTTACATTTGATCACAATTCCCATCATTCTCAGTCAGCATGACTACAAAAAAGTAGCTCAAGAATATATAAAATGCAATTTACTTTATTGAAAGGGAAAAAAAACACTGACTGAGAAGATTGCATTCAGATATAGAGTTTCCCCCCATAAAAATATCTAAGTGACACTTTATAATTAATCCAGGTTATGGCAGAGTTCATAATGGAGGGCCATGTGGGAATCAGGCTATTGTGGCATTGCAACACAAGTCCCATCCCTTTTCCACAGGTATCACAATCTCAAACGCACATCCTAAAGAAGCAGTGTTTGTGGTACAATACTGCAACACTGTTTTTCTCAGCCTGACATCACGTCACCATCCTTGTAGAAAACACTACAATGAAATTAAGATTGCAATAATACCCACCCCTTTATTTAAATAAGTAAGAAACAATGACTTCCTTAGTACTTCGCGTTACTACTAATCTCTGTCAACCCAACCTAGCTCGCAGGGAACTAAAGAAGGAGGAAATTCTATCAATTCTGCTTTGAGCCCTTAAAGAAAAAAAAAGATAAACAATACATTTGTTACAACTATTATTGTAATAGTTTGTAAATATAATATTTACAAATAATATATTATTTAACATTTATTGGCTATCATACTTCTGCCTTCCAAATGCAGTACTGCTTCAAATTTAAATAGCTGTTGTGGTATACTTCATGGTTGTTGAATTAATCCAAGATTAAATTCTTTATCAGTTGAGTTTGCTTGGAAGAAATATACAGATGTGAGAAAAAAATAACTGAAGCACTTAATAAAAGCTGAGTCTTTTAAGAATAATGAGGGCAAAAGAGAAGTATCAAAATTAAATTCCAGTCAGAATGACTCACAATTTTTTAATGAAAAGAATGTGTCCTTAGAATTTAAAAAAACGAGGCTTCAAAAATGATGAAGGATAAAAAGGCAGATTCTCAAACAATTCTCACATTCTTTTTCTGATGTTACAGAAAACCTTACATGCATCCCCAATGGAATGAATTATTATATTCCTTCATTACCCATATGATGGCTTTTGTTTCTTTTTTGAGCCTCTCCATGCATATGAATGCATTTCTTGTCCTTCAAATGTAAAGAGAAAGGGATCTTTTATCATCAGTTTTAGGGACAAACCTGTGGAATAAATAAACCTGTTCTGACTGGTGATTAAAAAAAGAATTCTCTAAAACTGTGTTTCTCAATATCAGCATTTTTAGAATGGGTCAAAAATTTATTCCCAGAATTCCCAAGCTAGCATGGGGAAGTCTGGGAGCTGAAGTTCTACCCAACTTCAAGTTCCTGAGGTTATAGAGCACTACTGTGGACACTTCTGATCAAGTCTCTTTTTAGAAGTAGGTACTTTTGTTTTGCAGGATCATGTTCTACCTTATTAGACTGCATAATGACAACCACAACAATACACAACAATACACGAGCACACAACAGATACAAACTCAAAGTGAACCGCTCCAAACTTGACTATAGAAAATACGACTTTAGCAACAGAGTGGTAAATGCCTGGAACTCACTACCTGACTCTGAGGTTTCGTCACCAAACCCCCAAAACTTTACCCTTAGACTGTCCACTGTTGACCTCACCCGATTCCTAAGAGGTCAGTAAGGGGCGTGCATAAGTGCACCAGCGTGCCTACTGTCCCTGTCCTAATGTTTCCTCTTATCAGTACCCATCTTATGTATATAAACAATGTTATATCTATGTATATTACTATACATATACATGTTATTATATCTATGTATATTACTATACATATACTATGTATATTACTATACATATACAAATAGCAAAAATTTCATTATATCTTAAGGATTATTCAAATGAAAGATATACAGTATATTGGAATGGAATAAATAGACTGATTATATTTTAAAAAAGTATCAGATCAAGAAGACTCAAATAGTTTATTAATGTTAAATGTCTAATTTCTAGATTATGTTTAAAAGGCTTTGAGTAATAAGGAGTTAAAGAATTAGAAATTTTTTTGGAATTAATAATCTATTAGCATATTTTAGTTTTATGTTTTCTGAATACTATATCTTGTGCTTTTTCTGGGAAGTCCGGGGGGGGGAGGGTGTGGGGGGGGAGGGTAAGGGGGTGGGAGGGGTTTGGGGGGAAGGGGGGAGAGAAAAGAGAAAAATGTTTGTACTTTGTACTAATAAAACTTTTTAATTTAAAAAAAAACAATGTTATATCTATGTATATTACCAACACGTACTTGACAAATATAAATAAATAAATAAATAAATAAATAAAAATAAACCGAATATAGCCAGAAAAACTACTCTTCTGACACAACTGCAAAACTATTCAGAAACTGTAATCCATATTGTGAAGTTGTTGGTTGTCCATGTGCTTTATGAAAATGGAATATGAAATGGTGTTCCTGCTTAAGGAAACATTCTGTAATCAAGAATATATGCTGAGGTGGCGCAGTGGTTAAAAGCAGCACTGCAGTTCAGCAGTTCAGCTGTTCAAATCTCACCGGCTCAAGGTTGACTCAGCCTTCCATCCTTCTGAGGTCGGTAAAATGAGGACCCAGATTGTTGGGGGCAATATGCTGAACTCTGTAAACAGCTTAGAGAGGGCTGTAAAGCACTATGAAGCGGTATATAAGTCTAAGTGCTATTGCTATTGCTATTCTTGCACTGTCTCAGCAATTACATTTGATCCAAGGGGAGGGGGGAGAAATGTTTCTAAAATAATTCTTAGCCATGTGCATTACAGTTATTACAAAGCCTCATGCAGGACAAGTATGACATTTTTAGGGAAACATTTAAGGTAAACACTGACCCCATGATTCAGCTCAGCTTATAATTCTGTGTTTAATTCAGAGACCATCCAATTTGATTTGTGGCCAAATCCAAAATAAAGTTAGATATCAAAAGTTTCAAAACTTCCTTTGTCAACACAACAGTTGTTGAATTTTTAAGTAGACTTTGACATTTTTTTCAGAACAGAAGAGTTTTCCAAGGAAACATATCTTGCCAACTTTCTGAAGAATTTTGATCTTATTCTTTGTACCCTGGAAAGGATGTTTGTATGGAGGAAATGAATGTTCAAAAATGCATTTGGAATAGAAAGCAGCTAATCAAAGCAATCAGCTACCTCTAAGTCTATTCCTTCCAGTAAGCAAATAACTTTTGTATGTAACCAGCTCTCATTTGTTTAGGACACAATTGTCTCTTTCCCTTGTTACCTTCCGTACATAAAAAAAATAAAATAAAATAGAGCAGCAATGTCAGAAGCAAAGCATCCCAATTCCTTTAGTTTATTTTTCTGCTGACATACTTGATGGCCACAGAGAGCAAATCTGGCTCTGTCAATGCTAGAATTGTTCTAAGGATGTGGCACTTTACTAATGGCTCTTTTATTTATCCATGTAAGCAGAGAAAGCACAGAAGCTTAGCAAGAATTCAGAGGGATCTACTTTCAGCTTGGAATAGGGCAACTTTGTAGAAACAAGTAATTAAAGTGTACAATGTCTGTAATCAATTGCACACAGGTTATCTTTGATTGCTCTTGCAAAGGACAAGTTTCAGGCATGCCTTTTGAGTCAGGAGGGAACAAGGAGAGAAGTTCCATTATTTTCCTTTGGAAACAACTTTGCTGTGAAAACAAGGGCATTCTTACTGAAAAATATCTCCATTTAATTAAAAGGATTCAGACTTCAGATTCTATGATATGCTATCAAATGTGGCCTTGAAAATGCAAAGAATGAGTTACTTGAAAGGCTAACTTATCTTTCCATAGAAATTCCACACCCTTCATCCTGGCTGCGTGTTTGCTTATGTGCTGGTATACCTTTTGTCTTGAAGATTGACTTGCTTTTATCTGAATGACTCAAATCCCATGACTGGTAAGAGAGTAAAATAGTAACATACATTAGGATATTGCTTGTGTGATGAAATAGTACTTCCCAATTTAGCCACAGCTTTTTAAACTGACTAAATGTGGTATGCCAACATGACCAATTAATATTATTTTATTTTATTCATTCGAGTCCGGCACTGCCCAACTCCAAATGACTAGATGGTTCACAATATAATAATAATAATAATAATAATAATAATAATAATAATAATAATAATAATAATAATAATAATAATAATAATAATAATAATAATGATGATGATGATGATGATGATGATGATGATGATGATGATGATGATGATGATGATGATGATGATGACGACAAAATACAACAAGAGTGCAAAACAAAACTAACAATATAAAAAAGTAAAAACCAGAAGGAAAAGAAGAAGATTGTGGATCTGGCCAACATCAAAACTCACAGGAAGTTCTCCAGCCCAACCCTGGGAGAAGAGACAGGTCTTCAAGGCCCTCTGGAATGCTGTCATGATGGGAGCTTGTAGACCAGGGGTGTTAGATTAGCGCACGGGAAAGGAGAGGTGAGCCGTAGAACAATTCAGCACTTTATTAGCAGGCCAGCTTCAAGTAACAAGAACTGTCGCCGAGCGGCAGGGAAGCCGCTTTTAAGGGTTTCCCTGCAGTTCAGCCGACCAGTGACAGGCATTCAAATCTGCCACCGCTTATTTGGCCAATCAGCTGCGTCTATGCAAATTTACTACGTACCTCAGTATGTAACAAGGGGCTTCATGCTAGAGGGCAGGTGCTACAACAGAGAAACATGAGTTCCTGCATCCCAAGATACAGTATTATTTAATTGAAGGCACCTGAAGAGTGCCAACCTGGTTCATATCAACCAGGCAGACAACATGGGAGACAAACTATGAAAATAATAAGATGAACATAATACAATAAAATGAATTTCTAAATCTGGGGCACTTGCTGGACAACCCCTTGGTTTATTTCTGCTTGATAGGACTAATCCTTCCAATACGGGGCCATATCTTCTTTCAGACTCAGTGGTTAATATCTTTTCTTTCAAGATCTTCTGGTGTTTCTATTTCAAAGTTAATTTTATTGTGCACAAATCTACTGCTTAAGAAAAACAACCAGGTAAGTTAAGAATCAATATACAGTAATAAGGATGCTGCAAATTAAACCTGGTTTTGCTTGGCAATTCAATCACACAAGTAAACCGGCATATAAGAACCAAGAAATAAATAAATAAATAAATAAACAGGAAGAAAACCTCTCTTGGAATTTTACTGAGTCTTGCATGTACCCTTCCTCTGCATTTCAACATTATTTTTGATAGATGGCTTCTATCAAAGCTCATAATTGCTTCTCAATGACAGCTGGGAAAATTAAGGTATAATTTATTTAAATTTAAATTGATTTATATGGCCACCCATCTCTCTAATGCGTAATTGGGTGGCTGATAAAAAATTAAAAATGCAATATAAATACAATAGATTTCAAAATCAACTGAAGCACAAAGTAGCTATTGAATACCTGGTATACAAAAAGTATCAATAAAATTACTCTGCCAATCCCCATGCTGGAAAAAAACAGCCAAGACTTCAAGGATTTTTGAAAGGTGAGACAATCAGACAGCATGGTGTCCAAGAGGGCAGGCACAGCTACAGAAAGGCACACTTCTTGTGTCCTGCTAGATGATGATCTCTAATCAGTGGTACCCAGAGCATATTTACACTGCTGTCCTAATGGGATGGGTAGAAACAATGGAGTAAGCTTGTTCTCAAGTACTCCGACCAGTGGTGGGTTCCTACCAGTGCGGTCCACTCTGTCATCCCTGTAGCAGCCCACCGATTGCGCAATTTACGTGCGATGGCTCCGGTACCATCTTCACCAGTCCATCACGCAGCGACATCTTTTTTTTGAATGTTTGGGCTTTTTTTTGGTTCCTGCGCATGTGCGGAAGCAAAATCATGCAAGGGGACGCTCGTGCGCATCCCCTCGCAAGATTTCAGCAATTTTTTGCTTCCTGCGCATGCGCGGAAGTAAAATCATATGAGGGGATGCGCAGGCGTAGCAAGCGTGCACATGCACGAAATGCAATGATACGCGTACAGCGCACCAGTAGGCAGGTAAAGGAACCCACCCCTGACTCCGACCCTATGCCAGTAGAGTTTTATAGATAATAATCAGTGATCTGATTTGCACCTGGAAGCAAACTGGGAGCCTGTGAAGCTTCTGGAGGAAAATGTAAAACGACATTCCCATAATTGTCTGCACAGGTGCATTCTAGATCAATTGAAGCTACCAGATGTTCTTTTAAGGGCAGTCCCATTAAAGCTCATTGCGATAATCTATTTGGGAGGTAACCAAAGTTGGGGAGAACATTGAGAGACCTTGGGCAGACCTCTTGAAGACACAACATGTTTCCTTTCACCTTTAAGCAATGTGTCACTTAGCTATGTAATATACCAAAGAAATGAGAAATTAAAACTATATAGTCCCCTTTTCACTTCAGCAGGTATCTAAACAGACGTTTAGCTGAAAAAAGGAAATTTGATAGAAGAAAGAGGAGTTTCCCTCAAACTGCCTTTCTTTCATGAATCTCACTTTATATCTTTTAGAGGTTGTGGGTTCTATCATCACCCAAGACAAAAGAAAATCTAGTTTTGAATGGGTAACTAGACTTTTAAATATATATATTTTTAAAAAGATGAATTTGGCACACTTGAGTCTTATGATGTACACCAATATGTCCCAAACTATTTATTACTTTTAGACCACTATATCAGAATCCAAAGCTTTTCAAGACTACTCCATAATTTAGGAATCAAAGGATGCCTGTGAATATCGGTTCCTATCCTATAGTGGCATGCAGGGAACCCCCAAATATATATATATATTTAATGTAAACAGTTGACCAAAATCTATCTGTAAGATAAATCTACTGTAGATACTATTTTCTTCCCTTTCCAGTGGTATTCTGATCTACCTTCCATTTGTCTACATGATTTAGGGTTATCCTGTTGTATAGTAGATTTTGAGTTTTTGGGAACAGACTACTTCAATCATGTGTATCGATGGGCTACACTCTGTTTTCCAGAAATCATTGGTGGAAGAGGGAAGTGCCAACTTTAAAAAAAGATGATTAAAAGATAACAAAATTTTGGTTTTCCCACATGAAATCTTGAAAATTTGGCAGAAAGATGCCAACATCTCATGAGAATTCAAGTGTGCACATAGAGTTGTTGTGTGGTACGATTGTGTGGTGCCATTTTCTTTATTTCAGGTGAAATTTTTGATAAAAATACCTGAAATTTTTCCCAGTTATAAATGATTATATCACTTACATTCTGAAATATTTTGTTTCTTACTTTTCAGGTTTTTAAACTCACAAGGAAAATTCAAAATGGCTGCCCCCTTAGAGTTGCGTCAAAAACAAAGAGCAGTGATTGAATTGCTTGTTGCTGAGGGGGAAACCCCTGTGAACATTCACAGACAATTACAAAATGTGTTTTTACAAAATTCGGACCCATGAAAGAGGGTTTGAGAGGCAAACATTATTCTAATGACGAGGAAGTGAAAACTGCAGTGAAGAAGTGGCTCAAAGAACAGTCAACAAAATTTTATGAGGCAGGGATACATGCTCTCATTCGAAGGGGGAACATTGCTATTGAGAGAAACGGTGACTATGTTGAGAAGTAGGGATGTGATCCACAGAGGACCAGCTTCATTTTGATGTATGCTACATGTTCCTGTGTTGGTAATTATACCTGTCCTAAAGAAAATGGCATTACTTTTTGACTCACCTTTTGGTCATTTAAATATATTTTCTTTTTTTCGAATTTTTATTATTTACCTGAATATTTCTCAGAATCTTGAAATTTTGTAATCTGAATCTCCTAAATACCTTCATCCTAACTTCTGTTAAATGTTTACATTAGACTTTAGGATAGCTTATTACTTTTGTTTTTTCATATGGGAAATAGAAAGTGTTGACACTATTTCAAAACCAATTCTCCGTGTAAAGTTTTCCCATATGTCAAGCCTTCTGACTACACTTCTGAAGTAACTTGAAGGGGCTTGTTTGGATGAAACATGGTCTGGTGTTTTGTTTGAAGGGATAGAAAACATATTTTCTGACAGTTTTCTAGTCTGTACCAAAAAATAATAATAATCTACAGCCCCACAGCCACTTGCTGGAGATGCACCTCAGTGAAATGTCAGACCTGTCAATCAAAATGATTTATTACATTCTCAATTCCCAAGTCATTTGCTGGAACAGAAGCTGAAGTATCTAGAAGCCATTAAGAGTCTTTTAGCCTAAAATAGGATATATACAAAGAAGCTAAGCAAGATAAATTATATATTCTGAGCAGCAATAATAACATGGTGTGGGCCCTATTGTGATACTGTGAGCTTTGCAAATCTTTTGAGATCAGGCTATAAATAAACATTATTGTTGAGCTCAACTAATGAATATTTTAATGCCAGCACATAGGATGGTTATCTATATTGCATTCACATCTATACAATCACATGTTAAATAATATTTAAGCATACAGAGCTTCTGAGATACATCTGGCAGTAAAAATGCAAATGAGTAAAAATACTTGAGCCCAAATCATGTTTTTGCTAACTGAATTGGTATAATATAGGGAGAGTTAAGTACTTTTACATCACCTACATGAGGAATTAAACCCCTGTTTAACTAACTTCAAATGCATTGAATGAACCATAACAGGATTTAATACTGGCACAGCATATTATTAGGACTTACCAGAGGAAAGGTTAGAGGGATAAGGTGCAAATAAAATAATCAGCCTAAAGGGAAAAGAAGTTAGAAGAAGGAGGGAATGGCAAGGAGACAATATGGTTGCTGCAATATGTTCTGCTAGCACGGAAGTTAAGTAATTTTGCCATGCTGGTTTTTAGTTCAATAAGTGTGAAGGGTACCTTCATGAAACTCAACTTCAAGAATAATATTGCAGCATTTCTCTAACTTCAAAATGTCCTAAGCCTGTCCTTCTGGATTCTATACTCTTTAATCACTCTTGTAAGTGAAAACCTGGGCATCTCTTCACAAATCTTTTCAAGAATTAACACAAGTCTGATCAGCCACAGAAATGTATTTTATTTGAATGTTTAAGAAGATCTTTATAACAAAATTCATGACCTATTTTCAACTGATGATATCTGGGTGATAGCTCCCCAGATACATACAGGTACTTCAGTAATCAGATACCTTCATATTTGTAGAGTAACAGAGGTGATCTTGACAGAAATTGGCAAGAACAGCCCCTGCAAAGGGACTGAAATATTATTTAAATGCCGGATTCACCAGAGTATGAGAAGGAGTGGAAGTGCGGCACTATCACACCTGCAAAATTCTGTTATCAGAAGCTCAGTAGAAAATGGGTTTGATCTTGCTGTCGGGATGATTTTCTAAATGATTTAAGATGATTGGGTGTTCAACTTCTTATCACAATATTTTTGGGCAGAGATTTATTCATTGTGCAAAATGACTTTATTGTGCAAAATGTATTTGTTATTCACTGTGATAGCTAGTAACACTTTGCATAAGAAGAATCTTATATAGCTTCCAAAATGTTTTTTAGTGTTTTATTCAATAGGATGTATTTCCGTAATATTGAGGAGGAAAAAAAGGAAAATAAATTCAAGGAACAAAATGCAGCAGCAAAATGATACAGTTATAGAATTAATTTTAGAACTTTTATTTAAGTTAAAAGGTATAAAAAAGCAAAAAGATTCTATCAATGAAATAGTTTGAATAGTTAATTCATACTCAGAACTGACAAATTCTCACTACTTTCATTCTATAGGCTTTGGAAAGATTACAGAAATATTGTATGGAAGTCATGAAAAAATTGATTCTGGAGAACCAGCTTTATTCAGCCAAGAATCTCTGGAGATTCAAAACACTAATGGAAGAACTTTTGGAAATAATTGCAATGTAATAATGAAAAGTGGATGACAAGTGAATGGATATATAAATGATATGTGAAACTGTTTTAAATGGAAAGTTAATAAAAGAATAAAGATGAATTGTTCAGAAGAATGACAGAATTGAGATTCAGCAAAAAAATTAGTAGGAAATTTGAATCTGTTCAAAAGCTTGAACTCTACCACCCATTACAGCTCCATAATAACATTTTTTCTGTCTCCGAATTCACTCACATTTGAAAAGGTGTTAAACAATGAAGATAACTACCATAGTGCAAACATATTGGCGGTGTTCACAGAATGCAGTTGAAAAATAATAAATAAATGCAATCTCTGCATTGGCACGACATACTAAACTTAGCTTTAACATTAATTAGCAGTGTATGTGTATGTGATGGGTTTAATGTGTTATGAGAACTCAAGCCATTTAGTTCAATATTCAGTGTATTGAACAAATCCAGTATATGGATTATTCAGTAAATAGGTTAAGTGAACATGGATGAAGTTGCTTAGATCAAAAACAAAAATTCTATAAAAATACAGTTATACATTTGTACTTTCATTGATGCTGAAGTTTTTTCCAAGTGAGGTTCATAAAGACACCTTATTATGTATAAAAACATCTGACTCTGGATATGAGTAGATATTTTTAAATAATACACCCCATCTTTTAGTGAACTGAATAAACTCTGCAACAAAAATTGGTGCAGAAGAGCTGCTATGTTTACCTATTCTTTTGATATACTATAATATCCTCAGGTAAGAATGGAAAGCACTTCTGTTTAATTGCCTAGTCTCTTAGCCACAACCTTCAAAGGAGCACATTATATCCTGCTTTGAAAGAGCCATTTAAAGTCGTCAAACATTTCTTGGAAGAATTTTGCAACTGATTACAAACAGAAGGATGATGAAGAACTCCCCCCCCCATTATACTTGCAGAATTCAATCGTAAACCAAATCATAGTCTTCACTTTGAAATACTTAACATACCGTACAAATTTGCTATGTCAATGTGGAGGCTGATTTCCACTTATGCCACTGCTGTTGAGGCTAATTCCATCTCAGATCCAGGGAGCTGCCAAGAGACCTGGTGGGTCTTGGGGAAGAGCTTGATTCCAATAGGACTGGGAGATAATGTCCAGGAATTAGAAGGAAAAGGAAGCCAGTAGAGGATCCAAGACCTTAGCAATCACCTTTCTGCATGACCAATAGAGTGATCATAGAAATGTGTTAGATTATATCCATGGCAAAACCTTGTTAGATAAGAAGGAAATATTACTTTAACATTCTTACAGCTAAGCTAAGGAAAACCTCTAAGTTGGGGACAGAGGAATATGATGTCTTGAGGACCCAGTAAGATATAGCAGTGCTGGAGCACAATGCAATGTGAGAAAAGCTCTGTACATGGCATAATCTTACATAACACCCATTTCTGTTGGGGTGATCCCTAAAACATTCGGCAGTGGTCAATACATCAGTCCTACTTTGAAAAAGTTGTCGTAGCTGATCTACAGATTGTCCTTAACCTACATTGGGCCTGGTATTAACAGTTGTAAATTGTGATGGTCAAAAAGCAGTTCATCATGTGACTGGACTTGATTTAATGACCTTTTTTGCAAACACAGTAGTCATAAAGCAAATGCTGCAGTCACTAAGTGAACACCATGGTTGTTAAGCAAACCCATTGTTCACTATGGGACTTTTTTTTCTGGAAACCAGAAGTAATACTGGTTTCCAGGAAAAAAAATGTCATAAATTGAAACATATGACTACAAGGTACCTCAAATGATCATAAATGCAAATCAATTGCTGAGCATCCAAAAATCCGTTCATCTGACTGCAGGGCATCTTAACTTCAGAACTAGCTCATAGTACTTTTGGGGTGCTGTCGTAACTTCAAACAGTCACTATGCAACCATTTGTAAATCGAGCACTACATGTATGAGATATATCCATGCCAGTGGTGAAATGCTCTCGGTTCGCTTTTACCTGTCGGTCGTTGGAGAGCCAATCACGAAGGCAGTGTGACGCTCCACCCACCCGCCGGGACACCACCATTTGAGTTCTTTTACCCTCTGCGCATGCACAAAGCATTCTGTGCATGTGCAGAAAGTACAAGAAACTCAAATGGCGGTGGCCCGGCGGGTGGGCAGAGCGTCGCACTGCCTTCGCGATTGGCTCTCTGACGACCGACAGGTAAATGCGAACCGGGAGCATTTCACCCCGATCCATGCTGTATTATACTGTAAGATAGTATGTATTTTAGAGGTTTATTAACCTATATTTTATGAGAGATGTGCAAGATGCACAGGTCCCATAAAATATTTTATGTAAGATGTGATACTATTAAACCAAATCCATTCAGCTAAAACTGACAGGAATGTAGGTCTGCAGCTTGAATGGTTTATTCATAGTTTAATTTGAGAACAGAATACTGGTAACTACTTTGGAAATAATATGAAAACAGAATGCTTTATTGCCCTCTAAAAGAAATGCTACCTTATAATACAGCATGAACGATTGCAAAGAGATCATAATCAATTGAAGCAGATTTAGAGTGCAGTAGCTGTTCAAACATTACCATCTTTTGGTCTCATCCATGCACAGATATGAATATAAGCTAGACATATCTATTTAGTAGGAGATTATCATTTCCCCTTAATTGTACATTATCATTTGAATGCAGTAGTACTATCCCTTGAAGCTTCCAAAATGTCAGCTAAGTGCCTG
Source organism: Diadophis punctatus similis (assembly GCA_023053685.1). Classification (NCBI taxonomy): domain Eukaryota; kingdom Metazoa; phylum Chordata; class Lepidosauria; order Squamata; family Dipsadidae; genus Diadophis; species Diadophis punctatus. Next base: position 38,453,263 of record JALIGW010000002.1, on the reverse strand, counting down.
AGAACGTTTAGAAATGATAAACTAATCCTAATTGGTGCCATCTAATGTACCTTTTGCTTTACAAAGAATGTTTTGGTTAAAATATTCTGAAAGCTGCTTACTTATTTTTTAAAATAGTCACGGGATTAAAGTTCATGTACAGAGAGAGTGATTGACAAATGTCAGTTGCCAGAAGAATCAAGGCTCTATAAAATGCACAAGTAAGGCATGAAAAGTCCATGCCTTAAGAACTAAGAAGTATATTCAGTGTAGAACTATAGTTACAGCCTTGTGAGGATGTCATAATGATTATTATATTTATTATATTTGGATTTTTCCTTATTTTACAAAAATCTATCTATCTATCTATCTATCTATCTATCTATCTATCTATCTATCTATCTATCTATCTATCTATCTATCTATCTATCTATCTATCTATCTATCTCCTCCCCCTCTCTCTCACTCTCAGTTCAGTCCTCGCCACTTAACACAGTAAGATCTGAAACTTAGACAATGAGGCCTTTAGGTGAAAAGGACAGAGGTTGCAGGTCTGACTTGTGAGTCCCACTCCACTCAATTCAAATGGTTTAGTAGAGCATCCTTCAAATTCATTCTGTCTTGTTGGTTTATTTAGGTTCCTTCCCTTTTTTCTGTATTTTTTTCCCTTCCATTTTTCCTTTCACTGCTTATTTTGTTTTGTTGTTTTTTTTAGAAGCATCTCAATGATTGCAAAAGGCAATTAAAAAAAAAAGTCCATGATAGGAGCCCTGAAGCATGAGACTGAAAGCACATGCTTTGAATTTCAGGAAAAAAGGAAGCGTAACCAATGGTTCTGAAATACATCAAACAACTGAAATGAAGTATTGGCTCCTAGTGTGAAGTGTGGGATACTAAGTTCCCCCTTTTTAAAGATATGGTTGCTAAAAAGCTAATAGAAATAGCAAATGGTATAGTTACCATGTGACAACATGTGACTTGAATGATAACTAAGAGGCTTGTTTTAGCACGTTTGGGTGAAAGAAATGTATTTATCTGAATTACTACTGTGGCATGAAGGGCTTTGTAACATCCTATTTTCTTTCTTTGTTTAGGGTTTGAGGAACAGAGAGACCTAATACATCATAAACAGGATTATTTTTTTAAAGAAATAGCCAAACTCATAAAAATGTCGCAGTAAAGAACACATGCCATAAATTTCCTGTTATATTTCTCTATGACTCCTTTTGCCATTACATTAAAGGGTAGCTAATAAAGGTTCACATTTAGTATTCTGATCTATGAATAAAAAAGGTTATTTACATAGTCATAGTTAAACCAATAATGTTTAAATACTTTTTATTTAAGAAGTAAAAACAATCTTCAAATAAAATGTAAAATGCTTGTTTTACATGGGCTGGTTCTTAGTTCCTTCTTTATTTGTAATCCATTAAGCAATATAAGAAATGTTTGCTTATCTAAAGTCACTTAAGATAATAATATCTTTAGACTGATATATTTGTTAGTGGTGCTATGCCATTTTTCTAGTCAACAAATATCCCAGAGCAGCTTCCGAATTCATTAAAGGGTATCAAATAAAAGTGGATAGAGGTCATATAAGTCAAAACACATACTATAGCCAGGTTTTGTTCAAGTCAAGTATAACCTCTGAAGACTTCATCATTTTAGCCACTGCAGGATGAATTCTTCACCACCAGATGGATTCACAACCGGCTGACAAACCGTACTCAACAAGTAGTCCTTAATAGTAGTAATAGTAGTCAAAATAGTAGTAGTCAAAAAGAGGGCTGTGAAAATATTTACTGCCCCCTTGCATCCTGGACATAAATTGTTTCAACTCCTACCCTCAAAACGATGCTATAGAGCATTGCACACCAAGACAACTAGACACAAGAACAGTTTTCCCCCGAATGCCATCACTCTGCTAAACAAATAATTCCCTCACCACTGTCAAACTATTCACTAAGGCTGCATTACTATTACTATGAGTCTTCTCATCGTTCCTATCACCCATCTCCTCCAATTTATGACTGTATGACTGTAACTTGTTGCTTGTATCCTTACGATTTATATTAATATTGATTGTTTCCTGATTGCTTATTTGTACCCTATGATAATCATTAAGTGTTGTACCTTATGATTCTTGACAAATGTAACTTTTGTTTTATGTATACTAAGAGTATATGCACCAAAGACAAATTCCTTGTGTGTCCAATCACACTTGGCCAATAAATAATTATATTCTATTAATGGGTCTAAATCCACAGGGAGAGAAGTAAGCAGTGGGGTACCACAAGGTTCCGTCCCAGGCCCAGTACTCTTCAACATCTTCATAAATGACTTAGATGAGGGAATAGAAGGGGAACTCATCAAATTTGCAGATTATACTAAACTGGCAGGAATAGCTATACACCACACTATAAAAAAAGATGTTGAGACACTAGCAAAAATGCAGAGGAGAGCAACCAGGATGATTAGGGGACTGGAGACTAAAATATATGAAGAACGGTTACAGGAACTGGGCATGGCTAGTCTAGTGAAGAGAAGGACCAGAGGAGACATGATAGCAGTGTTCCAATATTTGAGGGACTGCCATAGAGAGGAGGGAGTCAAGCTATTTTCCAAAGCACCTGAAGGCCAGACAAGGAATAATGGATGGAAACTGATCAAGGAGAGCTTTAACTAGAAATAAGGAGGAACTTTCTGACAGTGAGAACAATCAACCAATGGAACAGCTTGCCTTCGGAAGTTGTGGGAGCTTCATCACTTGAGACTTTCAAGAAGAGATTGGACTGCCATTTGTCAGAAGTGGTGTAGGGTCTCCTGCTCGAGCGGGGAGTTGGACTAGATGACCTATAAGGTCCCTTCCAACCAGGGGTGGGTTCCGGATTGTGTTACTGCCAATTTGCTTGGGCACGCCATGCGGGCGCACACACGCACACGCACAGTACTAAAAAAAGGCATCTGCACATGCGCAGAAGCAAAAAACAAGATGGCAGCGCCTATGGCGCCGCCAAGAGAACCGGCTCGGGGGCATGGCAGGCCTGGGTCGCTGCCGGTTCCAGCAACCCAGGCCGCCAAGTTACTACCTATTCTATAGAACTGGTCCAAACCGGTAGGAACCCACCTCTGCTTCCAACTCTGTTAATCTGTTAAAGGCCTCTTCCACCTGTTTCCAACCAACACAGTCCTGAGCTTTCTTTTGCCAATTGGGAACCCAATACTTGCTAATGTCATTGATTCCATCTTGTTTTAGGTTTCTTTCATGAATGTTTTTTTCGAAGTGGGTTCCATTCTATGATTGCCTTGGTCCACCTGCCATCAGTTCTTCTTGCTATGTGGACCAGCTCATTTTCCTTTCAATTCTTTTACTTTCTTGATGTTATCGTATACTTTTTTTGTTCTCTAATCCATGTGCAGGTCTTTCTATCTTATCTTGTAATCACAATGCTATGGCTCTGTTAAGGTGAGAATAAATCTCATAGAGGCGATGTGGATCTTTTCTTGGAATCCAGACATTTAGAAAATAAAGCCGAGATTAAAAGTCTAATAGAAAATATTTATTTTGGTACAAAAACAATAAATTCTGAATAGTTACATTTTGCTAAGAAAATGGGACCGTTCTGGTCAAGAGCCAAGTCAAAGAGAATAATGGAGAATCAGGAATGCACACATGCGCAGATCACATCACGTGACCTGTTTGTATTGGAATGTACCATAATATTAGAATAGGGATGCATCACCCTGCATATACATACAACTGACAATATTCACTACGTGACAGGCTATTTGTGCCACTCTTGGCTTCTGTATCAATTGTGAGGTTAGTGTGTCCATGTTTCACTGGCATATGTTAGAGCAGGTAACACACACGGAAAGAAAACTTCTGTATGTTTGAGGGCATCCCAAACCAGGGCAAGGAAATTCATATAGAAAGTCATCACAACTTGCAGAGTTGTGCTTCTTATGCAGGACACTCTTTTTGTTCATTGTGTTTAAGTGGTATACAGAAGATGTACATAACAGGTCAGTTCAGTTTCCTGGAGGAATGTTTAAGCCATCTGGATTCATTTTCTGAACCAAAGAGGAACAGGATCAATCAATACTTGGAATTTAGTTCTATTATGTCTTGCAGCTGGTGAGAAGGAAGGAAGGCACACACAGGTGTTCATAGGGAGCCAAATTCAACTTCCTTCCACTCCCTTCAGGTTCTCTTTTTTATGGATATAGCAATTTAGCTGACCATTTCGACTTGAAGATGTGAAATATGCACATAAGTAACAGTTGGAAGGATGATAAACAACAGATTCCGATTATGGCTCTGTTTTTAATCACAAATATGATTGTTTGGAAGATGTTCTTCTATGACCTAATTTAAATCTGAATTGCACATGAGTCTTCAGATGAGAATAAGAGTTGCCAGATCTCATAGCTTTTTGGAATGTTTGACAACAAAATATTCCCTAACCGACCAATATAAGGGAGTTCAACTTTGGGGTAGCTCTAACAGTGAAAACAACTGTATCAGAATTATAGAGTTGGAAAAATCCATCTAGTCATCAAATCCAATTACTTGCTTAAGAATCTAAATAAAAGTATAATGGCTCTTTATTGCTGCCCAAAAGTATTATGTGAAAGGGAGTTTATTTGCAATCAGGATCTACCTTCTTGTAACTTGGATTCATAATTCTGTGTCCTGTATTCTGGAACAAGAGAGTTATCAAGTGCAGTATTCCGGCATCCCTCTAGGGGCCACTCTAGAGGCAGAGTTGTTGGTAATCGCTGATTGGCTGCTCGTGTTGTTCTGCCTGTATTTAAGGAGCTGTCAAATGTGTTTTTCCCTCAGACAAGTTCTGGTATGTTAAAAGCCTGAATAAAGAGTTATGAGTTGTTACCTTCGTGTCACGCCTCAATTACTTGCCAGATCGCTATAAGATTTAGCATCAAGAGTGTTGCCCCACACCATGAGATGATGACATATAAATTTGATAAATAAATAAGTTAGCACTCAGGGTTTTTTTTTAGATCTTTATCTGCCCTTTTTCATATACCGTAGAACCTTTGGTCACGAACGCTTCTGACCATGATCAAATCGGGTTCCGACCAAAAAATTCACAATTTTTTTCTGTAGCCGATTTCCCCTTCCACGCCATTTTTTTGTAAGCACCAAATTCCTAAAATTAGGTTTGGGTCGCAACCAAATCGGTTTGCGACCAAAATTATGGAACAAATTATGCTCGTGACCAGAGGTTCTACTGTAGAACTCAAAGCGGCAGTGATACCTATATTCTTTTCTACTCCTATTTTCTCCACAACCACAACCTTGTGTTGTTTTTTTGTGTGTGTTGGGCTGAGAATGATTGACTGGCCCAAAGTCATCCAGATATTTTTTCATTCCTAAGACAGGACTCAATGTCCTGGTTTCTAGGCCAACAGAATAACTACTGCACCAAACTAACTCTCTCTAAAAAACATTTTCTCTTTGTAAGGCTAAAGAGTCCCAATTCCTTCAAGATTTTTTCGTGAATTTTTATTTCTAATCTCCTGATTATGCTAACTCTGCTTTTGTTCCTACCAGCTAGCATTTTGCTGTCTTCCTGAAGCAGCTGATTTCTTTTGTCTTGATTGTATTTAGAACATATCTGAAGAAACCCTTTTACTTTTTCATGCTATTCTTCATTTATGTCATCTTTAGCATTCTACAGTTCAGAGTTACTGTACACACCTGTCCTTGGTGCCAAATCCAACCACATATCCACCTCCTTGTTTGTCCTTTCTTAGTCTCAAATCCTCATTAAGTTTCTCATGAATTGGCTTCTTCTGCATTCTTCTATTTTATCCCAAGAATAATTGGAATTCTTAATCAAATTTTTTAGGCATTTCCTTTTTTATAAAGTTTTTAGAATTTTAAAAAGTTTTTTATTTATAATACAATTAAAAAACATTGGACGTGATGTAACATTCTGGTTTAAACATTTCCATCAAGTTATTCCTTTCCATAAATACAATTCCTTATCTCTATATAGATATATACAAATTTTACAATCAATATCAAATCCATTTTTTCCTCACCAACATAAAAATGTCTACATTTCCAACTTGTCACTGATCCATAATCCCAACAATCCTCCTCGATTCCCACCAGTGGTACAATTTTTCCCAGATTTCAAAGTAGTCCGATTCATTTTTATCTTTCAATTCCATCGTAAGCCTGTCCATTTCAGATTGCACTCAATTTTGGTACCCTTAAAATCAAGCATTAGATGTCCTTAACTTTCTAATGAAGCTTTGGATTTTGCAGAAAAACAATTATTCAAAGATTTGGATCAGGCTCTTGTACAGAAAGGTTGACAAGAGTTTATTTATTTATTTATTTATTTAGTTAGTTAGTTAGTTAGTTAGTTAGTTAGTGAGATTTATATACCGCCTCACAGTGCAAGCACTCTCTAAGCAGTTTACACCAGTAAGCAATGTATATTTACATTGCCCCCAACAAGCTGGGTCCTCATTTTACCTACCTCGGAAGGATGGAAGGCTGAGTCAACCTTGAGCCGGTGAGATTTGAACCGCTGACCTGCGGATCAGTGTCAGCTGAGTTGACCTTACTCAGCTAAATTATTGAAGAATTTATGTGAATATTATATTCAGATGAGATGTTGAGCTTAGCTGACCTCTGTTGGTTGGTTATTTCACATAAATGCTCCAGAGGGTTGTCTTTGAATGTTCTTGACCTTTTCTGTTCCAGACTAGTGAATACAAAGGCATGTTCTACATTTATAACAGATATGGGGGAATTCTGTACAAGGCACACAAGTTGTTGTTGTTTCAAGGCTTTCAAATTTAATCTGTTTTTCTTTTTAATCAAGAATTGTGTGTCATTAAAGTGTTACAATTTGATTGGGTGTGCTCAGTAGTTTTTTCAGTTCCTTCAGTACTTTACAATCTCAGCAATCTCAAGGTTAATATTGTTGACTAATCTTCAGAAGTACATTTCTCCTTAACAAAAGATCTTGGATTCATTGACATATTTCCTTTTGTGTCCTTTGGTACTAGACAGCAATTCTTTTATGCATGTATGAAAAGTTATTTGTCCTCTTCTCCCTTGAATATGCTTCTCCTTGCCACAATTTTGGACAGCAGACAAATCTATCAGATTTGCTATAACAGTGGCTCATGGGTGATGTTTTATGGTAGACTAGATATCTCTGAAGGAACAGACATGGTGCTGCAACAGTGAACAGTGGCCAGGGGTGGTTTCTAGTCAATGAAGTCTTTCCAGATAGAGGAGAGACAATGAGATTGCCCATCTGCATTCTGAACAGCTGTTCCCCATGAGGAGACGGTGAGATGGAAGTCTTGTGGTCTTCTCATGAATAGAGCAGCTGGACAACAAAGGAGAAATAGTGCACTCCTATTCCCAGCACAGGCTTTTAAATTAGCTAGATTAGGACTTGAATTATTAAATTTTCACCAGTCTTAAACTGTGAATATCTGTAGATATTCCACACATAATAAAATAATAACATCTGCTTATCCCAGATCCTTGGGAAGGATTCGTTGCACAGTCAGCCATATTTTTAGACTGAATTTGGTATTTTTATCCAGCTTTTGAGTCCTGGATAAAGGACCTGGGATAGGCAGATACTGCTTGATGATATTAAAGGTAACTGTTCCAAGTAAAGCTTTACTTTTGCAACTGACTGATGGTGAATTTATCTATGCTGATAGCATCAAGTTCTTCCCAAGAAGCTAGTATGTTGTAAGATAGAATAGAATAGAATAGAATAGAATTTTTTATTGGCCAAGTGTGATTGGACACACAAGGAATATGTCTTGGTGCATATGCTCTCAGTGTACATAAAAGAAAAGATACATTCGTCAAGAATCATAAGGTACAACACTTAATGATAGTCCGGGTACAAATAAGCAATCAAATCGTATTAGGAACCAGTCAATATAAATTGTAAGGATACAAGCAACAAAGTTACAGTCATGCAGTCATAAGTGGGGGGAGATGGGTGATGGGAATGATGAGAAGATTAATAGTAGTGCAGACTTAATAAATTGTTTTACTAAGGGAATTATTTGTTTACTAAAGGAATTATTTGTTTAGCAGAGTGATGGCGTTCGAAAAAAACTGTTCTTGTGTCTAGTTGTTCTGGTGTGCAGTGCTCTATAGCAGTGATGGCGAACCTTTTTTTCCTCGGGTGCCGAAAGTGCATGCGCGTGCGCTATCGCATATGCTCGAGTGCCCACACCTATAATTCAATACCTGGGGAGGGAGAAAACGGCCTCCCCTGCCCTCCCGGAGGCCCTCTGGAGGCTGGAAATGGCCCATTTCCCAACTTCTGGTGGGCCTGGTAGGCCCATTTTTCGCCCTCCCCAGGCTCCAGAGGCTTCCCTGGAGCCTGGGGAGGGCAAAAACGCCCTCCCCTATCCCCCCGGAGGCCCTCTGGAAGCTGAAAACGCTCTCCCAGACCCTCTGTGCAAGCCAAAAATCAGCTGGCCGGTGCGCACATGCGCACTAGAGCTGAGCTAGGCAACGGCTCGCGTGCCGGCAGATATGGCTCCGCGTGCCACCTGTGGCACGCGTGCCATAGGTTCGCCATCACTGCTCTATAGTGTCGTTTTGAGGGTAGGAGTTGAAACAGTTTGTGTCCAGGATGTGAGAGGTCTGTAAATATTTTCACAGCCTTCTTTTTGACTCGTGCAGTATACAGGTCCTCAATGGAAGGCAGGTTGGTAGCAATTGTCTTTTCTGCAGTTCTGATTATCCTCTGAAGTCTGTGTCTGTCTTGTTGGGTTGCAGAACCAAACCAGACAGTTATAGAGGTACAGATGACAGACTCAATGATTCCTCTGTAGAACTGTATCAGCAGCTCCTTGGGCAGTTTGAGCTTTCTGAGTTGGCGCAGAAAGAACATTCTTTGTTGTGCTTTTTTGATGACTTTTTGATGTTAGGTGTCCATTTTAGATCTTGCGATATGGTAGAACCTAGAAATTTGAAGGTCTCTACTGTTGATACTGTGTTGTCTAGTATTGTAAAAGGTGGAAGTATGGGCAGGTTTCTCCTAAAGTCTACCACCATTTCTATGGTTTTGAGTGTGTTCAGTTCCAGATTGTTGCGGTCGCACCACAAGGTTAGTTGTTCAACTTCCCATCTGTGTTGATATAGTATATGTGCAGATCCAAGTAGTATGGCCTTTTGTAATTGACAGTTGAAATTTTTGTTAATGGACATTTTTAAGTGCTATCCAAGAATAGCACATCAGGTGTGCTAATAATCACTGGGACAATTTATGTAATAATGTTTACATTTCAATTTTCACATCTGGATACTTTGTGCTCTTCTTCAATTCTTTGTCTTCTATTTTATTACTGTATTTTTTGGAGTATAAGACACACCTTTTTACCCCCAAAAAGAGAGTGAAAACTTGGGTACATCTTATACACTGAATGTAGCCCCAACCCCCCACCCAGCCACCCAGCCACCCCCATCCTTTGGCCTCTGTCTTCCAGCAATTTACCTGTTTGCAGCAAACAGGGAAGAGCCTATTAAGACAAGCAAGTCATTAGCAGCTTCCCGACCCCCAGCTGATTTGCCACGTGCTAAAATGAAACTGAAACTAGCTGCAAAGAGGCAAATAACTGGGAGATGCAGATTTTTATTTTCTGCTGGATGCAAGGGGGTAAGTGAATAACTATAAATGTCTGTAGAATGTTCAAATTATTAGACTTATTTTAAAGACTGCTTTATTATTTGCTTTGCTGACTGCTTTATTATTTGCTTTGCTGGCTGTGGAATTCTGGGAGTTGAAGTCCACAAGTCTTAAAGTTGCCAAGGTTGGAGATCCCTGTTCTAGACAACTTTACAAAATAAAGAAGCTTTTTAAAATAAATGCTTGCTCTGAAGAGGCCCAGTGCTATTGTATCTTCTTTTAAATAATAGAAAATAATGTATGCTTCCAGAAATTTTAATTAATTTTAACAGCTCTGTACAAGTATAGTCTGAAATGTAACAGTGTCTTGTTTAGTATTCGAGTTAAATCCTGACTTAATTTGGAGCAGATCTATTTAAATAATTGGGAGGAGTTAGTGTGACTACATTTAAGAAAACTTTCTGGCATAATGTACATTTCTCCAATTCTTTGCTATTTCTATGGGTCATGCACAGAAATACACAGCAAACAGTGTATATCATCTGTACTGTTTGCTGTTTACTGTTTGGCAAATTGCTTGGAGGCAGAGGCCTTTTTTCCTAATTTTCCTCCCCCAAAACTAAGGTGCGTCTTATACTCCAGTGCGTCTTATACTCCGAAAAATACGGTATCTCCTGGTATTGTCGTATCAGTTATTCACATTTTCTTTTTACCAAACACAGTTGAATTTGGTATGTTATGAGCCAAGACTTTATCAGTTTGTATTAGGAAATCCCAGAATATTTTCACCTGCTCATTGTCTGCTACTTTTCCAGCTCTAAGTTCCCACAATTTTTCATTGCTCGTAGCATGATAATTTTTATAGATGCTTCAGCATCTATTTTGATGACCGTTATGTCATTGTTTATAATCAGTTTGTGCAATCTTCTTGCATAAGCTGAATATATGACCTACTGTTTCTTCTGCTTTTTGTACAATCTGCACTTTGAATCATTTGACAATTTTTCAACTCTGGCCTTGATTGCATTAGTTTGAATAGCTTGTTCTGGAACTGCTAAAATCAAGTCCTTGGTTTCTTTTTTTAATGTTCCAGCTGTAAGCTATTGCTAGGTCTTATCTTTCCCCTCAATGTTTTATAAAAATCGACCATGTACTGCTTTTTCTTGCCAGCATTCTGCTCTTGTTTTTATTACAGTATTTCAATATTCATGTTTTCTGAAGTGGGTTGGGCTGAGATAATCACTTATCCAAAGCCACCCAGCCAACTTTCATGCCTAAGGAAGATGTAGAATTCAGTCTCCTGTTTCTACAAACACAGTAGTTTCTAGTTCATCATAAAGTCCTTAAAACAATAATCATGTGTTCTGCCTTAATATTGTCCATATCCTGTCATGATTTTTAATTCCATTAAATATGTTCCTGTCATTTACTGGATTATTTCAGAATGCAAATTTAGCAGTATCCTTTCTGAGCAATATTGTCACTCCATTTCTCTGTGTAGTCTTAATATTCTGGAATATTTATCATATAACTATCAAATTAAATTCACCAAGGTTCATTTCTTCCTAGAGTATCCAATGCACTACTTCAATCCTCCACTGATATTTCTAATTTACCTTGGTTCACACATCTCACATTCCATTTTTTAATTTTTTATGGCCTTGTAAAGTAAGGAACTCCTATTTTATTGCTGATGCTGTTAAGTATCCAGATTTCCATGCAGCTTTTGTCTGGTGATACGATCAGGTAATTACGAATATTTGACACTTTCACACTTTTTGTAGTAACTACAAGAGGGTCTTCAAATCTAGAATATTATCATTTAGTGAACAGAAATAATGATTTGTGAGAATATTCTTGAGAGAATATCCTTGAGGTGAAAAGAAGAGCTGACCTTCTTTTCACCAAAGAAATGGAGTTCTGGAAAGTATTTCATAAGAGACCTTACCTAGTTGCCTAGAAAGTAAAGGCAAGGAAACGGGACAGATGTGCTTTCAGACTTCTAATATTCTGTTAGTGCAACCTTACAGTTAAGATGGTGTGTTGACTTCTTTTCTGGGTTACTTCAAAAGGTTGACAACAAACTAATCAAAATATAACAGACATGTACAGATCAGTCTCTTAGCAGCAATATATAAAAGAGTTACCATATATTCTTCCAGGTTAGATTCTGGCACCCCTAAGTGGCTTGGCTTCTCTCTACCTATGGAGGTCAACTAGTCCTTATAATATGGATTACCCACAGCTTCATTTCTTCTTTTTTGTCCTTCTCAGTAAAGATACCAGGTGCTTATACTCTCGTCAGTGTTTTACATTTAAATTATTAAATATAATAAATTATATTTATTATAATTAAATGGATTATATTACTATTAAAGATAATGAGCCTTCCTAGTATATCAAGTTGGGAAAACAATATTTTTAGCTCTATTCATTAAAAGTTCAAGGAAGGATGAAGAAAATAAAATCAAAACAGAACTATTCTGCTACAATATTCCCATAAGAAAGACCCAGGTAATGTAATTGATCCTTCCATGAGCATCCAAAAAATGTAAGAGTGGAACCTCATGGATTTAAAGGGGGAGGGAGAACAGTTTAGATTGCAAGCACTCTTATAGAGAAAGCTTCCATTTTACTGACCTCAGTATGGCACTATGCTAATTTTTACATATACAGCAGGACCTCCTCTTATCTTAATGATTTCATAGCCATGGATACAATCCCTTGAGATAAGTGGGACTTATAATATATAGATCCAAGGTATAATTTAGTAAACCTTTTCCACCTGTTCTTTGCTTTAGTGAAACTCAGAAAATAGGACTTGCCATCAATGCTCCATAGTACAAATTTAGCATCTCTTGCTTTCAGTCCTGTGGGAAATTCTTTTATTATACTTAATACTTTATCCCCAGAGAACTCTGGGAATGGTACTTCTGTGTCAGGATCTGGAAACTCAAAGCACCCAGAATTAAGTCCTCATAAATCACCGATTCAACTGTTAAAAACTTGTATAACAACTGAAGGGCAGTTTCTGTTCAGCTATACAACAATATATTTGGGGAAATGCCTGCTGACTTTCCCCAATTGGTGTACTTAATTACTTCCTTTCTGTTACAATCTAACTAGAAAACTGTGGTTTGAGCTTGTTTTTCAAATTATGGTTGTAAATCAGTTTTATTGTTCTCATGGCTGCACAGGTGAAGCACAAAACATAGTCAGCCATTTTGGATTGCAGATATTGTGACGAACCAAGTAGGAACAAAGCATAAAGCAAAATTCAGCTTCCTTGATTATTGAAAAGGGGATCGGGACACTTCTGACAAGTCAGTTTCCATTACAAGCAGACCTCACTTAATGACTACAGCGACCATCGCTTAACAGCACTGGTAACTCTGTCACTAAGTGACATGGTCATTAAGTGAGATATTATGTGACCATGACTGGTAATTTTACTTCTCCATGGACACTGCTTGTTGGGAAGTGATGGTGAACATGCAAATGGTCATCACATCACCACATGATGCTGTGACAGTCGTAAGTGTGAGGACTGCCTAGACAAATCCCTGCAGTTTTCTTACCACCAAATACATTTTAATATAAAATTAGTACAATTCTATAATAATTTCACCTCAGGATGACTCCTGGGTTCAAAGTATTTCTTCTAGACTGCCTCGTGAATTATTTTTTTCATGATCAAGAAGTATTTTCATAATGTAGTTTTGCTGTCTGGTTCTCAAAACAGACTGTTACTGAAGCAATAATATATGGAATATGTAGCTTTTGGAAAATCTTCCAAGAATTGTGAATATGTGACTACATTATTAATGGCTATATTTGGCTGAAATAAATGGGATATTTCCCATGCTGAAAACAGAATTTGGCTAAGGGATAGAGCTTGAGTGATGGAGATCAAGAATGACCAGTTACTTCTTGTTTATTATATACAACATATAATATCAAAGTACACTTTTCTGTTTAGGTATGAATAGCATGTTGTTACTGTTTCCCACATACTGTATTTTTTAAAAGAATCATCCAAATAATCTTGTGGTAAAGCATGTGAAAGAAATGGTTGCCATAGTGATGGATTCCTTAAAAAGCATATTCTAGTACAAGCTGGTAGAAGAATAACATTTGGAGCAGAATATCAATGTACAAAGTTTCAGTCTTTGTTTTATTTTATTTTAAACAATGAGATGTTTGCCTTGTATGCAAAAATGATTCCTTTCTGCCTCAATATCAAGTTGGGATGAATAAGGTATTTTCAGATCCTTGATAGTATCCAACTGAAAATTGATAAGCATCTACTTCTGATATAGAAGAGTAGATTAATGAATTATAAAATGTTATTTCGGTGACTTGTTACTGTACCTTCTATGCTCATCCACATCAAAACAGGTCCCTCCCCTCTTAAACTAGAATTACTGATTGCTGTTTAAATTGTAATCCCCTGCATGCTGCAAAATGATTTGATCTTCATGTGATCATGAATGCAACATCTCTGCTCTTTGTAATAGCAGAATCTAATCGTGTTTTTTGTCTTGTCTTTTTTGAAGACTTCTGTAAAGCCTTGAAAAAAAAGATGCAGCTGTTTTAAAAGTCCTGTTGAAGTTGATTCCTTAAAACAACCTTCCTTTCCTCAGGTTCATTTGGAAATTAGGAAAAAGGTGGACTGTTTTAATGAATAACAGAATGCCGGGCTTGTGTGAGGCCAAGAGCACCTTTTCCTCCCTGTTCCTAAATAAAATAATATTTCGGTAACAATAGACATAACTCAAAGCCTGTTTGTATGGGATATATAAATATTCTAAGGTCTTACGCAGTCATTATGAAATCCAGCTATTCACAGGGGACTGCAGACTATTGAAAAATGTCATCCTATCTCTTCTTAGCCTCAAAGAACAGCAGATAGTTTTCTTTTGTAAATGCTCAATGCATTTTTGTACCTGGATTTTCTAAATTCCTCAACTGCACAGAGATCTAAGGGCCATTCTGGGGATAGGAAGGATAATACAAAGCCACTCCCATTTGCACCCTTTCCCTTCAAACACAAGTAGACTGTCTCCAGATTTTGTAATGACTGAACATTTTAAAAAATTCAATTTTATGGGAACTGAATTTTAATACCCTAATCATAGACAGATTGGGATTGATTTCAATGTACTGTATTTATAAAATACTTGCAGGAAACATGGTTATATACATAGACTTCCATTGTAGGAATATTATTTCTCTTTCACCAGCAGACAGCACTGAAGGGATCACCTTCTCTGGATAGATGGGCATCTTTGAAATCAGTCTGACATACCCCAGTCTGGGGTTCTTCCATTTTATTTTTTTATTTCCAAGCAACCCAGCCATTCCTAAGAAGGTAGAGGATAGCTAGATTGGTGAAAGCTCATCTAATCTCTTGTATAAAGAAATTTATTCTAAATTGATACAGATGCAGACAAATTCCACTCTTAAATGTTTGACTATGTAGCTATAGGAAGACTTACAAAATAGGCTGTAGTATTACTTAAGTAAGGGCTTCAAAACATAAAACTGAACTTTGATGAAAGTAACACCATTTTTCATGCTTAGTTGTTGCTACATTTATCCCGTTTTTCTT
The DNA here is from genome assembly GCA_023053685.1 of Diadophis punctatus similis. Taxonomy (NCBI): domain Eukaryota; kingdom Metazoa; phylum Chordata; class Lepidosauria; order Squamata; family Dipsadidae; genus Diadophis; species Diadophis punctatus. The sequence continues at coordinate 38,438,014 of JALIGW010000002.1, read as the reverse complement.
AGATTTAAATTATGCCAAAGTCCTAACATAATTTTATATTGCATGGATTCACCAGCAATGTGTTTATCTTTTGGGACTTAATCACATGTTGAATTAACAGCACATCTTCTATCCTTACAATACCTTTAGAAAATTCATCTGCCACTAGAGCATAAAATAAAAAATGCATTAAAATTGTCACCCTGTAAGTAGAAAACAGAATGAAGATGTAATGGATTTCATTCCAAAGTTTAAGTGCCTTTTTGGCATTTCTCAAAGTGCTGTGTGTTAGCATAATACAGCCAAGCAAACACTAGTCTGAGCCACAGCAAATCTAATCCATTTCACACATGCAAACATCCCCCCCAAAGCAAAGAATTATTCTTTTAGCTCTTACATGCACTTAATGTAAGTGAGCAAAAGAAAGCTACCGGTAATTGATTTCTTATTGACATAGGAAAAAGTAATTGATCCATAAAAGTAGTAGACGCAGGATTTAAAATTATCTAACTGCATTACTGGTGGGTATCTGACTATGTGTAAAACTATAAATTCAAACTTTCTTTGTAGTCTGATATGGGATAAATATTACTGTAAATATAAATAGTAAAGAAAAAGATTTCAAAGGAAGCGAATATAAAATCTGCAAAATCTATAGGACTGTATTATAACCACACTATCTGTAGCGTCCTCGGGAGCCCTGGATACTGAGAGCGGCTCAGCTCATTGGCTGAGGTCCCGCCGGCTCCGAGCGGGAAAATCCAAGAGCTGCCATTGGCTGCCGCGGCTGACAGCTCCGTATAAATAGCTGTCAGACCGCGGCTGAGGCAATTCTGTTGTTCCTGTTCTAGTGTTGTTATCTGTTCAATAAACCGAGTTTCTTCGAGACAAGCCTCCGCCTGTCATTTACTGGGGCGCCGGATTTAACAAGTGGCGACGAAGGTGCAGACCATTTCCGTGACCCGCCTAGCTGCCGAATCCGTGCTCAGGAGCTTGTCCGCGGCCGCCAATGGCCCGCAACGGATCCAGCCCGTCTTCCTTCACAGCCTTCTGCCCGACTGAGGAAACCTGGGATGCCTACCTTGAAAGGTTTGACTGTTTCCTTCAGTGCAACGACCTAACTGATATTACCGATGCCCGCAAACGGGCTTTCTTCCTCAACTCGTGCGGCCACCAAATGTTTAACACCGCTAGGGCGTTAGTGGCTCCCGCGATCGTTAACACTGTCCCTTGGCCTGATCTGCTAAAAATCCTGAGAGATCATTACTCCCCCGCACCTTCCCGCATAGCCCACCGTTTTGCTTTCCAGCAACGGCTGCAGAAGGAGGGGGAGAACATCACGCAGTACATGGCATCCCTCAGAAATGCTGCCTTAAAGTGTGACTTCCCCAACCTAGACGATTCCTTGCTGCAGCAATTGGTCTGCGGGGTCAGAGACATCCGCCTGCAGCGTCGCCTTTTGGCCAGGACGGAGCTGACCCTCGCCGTGGCTCTCGATGAGGCTTCATAATACAATTTTAAGTTTGGCATTTTTAAGCCCCCTCTTTCACGTATATCCTACATTATCTTCTGATTTACCCGCGGCTTCTTCCCTGCCCAAATGAATTTATTTATACCCTTCTGCCACTCCCTTAAGGTTCCGTCTTTTTTAAGTATTGGTATCATTTGAAAAAGGAATAGAAACCTTGGTAAAACATTCATTTTAACAGCAGCTATCCTTCCCAACAGTGACAATTGCAGTTTTTCCCAATTTTCCATATCTTTCTGTATTTTTAACCATAATGGTTCATAATTATATTGGTATAGTTTTGTATTTGTGGACATAATATAAACCCCTAAATATTTGATCTTTTGAACTACTTCAAAACCTGTTACCTTTTCTATTTCTTCTTTTTGACTTCTTGTCACATTTTTAACTATTATTTTTGTTTTGGCTATATTTATCTTAAAACCAGATACTTGTCCATATAAGTTAATTATATCCATCAAAATTTTAATAGATTGTAGTGGTTGGGTCAGAGTAACGACCAGGTCATCCGCAAAAGCTCGTAACTTATATTCTTCCTGTCTGATCTTAATCCCCTTTATTGTGTCAAGTTCTCTTATTTTGCTGAGTAATATTTCCAAACTCAAGATAAACAACAAAGGAGATAAAGGACATCCTTGTCTTGTTCCTTTTTCTATATTAAAATTATCTGTTAACCCACCATTGATTATTATTTGCGCTGTTTGTTTTTGGTATATTGCCTGAATAGATTGTACAAAATAATCTCCAAGTTGTAATTTTTCTATTAACTTTAATAAAAATCGCCAATTCAATCTATCAAAGGCTTTCTCAGCATCCAAAAATATCAATGTTGCAGGGACCTGGTTGTTCTTTCCCAAATACTCTAATAAATTAACAACTTGTCTAACATTAGTTTTCATTTGTCTACCTGTTATAAACCCAGTTTGATCGTGATGTATTGTCTGTTGTAAGACTATCATTAGTCTATTTGCTAAAATTTTTGCAAAAATTTTATAATCTAAGTTTAGAAGTGAAATCGGCCTGTAATTTTTTGGGTCTGTAAGATCTTGACCCTCTTTTGGGATCAGAGAGATAAAAGCAGTTTTCCAAGATGGAGGTACAATGCCTCCCTTTTGGATATAGTTAAACAAATCTTTAAGTTGTTCCACCATTTCCTCCTGCAATTTTTTATAATAAACAGCGGTTAATCCATCTGTCCCCGGGGCCTTGCCCACTTTTAATTGTTTAATTGCCAATGCAATCTCTTCTGAAGTTATCAATTGATTTAAAGTATCCCTCTGAATCTCAGTAAGTGTATGAATATTTTGTTGCTGTAAGTACCTATCTATCTCTTCTTCCCTTACTTTATCCCCACTATATAATCCTGAGTAGAAATCTAAGAATGATTTTTTAATGAATTCTTGTTCATAAGTTTCTTTACCCTTATATCTAATTTTTTCAATAGTTCTTGATTTTTGCTTCTTTCTTAACATGTATGCCAGCCACCGCCCTGGTTTGTTTGCGTTACTAAAAATATTAAATTTTGCATACTGTAAATTGGTTGCAACTTGGTCTGTCATTAACATGTTAAATTGACCCCTTAATAAGTTAATTACCTCTTTAATTTTCCTATCCAATGGATTAGAAATTAAGGCCCTTTCCTGTCGTTTGATCTCTTCTTCCAATTCTTTCCTCTTTTCCTCTTTTTTTCTTCTGAATTTATTATTCAGATAGATCAAAATACCTCTCATATAAGCTTTACTGGCATCCCAAACCATTTCCAAAGATGTGCCCTTCTGCATATTATTAACAAAAAATTCTTTCATTAATTTTTTACATTCCCTCACATTATTCTCATATCTAAATAAATTATCATTTAACCTCCATGACCTTCTGGGTCCATTGTTATCTTGCAATTCCAGCCAGACCGGACTATGATCCGTTAATACTCTTGAACATATCTTCGTCTTCTTTACCCTAGAAAAAAGATTATTAGTAATCAAAATAAAATCAATCCTTGAAAAAGATTGATGTCTATCGGAGAAAAAGGTAAAGTCCTTTTCTTCTATATTTCTTTCACGCCAAATATCCCTCAACTCCCAATCTTCCATCATTTCAAAAAAAGACTTTGGTAATTTGGCTCTTGAAAAAGTATTTTGGCTTGGACCCTTCTTGTCCTTTTTAACGTCTGGTACACCATTCCAATCTCCCAGAAGGATACAGGTATTATAGTCCCATTGTATTAACTTTGTATGTAAAAAATCATAAAATTTCTCTTGTTGTTGGTTCGGGGCATATACACCAATCACCAATATTCTTTCTCCTTTAATTAAAAGTTCTATAGCTAGAAATCTTCCTTGATCGTCTGCTTCAATCAATTTGGCAGTCAGGTTTTTTTTGACGTATATTACAATACCATTTCTTTTTTCTGATGCTGATGATACAAATTGTAGTCCTAATTTTGAATTTAGCAAATATTTTTGGTCTTGTTTTCTAATATGTGTTTCTTGAAGACAGACCACATCGTTATTAAATTGTTTTAGATAATGAAATATTTTCCTTCTTTTCTGTGGTGAATTTAATCCATTAACATTCCAAGTTAAAAATCTACTTCCCATCTGCAGGCTTCTGAAGCTTCTGGAACATTGACTGATGATCTAAGAACTGCCGTTCCTTTCGTCTTGCTCCTCCCACTGCTTCAGATTTAGTAGTTTCTTTAACCGCAAGCTGAGATTGTTGTTGTGCCATTTCCTGCATACGTTTAGTTGCCGCTCTGGTCTGTCTTTGTTCTTTTATCTGTTGTTCTCCAAATGAGGCGCGCGCCGCAGAAATGTCAAGCACGTCGGCCGCCGAGATCAACAGGTTCCAGCCCATCGGAACTCAGCCTGCAGGCATAGAACCTGTCCATTTTCAACACGAGGAACCCATCTCCGAGCCAAGAGAGGACACCGCCGTCTGCCGCATCCAAACACCCGCGAGGAACCGCCGCCCTACACAAGCCTCACAGCCGCCTGCGCCCCAGCCTTTCCAGGCGCCACCTTCCCGCAGGCCTGGCATGCCTGTCTGTCTCAGTTGTGGAGACCGGCACCCCAGAAGCTCCTGCCGTTTCCGAACGGCCACCTGCCGCTGCTGCGGCCGCTACGGTCACCTTGCCCGCGTTTGCCGCTCCAGCCCTGCCGCCGCTGTCCCTTCAGCACCCGGCCGCCACCCTCAAGAAAACCAGCACGACGCCTGTTTCGCGATGCGCCTGCCTGACGATTGCCCTGCTGAGGAGGTCTACCTGGCTTCTGGTGGGGGCGGGCATAAAAAATTTTTTCTCTCTGTTTCCATAGCTGGGGCACCTTGCACAATGGAAGTGGACACTGGCTCTTCTAGGACAATCATCTCCTGGGCCACCTTGAAACGCCTGGTGCCTTCCTTCTCCCAGACTGCCTTGAAACCTTGCCTTCTCAGACTGAGGGACTATCAGGGCAATGCCATCCCAATCTTGGGTCAGGCAACCCTGTTGGTTGAAAAGGGCTCTTTTGCTGGGCTTCTAACATTGGTGGTGGTTTCTGGTTCCCTCCCTTCCCTACTAGGGGTGGATTGGTTTGATGCACTGGGACTCTCCCTCTCTGGGATTCACACCACTATGTGTGAGGACTCCTCTGACCTTTTCCATGAATTTGCTGATGTCTTTGATAACACCCTTGGTACCTACGTGGGCACCCCCATATCCCTTAACCTGAATCCAAACGTTGCTCCCATCCGCTTAAAGCCCAGGCGTGTCCCCTTTGCATTGAAACCTAAGGTGGATGCGGAGCTGGATAAGCTAATAGTCCAGGGGGTCTTAGAGGCCACTGACCATGCAAAATGGGAGACCCCCATAGTGGTGCCCCTTCGCCCAGATGGGTCTATCAGGATTTGTGGGGACTACAAGTGTACCCTCAACAAGGCCTTGCAAGACCACCCCTACCCTGTCCCTGTCATGCAACACTTACTCCATTCTCTGGGAAGGGGCAAGCTCTTCGCCAAACTGGATATGGCCCAGGCTTACCAGCAGCTCCCGGTGGATGATGCCACCGCCGAGGCTCAAACAATAGTTACCCACCGGGGAGCTTTCCGCTGTCGCCGTCTCCAATTTGGCGTAAGTGTAGCCCCTGGCCTATTCCAGAATGTAATGGAGCGGCTACTGGGGGGGCTACCCGGGGTAGTTCCCTATTTCGACGACATCCTGGTCTCAGCCCACGACAGGCCCCAACTCCTAGAGAGGGTTCGAAACGTCCTGCTACGTTTCAGGCAGGCTGGCCTACGCTTGAAGAAAAGCAAGTGCCAGATTGGGGTGCCCAGGGTCGAATTCCTGGGCTACTCCATAGACTCTGAGGGAATCCACCCCACCCCTTCCAAAGTACAGGCAGTTAAGCAAGCCCCCACCCCTTCAAACAAAACCGAGCTGCAGGCTTTTCTGGGGCTTTTAAATTTCTACAATGTCTTCCTCCCCCACAAGGCCACTGTCGCGGAGCCATTGAATCGCCTCCTCGACGCCCACCAACTCTGGCACTGGGGCCAGGAGGCACAGAAGGCATTCAACCAAGTCAAGCAACTTTTAACATCAGATGCTGTCTTGGTACAATATAGCCCAGATCTGCCCCTGACTCTTACAGCCGATGCCTCAACTTATGGCATCGGGGCAGTTCTAAGCCACGTACAGCCCTCAGGTAAAGAGACCCCTGTCGCCTTCTTCTCACGCACGCTCTCTACCACTGAGCGTAATTACAGTCAAACCGACAAAGAGGCTCTCGCACTCGTGGCTTCCGTAAAGAAGTTCCACGATTACCTCTATGGCAGGCCATTCACGCTGGTCACAGACCACAAACCCCTGCTAGGCATCCTGGCTGGGGATCGCCAGACCCCACAATTTATTTCGCCCAGGCTCTCCCGGTGGGCGGAATTCCTAGCTGGGTACTCTTACAAGCTAACATACAGGCCTGGCCTCTCAATCACAAATGCTGATGCCCTCAGTTGGTGCCCTCTCCCCATTTCTGTCCTGGATCCTGCCCCCACCTCGGAGGTCATGCTCATAGAGGACCTAGGCCTTCCAATTTCGGCCTCAGATATTGCCACTCATTCCTCTGGTGACCCTATCCTCCGCCAGGTCCTTGACTGGGTAAAGAGGGGCTGGCCATTGGGTAAGGCAGACCCCTCGTTCCAACCTTTTCGGGTGCGACAGTTAGAACTGTCCACTAACAAAGGCTGTCTCCTCTGGGGTAACAGAGTAATAATTCCTCCTTCCCTTTATGAACCCATACTCAGACAACTCCACGATAGCCACCCTGGCATTGTTCGCATGAAGGCGTTAGGTAGAAGCTATGTCTGGTGGCCAGGCATGGACCAGGCCATCGAGCGGTGGGTGGCTCAGTGTCCAGTTTGCCAAGCATCACGGCCGGCGCCCCCCATTTCCCCACCCAGAGTTTGGGAGAACCCCAGGGTTCCTTGGTCGAGAATCCATCTTGATTTTGCCGGCTCATATCTGGGAAAGCAGTTCCTGATCCTAGTTGATGCCTATTCAGGGTGGATGGAGGTAGAATTAATGCCAACCACCACGGCTGAAGCCTTAGTACACATTCTACTAAGGTGGTTTGCCACCCATGGCCTTCCAGACCTTCTGGTGTCAGATAATGGCCCTCAATTTACGTCCGCCCACTTCCAAATGTTCCTGGTGGCCAATGGCATCCGCCAGGTCCTGACTGCCCCCTGGCACCCTGCCAGCAATGGCAGGGTGGAAAGGGCCGTTAGGACAGCTAAGGAAACACTCAAAAGGCTCAACACCCCCAACTGGAGAGACAGAGTGTCTCAATTCTTGCTGGCCCAGCACTCCACTCCTTGCCCCATAACTAATCGTAGTCCAGCTGAGGCCTTAATGGGCAGACGCCTAAGAACGGTACTTGACCGCTTGCATCCTGACTACTCCCCAGAAAGCCAGCACCCCCAGACTGGCCGGCCTAGGTTATTCAGGGAAGGCAACTTGGTGTTTGCTAGGAATTTCGGGGGGGATCCCAAATGGCTGCCAGGCAAGATAACTGAAGTAACGGGCCCCTGTTCCTACAGGGTCGTGCTAGCCGATGGCCGAACATGGAGGCGGCACATAGACCAGCTGCGGAGCCGGATGCTGACTGTCTCAGCTCAGCCACCTGAGGTGGATTTCCCTCCGGCCGCGGCCACCGCTGCACAACCACCTTCCAGACCAGTTTCCCCGGTGACTCGCGAAGCGCATGTCCTACCTGCCACGTCAGGGGTTGCCGACCTGGAGCCGCCGGGGCCATCTGCCGTTCCGCTGCCTGTAGAGGCCGTCCCCGAACTCACCACCAGCTCGGAGGCCGCTCCTGCTTCCGCCTCCCAGGAGATCTGTCGCTCAACTCGCACGCGCAGGCGCCCAGCGTACTTGGACGCCTACGTATGTGCTTGTCAGGTGGGGAGGGGTGTAGCGTCCTCGGGAGCCCTGGATACTGAGAGCGGCTCAGCTCATTGGCTGAGGTCCCGCCGGCTCCGAGCGGGAAAATTCGAGAGCTGCCATTGGCTGCCGCGGCTGACAGCTCCGTATAAATAGCTGTCAGACCGCGGCTGAGGCAATTCTGTTGTTCCTGTTCTAGTGTTGTTATCTGTTCAATAAACCGAGTTTCTTCGAGACAAGCCTCCGCCTGTCATTTACTGGGGCGCCGGATTTAACACTATCTGATTTTTTTTAAATGACAAATTCTAAAATGCGAACCGTATTGATTGACAATTTTAATTGTGCCTAGCTCAGGGGTCGGCAACCTTAAACACTCAATGAGCCATTTGGATCCATTTCCCACAGAAAAGAAAACACCGGGAACCACAAAACCCTTTTGACATCTCAAATAAAGACAACACTGCATATATCATTTTTTACCTTTATGCTATGTATAAAAAAACCTATAGTGCTTTGCATTTATGAAATCAATGACCTGCTACAGAGAAAACACATTTTTATATCTGCATGCAACAAAAACATTTTGAACTCTGAAAAAAAAGACCCCTGGCCTAGCTCATTTTCTGATTAGCAAATGATATTTCACTCCTGGAAATCTTTCTAGCAACTTTTTTTTATATTGTCAGTGGGGCTCCTATTGCTCAGAAAATGAAAGCTTTGGATCCAACCCAATACAAGTAGCTCTTTCTAAGAAATCAGTTCATGAAACTTCATTTTGCTTGGCAAGTAGAGCAATAATATGTGGGCTAGAAAAGGAGGAGTGGCAGAAGATCTATCACTTCCTAAACTCTATCGGATTTGTACCAGCCAGAACCGAAAGTTTATCCTTGGAAAGGGTGACATTTCATTGGCATTTTGCCCTTTTATTTATTTATTTTCATTATCTTTCATTCTGATAGTATAGAATATAATACATATTCAGATGTATGATACTTCTAAAAATGACAGTAAGAATCTTTATGAGAAGCAAGCAATTGCTTTTGGCTTACTTGTACTTACTTGGGCTGTAAAGATATGACATCATCAAAGTGGTTAAGGGCAAAATGTTCTTTATTTCTTTTTGTGCGTGTGTTTTTCTGACGTGTAAGATTAAGGGACAAAATTTAGAAGTTGGATGTTAAGGGAAAAAGCTTGTGATTAAAGAACCCATTCTGGCCCTTAATCTCCCTTCAAAATTCCCTAAATGCAATACAAAGATAAAAATAAATAAATTGTTTGAAGTCCTCTTCATGTCTTAAATGAAACCAAATATCCTATCCCAGGGACCTGTAATAGATTTTTTTATTTTATTTTTGTATTCCTAGGTTTCAAGAGATTCCCTAAAATAACATAATACTGTATGTGAATTTAGGATTATTGTAACACTTAGTATTACACAATGACCATCCAGCTGCCAATGGGAAATCCAAAGGAAGTCATGAAGAGAAAAATCCACCTTCCTTCATTGTTTCTCAGCTACAACTGTAGTATTCAAAGAAATGATGTCTCTGATCCTCGGAATAATATATTGACAATCAAATCTGCCCCGGAACAGAGATTCAATAGAAGTTGGAATAAAAATGTTAGTACCTTTTTATGATATTCTCTACACATTTCCCAATTCTATTTTATTTATTTATCTGAGAGCACAACTCTGAAAGACTCGTAACAATAAAACCATAAAACATAAAAACTGCCATAGAAACTAAAAACCTCAGTCACCATCCTGGCATGCCCCCACAACCATCTATAAGTCTCCATCACCTTAGCATTTGGGGAATAGCCAGTTGTAAATTCACCATATTATTGTGATGAAATTATCAGTATTTTCCCTTTAAATTTTTACCAAAGAATCCAATTGTTCTAAGATGCACCAAAGGAATCTTTTGCCTAGATGGTCTGTCATTGGCAAAGAGCAGCCTCATAGGCCTAAGAGAAGATGCTTTTCTTGGATGAAACTGCGTTAAGATGTTCCTTGGGATAGGGACAGATAGATATTGGGAGTTGTGCACCAATTTTGTTCTTTGTTCTTTGAATCCAAATCTCTGCACAGTCCTGCCATAGCTCCCAACACCCTGTTACAATGGCGCTTAACCTGCATAGTGGTTAGGAATTATGGGATTCTAGACCAAAGTCTCAGAAAGGACTCACATTTTGGAAGATGGCCATACACTTTTTGAAACTACTTGGATATCAGCAAATATATTGTTTCAGCTGCAAGTCTGGAAAAAGATCTTAAGAAGAAGAAAAAAACCTCCACCGAAGCAATGAGACTTTCTTTTATATAAAGTTATATAAAATGTTTTGCTACGCTTTGTTTTACCTGAAGGTAAATGCAAGCAATATACTGACATAATATTGGTGCCGGCAATACACATATAAACTCAATATATCATTCCAAATTGGTTTCTATGTCTTAACTTTTCATATCCACAGTAAGATGCCCTGTTTATAAGGAGAGTAATAGCCATATACAGGGGTGAGCTCCTCCCGGTTCGGACCGGTTCGCTCGAACCAATAGCAACCTGCTGGTGACATCACGATGACATCACCAATCTGGTTTGGTCGGTGCCGGTCCGGGCGCCACCATCTTTTTAAAAAAAAAAAATTGAATTTTTTTTTTACATTTTTTCTTCTGAGCATACGCATAAGCTGAGTTTCCGGCACTGTGCATATGGTCACCATCTTGTTTTTGGTTTTTTTAATTATTATTTTTCCAGATTTTTTGGCACTGTGCATGCGTGCACGTGCCCACGAGGTGCGCCCACGCAGCGTGGGAGGAAGCGAACCGGCAGCGAGGTAAGTAGGAACCCACCCCTGGCCATATACCTTTCATTATGCCAATCATCAGTTAAGATCTGCAACTCATATTGAAACATAATATACAGTAATCAGAAACAGGACATTTTATTCAGGTCAATAGGAACAACAAAGTGGATTGAACCTGCACTGTGGCCTAAGTATAAGTAGTGTTTTCTATCACTTTCAATCTGAATAGGCATAATCATATTTATTTGGTAATGTCCAAAAGAGAGAGTGGTTTTGTATGAAGTATAAGTCAGCTCTCCAACTGCAGAAATGATAAAAGTAGGATAAAGTTTCTATCTACTCATTAAGGAATGGTCATAACTCTAGCTGAAGCGTCAACTCAACTTAGAATAAACTGTTCTTCAGCTGGGCAAACTCTAAACAAATTCATAATTCCTGGATCTTCTTTCCTTCCATTATTTTAAACTGTATCAGGTAATTTTGTAGAACTTTGGAATTATAAGACACTTATTATGGTGGGCCCTCAAAAGATCCTGAATCTTTGTACACAGCTATACAAACAGAAGGATAGCTCTTCTGAATCAGGCTAAAGCCAATTCATATATTGTTGTTGTTGTTTTGCAAAAGTCCCTGAATCTATAGCAATGTAATAGGATTTCTTTCTCTGGACAAAACCTTGTATTTCTCGTATAAGCCTCAAATTTTTGTATAAGAAAGGAAAGCTCAGGAAGATTGCAAACAGTGATATACAGAGAACTTTGTATAAGATTGCATTCTCCCTTCATACTGTCCATACAAATATAAGAAAAACACTCTAAAAATCTTCATAGGCCCTCTGCTTGGTTTTCTTTCTTTCTTTCTTTCTTCTTTCTTCTTTCTTCTTTCTTTCTTTCTTTCTTTCTTTCTTTCTTTCTTTCTTTCTTTCTTTCTTTCTTTCTTTCTTTCTTTCTTTCTTCCTTTCTTCCTTCCTTCCTTCCTTTCTTTCTTTCTTTCTTCTTTCTTTCTTTCTTCTTTCTTTCTTTTTCTTTCTTTCTCTCTCTCTCTCTTTCTTTCTCTCCCCCTCCCCCTCTCCCTCCCTCCCTCCCTCCCTCCCTCCCTCCCTCTCTCTCTCTCTCTCTCTCTCTCTCTCTCTCTCTTTCTTTCTTTCTTTCCTGACTTGACCTTATGAATGTGACACTAAGGATCTAACTTAGCTTGAAATATTTTTGGTGGAATGCTAAACTGAGGGTCAATTCCCAGGGTACAAATCAGGGATGCATTCCATCCAACAAGAAAACTGTAGCAGATGGAAAACAGACCCAAAGCAGTTCCAAGCTTAACCCATATTTTCCATAAGAAGGTAACCAAGACAAAAAGAACTTATCTGGAAGAAATCATTCTCATACCCAAAGCAGGAGATAACCCGGGCATGGAACTTGTACCAAATTATAAAAAGCATATTTTATTTAATTAATTGTTTGATTTATACACCCACTCAAATTGTTTGATTTATAAGCCCTCTCAAAATAACTCTCTGGGAATTAGGCAAAATAAAAAAAGAGCTATCATAAAATATAAACTATGATAAAATACAATAATTCCATCAGGCAATTCAATGAACAATCGTAAGAGAATCATTAATGTCTGAAGGAAAGTTATGCCCTTAAACATATTGAACAATATTGCTTCCCTAGAAGCTAGGAGCAGTTTATCTGGGGTGTGCTAGATGTTCATCAGCTATAAACTTATTTGAGTTTAGAAGTTTAGCTAATAGTGAGATATATTGAAAATTGAAGTTTAGAAGCATATGATAAATCTGAGGCTTCCTACTCCTGCTTTATATAGGAGGGATAAGAATGTAGCTACAACTCCATCTGTAATGATCTTGGGCTATATAGGGCACATGCTTTCTAAAACTGGTCGTGAAGCTGCGCGTGCTGTGGTGGGTGTGCCAAGGTACACCCACGTGACACCTATACTCTGCCAGCTGCATTGGTTGCCCATTAGTCTCCGGGTCCAATTCAAGGTGTTGATCATCATCTTTAAAGCCCTTCATGGCTTAGGACCAGGTTATCTCCGGGACCGCATTCTGCCTCATACTTCCCTCCGACCGGTTAGGGCCCACAGAGTGGGCCTCCTCCAGCTCCCGTCAGCCAAGCAATGCCGGCTGGCGGGCCCTAGGGGGAGAGCCTTCTCTGTGGCCGGCCCCGCGCTCTGGAACCAACTCCCTCCAGAGCCCCGAACCATCCCCACCCTGCTGGCCTTCCGAAGAGCCGTTAAGACATGGCTCTTCCTGCAGGCAGGGGGTAGAGCTTAACTCCATCTGCACTCTCCCCCGGATATGTCTGGTGATTGAATAGTTCTTTTATATTGCAATTTTTAATTTTTATATTTTGATTTTAATTGAATTTATTGGTTATTCTTGTATTTTTCCTGTGTTGTAAGCCACCCTGAGTCCCTTGGGAGTTGGGCGGCATATAAGAAACCATAAATAAATAAATAAATAAATAAATATAGTTGTAATTATGTTTTTTGTTTGGTTTTTTTGTATGTTTGAAGGAGAGAGATGCCCAATATGGTGTGATTGATAGAATGGTTTTAGCTTCCTGTTCTTTGGTGGGTTCATAATCAGTTGCAGTTGTTAAAGTCTGCTTGGGCAGGTGGTGGTGGTGTGGACTAGATGACCTACAAGGTCCTTTCTAACTCTGTTAATCTGTATCTGTAAGTCTCAGATTCAAGAATACAGTATTACAGTATATCCAAGGTATTTTTTGTTATGAGAGATAACATAGTCCTGGTGAATAATATTTTTGGGTCAAATATATGTTCCTTGGATAGCACAGTGAAAAAGAGAGAGAAAAAGTTTGATTTTTAACCAATATGACCCACTGGGAAACAGGAAATTTGTTTATGATGTATGTGACAGAATTTTCCCCTTCTCTGATCACTCCTAGCCTCTTAAACCATAGTTGTATTTCAGAATCTGAATATTAGAGCTACTATTGTTTCATTTTGGTTCACTACTAACCTGCAAAAATGGGAAGAGCCATTAGATCATAGAAAGGAGATAGAGAAACTCCTTATTCCTATATTGGGATTATTTTAATTTTTGAGGTCAACAAGTGGGACATTAAGATAAAAGGTTTCTCATGCCCAGTTGTGTCCAACTCTAGGGGGCAATGCTCATCTCGGTTTCCTAGCCAATGGAGCCAGCATTGTCTGAAGATGCTACTGTGATCATGTGGGTCACCATGACTATATGCCAAGGTGCACAGAACACTGTTATCTTTCCACCAAAATGGTACCTATTTACCTGCATTTGTATGCTCTAAAACTGTTAGATTGGCAGGAGCTGGGGCAGGAACCATTACACAGTGCTTGGGTCTTGAACTGCCAATCTTCTGGTTGGGCAGGCCATGAGTTAACTGCTAGGCTATTGTGCTTCTTATTTGTGAATAGCAGAACACATAAAAAGTGGTGGCTTTGGAATGTGAGAAGTGCTCCTCTTCTTCTCTGTCATCTAGTCTGTCTCTCCCTATCCCTGTATAATTTCTTGGACAGATTGCCGTTTACACAATGGAATCCTATACTAGCCTATTCAGACATTTGTCCAAATGAGTTCAGCTAGACTTACCCATATCTAAGGCTACAATCTAAGGCTAGTAGGATTGCATAAACAGAAGAAAATAACAAAAGCTAAATTTCATCTGATCGTCTTCAGAAAAAGGCAGAATCCTGTATCACCATCTCTTTCCCCTCTTCCATTTCTAACCATTGTATAAACAATATCACCAGGAGGAATAATGTGAGTCTCACATTGAGAGCTTCAGAATTTTAACAAAGCTTGCCAGGCTTGTTTACAAACTTCTGATCTGCTTGGAGTCATGGCTGAAGTGCACAGTACAGTAAACTAATCAAGACTTGGATACAAAAGGAATAGCTAGCCCTACCTTGAAGATGGGGTGTAATTGACCAATTTACTGCATTACCATTATTAGCTTGCTTTCCCCTTAATTGGTTGCAAAGAAAAATAAAAAACTAGGCTTCCAGCAAGAAAAGCAAGATTAATCTTTATGTCATAAATGGGTGTTAATTGATGGCGTCCCAAGGAGGCTGCCTGAAAGGGAGAATAGAAACAAAAATGGGACCCGGGAGGAACAACATGCAGGTGTTCAAACTAAGTTCATTGAGGATTTCAGCTATTTTTAGTCTGAGAATTTTCCAAAGCAGGATCTTGCTGTGGGGCTGAAAAATGTGTCTTAACTAGTAGGCGGATTCACCCAGCAAAGTACTACAAGCTGGGAGGTGAAGATCAGAGAAAACTCACACCTTCTGTTGGAACACTTTATATTTTCCAGAATGGTTGCCACAACAGACTTAAGTCTTTACGTGGTGTGTAGTATAATTGGCTGTGAAGTTCGGACTACCATCTTCTTTGATCAAGCCAACCTATCTCCAGAGTATGTGACTCAGCATGTATAACTATAAATGCTTTCATCTGGTGACTCATCTTTAAGATACTTCCAAAATGTTGTATTTGTGTTGGCAACAGCTGGCAAACAAGGTGAAGGGACGTCACAGTTAACAAAATACTCTGCTCTGAATCTAGGCTTCCGTAGCTATGCTGAATGTTGCTACAGCTGAGACCTTGTTCACTAAGTATATCTGGATGACTGTCAGCAGGGTCCCCTGGTTGATCATTTGAAAGCTGATCAGCTCAGCTTTCTTATCTTAGCTGGTCATGTCTGGCAATAATACATATGTTTCATTATAGGTAAAGACTCTGTTATCCTTCAGTTACACATATAAACACATACCAGTATCCTAAGACTATTACAAGCTAGAATCATAAACAGTAGAAGCTCATGTAAAAACTACAGGTAGTCCTTAACATGACAACTTATTGGGACTGGAACTTCCAACAATAAGTAAGGCAGTTGTTAAGTGAGTTTTTCCTCATTGTACAACTTTTGCAATAATCCTTAAATGAATCACTGTGGTCATTAAATAAATCACAGGGTTGGTAAGCAAATCCAGCTTCTCCCATTGACTTTGCTTGTTGGGAACCAGCTGGGAAAGTCCTCAAATGGTGATCACATGATCCCAGGATGTGGAAACCATTGTAAATGCACGCTGGTTGCCAAGTGACCAAATTTTGATCACATGACTGTGCGGATGCTGTCACAGTCAGAAGTGTGAGGACCAGTTGTAAGTCATGTTTTCAACATCATTGTAACCTTGAACTGTCGGTAAACAAATGGTTGTTAATTGAAGATCAATAATTTCTTGATCTTGAGGGACATTTTGATAGAAGAAGTACTCTTCAATAAAGTTGAGATATTCATATAACTCATTTATGCCATTTTTCTCCTAGAAAAACTTAACCTGTAAAGTTTGTCTTGAAAATGTCACACATTCAAGATGGGAGAATGTAAAATAACTTTTCTGAACATTCACAATATTTCTACCAATTTTTTTTTCTCTTTGCTCTTCTTTTGACATATAATAAACTTCCACAAGCCAAAAATAAATCTATTGAAATAATTACCGTATTTTTCGGAGTATAAGACGCACCTTAGTTTTGGGGGAGGAAAACAAGGAAAAAAGGCCTCTGCCTCCAAGCAATTTGACAAACAGCAAACAGCACAGATGATATACACTGTTTGTTGTGTATTTCTGTGCATGTGTGCTTGACCCATAGAAATAGCAAAAAATTGGAGAAATGTACATTATGCCAGAAAGTTTTCTTAAATGTAGTCACACTAACTCCTCCTGATTATTTAAATAGGTCTACTCCAAGGTAACTAAACTCTAATACTAAACAGGACACTGTTACATTTCAGACTATACTTATACAGAGCTGTTAAAATTAATAAAAATTTCTGAAAGTATACATTATTCTCTATTATTTAAAAGAAGATACAATAGCACTGGGCCTCTTCAGAGCAAGCATTTATTTTAAAAAGCTTCTTTATTTTGTTAAGTTGTCTAGATTTACAGGGATCTCCAACCTTGGCAACTTTAAGACTTGTGTACTTCAACTCCCAGAATCCCACAGCCAGCAAAGCTAACAAAGCTGGCTGTGGAATTCTGGGAGTTGAAGTCCACAAGTCTTTAAATTGGCAAAGTTGGAGACCCCTGGCTCTAGAACAATAATAAAGCAGTCTTTAAAAAATAAGTCAAATAATTTGAACATTCTACAGACATTTATAGTTATTCACTTACCCCCTTCCATCCAGTTCAGCAGAAAATAAAAATCTTCGTGTCTCTTTCAGCTATTTGCCTTTTTGCAGTTAGTTTCACTTTCATTTTCCCACCGGCAAATCAGCTGTACGTCGGAAAGCTACTAGTGACTTGCTTGGCTTTACAGGCTGTTCCCTCTTTGCTGCAAACAGGTAAATTGCTGGAAGACAAAGGCCAAAGGGTGGGGGTGGCTGGGTGGGTGAGGCTACATTCGGTGTATAAGACGCACCCAAGTTTTCACCCTCTTTTGGGGGGGTAAAAAGGTGCGTCTTATACTCCGAAAAATACGGTATGTCATAAAGAAAAAGGGATAACTTCACAAAAGAGTATTTTGCAGATGCCAATCTCAAGTGTGTGGAATAGAAATGAGAAAGATCCAAAGGTGTTACTGGTTTGAATTTGGGTATAAAAATGTTTCAGATGCATTATATCATGTCGTTATAGTTCATGGCCAGGAATAACACATTTAATTCTGTTAGTTGCAGATTCCATATTTGCAAATTCACCTACTTCAGTGCATTTGTAACTGCCAAATCAATATTTGCAGTGCTTCTGTGGTCACTTTTCATGAAGAGTGGCAAAAAAGATGAGTTGCCAACAAGCACGATGCCAGCTAAGATTTCAGTATTCACTAAGTCAGGGTTTTTGGTGACTTGGCTTTATAGAAAGTAACCACCACAAGTAACAACAAATGACCATACTTAAGATGAAAAGGGGGCATCATGCTACTGTGAAGAACTCCTTCATTCCTCCATTTTGTACAATAAGCTAGAGGAAACACAAATACAATAAGCGAGTATAAGAAAGGTGACATATATTGAATGTATGTATTTATATGTCAAAATGTTTGTTACAATGGTTCTTCCCTGAGCATCTTAGCTATTGTGGTTTGACCATTCAGATGAATATTTTTCACAAGTATTTAACAGCTTTGTTTTGTCATAAATTTCTGTCTTATATGGAGATGATACTTACTCTGTATATTGCACTTTTTTGTGATCGGACCTGTGTGGTGTCCTATCTGTCCCAACCTGTAGATAATATGTTCAAAGATGTAGCTCGTTTCCTTCTGCTCTCACTCCACAAGTCTTTATTGCCACTGAATAGTTGGATATTTTTTTAAAGTAAACTTCTATTTGGGTGTGAACTAGAATTGAGAATATTAATGTTGAAAAATGTAACACTCAGGTGTTTATCTACTTCAGTGGCACATTGTGCATCAAGTCATTAATCTCATTAATCAATTGTTGCTATTCTCCAAATAACATTTATTGGTAATGGGGATCCATCCATCATTTAACCTGTGCTCCTTCATCTATACAGCTGGCAGCTTTATTTCTGAAGTATTCTTAAATTGCTTTTTTTCCCCCCTCAAGAAACAACTAAGAAAAAAAATCTACTCTCTCCCTATTGTGGGATATTCATACAAGCACTAGAGATGGCTTGAGATTTTCCTATGAAACTGATGTTTTGCTATGCTGCTGAAGTCTCTGTGCTACTGTTTTTGATTGACAGACTTTCCTGATTAATACAGATTAAAAGTGATAAAGCACAGCAGCCACCCTGACAAAAAGAAAAATAAAGATAATTCAGTAAAATGGACACTTAGTCAGTTCAGAGTGTTATTCTGAGGTCATACACATGTCAATAATATTGATTTTATTTATTTATTTATTTATTTATTTATTTATTTATTTATTTATTTATTTATTTATTTATTTATTTATTATTTATTATTTGCCTTTCTATGCCGCTCAACTCTGCAGGGACTTAGATCACGGGTGACAAACTCGCGGTGTCACGTTGCCATATAGCAATGTTTTTTCCCTTCACTGAGCTAGGATGGGCGAGGCCTGCTCTGTCAGGCAGTGATTTATGTTGCCTGTTACATGTATATGCAGGGGAGATGCATCCCTATCAAATATAATGGTTTATTCTTGAGCACGTGATTAATATGTTCTTAGTACGCATGTGTACATTCCTTTCTTTTGTTCCTCCCTTCTTCTTCTGCTTCTGTAAGGAGCAAGACCTTTTTTTATAGCCAGGATGTGATTTATTTGTTTTTGTACCGAAATAAATATTTTATACCTTAGTATTTAAACTGCGGTTTTCTTTCTATAATGTCAGAGTTTCAGGAAAAGATCTATTTCGCCTCTGATGAGAGTAATTCTTATCTAACATGCTCATGACGCATCCAGCCCGCATCCAGCCCAGTTTGACACCCCTGATCTAGATCAGTGTTTCTCAACTTTGTTGGCTTTAAGATGTTGAATTCTACACATATTCAAGTTGCTGAAATTGAGAAATCTTGTTCTAGAATGTTCAGTTGACACACACTCCCTTGTAAAATCTGACCATTTTGACATAGTGGAACATGGCAATTCCCAAGGCAAACCTAATACCGATAAGGAGAGATTCTTGTACAGACAACTCAAAACATTTGTTTAGTAGATTTGGTGTATGGTGAGGTTTCCCCCCTCCTGCTCCTGTTAAATAATCACTTCCATTTTTATAACTCAGAATAGTGAACTCTAAAACAATAAGTATTTTCCACATTACATGCATCATGGTTTCTTGACTTTGCAGACACATTTTTACAATTTCAAACAAGCTGAAAAGCAAAATGTTGATTTATGGTTACCTGTTTCAACAAGTGACCCTTGGTGGGAATGTTTCTGCTTTTTCAGCTGGCTTAGTTGTTAAAGATAAATGGTTCTTCTATGCCTGCTTTGGACATCTGGCTGATGGAGAACTGGTCCAGCCTTCACTTTCCTCCTAAATGCTTACAGATGACTTCCACATTCTGCAGCATCTGCTGATTATCTCATTTGGGAGGCTGTTTTTCTCTTTTATCATGTGTTTCATAGGATTGTATTATTGTCAGAAATTTTCTTTATTCTTTGAAGGTTCTTCCACCCCCCACCCCTTACTTTCTTTTTCTGAGGCTAGAGTTCCAGTCATATATTGAAGGTTGCAGGAATCAAGGAAGATACATAGAACGGCGTATTCTAATAATGGACAAGACAGAAATCCCTGGCAATTGTGTGGAGACAATTACTACCCTTTGTTGATGGTTTTAATTTTCCAACCAGAAAATTCATGGGATTCATCTTGACCAGACAGGTGCTTTTCACAAGCAAAAGGTGGAAGAAAAAAACTGGACTCAGAAAGAACTGGTTGGAAAATTTATTTATTGCTGTTTATTTTATGTATTTATCACTATCACTTTTCAGTATTATGAAGAAAAACAATCACATATGGGGAACAATTAAGAGCTCATACTAAATCAGAAAGAGTTAAAACATGAATAATTCAGAAATGAACCCACTAAACATAACACAGCCATAAAAACTAAGATATCTAACAATATTGTAATAGACCAGAAATCACAGCAGTACCATTTAGCTGAATTAAATAATTAATTTAAAAGATGCTTGGTCGTATATTACTAGAAGATACAAACTGAGCCCCCAATTTTCTTGAATAGAAGATTCCATTATTCTATTCTCATGAACCAACATATTTCAAAATGTAACCTATAACTTATATATACTGTAACATCTTGAATCCCTTATACCTTACAAAATTGACTACATATTTCCAACATTGATGTACCATAATATTATGTGTTCTTTCTATATATTTCTATTATATTATCCATGTATTCTATGCCATACACTAAATAAAAAAAATCTTTGTAATGATTTCCATTATTTTTATTTTGGTTTAATTTGGTTTCGTACTGATTTTTCTTTCAGCATGTATAGTTTTTATTGTATTATAAATCACCCAGAGCCCATCACGTGGGATGCCTTCATAAATGTGATTATTTAATTAATAAAATCTCATTCATGGAATTGCATTGAACTAATCTCATAAAAATCTTTATTGTAAGGGAGCACCGTCTGCAACAAATGTTCATTTACATTATATAGGTAGCCCATGTTAAATATAAATAGCATAAAGTAAACTTCCCTTTAGATCAAGATTAATTCCTGGTAATCTCTTAGATGTAGCCATGTGATTTTCTTGGCAATAGTGCAGGAGTGGTTTACCATTGGCTTCTTCTGAATATTTTTTCAACATACCAGTTTAGTTTATAGTCTGGGCTTTCATAGTGCTTCCCTAATACGCATAACTTTTTTTTCTCCCTGTGCCTCTTACAAAAAGATGCCAAATTTTGCTAGAAAAGCAAAAGAAGAACATAGGTGGGTTCCTCCCGGTTCAGACCGGTTCGCCTGAACTGGTAGCGACCCGCTGGTGAAGTCACGATGATGTCACGGAACCGGTTTGGTCGGTGCCGGTCCATGGGCACCACCATCTTTTTGGGGGGATTTTTTTTTAAAAATTGGGGAATTTTTTTCTCAGGTTTTTTTTTCTTCTGCCGAGTTTCCGGCACTGTGCATGTGGTCGCCATCTTGTTTTTGGCTTTTTTGGGGGGTGTTGATTTTTTCAATTTATTTATTTTTTTTTGGAATTTTTTTCCGGGTCTTTTTTTTCTGCACATGCGCAGAAGCCGAGTTTCTGGCACTGTGCATGTGGTCGCCATCTTGTTTTTGGCTTTTTTTTGGAATTTTTTTGAATTTTTTGCCACTGCACATGTGCGCACACGCGAAGTGCACTAGCCCATGAGGCGTGCCCACATGGCGTGGGAGGAAGTGAACTGCCATTGAGGTAAGTTAGAACCCACCCCTGAAGCAGAACCCAAAATATATGTGTCCCATACCCATTCAATGTAATCCATCTATATTTAGCACTGAGATATATAATCCTGAGAACAAATGGCAGCATAAGAGGCATCCTTTAAAATATGAACTACACTTTTCCATATAGCCTGTTAGCTATGCACTAACTTAGTGTGCATCTTTTTCCTATTCATATTTATTTGTTTCTTAATTTTTCCAGTGTGATTCAAATTTCTCTTCCACATCAATGTAGCTGGTAATAACCATTCTTGCAACAGCTGTAAACTCTTACAAAAAGGGGATATTTCGAGATTAATTCTTCCACTGTTTTGCCAAAAATTCTGCATTGGCCTAGCTACTTGTTTCACATGCTCCTGAACTGAGCAACATAAGCTATGCTTGTAAAATTTGTAGAATGTTTAGAATGTCTAAAATGTAGAATGTTCATTATAACTCTGGCGAGATGTCCTTGGCATGTAGATATGTTGTGAAAGTCCCCAGTGGTTGAGATGATCCCTGTCTTTTTGTGAGAAGTTGAAAATGTGTGTACAGTATTTATTCAGGAAAGCAGCTTGGCTGGAGGTTCTTTTGGGGCATTTGTGGTTAAAAAGTAGCCCATTGCTGACATTATAGGAAACTTTATTCAGATGCTGGAATCTAGGCAATGATTTCTAATGTTTAAGAGTCCGTGGTGGCACAGTGGTTAGAATGAAGTATTGCAGACTAGTTCTGCTATATGACAGCAGTTCGATTCTTACCAGCTCAAGGTGACGATCCAGATTGTTGGGGGAAATATGCTGACTGTAAACTGCTTAGAGAGTAACTGTAAAGCACTAAGAAGTGGTATATAAGTCTAAGTGCTATTGCTTTTATATACAACTGTAATCCTAGGATGATTCCCTTACAGATAAGGATATTTTCTACTTTTTTAGTATTTGCTGCCTAAGCAAGATACATTGGTGGAACCTAGCTTTTCACCAATTCAAATGTTTGTTTTTAGGATGGAAAATCTGTATGAATTGGAATTTTAGGTTTTCAAAATGATTTGTTGTTTCGTGCTTGTCACTAAATTCATAGTTTCATTTCACACAATAGTATATGCATTATTGTCTCAGTCCAGGAAGTAAATTGCTTGGCATTCTCTTTCCTCTGTAGACAAGACTTCATTCCTTTTGTAGAGCTGATCAGAAACATAGTAGAAAGCCCTTATTACAGTGTTCCCTAATTCTTTAGTGTCAGGGAGAAGTTTGAGACTTTTGAGAACATAGTGTGGAAACCCCCACAAAACAGCAACCATTGAAGGTGCTCATGAATGCTTCATTTTTCAGATGTCAAACATTTTTAATGACGTAAGAGGTAGTTTCCTATCATATGCCCCACTTAGCAATAGCACTATAGCATTTTACTTATATACCGCTTCATAGTGCTTTACAGCACTCTCTAAGAGTTCAGCATATTGCCCCCAACAATCTGGGTTCTCATTTTACCCACCTCGGAAGGATGGAAGGCTGAGTCAACCTTGAGCCTAGTGAGATTTGAACAGCTGAACTGCTAAACTAGCAATCAGCTGAAGGTCGCAATGCTGCTTTTAACCACTGCGCTATCTCAGCTCCTACTTATTTACCTACTTAGGGTAAATGCTTCTTGACACCTTTTATCTTTTGTTTCTAGGTGTATTTCCAAAGTAAGCATTGGGTTTCAACCATCTATCACTTTATATATTAAGAATACTTCCAGAGTTTTATTCTTAGCAATAAAGGTAATTCTTAAGGCTGGTGCTTTGCATTGTATGCTACCTTTCCATAAACCTTAAAAAAAACCAAAATATCCAGCAGAGTGGGAAGGCTGGTGGATATTAAGGAAAATGTCATTGGAGTCCTTTGCAGCCTATTGATATACAAGGGGAGGAAGCTGAGACAAAATTAGCTTTGCCAGAAAATGTTCTACTATGTTAATAAATAAATAAAACCCCAGTAACTGAAGCATGTTATCAATGGAAGTCAAGAGGAATGGAAGAAAATATTCTGGTATATGGGGAATACAGTACAGCAATGTAGTATATTGGGAAAGGAGATGAAAGCGAAAAATATAAATGAGATAGATTAATGAAAATCAACAGAAAGTCATTCTTACTTTTTGATCTGTCAAAAACACACCTGAGACAGGAACAGCATAAATCCTCAATAACAGGGTAACTTCAAAGGCAGGTGACACAGCTAGTGACACCAGACCTCATCAGCATTTTGCTTGGCAAGTTCCAAAGTACAGCATTATAAAACAGCTGGCAAACTAAAGCTTCAAGAAATTTCACAGGCAATTTGCCTGCATAGCATGCTAATTTTGAAAAGTAGATTCACATGTTCAGGGATGCAGGAACCAAGGCTCCATCTAGGAATGTCAAAATCAAGTTCTACCTAGTACTTGCCAGCAGGACTGCTTTGGGAACCCAAAGTTCAAAAGCTCATCCCAGAGTTCAAAAGAAAATAAAAACAAAAAACCAGAGTGAAAACAAGAGGTGAGAAGTCTTTCCGTAGCTATCGGTCCCAGTTAATATTTTGGGGGAAGCCAAGGCTATATTGGATTATTGAATCCAAACTGAGGTTATGTCATATGCCTAGACA
The DNA here is from genome assembly GCA_023053685.1 of Diadophis punctatus similis. Classification (NCBI taxonomy): domain Eukaryota; kingdom Metazoa; phylum Chordata; class Lepidosauria; order Squamata; family Dipsadidae; genus Diadophis; species Diadophis punctatus. The sequence continues at coordinate 38,413,762 of JALIGW010000002.1, read as the reverse complement.
GTTTCAGAATTTCTGGCTTTGCTGAATTGGAATGTGACCAGTTTCCTTCCCTGCCTTTCTTCCACTGTACTATATTTTTATGTATTTTACATCTCAGAATGACAAAAGGATATTTAGCGATTGTAGCTAGGGAAATCTCCAAGAACCATAAAAAGAAATCCTGCAAATTTAAGTTGCCCATTCTTGATATAGCCTGAAACTGTTGATAATAGGATACTCTTTAAAATCTGTTTAGGGCTCAGATGGAAGTGGAAAGGACATTGGTTGGGTAGTCTAAGTTAAGACAATTGGCAGATACTCCCCAGGCTAAATAAGGTTCTGGTGAAAATTAACTCTACATGATGATAAATTCTATAGTCTAAAACTTGCTGTTTCTCAACCCTTAGCAACTTTAAGAAATGTGGACTTCAACTTCCAGAATTATGGGAGTTGAAGTCTACATATTTTAAAGTTGTCAAAGTTGAGGAAACACTGGTGAACTCCCACCCCAGGAACATACATAAGAAAGACTAATATTGGAATAAAGGGACAAAATGAAGGTAAACTTCCTTTTGTGGTAATGCCCCATTTGGCTCAACCTTGCAAATATCCAGAATTCAAACACAGAGACATATCTATTCCCAGTACCTATAGTGCTGTGTCTTCAACTACCATTTAAGTAATGCTTCGTTTGAAACATTCAATTACTTAGGATTTATTTGTTGATTTACTATTCAGTGTAATCATAAAGAATGCATTTTATATTCTTGTGGCTGTCATGCATATCTTTTTAGGAGTTTCATTTGCACCCAACATTCTCTATAATTAGTTAATAGATACTTTAAAATAAGATTTTGCTCAAAAATCCTACAAAGTTACAATGACTCACCTCAAAATGCACATGAAATGCAGATCTATTAGCCACGCATGAGGGCTGAAGAAGCTTGCTGGAATAAGAATTTCTTTGTTGAGAAAATATTAAACAGAGCAATAACTAAATACCTATCATTTGGCTCTGAGAGGATATGAGAAAGAAACCTACACAGTTGAAATTTCCTCATTTTTCAAGGTGGGTGGGAATGTTTGACATTAATTCATCAAATTATTAAAGACGATTCCATCATTTGCTTAGAAAACTGTTTTATATAAATGGATTTGTATTTATATGTCTATATCTTAGACATTATCTCTTTCAAATAAGCTATGTGCTTAATTAAAAATCATATTGTAAACATATTTATTCTTTAAAGAATTCAGTCTAAGGTTCTGAAGGCTTCAAAATATGTGTCTAGAAAGTCTAGATCAAGGCTGTCAAACTCCCGGCCTGTGGGCTGGATGCATCATGCACTGGCCACGCCCACGCCCGGTTTAGCAAGGGGGAAAGTCCCAATATATTATGTGATGCCGCTGTGATGACATGAACTTGACACCCCTGATCTAGATGACTATGTAGAATTTGAATTTGAATATAGATGACTTTCCTACAAACCCTGGCATTCTGCTTAAAATCTGTTTCATATAGGGAAATCCTGTGGGTCAAAGCTAAGGAAAGTCAGATTTATAAACGTGCTGTTGAGTTTGAAGCATAGTGAGAAGTTGTCACTTCAGAAAGTTCCAGGCTTAAATTGAGTAGCTTTACAGGCAAGATTAGTGATCACCCCTTTCCCCATTTATTTAAGAATTTATTTAAGAGCATATCTTCTCATAGCATTTATTTGTTTGAGTTCCAAAAGTGGTATTAGTGAGTTTGAAATGTGAAGATGGTTGGTTTTCATTTCCTTAGATAGGCAGCTCTTTGGAAAGTGTTCTCAGGAAAACTATCAGCACTCTCCCTTCAGCTGTTTCCAATTTTTCATCAGGATACAATTGGTAGCTTTCTCTTTCTCTCTTTCGACTTTTTTTGGTAGTCTTGCCTTGAAGGCAAATCCACTTAGCTGCTAATTCTAGAAGAGTGCCATTTCTGATATATCTGCTACCATCCCCTTGGCATTTGTAAGGCCAAAGGAACTTGGTTGTTGCCATTTACTCATGGACTATCACATGGTGTGATAGCCATTTTTGTGTGCTCATATATACTGTGAATCTGATTCACTTGATGTTCTAAGTAATCCAGTGACAAAATATAAATGTAATGTACAATGTACATTGTTATCAGTAGGAGACTCTCAAACTGTTTTTGAATTGATAGAACCAAATATTCAAGCAGGTTTTGTGTTTTCTGGGGGGTTTTTCTTCTTGTAAGTGCCATAGTTGTGTGTGTTGAATGTCAGGATATTCTTGTGAATTGATGTAAGCAAAACAACAATAACAACTCATTGGGAGTTGTAATAGTTCTCTTCTGCCCACTGCAATTAGGAAAATATTTTAAAAAATTGAAATACCTGCAAGGATATAGTAGAAAATGGATTCATCACTTTTGCACCATGTTTTCTTAATATGTTGTTTTCCACCTACTATGGTTATGTCTTAACATAAAATATTTCCAAAGCAGGAAGTGTCTTCTTCTACAAGCACTCCTGTATACCATTTATGCATCAGAAACCAACTTCCTTCCTTCCTTCCTTCCTTCCTTCCTTCCTTCCTTCCTTCCTTCCTTCCTTCCTTCAAGCAAGCAAGCAAGCAAGCAAGCAAGCAAGCAAGCAAGCAAGCAAGCAAGCAAGCAAGCAAATGAAGCCCTTTCATTATTCACTTTTACATCACTTTAACTATTTTCCATTTGTGTAAAACCCCAAATTTATCATTTCTAGGATCAGATCACACATGTTGTGTCAAGATGTTTAGCCATAGTTTGTTCTACAAGCTAAAGTAATCTGGTTTATTGAGGAAGCTAAGCCAAAAACAAGTTATCTGCATTATGTCTTATGCAATATGTGAATCAGTCTGTTGTCTTATACAGAATTCATGTCATTTCCCAGTGAGGGTTGAATTGCTTGTTTATTTCTGATCTTCTTTTCCTCTCTGGCATCAAATCATCTAGCTTCATTATTTCTGAGAAAGGAAGGAAGAGGTACACCAAGATAATTTGCATTCTGCTGTGCAGGAGGGAGGTTGACCATTCAGGTGCAGAAGCTTGAGAAATAAGGTTAGACCAGTTGTGAAAATTGTTCTCTATGTCTGCCTTTCTCTTCTCAATGTCTTTCTGCAAAGTAGCACCTTTATTCAATTATTTCTGTAATACCACATGTCTGAAAGTGAATACTTTTTTTAGAGCTGAAATAAATGGTAATCTTGCCAGAAAATTGATGGAAGCACGATCAGATGTGACATACAGTTCTTTCTATTCTTCCCCTGTTCTTATGGCTTACTAAACTGGTGCCCCATTGGATCCTGGTTTCAGAGATATTTCCTTATCTAAACAGAGTAATAGAATGATCAGCGATGGGCAAAAAAAACCCCATGGGAGTGGGAGCAACATCTGATTTCCTGCTGACTTTCCCATTGAATTTTCTTATGGGAAGCTGTCAAGGAGCATCAGAACCTTCCTTCCTTCCTTCCTTCCTTCCTTCCTTCCTTCCTTCCTTCCTTCCTTCCTTCCTTCCTTCCTTCCTTCCTTTCTGCTTCATAAATATATATAAATACATACAGCTCCTTGCTAGTGTTTTAGTTTTGAGCTTGACAGCATTAGTACCATAATTTTAATTCAACTTCCTTCCATCCTAGTCAATATGATGTAGTGATTAAATTGCTGATCTTGAAGTGGGAAAACCAATCTGCCCTTAGACCAGAGGTCTTCAAACTTGGCAACTTTAAGACATGTGGACTTCAACTCCCAGAATTCTCTATGCTGGCTATGCTGGCTGGAGAATTCTGGGAGTTGAAGTCCACACGTCTTAAAGTTGCTTGGTTTGGGTACCCCTGCCTTAGACACAAACCCAGCTGGGTGACTTTGTGCCTGCCACATTCCTTCAGCCCTAGACGAGAAAAGTAAAAATAAAATCTATCTACCAACCTGCACTAGACCAGTTGGTAGATTATGATCCATAGGCTACTGCAGTAGGGAAGGCATCTTGGACCATAGCCTTGAATTAAGATGCCTTCCTACTGCAGTAGATTGATTTGGAAAGAGGAGGAGGAAATCAATTTATATTAGTATGATATTTTGTGAGATGTGGACAAGCGTATTGCATTATCAAAATGAACGTGTGGGGGATGTATAGGCTGTACTTATGTCACCCCTTCCATAATAGTATAAGAAATAATATAGACAATTCACTGACACGTTTTGCTTCTTTCCTTTTTTAATAAAATACAAGAAGCAGCAGATTATAGTGATGTAGTTAGATCATATCTGCATACTTACAAAGCTGCTGGATTCAAAGATATTTTTTTTGCTATTGTTTGTTTTCAGGTTTATATATCAGCAAAGTGCTGTGACAGCTGTGTTGAGCATATGTCCTTGAAGATGAAATTACCTGAAGACAAGGCAATCAGCAGCAATTCTTTTGGTTAATAATAATCATATAATAAGAAGGATTAAGGAAAGTGGTTAATAAAATTGAAAGGGAAATGCTAAAAAGAAAACAATAATAGCAGGCACAAGCTGTTGGCTGTTGAGGACAATACTGTACCATAAAGTAAATTTTGATCAGTTTTGCAAGACAGAGGTTTTAAATTACATACACTGCAAAACTACAAAAATGCAGATTTTGTGTGTCATATCCTGCAATGAAACTTGCCATAATTTTTTGGCAGCTACTTTGAGGAATTGAATTTATTAATGTGTGTATTATAAACAATTATTCTCTTTCCAACTTTCAATATTTTCACCACTTAAAATTTCCAACCCAACTAAAGGTTTCAAAACAGCACTTCAAATTTGTCAGAAAATAACCTGTGCCCAAAAAATTAAAGTTATGCTGTTATTATAGATTGTCTTATATTACTTATTGTTTAATTTGCAGGTTTAGTTTGCCATGTTTTCATGCCCATTTATTGTTTCTACCTGTTCTTTTAGAATTTATATATATATATATATATATATATATATATATATATATATATATATATATATATATATATATATATATATATATATATATATATATATATATATATATATATATATATATATATATATATATATTAGCTTCTTATGTCATTTTATTTTCTATGTCCTTAAATTTCTTGTACTCTGCCCTCCTTATGCTGATCTTTGACTGTAATAAAGGTTGAGTTGATCTGAATGTTTAAAAGAAATTACATCTGGTATCTGTGGAAAAAGAAATTCTGGAAACCTTGCCCCCCCACAACAGTGGTGGGTTGCTGCCGGTTTGGACCGGTTCTTTAGAACCGATAGTGGAAATTCGGCACCGCTCGCCGAACCAGCAGTGATGACCGGCAGTCCATGCTCCTGAACCGGTCCTCCACTCACCATGGATTGCAAAAAAAACCCTCTGTGCATGTGCAAAGGCTTTTGCGCATGCGCAGAGGGTCATTTCCTGGAAGGGATGCGTGCACGCACAAAATGTGCACTTCCGTTGTGATGCGAACTGGTGGGGACGGTAAGTAGAACCCACCCCTGCCCCACAAGGGGCAGTAGGACAGTAGCTCCGATTATTCCATCTGAAGTCCCCCTACCTGCCACACAATGACCAGCTTCCCACTGCACACAAAGATACAGACATTGAGATGTTGTCAGTAAAATGACTGGAAAGAATTCCAGAAGTCAGGTGCCAGATCCCATCCCTAGTTTGGTTTCCTTTCTCCCAGTAGCAGACTGGTATAATTCAGTCCCAGGGAGATCAGATGAGAAATGCATAAAAACAGGGCCATCCCTTTCTAACCATGAAGATTCTTATTGACCCATGCAAAAGGTAAGAACAATTCCCACATTTGGATTTTCCTTTCTGAAGAGCACCAGCAGAGATGAAAACCACAACCTTGTTAGCAAAACTAAACTCTTTCTGTCTTATTAAATGGGTTTTAGATTCAAGACTAAAAAGCCAGTGAAATGCTTACTTCCCACCAAAACAACGATGTACCTCCCTCTCTATCTCCCCCCGCCCACTTCCCGGCCACAAAACCCATACATCAAAGTGTCACTTATATATAACTTAGCAGAGCTTTCTCCCAGCACCCTAGAACATTCCAATCAGTGTTTCTCAACTTTAATATGTGTGTACTTCTGGGAGCTAAATCACACAGGATGCTATTGTCTATCCAACACCACAGCTTTCCTTCACAGGCAGAACAAGTCTTTCATCATCTTCTATGCCATTACCCATTGATGAGTTGAGAAATTGCAGATTAATTTTCTCTGTTTTTTATTTCAGTTTTTCCGAACACTTGAAAAATGCTTTTGTTATCTTCCCTCAGCAAATGAAATGCACACAGTCCTTTTTAAATATTTTCTGAATATGCCTTTGACCAAGGTCTTCAGCTGCCATGTTTTTTTCCTCATGAAACCTTTTAATTCTCTTTTCAACAGCTTCATTTTCCCCCCAATATGATCAAGGCAGTTGAGTCTCCAATTAATAGATTTGCCTGTTTTGCCTCTAATGAAGACAACTCAATTTAATATTATGGAAGTAGAAGAGATTCATTTTTGGCATTTTCTAAATATAATGCTAATTTGCAAATGGCTGGTAGTAGTATCCTGGTAATTGGATAATTGAAATCTTTATTCTCTGTTGGAAGTAAGGCAGTGTTGTATTTTTTTAAAGGCACAAAGGACTATCTCTTTCAAAGCTTTGCACAAACTCACAGAAGTAATACAGCTGATGAATTCATAAAAGAATAGGATCTATATACAAGCTTTCATAATTAAGATTAGATCTTTATTTTCTTGCTATTTGGGCAGCCTTGCTCTGGTATCTCTATTAATTTACATGTTCTTAATATTAGTATTGTATTTAGTATTTATAAAAATAAGATTCTTGTGTATTGGATTATTGGACATATATATGGGTAGTTCTGCCAAAGTTTGCTTTGGCTTCACAGATTACAAATTTGGCAAAAAAAAAAAAAGATCCATTATGACTATTTCTATTTATGTGCACAGATACTTCTAATGCAGGGATTTTTGCATGCACTTTTCCAATTTGCTTAATTCTTACCCAGAATTTTAAACTGAAGGTACATTTTTGTGCATTTTTAATATGCACATACTTGTATATCCTTCTCTGTAAATGCACATGGAGTGCTGAGAACACTTTATTAAAACTGAAAAGTGAATTTCAGCTTAGTTTTTATAAATTTTCTTTTATATTTGGCAAATACAAAAAGAGAGGGAGAGAAAGAAAGAAAATTTTGGTCCATTCATAATTATCAGTTATTGCTTTTAGCTTGCTTAATTAATTCCTTATTTGATTGTGATGATGATTGAGGATGATGCTGATGATGATGCTGATGATGATATCCATTAAGTTGAATCCCATTCTAGATAATTCTATGGACCTGATATCTCTACATCTTCCGATCTTGGACTATTTGTTTTATCAAACAAATAGATAAAATAAATTTATCTATTTATTTGGTATAGATAAATACCAAAAATATCATTTAATTTAATTCATTTCTTCATAAATAGTAAAAGAATAATTTGAAAGTTTTTTTCTAAATTAAAAAGTATATTTGTCCCTCAGGCAGAAACCTTTGAGTACTTAGATCTAAAAAGTCTGGGCTTCAATCCCTGTATATTTAACTGTGCTTATGGTGCTGAATTAATATTACCACTTCTTTGTTTTTGACAATCTCCTCATCTTTGACAGCTATACAGTATAAGGATAAAAACAGAGACATTGCTGTGCTTGGTATAGTTACATATCGCTTTGTGCCGAAGTCTGCATATGCTTCCTGCACCATTCTGGTGAATACCAACCACACATTTCCCAGCTGCTTTCCAATGGAAAATGCATTGAAAGATGAAGAAGAAAAACCTTCAAATATCCTATAACTGAGAAAAATAGATGCAACCATGCCTATCTAGCATCATTATGTTTTATTTATTTTTATTTTTTATTTATTTATTTTTTGTCAAGTATGTGTTGGTAATATACATAGATATAACATTGTTTATATACATAAGATGGGTACTGATAAGCGGGAACATTAGGACAGGGATGGTAGGCACACTGGTGCACTTATGCACGCCCCTTACTGACCTCTTAGGAATCTGATTAGGTCAACAGTGGACAGTCTAAGGGTAACGTTTTGGGGGTTTGGTGACGAAACCACAGAGTCAGGTAGTGAGTTCCAGGCATTTACTACTCTGTTGCTAAAGTCGTATTTTCTATAGTCAAGTTTGGAGCGGTTCACTTTGAGTTTGTATCTGTTGTGTGCTCATGTATTGTTGTGGTTGAAGCTTAAGTAGTCGTTGACAGGAAGGACATTGTAGCAGATAAGTTTATGAGCTATGCTTAGGTCATGCTGAAGGTGACGTAGTTCTAAGCTTTCTAAGCCCAGGATTTCGAGTCTGGTTGCGTAAAGGTATGGTTGTTCTATAGCAGATCTCAATGCCCAATTAAGTGCAGCTTCCATCCAGCAAAAGGGCTGTGCATCCCTGCTATAACCTCTTCAGTTTAATCAATTTAGATGTGGGAATTTTGACTTATTTCGTTAGAAGAAATAACCAATATTTGTAAGTTTCTTCACAAATATAACACAAAGTATGTATGTGGAGTCCTTGGTGCTCTCTGAGCTTGCTTTTTTTTTTTTTTTTTTTGTTTGCAGATGCTTCATTACCTGGCTAGGTTGACTCATCAGTGTGAGTGAATATGGGATTTTCTCCCTGTTTTATATGCAGGAGATTGTTCTGTCAGTGATGGTTGGAGTGTGTGGTTTTCTCCTTGTTTTGTCAGTGATGGTTGGGGTGTGTGATTTTCTCCTTATTTTCTTTGATTAGGATATTGTTTTCTGCTTGATTGTTTGCTTAGTGTTAATCGCTCTTATCTGGATGTTGGCTGCTGGCAAAGATAAGTGTGTATGCTTGTGTGTGTGTGTGTGTCTATACACATACACAAATGCACACAAATGTGCGTACCTGCACACGCAAGCACACAAACACCCAGACACTGCAATAATAAAATATGGGAGATATAGAGATGATTTCCATTGCTACAGCTTCTTCCTAATTAAAATCCATGGTGTTGGCTTAATTTTAATCTAGTTTTGGAATCTCCGTAGCTGAAGTAGAAGATGCCTTCCTATCCAAGTCTTTCTGCCTGCTGTTATTTACTACTATCACCTCCTGGTGTTATGTTGCATTTCCAAATCAGCAGGGAGGTAAAGGTTAATAAAGACAGTGTTATTGCTGGCTGAAGCACTAGCTCTGAGCCAGCACAACCCACAGTCTTTTCCTACCAGTAGTAGAGTTACTGTTGGCACGATCTCTCTTTCCATATTCCATATGTCAAAAGCAGTGAGCCTCCCTTCACACGATGTAGAAAAGCATCAGCAATATCCCTATTCTTATGCTCAGCCTCAGGATGTACTGTAACTCTAAAAGTGTTGGATGCAGTTCCCAAAACCCTTGCCAATATTACTTGAATTTACTGCCACAAAGGAGGAAAGGCATTATGCACATTGGGAACAATCCAATTGTTTGTGTTTATTTAATTTAGCTTAATGTAAATTAAACTAGAGCACATGTTCTTTTGACCTGGATAACCTGTGTCCTTATTCTCAACCCTTTCCGTATTTCGCAGTATGGCCCTAGCTCGAGTCCCTTGGGCCATATTTAGGGTAGAGTCCTAAGTAACAGAAAAAAACAAACAGAACAGTTCTTTACCTGAACCTGCTGAATACTAAGTCATTCAGTGCGGTTGCATGATTTAGAGTGATTCACAGTGATTCAGTGATTTAGGCAGCGATTGTGTATCTCCCTAAATCCTTGCATAATTAACGTTTCACTGGGAGGACTCCAGGAAGCCTTTTGATTTAATTGCTGTTAATATTTCAAGCATTACAAGACAAAGCAAATGGTTTGGCATGTTTAGAGCATTTATATTCTTGTTAAGAAGCACTAATTGGTAATCTAATTCATAGCGCATCAGAACCATTGTAGGAGATCTAAGGTCTATTTTCTGTGGGCAGAAAAACTCCCTTGGTCTGCCCTATGTTTCCTAGGTGGATAATGTAGCAATTTGGCACGGAACTGCAAGTAAGGGCGGGGAATGCATTTTCAAAATAATAAGCTTGTAAGAATGGTGAGTCCAAGCTACCTTGCAAGTCAAGGGGAAAAAAATCAAAACATGTGCTCAGAGATTTTCTCCCAGATTGAAAGAGATTTGGGAAATGCAATCTCTGATTGTTTTGAAGTGGACCTGATGAATACAGGACATTGTCTTATCCTGAGCCACTTCATTGAACCAGCAATAGTAGCGCCATACTTTCCAGAAATGGGTAGCCTTAATTTCATAGTTTATTTTATTTTATTTATTTTATTTATTCATTTTGTGAAGTACGTGTTGGTAATATACATAGATATAACATTGTTTATATACATAAGATGGGTACTGATAAGAGGGAACATTAGGACAGGGACGGTAGGCACGCTGGTGCACTTATGCAAGCCCCTTACTGACCTCTTAGGAATCGGGTGAGGTCAACAGTGGACAGTCTGAGGGTAAAGTTTTGGGGGTTTGGTGATGAAACCACAGAGTCAGATAGTGAGTTCCAGGCATTTACCACTCTGTTGCTAAAGTCATATTTTCTTTGAGTTTGTATCTGTTGTGTGCTCGTGTATTGTTGTGGTTGAAGCTGAAGTAGTCGTTGACAGGAAGGATGCTGTAACAGATAATTTTATGAACTATGCTTAGGTCATGCCTAAGGCGACGTAGTTCTAAGCTTTCTAAGCCCAGGATTTTAAGTCATGTTGCGTAAGGTATTCTGTTGCGAGTAGAGGAATGGAGGAGCTTTCTAGCCACACTGAACATTTAAGGTTTCAATTTGGACTCTTCTATATACAGGTAATCCTCGACTTACAACAGTTCATTGAGTGACCATTCAAAGTTACAATGTTGCTGAAAAATGGACTTATAACCATTTTCCCACACTTATGACCATTGCAGCATTCCCCCCGTGGTCACGTGATCAAAATTCAGACAGTTGGCAACTGACTCCTACTTATGACAGTTGGAGTGTAATCCAGGATCATGCGATTCCCCCTTTGCGACCATCTGACAAGCCAAGTCAATGGCGATTTCACTTAACAACTATGTTACTAATTCAACAACTGCAGTGATTCACTTAACAACTGTGACAAGAAAGGTTGTAAAAATGGGGCAAACCTCACTTAACAAATGTCTCATTTAGTAACACAAATCTTGAGCTCAAGTGTGGTCGTAAGTCAAGGACTACTTGTATATGTGCATATGAGCGGCAGCATTAAGGATTTCTCCTCCTAGTTTGAGGAGCCCTTATCATTCTGTTTGCTGGAATGCTTCTGGCTGAGACAACAACTTGAACTGATTGTTCAAAATAATCCTCTGTCAGTCATTTATAGTAAGAAAGAGCAGTTAGACTAAATTAGTACAATTGAAAGCTCCGATCTGATCCTTCCCCCTGCAAAATAATACAGAGCTTTTAGGTTGACACTATAATTTTGCTTCTCTGGATTATCACGACACCTCTGTCATCATTCTTCATATTTATTATTTTATTTAAAAGAATAGGCAGTGAGTTTTGGTAAGGGTAGGGTTACCATACAATAATTTCACTGGAAAAGAAAACTGAGAGATCAAGAAGCAGAACTGTCCAATGGGAGGATATTGGGAGGGTGGGGGATGGTATGCAGTCCAGATCAAATATCTTGCCAGCTGTTGCCAGTCTTAGATCTTGTCCAAATTTTGAGTGTCACAAGAGTATAATGAGCTGTGGGGGAAAGTTTAGAACCTCAAGTGACTGGGAAATCAGTGGAATGGTGGGCCTGTATCACCAAAGGGGGCAACGGGGACAGAACATCAAAACAAATGGAAAAGGAGGAAGTTAAAAACTTCTCATCATACTGTGGGAAGAAATATTCATCTGGTTCAGTTCCAAACTGGGAGAAAAACACTGGAAACATGGAGGCTGATTGGAAAGAAGGTTTAATGATGAACAGTACCGCAAAGCACATGGTTCTGGTGCAGCTGAGAAAATGGAGTTGAGAGTTGGCGTGGGAGGGGGTTTACACCTTCTCTTGGGCTTTGCACTTGAGCTTCCTGTTCCTGTGCAAGAACATGTATTCTATTGGCTGTTGTCAGACTCACATGGGGCCATGTAGGAGCTATGTAGGGGTCATAGCTGGCTCTATAGGCAAAGTACAAATCCTACTTTGTCTGAGCTAAATTTGGTTGAAGTTTGGTCTACTCTGAGGGTGATGCAATGAAGGCTTGTGTTCTGAAAGGGTGTTGGGCAATTCCTGTTGTGACTTAATGGCTTTGTCCTGTGTTGGATCTTGAGTGAGGGCTAATCCTACCATTCTGTCTTTGTTTCAAAATATCCTGTCTTGAATGGATTACCAAATCTGCTGTTCTAAAAGGTGGCCTCCTCAGTTTGGTTTCTAAATCTTTCTTAATGAGCACCTAAATGTCTGCTGGGGCTATTAAGGAAAGTTGGAGTTGCTTTCTGCCTCTAAAAAACATGTTTCTCCATTTCTCCCTTTGGGAACTATAATAATCTGCCTTTTTAATATTTCCTGCAGCAAACTGAAAGCACTCTTCTCCAAAAAAAAGTTGGAAACTCAAACCGACAAAGTGAGAGAAAGTGAGCGGGAGCAGAACGTAGCTTTCAGGGCGAGGGGAGGATTGATAGAGGACATTATCCATGTGTCCCTTACAGAAATAATTGCCAATTAGTTGTAATGACAGGCTAAGAATTCCAGAACTTGCTAATAGCCTGGACAAGATTTTCTTAAACAAGCTTACAGTTAAATTGGAATAAGTGGTAAGTGCAAACATGACCCAAACGGATCAGTTGCAGCACTGTTTTTCAATCTCAGCAACTTTAAGATATGTGGACTTCAACTGTCATGTTGGCAGAGGAATTCTGTACTTGAAAGCCACACAACTTCAAGTTGCTGAGATTGAGACACACTAGTCTGCAGGCTTTGGTGTTTATGCTGAGGCCTGCAAGAAACTTTAAAACTGCAGGTTGCTCACCTATTTTAGAACATGTTCAGCCTTCTGCACAAAAACAGCTTAGAGTAAATAATATATTATAGATAAAAGAATTTCCCTACTGTGAACTGAAATTCAGATCTTTCATATTTTTTTCATAATGTTCAATAAATGTTTACTACATCTTTCTTTATTGAAGCATATTATACACACATATGCCAAATCCTCCATCTAAATCCTTGAAACTTAGTCAAATATGACATTTTCTTGGATGAAATCCCGTCGATTGATAGGCGATCAGCTTTGCTCTTTCAGTCTCAGCTCCCTTTCATCAAATGAAGATTTTTTTCTGTGGGAACTTTGGACAGCGAGACAGGAAGGCAACTTCTTGACCTCCACAAAAAGCTGGCAAAACAATCAAATGAGGTTCATATTTTAAGATCCAATGCTAATGTCATATACTAGCTTTTTGAGGTTAGCCGAGAAGCAGCTACTGAAACTTGCTACTATTGCACCTTTTTAAAGGGCATTAACACATTTTAAAAAAGAATTTCCCTCAACCACATATTGTGGTTTCCCTAAATTATCCATTTATCTTATTCTAGTTTGCTTAAAGAAACATTGCTTTGACTGTATAAATGCATTTTCATCTTTTACTGTTAACAAAAAATGCTTACCCTGGGTTATAACAATGCATTCTAACATAATACATATATCACAGCTTGCAGTTACTCATAGGACAGCATCTTGATAAGTCACATGTTTATCATGCTGGGTAACATCAGGGATTGTTAGCTTTTTGTGCTGGTGTACACACTTAAAGTTTTGAGAAAATGATTAATCTTATAATTAGAATATGTTTCAAAACCATTTATCAGTATACTACCTAACCACCCCACCTAGCCTCATTTTGGTTATCCAGTTACAAATCCATCTGGTAGTGATGCTGTCTATCCCACATTTTTCTATCTTACCAAGAAGTAAGTTGTGATCTACTTTGTCGAATGCCTTACTGAAATCTAAGTATACTATGTCAGAGTTTGTTGCAGAAAATCATTTCCAGAAAGCACACACAGAGAAACTGATTCAGCTGGATTCATTAACTTCTTTATATACATAATAATAGATGAGTATTTACAATACCAGTAGCAGAGTTCTTCAGCAGTTACAATCAGTTTCTAGTTCAGAGTTCAGAGCAGACAGAATACAGAGTGGGCTGAGCCATGCCCAGCCTTCTAGCTTAAGTTTCAGTTTCAATTCTCTGCACAGACTCAGATGTGTTTAAGCTCTCATTGGCTGACTTAGTTGCTATGCCTATTCATTGGCTGACCTTGTTACTATGTGTCTCCCAGTTCATGAATATTTTAATATACTATATCCACAGCATTTTTCTGATTTACTAATTCAGTCACTTTGTCAAACAATGACTTTTCTTCTGGATGATACTACTCCCCTGCTGACATTGTTTTTAGCAAGTGTGTGCATTAACCCTGGTCTACAGTTGTCCATCATTTGTCACTTTCTGAGAAAGTTTATGAAGTTTATTTGGGGCAGGACTACCAGATCTGGGTTGCAAAAATCTTCATGAACAAATTATAGCAATAACTCTTAACTCTCTGCTGCCATCCCATGGCTACCTGCCCTTGTCACCGCTAGACTGGACTACTGCAATGTACTCTACATGGGGCTACCCTTGAAGAGTATCTGGAGACTTCAACTGGAGCAAAATGTGGCTGCGTGTGCTGTGGTGGGTGTTTCAAGATAGACCCACGTAACACCTATACTCCGCCAGCTGCATTGACTGCCCATTGGTCTCCGGGTTCAATTCAAGGTGTTGATCATCATCTTTAAAGCCCTACATGGCTTAGGACCAGGCTACCTCTGGGACCGCATCCTACCTCACACTTCCCTTCGACCGGTGAGGTCCCACAGAGTGGGCCTCCTCCAGGTCCCGTCAGCCAAACAATGCCGACTGGCAGGGCCTAGGGGGAGGACCTTCTCTGTAGGGGCCCTGTTCTCTGGAACCAACTCCCCCCGGAGATCCGAATTATCCCCACCTTGCTGGCCTTCCGAAAAGCCATTAAGACATGGCTCTTCCTGCAGGCGGGGTGATTCTGAGACGACAGTACATCCGATGTCTCCCCCATGCATGTATGGTGTTATATGTGTTTTTAATTGTTTTTTAAATTGTTTTTAATGATTTGTTTGGTTGTTTTCTTAAAATGTTGTACGCCGCCCTGAGTCCTTAGGGAGTAGGGCGGCATAGAAGAACCTCCAAATAAAATAAAAATAAATAAATAAATAAATAAATAAATAAATAAATAAATAAATAAATAAATAAATAAATAAATAAATAAATAAATAAATAAATAAATAAATAAATAAATAGGAACCGAGGTGGCGCAGTGGTTAAAAGCAGCACTGCAACCTATTTCAGCGACTGCTAGTTCAGCAGTTCAGCTGTTCAAATCTCACCGGCTCAAGGTTGACTCAGCCTTCCATCCTTCTGAGGTCGGTAAAATGAGGACCCAGATTGTTGGGGGCAATATGCTGAACTCTGTAAACCTCTTAGAGAGGGCTGTAAAGCACTATGAAGTGGTATATAAGTCTAAGTGCTATTGCTATAAATTTCTCCTTTAAAAAAATACAAAATAGCAACAGGCAGAATGTCTCCATTTAATGAGTCATCTTCCTGAAGTGAAATATTAAATACGAATGTTATCTCCCTTTAGGAGTTCAAATGTATTTATATAATCCCCAAGTATGCTCTGTGAGGTAACTGTTTCTGATGTTTCTTCTTACTTGGTTTTCCTTTAACTGTCAGCATTTTGTTGATCACTGCATGTTTAAATAAAATAGATTTTAAAGATTACTTCTGTCTACATTTGTTATTACAGCCAAGGGAAAAACAAAGGTCTGGTCTCATAGGGCAATAAAGTTTAGAATGTGTATGAGGAGGCAAGGGATGTCACATCCATCATGCCACTGTCATATAAGCAACATGCAAATGACATGAATTATATAATTGATGTCATTTGCATGTTACCATGTTCACCCATGAGATCATTGTGACTTTCACCACATGCTTATGACTGGAATAGAGGGAATCAAGGTGGTGATATACAGATCCATTTTCAGATATGGGAGTTTTCTTATCTATTCCCTTCTCTTACAGATTAGTTAATACTATATTGTATAGTTTGATTCTAGCAGTTCACTGCCTTATTTAGAGTTAGTTTCTTATTTGGACAGCTTGGCTTTGATTTATTCATTGTTGTTGGCATGGACCACAAAGAACTAGAAGCTGCACAATTCTCAGACCACAGTGGCTCTTCCTAGAAGTTTCTGTGGTATAGTTTTGTCTGCTTCTTTTTTCTGTATGTCAGAGTTTACCTTGACCGCTTCTTGTGTAGGCTCTCCTCCTTCACCTCTTTCCTATTCCTCTCCTCTTCTTATTTTTCTAACCCCCTTGTAGTGAAAAAACAGAATGATCTTCCCTTCCCCCCTCCCCAGGAGATTCTCCACCTCAAACTGCCATATGGGTTTAATGCATAATGCATGAGAAACTGTGCAAGGTTTATATGATTCGGAAAGAATAGCAGCAGAGGATGAGCTCAAGAGGCAATTGTTGTTAGAAAATCAAACAGCATTTCAACATTGTCCTAGGCATCTCTTTGCAACTTAATAAGCTAGTCCCAAAACCTTTCATTCTCTCTTCACTCACCCAAAATCGTTGACACTTCTTCTGCCCCTCCTCCCGCAACTACTGGTCAAAGATACTGGTGTCCTGCTAATCACAAACTTGTTTCCTTTGTTTTCCTGTTGTTTGCACCTTCTATAGTTTGTAATAACAATACACCGAATCTTCTATGATCAGCTGTAAAGGACATTCATGCACTGAAAACAGCTTAAATAGATTCATTTAAAATAAAACATATCACCGATCCAAGCCCTGAGGACTTTCCCTTTAAACAACCAAGTCCACTTACTTTACCAGGAATCAGGTACTTTAGGTAAAGGGAT
This sequence comes from Diadophis punctatus similis, assembly GCA_023053685.1. Classification (NCBI taxonomy): domain Eukaryota; kingdom Metazoa; phylum Chordata; class Lepidosauria; order Squamata; family Dipsadidae; genus Diadophis; species Diadophis punctatus. The sequence goes on along the minus strand of JALIGW010000002.1, from coordinate 38,396,723 downwards.
CTTATCCTTTTTCTGTAACAAACTACATGTACTCTAGAAGCATCGAAAGTGGTCTAATTGTAGCTTGGTTCTCATAACAGAATACAGTAAACTGCTCTGAGTGCTTTTTAAGTTGCTGGGAATTGACAAGTGTACAAATTTAATAAATACATAGAAAAGCTGGACATAAAGATTTAAAAGAAATAATAAAACAAACCTAAAGCAAAATAGAACCCCCAATAAAGGGGTTAATATATGATACCAAAGGCAAATGCCTTTCAACCTTCAAGAGACACTGTGACCATAAGAGAGCATAAAAAGTAACACTCTGTGTTCAATTCATGGGGTTTCCACAGTTTCAAGAATAACAAAATATTTTTTTCCTCTTACTTCACCAGAAAGCTAAATTATGAGCTTCCCACCCACGTGGGAATAAATCAATATTTATTCTATGCATTTGTTTGAACATTTGAAAAGGAAAAAAAGAACAAGAAAAAAAAGAGCAGTTATGATATAAAACTATTCCTGTTGTGATGCCTCATTTCTTCTGTTTTAAGCTTCTCATAGTGAGCTACTGGTTCCAGTGAAAATTGTTCTCTCTCTCTCTCTCTCTCTCTCTCTCTCTCTCTCTCTCTCTCTCTCTCTCTCTCTCTCTCTCTCTCTCTCTCTCTCTCTCTCTCTCTCTCTCTCCCTCCCTCCCTCCCTCCCTCCCTCCCTCCCTCCCCCCCCAGAGAAACAACCAATTGCATGGTCGCCACCAGAACAGTAGAGAAGATTGCATTCATTCAGTGACTGTCCCAGGCATTAGAGCAGTGGTTCCCAACCTGGGGGTCGGGACCCCTTTGGGGGTCGAATGACCATTTCCCAGGGGTCGCCCCGGCATCCTCAGCTCCCCCACCCCACTGCCACAAGCCTGGCCATATCAACTCAACTCGCCCGAGCCCTCCGATTGGTCGGGAGAGGTGCCATTCGGTGAGAGGCGTTTGTGATGCCTGGCGGCCAAGCTTTGGCAGCATCAGCTAAGGGGCCAGCTTTGCTCTCAATTCTGGGAGTTGAAGTCCAGGCACCTTAAAAGTTGCTGAGATTGAGAAATATTGCTGTACACTTGTTGGTTATCAAGTCTAAATACAGAAGTAGACTTGTTGTGGAAGATGATATTCCTTGTGCTCTTGCAAAGACTGGCCCGAGAATTTCTGATCTGGCATAATTACATATTGTTTTTGTGATTAATCGCTATGCTTTAATTATGTTCAATTTGTAACAATGAAAATACATCCTGCATATTAGATATTTACATTATGATTCATAACAGTAGCAAAATTACAGTTATGAAGTAGCAACGAAAATAATTTTATGGTTGGGGGTCACCACAACATGAGGAACTATATTAAGGGGTCGCGGCATTAGAAAGGTTGGGAACCACTGCACTAGAGGAAAAAGCAAAAAACAATAACAACCTACTGAGTCCAGAAAAATGGATTGTGCAGGGAACACACACACACACACACACACACACACACGGAGGGAGGGAGGGAGGGAGGGAGGGAGGGAGGGAGAGAGAGAGAGAGAGAGAGAGAGAGAGAGAGAGAGAGAGAGAGAGAGAGAGAGAGAGAGAGAGAGAGAGAGAGAGAGAGAGAGAGAGAGAGAGAGAAAAGTTAAAAGGAGTTGATTATAAACCCCAGACACTTGAAAGGAAGTACTGAGAGATACCAGCAAGTGACTCTGGGGAGAGAGAAAGAAATTGACTAATAAGCGTAAGAAGTAAAGCATAAAAAGGAAAGACTATTAATGAGAGATAGATAACAAGAGACCGAGGACAGGAGAAGCAATGTGACAAATTCAGTGCTTGAATAGAGAAGACATTATAATTAGAGAGAGGTGAAGAACGGAAGTTAAAAACTGAAGCCTAATTTTATAAAATAGGATATAATAGGATAGGGGGGAAAACATGCCTTAAGAACCATAGACAAATAAGAAATAGTATTTTTGAGTTTGTAAGGACGAAGTTTATTTTATATGCATTTTGTAACAAAGCATATTTTCTTATACAAGGTACATGCCTTGCTTGATTTCTGCCACCCCAAGAAAGTACTTAACATAGGAATTATGCAAACTAATCAAGCTCACCTTTCCCATTAAAATATTGTGTTTAATTTGATAGTTTCATTATTTCATTAGGTTGCTGAGTTCTACAACCCTTTTATCTGATATACAGATTAACCTTTAATTATAGCATGTGATCTAATTTGTATATATTTTTTGTACAATCCTAACACCAATGAAATATTTGTGTTATGAAGATGGGGAGAAGGTCACAGAAATTCATGTATCATTTTAGATGTTCAAGGATTCACCAAATTTAAGAAGCTGTGATTGAATCAAAACAGACCTGCTCTGTTTGCATTGCAGTCTAACCTTGGACCCTCCGTGACCCAAGTAATTGTGTTATGTAGAGAGAGCCACAGAAGACATAGCAGGGCTAGGAGAGATCAGGATTAATTCAATATGAGGAACAAATTCCAAATCACACTCACTGTACTGTAGCATAGAGCTGACCTCCTGCATGTTTATTTTCTAACCAGTCCCCAGGGTTCTGATCTGCACTTTGTATACAGAAAGGAAAATGCAAACACACTCAGGCCTTTTTGTCAGTCTGAGAAGAAACTCTCATATTTTGTAGGTGAAGTATGTATGTCCCGTTCCTCTGATTCAGCACTGAGAGAGCAGGAGAGCTGGAACAATGGCCCACATCTGCAAGAGATGGGAAAATAGCTTTTAAATAAATGTTGGTGGAAAGAAAATGGGTGGGGTGGGGAAGGGAGGGACTTAAAGAAAACGTTTGGCAGCCTGAATGCAGAATTGGTTTAACTTTAGGATGATGCCTTGTGACATGGAACTTCAGAAGATGCTGTTTCCTCCCTGGAGCATTGGATATGGCTGAGTTATAAAGAAATAGGAGACCATATAGTTGTAATTTGCATACATATCACTGCAGAAAATACGACTTCAGCAACAGAGTGACCAATGCCTAGAATGCACTACCTGACACTGTGGTTTCTTCCCCTAATCCCCAAAACTTTAACCTTAGACTGTCTACAGTAGACCTCTTCCCATTTCTAAGAGGTCTGTAAGGGGCGTGCATAAGCGCACCACTATGCCTACCGTCCCTGTCCTACTGTCCTATTGTCCTCTTTTATCGGTACTTTTTACTTATGTTATGTTTATACAAACAACTACTATCCTGTACATGTTTGACAAAATAAATATAAATAAATAAATAAACTGCAACACACTGTTCAGTGTTTTTGTTTTGATGAAAGTAGCAAACTCCTGCAGATGCTCATAAGTATCACTGCAAGGAGAGAACAGAACCACCAAAATACTAATAAAAAAGCATACCCACAGGTCACTGATTTTTTTTTGTCTCTGGCCTTGGGTCAAGGAAGATATGTCTTTAAGAACATGGCATATTTTAAAATGAGTGCGATGAAAGTGTCCATTACATGCCATTTCTCCGGGTCAAGAAACACATTCCATATGGCATGTTGGCTCCATAGACATTTCATGAAAACATGTCCTAAAATAGGTGTATTCCAATTTTAAAAAGAGAGAATCCTCATAACTCTCCATTTCTGCATGCATGTATGTGATGGACTTACTTACTCTGTGGGGATCAACCCTCACAAAGTTTAAGTGGCCAAAGAGATTGCCCTTTTTTAAAATTAATGTCAACTGTGTTTTGAAAAGGAAATCCTTTCCAACTATTTAATTATAAGAATTAGTTACATGATGAGACTAAAACAGAAGGAATCTAAGACTGTTGTCTTTCTGTATTTGGCAATGGCAAGTTCTTAAAAGAAAATGCACTCTAGCCAAAATTGATAACATTTGCAGGAACAAGCAACTATGAGCCATGGAAGACAGCCAAGTTATAATTTCATTGTGCAGTGTAGAGGAGAACAGCTAGTTAATATGATTAGGAAAGTCAAATGTGAACTCTTAATCAGTTTTAGTTTAGTCATCATCAGATAATTGAAAGGGATATGGAGCAGAAGGAAGGTAAAAAACAGACAATCTAGAAATATACAGCAACTAATTAGAATTTCACTATTATAAAATCTGCATTCACACAAAGACGATTCATTTAATGCTAGAATTTATCACACCTCAAACCATGAATATGAAAAGCACTCTCTTTCAGACTAACTTGATATAGCTGGCTAAAGGCAGTACTTATAGGCTATAGGTCCATTTAATTCTAATCCTGAGATTTCGAGATTAGAATTTTACAGCTGACAATAAGAGTGAGGATTTCCAAATACAAAACCACATATTCAAACAAATGATACTGTATGGTTTCTTTATATTTTTATAATGTTGGTAAACTATTCATCAAAAAGATTACATCATTGTGATTTACAATCCATATAATCCATGCTCACTGGGGAGCTGCTCTTTCAGTTTCTGGTGCTCCAGCGTGTGCAAAGACTAGCTGGCTGGCACATATGCACGCACTGGAACCCAGAAGAGCAACAGGCGATGGCTGGTGTGCCTGGAGAGATGGCTCTGTGTGCCACTTCTGGCACACGTGCCATAGGTTCGCCATCACGGATATAGGACATGAAGACATGCCCTATGACAGGGGTGGGCAAACTATGGCTCTTTGAGGACCTGTGGACTTCAACTCCCAGAATTCCTGAGCCAGCCATGCATGCATGGCTGGCTCAGGAATTCTGGGAGTTCAAGTCCACAGTCCTCAAAGAGCCATAGTTTGCCTACCCCTGCCCTATGTGGATAGGCTGAAGAAATTTGGGAGGTTCAGTTTGGAGAGAAAAAGACTGAAGAAGAGATGATAGTCCCATTCAGGTTCATGAAAGGAAACTATAGAGAAGATGGCCAAGAATTATTTCCCATAGTCACAGAAGTTAGGACTGGAAATAATGGGCATAAGTTGCATCTACTTTAATTTCATTTAAATATAAGGAAAAATTTCCTGATGATAAAAATGTACAACACTGGAATAGTCTATCTCAGTGATGGCAAACCTTTTTTTCCTCGGGTGCCGAAAGCATGTGCGCGCGCACTATCGCGCATGTACAAGTGCCCACACCCATAATTCAATCCCTGGGAAGGGTGAAAACAGCCTCCTCCGCCCCCCCGGAGACCCTCTGGAGGCCGGAAACGGCCCATTTCCCAACTTCTGGTGGGCCTGGTAGGCGTGTTTTTCACCCTCCCCAGGCTCCAGAGGCTTCCCTGGAGCCTGGGGAGGGCGAAAACACCCCCCGCCCCACCCCTGAGGCCCTCCGGAAGCCGAAAAAACCCTCCCAGAGCCTCTGTGCAAGCCGAAAATCAGCTGGCCGGCATGCACATGCATGCTGGAGCTGAGCTAGGGCAACGGCTCGCGTGCCGGCAGATATGGTCCGCGTGCCACCTGTGGCACGCGTGCCATAGGTTCGCCATCACTGGTCTACCTATTATTGTTATGCGTTGTCCTGTACTGATGCTTTTTAAAAAGGGGTTGAACAGCAACATCTCCTGATTTTTTTAATTAGTTTTCTGCACAATCCAGAGCTCCATAAGAAAATCCTTGTGATTCCTTACAATGCTATAATTATATGATTTTTTTTCTTTAAAAACTATTCATTTTATGTGGATTGAGGGTGAGGGGATTTTTTTTTCCTAGTACGGAACCCGTGGCAGTACAGGACAGAGTAACTTTCAAATTACAATTTTGTGCTCAACATTTCAAAATTGCAGAATTGAAAAGGATTGCTGATGATTTTCAAGCTGTTTTTGAGAAATCTGAGAGTAGAAAAGATGGTTGTGTATGTACGTCCATTAATAGGGTTTCAATCACTAATGACAGTATAGCTTGTTCTGAAATAAGCCATAATTTACTGTACTGGTGAAAGCTAATAAAATGCATTTTGGTATAGTCATATTAAATTGTATCTACATTAAGTTGTATGCTTATTTTACCACAGCATTCCATACTCATATATTTTGAGCTAGAATTAAGTGCCACGGGAGGACTAAACAAGCATAACTTCTAACTTTTCTATCCTTCCACACACTACGCTCCACTTAACTAATCACAATATGGATTGTTCAGGGAATCAGATTCTTCAAATTAGAAAGTTCTGTTCCAATCTTTAATTTGTTCCTTTCTTTCTTTTCCCTTTAGAACAATTCTTTGCCATATACAATTGCATGCCTTCCTTTAAACCACTCTATTTTAACAAAAAATAACAACAACACAACAACAACAATAATATCTGCAATCTTCTTCACAGCTACATAGTCTACAGCAGTGTTTCCCAACCTTGGCAACTTGAAGATATCTGGACTTCAACTCCCAGAATTCCCCAGCCAGCATTCGCTGGCTGGGGAATTCTGGGAGTTGAAGTCCAGATATCTTCAAGTTGCCAAGGTTGGGAAACACTGGTCTACAGAGGTATTAAAACTAAATGGAGCTACACCTAACAAGTACTGCTTTTATTTCCCAAACCACATATAGCTATCAAGATATATAACTAAAACTAGTGAATACGATCCCACATTTTTAAAGTTCAAGTCAGAGAGCTTGCCAAGATTCGAAAGGCCAAGTTGTTATGTGGTAGCACGTGCTATTTTTAATGGCATTTTCCCAGGCTTTCTTTATTCCCTTTTTAACAAACCATAAATCTGTACCAGTAGCCTCACGGATAATAAACTATGAAACATTTTCTATTAAATTCTTCTTATCTATTGCAGCCGAGGTTATTAGTCCCATCAGTGTGACACTTGGACTGAACGATCTCTAGGGTGAGAATGAAAGTTGAACAATTTTCGGAAAAGTTTTTTTCTTTCTTCAGGTGAAAAAGAAACAAATTATAGCTAAGGACAGGAAAAAAAACCCATTTGGTTCACATTTTAATGGGAACTTGCATGCTTAATTTATGTTCTTTTCCAAAATAGCAACCTAAGTGCAATAGGTTGCACTTAGAAAATAGAGCTCAATTCCCCATGTACAAATGAGGATTTATTTATTTATTTATTTATTGTTAGGTTCTTCTATGCCGCCCTACTCCCTAAGGACTCAGGGCGGCGTACATCATTTTAAGAGAACACTAAACAATAAACTTATTTAAAAACAGTTTTAAAAAGTTTTAAAAGACGTCCAACAACATACATACCGGGGAAGATCTCGGATATAAAATTGTCTCAGATCCCTGCCTGCAGGAAGAGCCATGTCTTAATGGCTTTTCGGAAGGCCAGCAGGGTGGGGATAATTCAGATCTCTGGGGGAAGTTGGTTCCAGAGCGCGGGGGCCCCCACAGAGAAGGCCCTCCCCCTAGGGCCCGCCACTCAGCATTGTTTGGCTGACGGGACCTGGAGGAGACCCACTCTGTGGGACCTAACCAGTTGGAGGGAAGTATGAGGCAGAATGCGGTCCCGGAGGTAACCGGGATGTGTTTTAATTTTTGTATTCATTTTAAATTGTCATTTTTTGTCTTATTGATTGTTTTTTCTTCTGTTGTACACCGCCCTGAGTCCTATGGGACATGGGCAGCCTATAAATTAAATTAAATAAATACATTAAATAAATAGTATTTTGTATTTTTAAAAATTGGAAAATGCATTTTCCCAATTTAAAAAAATGCTGATAAAATGTGAACAGAGGAAACTTCACAAAATGTGTGCTCAGCATTATTCACATGATTAACAAGGATAGGAAAAAAAGCTGAAAAATCTGCCCAAATCTCCTGTATTTAGGCCATAGCCATTTGTTTACAGCAGTCTTTATTCCAAGATTTCATCCGATTAACTCAAGTTCAGTTTCCGCATATCCTCAAATATAGAATTGAGTTGCCTACAGTTGCCTACAGACACACATAGGGAGGAGCGGAAAACAATATATAATAGTCTAAATGGTTTTTTTTTCTACAGTACAATATTGCATTGAAGATGAGCAAATGATACTGTAACAAGAAGAGAAAAAAGAGAGAGACTGAAAAGAGATCAGAAGAAAGAATAGAAGACAAAGAATTAATTTTAATTCTATAAATAATTGAAAAAATAATGCTTAAGCCGTGTTCTTTCACTAGCAAAAATAAATAAATAAATCTAACCTTGGCTCATTCAATGATCTTATCCAACAGATTGAAGGTTAATGACTTCTGTACAAAAAAATTGATGGATGGCGTACAGTGTCAAAAGAATGATTGAAATCACAGATTAATTGGATCACATGCGTAAAATATTCTAGAAGCTGGAGATTTCATTTAGAAGCCCTTAAGAATTCATCTTGAAACAGGGATGGCAAGGGTTAGAAAATTACTTTCCCAAATATTTAACATAAAAAATGACCTTCAGCAACAAAACTTAACCTAGGTATAGCAGCTCTGAAAATCACTGTAACTGCAATTTGTGAACTAACTTTTTCCAGTAATGTGCATCGTTCATTTATAATAAAAGTTAGTAAATCATGAGAAAACAAAGAGAATGCAACTGAAGTTTAAACTAATGTGAAATATGGAAGCAATATAATAGCTAAACAAAAGGCAGGGGCTGTAATTCTCTAAGTATCAGAAAAGAGCAGGACGCAAAGTAGTTTATATGCATTACAGAGCATCTATTAATATATCTGAGACAATGATGATGCTGATGTCATCCAAGACCATCAATCCTTGAGGACTTCTATTGAAGGAGAACCCATCACTTCTTATGGCTGAGAGCTTAGACAGGAAGATACCCCTGATGACTAGCTTTAACTTCCTTGCAGTTTTACCCCGTTGGTTCTGATCCTTCCCTCTGGGAAAATAGATAATGAAATAACATGTTCCTTCTGACAGTCCTTCAGGTATTTGAATGCATTTCTTTTCAATCCTTTCTGTAGGCTAAACAAAGCTAGATCCTTTAACTGATTTTATACTGCCTGATTTTCATGTTATTTAGTATTTTGGTAACCATCCTCTAAACTTGCAGCTTGATTGTTTGTCATTGTCTTTTTTGTCATGTTATTCTGATCCCTTTCCTCTAAGTTGGATTTCCTCCATCCTATGCCTTCCCCCTTCCACTATTTAAATGCAGCACTTGACATTTCTCCATGTTTTCCCTATTTCTTTTCTTTTTATTATAATATTGTTAATCATGATTCACTGTATTATTTCAATACAGATTTCAATGCAGTAATGTTTAGATATGATTAAGGGTTATTAACATTCTACTATATTTATAGCTTAAAATACTGATTTTTTTAAAAAAAAATTACCGGTATGTCAGTATTAATGGTCATGTAGAGTGCGAATGTTGCAAGAATAAGATTATTTAACTTTTCATCCAAAGTTGAATATAGGATGAAAAAAGAAAAAGCCACTGCAATTCATCTCAAAGTGTTCAAGCTAGATATTTTTGAAATTTATCTCTCTTTTTTAAAGTATTAGCCAAGCCTTCCATCTTTTGACTGGTTGAAACTTGATAAATATCCCTTCAATTCGCTCAGGAATAAAAAAAAGAGAAAAGGAGGCAGCGTTAGAGAAATATGTGACATATACCGAAAATTAAATTAGAATAGATTGGAAATAGAAATTAGGATTTATTAATATGACTGCTAGAATAGAAAAATAAGGAATTCAGTTTGGTTTGCTGTTTTATCATTAATGTTATAATTTTTGTTTTTATTATTGATTTAGGATGAACAGTAGACATTATGAAATGTGATTTAGATTGTACTATTTCTATGTAAGGGATATTATATATATATGGTTACTTATGGTATATGTGTTATTAAGTATGTATTTTTAAGATGGAGAAAAATAAAAAAGTTTTTGCAAAAAAAATTCTGAAATGAACATCTGAATTTCCCTCCAAGCTGAAGTGAAACCATTAATGAACACTTTTTTGTTGTCATCAACAAATAATAGAGTCAATAGTAGTATCATCTAGCTCAGGGGTGTCAAACTCATGGCCGGCGGGATGGATGGTCACACACTGGCCACGACTACCCCTGGTTTAGCAAAGGGGGGGAGTTGCAATACATCACGTGACGACAACGTCCTGTTGCAAGTTTGACACCCCTGATCTAGCTCGCTTGTTACAATTTTATTAAGGACAATCTCATGAGAGATTTTATCAAAGATTTTGCTAATGTCTAGATATACTACATCTATGGCATTCCTATGATCTACCAGCCTAATAACCCTAATAAATAGTATGAGGCTGGCATGATTTGTTTGCAACAAATACAAGCTGGCTTTTCTTAACTGCAGCATATCTATGCAAGTGCTCATATGCAAGTGCTTGATAATCTTCTTGAAGACCTTTCCCAAGGAAACTATCAAGCTGATAGTACTACAGTTTCCTGGATTCTCCTTTTTATATTCTTTGAAGATGGGGATGACATTTGTTCTCCTCCAATCTTCTAAGACTCCACTAATTCCCAGAGAATTAGTGAGAATGGACAACCATTTAAATATGAGCCAGCAGTGTGCAGCAGCTGCCAAAAAAGCCAACACAGTTCTAGGCTGCATTAACAGAGGGATAGAATCAATATCACATAAAGTGTTAATACCACTTTATATGCCTTGGTAAGGCCACACTTGGAATACTGCATTCAGTTTTGGTCACCACGATGTAAAAAGGATGTCGAGATTTTAGAAAGAGTGCAGAGAAGAGCAACAAAGATGATTAGGGGACTGGAGGCTAAAACATATGAAGAACGGTTGCAGGAACTGGGTATGTCTAGTTTAATGAAAAGAAGGACCAGGGGAGACATGATAGCAGTGTTCCAATATCCCAGGGGTTGCCACAAAGAAGAGGGAGTCAAACTATTCTCCAAAGCACCTGAAGGTAGAACAAGAAGTAATGGGTGGAAACTAAACAAGGAGAGAAGCAATTTAGAACTAAGGAGAAATTTCCTGACAGTTAGAACAATTAATCAGTGGAACAGCTTGCCTCCAGAAGTTGTGAATGCTCCAACACTGGAAGTTTTTAAGAAGATGTTGGACAACCATTTGTTTGAAGTAGTGTAGGGTTTCCTGCCTAAGCAGGGGGTTGGACTAGAAGACCTCCAAGGTCCCTTCCAACTCTGTTATTATTATTAATTCTGAAAGCTTACAGTGAATGGTTTTACAACCACCTTCAGTATTCAGGGTGATAATTAATCTGCTCTGACCCTTGAATTTAAACACATTAGCTGAACTAGCTAAATTATGTCCTTCTTTCTCCAAGTCTACCATGCCCCCACAGTTCCAACATTCCCCCAGTGGCACAACCAAGACCAGGTACTTCTACATTTCCCTTCTGAGACAAAACAGCTGTAAAATAGGAATTAAAAAGTGCTGCCTTGTTCTGCATTGCTGCTCCACTACTTTTTCCTCTCAATGGACCTACACTGCCATTGGTTTCACTTTTATTTCTAATATACCCATTTGATATTCTGCTTTTTAAAGATTGCAAGGATATTTTAAGCACAAACCAACATTTTCGCTGTTCTGTTAGCACAATAGTTTAATCTGTATTGTTTGTTGAATGTGTTTTTGCTACCTTTCTCTCATTACTTTCTCAGTAAGCATTGCAAACATATGGAATGATTGCCACACAAATGACAAATAATTTAATTTGATTCATTCATTTTAGTGAATAAATGAATGAATCAAATTAAATTAAACTTCCCTTAAACTCAGTGATGGAGTGAGAATTCTCTCCATATTTGGTTTTTAATATAATGTTAAGAAGTTGAAATGAAAAAGCTGCTTGAGAGAAGTGAAAAGAATTCAGTATGCAGTCAAAATAAAACTTTTAAAAAGATGCTGATGAATTTTACATCGTACAGTGACTTATTCAAATTATTAGATCGACGGCAGCTGAAAAGACTATTTTTAAATGGTTTTAATTCTCAGGTGAGTTTAAAGAAGAATCTGAAATAAAAGTAGATTTAATTACTTTTATCTTTTATCTCATTTTTCTTCTTCAATGGGAATACATGGACTTCCTGACCTCTTCAGGGAAAGACAGGTCTGTTCTGCTTCCTGAAAGACAAAGGAAATGAATATCCTTCTGCAATGCATCAAGAAACATTGAAGAGCTACAGGTACAGAAAAGATTAAACCAATCGTGGTTTATCTTGGGAAAAATTAAACATATTCTCATTTATTCTATTCTTTAATTACAGCTAATACCATAAACCATGGTTTATAATCCATAATTGTTACATTAATATAATATTCTCTGTTAAAACCAACCACACTGCATTTTGATTAGCATGTTATAGATAAGACGGAGACAGAGAGGTATTATTTATTTTATTTATTTATTTATTTTGTCAAAACATGTACAGGATAGCAGGTATGGTATAAACATAAACAAAAGCAAAGTAGGTACAGGTAAATTTGGACAATAGGACAGTAAGACAGGGATGGTAGGCACGATGGTGCGCTTATGCACACCCCTTACAGACATCTTAGGAATGGGGTGAGGTCGACTGTAAACAGTCTAAGGTTAAAGTTTTTGGGGTTTGGGGAAGAAACCACAGAGTCAGGTAGTGCATTCCAGGCATTGATCACTCTGATGCGGAAGTTGTATTTTCTGCAGTCGAGTTTCGAGCGGCTTACATTGATTTTGAATCTATTGTGTGCGCGTGTATTGTTGCGGTTGAAGCTGAAGTATTCATTGACAAGTAGGACATTGTGGCAGATGATTTTATGAACTACATAAATCACTATGAGATGAAACCGTTCCCTCAACAGTCTCCAAAGTTTGATTGCCATCAGTTTATTTCAATAAGTTAGTGTAATGGGTGGCAATGTCTTTTGGAAGAAAATTTAAAGGCTTTTTATATGGTTGTTAGAGTTTTCTTTATATGTTAGCCACGTGAAATAGTCCAGGCAAAAAGCATGATCAGGAGTACTAGCTCTATCTTTATTTTAAGGTTACATTAACAGAATCTTATGAGACTGAAAACATTTCTCCCCTCCCCAATCTCATTTTATTCTCTGGAAAATTAAGGAAGGTTCCTTTTGAAATATTTACTATGCCATCCCCATTCTCTGGGCTGAGACATCTTTTATATGCTAGACCAGGGGTGTCAAACTCAATTTCATTGAGGGCCGCATCGGGGTTGTGTTTGACCTCAGGAGGCTGAGTGGCGTGGCCAGGGTGGGCATGGCCAGGGTGAGCATGGCCAGCTCGACATCCTGCAGCCCTTTTCCAGCCCAGGAGGGCCGCATGTGGCCCCCGCGAGCTCCATTTTCTCTGGCAGAGGCACTGCAGGTCAGTCCTTCACTGTCTCCAGGGCAGTCCTGTGGGCCAGATCTAAGTACCCCATGGGCCAGATTCGGCCCGCGGGCCTTGAGTTTGATACCCCTGTGCTAGAATCTTTTATCTCCTACTATTACAGTATCTGCTTGCTGTCATCAAATGGCCATACAGATATTTGCCTTGCTGATCATTAAGGATCAGATTCCCATCCAGGTTCAAGTGATGCACTTAGGATAAACTTTTGCTGACCACTGCCAGGGAGGGTACTTTAACAATTTTTAAATTCAAAATTACAACCAGTATGTCATGATACAATATCATTCTTGCTTCTATTATTAAACTCAGTCTCTGTAGATAGCTGGCTTTTTTTTAAATACCATTTCAATTTTGGGATTTTTTTTGCTCTCCCACTTTTCTAACAAATATGCCTAAAATTTTAGAAATAATTAAAAATCATAAAGAAGTGATTGAATACTGCCATGCTGCTATTGAAAAAGCAGCATGGCAGTATTATTGTTAAAATGTGCATCATCACATCAATAGAACTGGGTTGAATAGTTCTGCAGCTGTGATGCAGTGCATATTTTATAGATCTTCCTTAAATTCAAAATTATAGGATGTTCTTTCTCCATCATTTACAGATGTAAGCATTGTTATAACACTGCCATAATAAACTTTCTCTTTTCTTGTTCTACTACAAATAAACTTCTCTTCTTCTGATATCCAGTTTCTTCTTCCAAAATGTCCCCTTTTCTGTCTCCTTTTCTCTCTTTTTGTACTGTTACCTTTCTACCTGAAGAATTTGGGAATTGTACTTCAATATATTAGGACAGCAGTAGATTGGAAAAGATTCCTGAGGAAAATATGGTTCAAACCATACACATTTGAGCACCTTGAACATAATCCACACAGATAGAATTATAGATTTTACATGGAGATAATTGTAATACAGAAGTGAGAGTCATATCGATCCATTTCTGATGTTGCAAGTCTGATATAGTCCCTCTGGTAGGTATTTAACTTCATAACATGAAAGTAGGCAGGTAAAAGAGCTTTTATAAGTACAGTTGTATATACAAAGTCTCCCTTGTGCAAAGGTTTGGGCTACGCACACAGACACATAAAGGAAGGGTAACATTAGATCTACACCTATCAGGTCAAGCCCCAGTCACCACACAGTGAGATTCACTGGAGCCCAGTTGTTTATTTGCTTACATCTAATAGACAGGATCTTGCCAGACTAAAGCTATAACTTTCTACTCTAACAAATATATCTTGGAAGATTCTACAGCTACCCATTTCTCCTCCCACCATCCAATTCAGGATTGTGAGGTCTTTTGTCTGGGTCCCCTCTTTGGAATGTCCTGCCTCCTCCCTGGGAAGCTGTTTGTTACCACTGACATTCCCACTTCTTCTTCTTCTTCAGCTGCACATTCCATCACACCACCTTTGGAAATAGTTGTACATCCTTCAATAAAACTAATCCCTGAAAAAGGTTCACATTGTGCTTTTTCTTTTATTGTCATCCAAAGGAAACAGTATGAATCCTGATTTTGAAAGCTTTATGTATATTTAGTTACTGTTGAATCCCACCTTTCGGCACTTACTGTGCACTATGGGCAGTAAATGTAGATGTAATTAACAGTTTTATCTCAGAGTTACTCTGCATGCCACTGTATAACATGCCTCCTATTGACAGATTAATATTCTCAAAGCTTTCATCACTTTTCTTCTCACTGGGTTCAGCTAACTTTCTCTTCTGATTCTGACCTGTGCAGTTCAAATATTCATATCTCTCTCTCTCCCCCTCCCTCCCTCCCTCCCTCCCTCCCTCTCTCTCTCTCTCTCTCTCTCTCTCTCTCGCTCTCTCTCTCGCTCTCGCTCTCTCTCCCCCATAATGAAAGATGGCACATTGCAGCCTCTGAGCTGTAGGTAGACTGAAATAACTTAGCCTTTCCTATCACCATGTTATTTCCTCAATAAAGCTTATCATTTTTTTCTCACACACAAGAATCAGTCTCAAGAATATTGTTTTGTTTTTAAATTATATACCCAAAATAAGTATTTTCCTCTCCACACATTATAAAACAGTGATCCTAGGATTAAAGCTGAGGGAGCAGAAAGCCATGGTTTTCCACACCTTTTCTTTCACAACTGAGGAAGTTCAACCATAAATTAGTTTGGGTAAGAGATACGGATATTTCCTGGATAATACAGTAGATCTTTGAAAGAAATGTCACTTTTTAAAGAGAAGGCTGTATGTTTGGAAAATAATGACAGCCATCATCAGTTGCCATTCAGAAGCAATTCCATACCAGTCCAATTTTATAACATCAGTTGGTCTGGGGAGCTGAGTTAATTTGCGTGCTCATTTATTCAAAACCAGAGCAAAACTGTTTTTCTCCTTCAAATGCTGGAACATACAGACTGTTCCAATTGTCAGGATTTGCCTAAATTCATTTCCTGAATCAAAGTAGGTAAAAGTATGTTGTTTTAGAGAGATCAGACAGTGGAAATAACAAAGCTCTCCTTAGAAAGTACCATTATTTTCAGAAAGTTTCAAATGTTTAATTTTTGAATTTAGAATTGAATATCAACTTCAGAAAGAGAGCTAAGTATTATGATCACCTTCTGTTGCTCATTCAAGAGGGCCCCTATGTTCCAGTTGACCAAAAGCAGTTTTCTTTTATCAAAGCATCCCCTCTCTGAACATTATTAAAGTTAGACTAAAATATATAACCTTAAGAAGGCTTTGATATTATCTACTGATAGGCAATGTACCTGGAGAGTACACTGAACAGATACCTTAGTAGTAATCACCCTTATACAATATATGGTTATAATGCCATATTTGTATTTAATTTCAGTTGTACCAATTCTCTTCCTACCACCGTGATGCATATCATGTGCATGAATAGATTTATATATGTGTATTACGGCTGTGCAAACTTTCAAATGATTTGGAAGAAATATTGCAGTTCTGCATGAGTGCAACACTTCTTGGATGTTCATTAGTAACGATGAAAGAGCTTCCACACATGCTTGAAAAAAGAGTGCCCTCATTTTAAGAATCAATTTGCTTTAATGAATAGCAAAAATTTCTCCAGGTCTCATATATTTCTGAAATAGTTTCCAAACATACATAACCTTAAAGTATGACTGTGTGCTAGCAGGTAGGAAATTTGTGCAAATCTATTTGTGTTTTTCATGCATTCGTTCTTTTTGGTTATTTGTTTGTTGATTGATTGATTAATTGATTGAGGGATGCTTTTGAGTCATTGCTGATTCCTAGTAACTGCCTGGACTAGTCCCTGCAGGGTTTTTGGAGGGCAAGATTTCAAAGTGCCCTTGCCTACTTCCTGGGCTGAGAGAGAATGATTGGCTGAACATCATCCAGCCAGCTTTGTGCCTAAGGCAGGACCAGAACTCATGGTCTCTCAATTTCTAGCCTGGTGTCTTACCCTTTACTCCAAACTGCCTCTTCTGCAGAAACCCTATGGGCAAAATTTCTTGTTCCAATCTTGAAGTTGTTTTTTTTTCTTTGTTTCTCTTTTAATAAATCATGTTTATTAAATTTAATGAATTACACACATAAGCTAAGGCTATCCACAAATGTTATAATGGTGAGCTCGGCAGAAAGTCTTAGGCATCACCTTCAGGATGAGATTGCCCCAAAAGATTAGCAATGGAGTAACCAAGTTGATTTATTGCAGGGCGGGAGGAGATACGATGTGCAAATGACAGTAGCAGTTGGTTGAGAAAAATAACTGACCCAGGAAGTGTGGGATACTTTACAGTGGAAGTTTGCCAGAATCAATTTATCCATCTAATGAATGAGCATGAATGCTTCATTGGATTATGTGTTTAAAGCTTTACATCAGATGCTCTGCAAAAACCAACCTTCCTCTGTCTGCTTGTATAAAGCCCAGATGAAAAACTCAGTGTCAGCAGAAAGGCCACTGCCTCTGTCCACTTTCTGTCAGTGCCATGACATCAAGCTATTGTTCAGCTGCTGAAGAAAGATGAGGCTCCATTGTCGGTGCCTGCTGTGGGCAGTGATGAGCAACCCCTCAAATCACCCTTCCCAGCTGGGTCATTATCGAATAAAAGAGAGATTACTGGAACAGCAGCAGACAATGGTTTGAGCTCTGGCAAAGATGTTTTCTGGCAGGGTTTAAGTCTCAAATGAACATATTTTTTGTGCCTCCTTATTTGTTCTGGATGTCTGGGAACATTGCCTTTGTGTTCTCAGTGGAACTATAGAAAGCTCTACTTTTAAAGCCTTCGTGCCTTCTCTTCTTTGCTGTATCCAAAAGAGTATTACTGGTAGGAAAAAAAATCCTCTTTTCGTCTTCTTTGAAATTTCTTCCTTCCCTCTCCTCTGCTCGTCACTACAAACTCTTTGTCCTTTGAGGACACAAAGAATTATTTATTGTGGGGAAAAATATTTCCCAGTCCCCTTGAGAGGCTATTTTCTCATGTTTTGTTATTTGTTTAAATAACTAATCCAAAAAAAATCTGTATAAACTATCAAATGGTGTATGTGTGTGTATGTGGAGGGGGGCAGAGAGGTGACATTGCGATAGAAATCTCATTTTATACACAAGTATGTAAAGTAACATGGCTGGTATCGTTAGATATGTAAATAGACAGCATAAGTGTCACTCCAGTCCGGCAGCAAACAGGGAATTAACATACTAGCTGCTCATTGGTCTATTTGAGCGGCGGGAAATTAAAGGGCTGTCAGTGGCCACGCTGCCTGACAGACCCCTTTAAAAGAGAGCGCTGGTGGCTAGCTTAGGGAGATCTTTTGCTAAACCTGTTCTATGCTGATTACTATAATAAAGAGCTGAAGTGACCATTCGGAGTCCTGCCTCTTCTTCAATCACCCAACTTAACAGGTGTCACATATCATAGTTCACGTTTTGTCATTTGATGTACAGATGGTTGGACAACATTCCAATCATGGGTAGGGAAGAATAAAAAAGAATAAAATAAAGAAAAGGGTAATTCAGAAGTGCTCAGTCTTTGCCATGGACTATTAGTAATATAATACTATTTTTTTTTCCAGGAGGAGAAACATAGAATGTAGATTAATGTTCGATGTTTCTGTTCTGGATTCACTAAATCTGTTTGTTTGTTTGTTTGTTTGTTTGTTTGTTTGTTTGTTTGTTTGTTTGTTTGTTTAGTATACAGCAAAAATGTTAAAAAACACATCATAATTACATTGTCAATTAGCAAACATGAAACTATTTAGTCTACAAACTGAAGGTAGACTATTTATGTGGTCAATACATTATGGATTTGCATACAGAAAATCTCTAGGTTTCCCTGATACGTGCTCAGAGGGCACGTTTCTACAATACATTGCACTGTCTGCTTTGGATTTACAGATTACTAAATCTGTAAACCAAATGCTTAAGAAACTATCTTAGCCCATATAAATCTCACTAGCATTACTTTGGTATTTCAAACCAATGACATGTTGTACAGGGATGGGTTCCACTTACCTTCCCTACAAGTTTGCATTGTGATGGAAGTGTGAATTTTGTGTGCAAGCGCTCACTTCACTCCCGCGTGCCCCCCATTACATCACGCAAATGATCCTCTGTGCATGCGCAGAGGGTTCTTTGCCGGCCGCAGCGACCAGAGAACTCATTCGGGGGCATGGACAGCCGGCCATTGCTGTCGGTTCAGCGAGCGGGTGGAAATTTCCACCACCGGTACGCGAGAACCGGTCCAAACTGGCAGCAACCCACCACTGATGGGTTGTACTTAGACCTATCAGATCACTAACTTTTTATTGTCATATTGTCATCCTTTGGATCTTTTCAGGCCAGACACAACCCGGTGCTACTAATTGAGAGATTGTGCAGTTATACTTTGGTTTCCCTTTAAATGGAAGTTTAACTGCAAAGAGCCACCAGTCTGTGGATAAAGCTTGTGTTCTCCTGTTGCAAGAATTTCAGTGGCCATTGGTCCATTTGGGGAAAATAATTCAAAATTCTGGAAATGGTTTTGGATTTGAGATCCAAGCACCGTGTGATGGGGTGAGCTCCCATTCTTGCCCCAGCTTCTGCCTATCTAACAGTCCGAAAGCATACAAATGCCAATAGATAAATTGGCACCATTTTGATGGGAAGGTAACAGTGCTCCATGTTCTTTGGTGTATAGTCATGCTGGCACATGACCACAGAATTCTTTGAACAACACTGGCTCCCTCAGCTAAGAAACAGAGATGAGCTGCCCTAGAGTTTGGGCAGGGGAAACCTTTACCTTTGAGCATTCTTCTAATAGCGTAGGCTTAAAGCCAGGAAAATAAAGCCATTAGTTCAATCAAGGAGTGGCTTACCAAGTATTCACCTGTTGTTTAAGACCAGGGGTCGGTTCCTCCTGGTTCGGACCAGATCGCCCAAACCGGTATTGACCCACTGGTGACATCACTGTCGGTGCTGTTCTGTGCGCATCGCCATCTTTTGGGGGGATTTTTTGTGATTTTTGCTCCTTCCACGGCTTGAAAAAAGCCCCCCCGCTCCCCTGCGGGTGAATTCTGACCTTTATTTCTTCACCCGAAGCACAGCTGATGAGCTCCTCAGCTGTGTTTCAGGCTCATTCCTGCTCCTTAGCATGCGCGGAAGCCAAATCGCGTGATAGGACACGCGCATGCGCACAAAACATCACAATGTGAACCAGTGGCGAAGGTAAGTGGAACCCACCCCTGTTTTAGACTATGATTCCCATATTCCCTTTTAGACTATTATTGCCATATTCTCTGGCCACTTATTATACCAGTTTGGACTACTGGAAACTGAAGATTGCATGTTCCTAATTTATATATATTAACATGCCTCTTTTCTGGGAGACATAATTTCTTTCAATTCCAATTTCTCTACATTTTTGAATGTAGAGATGTGCGATATCAAATGTGCAATAGGCCATACAAATAAACAAATAATTCATTGCTACACAAAATATTTCAAGCAGAAGAAGAATATTTACAGGAAGTAAAACCATATGGAAATCTCACAGCTGATGTCACAGTGATGTAGTTAGAGACCTACATAGCATTCTGTCATATTGTTTGGTTTTGGCTTAGTATAATATATGACCCAGACAACTGTAATACATAAATCATGGATTTTACATCCCTTCTTTTTAAAAATTCTGTTGATGTTACTTTATGCAATTTCTATTTTATATTTTCATTGTTGGTTATTAAATGATTTGAGAACCATAATTGTGAGAAGTGATATACAAATATTACTTTACGATCAACAAGAACTATTTCTTGGTGCATGTCTTCTAAACTTGGCAACTTTAAGTTGTGTGCTTTACCCATGCAGGCTGGGGAATTCTGAGAGTTGAAATCCACACAGCTTAAAGCTTCCAAGTTTGAAAAATACTGGCTTAGTGAGAGTTGAAAAATAAACTAGGTCATTTATAGCTTACAGTATATAATTTTTTTAAAAAAATATCATTATTCTGCCTTTTCACTGTCTAGGTTTCAAATTCAATTAGTATAAGCTATACATATGCAATCAGTCTGCACATCAAAGGATTAAAAATATGCAAAGAAGATTCATGTCTCTGTCCCCAACATCATTAGATATCAATGTCGGCTGGGAGAATGTAAACTCATTTTACCTCAGTATGCTGTATATGCAGAAACCAGTTGGGATCCTAATAAAAACAGTTTCCTGTCACTTGCAGGTTCCCCCCATATTGTTCTTACCTATCATTTCTGCAAAAGCTTTATATTATTTCATATCAAGCATGTGAAGACATGTTGAAGTTCTCTTGTGGAAATTCAGGGAGGACAGGGCAGCCTTGTCTTCAGAAAAATATTTCCCCCCTGAATACTATAGGAAGTCTTGTCACACGTTATTCCCTCCCTCCTTCTCTCCTTCTTCCTTTTCCTCCCAAATATACCCTATCAAATTTTCATTAAATGCGAAGTTCCATTCAGCTCCTGATGTCAGATCCTAAAAACCTCTCATGTTACCAGTTCACACCTGATTTAAAGGTTAATTGCATTAAGCAGAACCATTTCCTCCATGGGAGCTTTGCTACTCAGAGATATCAAAGCTCCATATTACATTTTCTTTCTTCTCTCCTGCAAGCTGATCACTGTATAATTCAAAGACCTAGCAACATGTATTCAAAGATGGAATATGTGTATATATGTAGGCTTTTGTATATGGAATGTGTATATGTAGGCCTCCTCCTCCATTGGTCCAAGAAAGCACCCGGTAATAGTTCAGGAAACAAAAGAAATGTTGCTACAATTTATTCTAATGCATGAAGTAGAAAATAGGCTTTCAGTAAGAGCTCTTGAACTATAGTAATAAACAGACATTCTGAAACTATTACATTGTTTCTTCCATTTCATAGAAGAAAGTAGAATAATGAACACCTATAGGTAACATTCAATTACACATGTACCAGAAAATCGAGTTCCCTGGAATGATGGACTTGTTGAATGAATGTTATTTTAAACATGAGCGTCAGAGTGGCCATTTCTCACTGTAATTGAAAAACAAAATGAAGCCACTTCCCTGAACAACCAGGGATCCAAAAACAATAATGGTCCCCCAAGCAAAATGTGGATTCCTGAATTTTTATAACAAAGGTGCTCCATCTTCTCTGTTACGTTTATGAGCTGGTGCTATTGATTGCTTTGTGAACATCTTGACATAAATCAAACAAGGGCTGAAATATTATACCTCCTGAATGTTGCTAATACCTGAAAAGCTGTCACAAAAATTGGATTTGTCCCTGAATTTCAATGACTTTATATTTATATCCAATCTTGAACTGTACTTTTTATCAATATATTCTAGGACATTTTCATCTATAACATGTAGCTGAATGTGTTATTATGGATCAGTTTATTCTACAGTCCTTATTGGTTATTTCAAGAAGCCCACTTTTTCTTAAATTGAACTGGGGAAAATGAGCAAGTCTCTGTACAGGAATTCAATATTAAAGCATCTTGAGGGCTAAGCCATGATGCTTATTTTTGGCTTAACAATTGTGTAAACATTGGTCCTATAGCTTAGAAACCATAATCTCTGACTAAGTGTGTGTTTTATGAATACAGCTGATGTTTATTCATTGTTTGCTTAGTAACTCAACTGTGAAGTGCTACCAGTAAAACAGCAACAGCATCTGACTTCTATCCAGGAAAATTAAAAAAACCTTTATTAATCTGGATATATGAACAGAATGTTATTCATGCCAGTTTCAATTAATAAAATAGATAGATAGATAGATAGATAGATAGATAGATAGATAGATAGATAGATAGATAGATAGATAGATAGATAGATAGATAGATAGATAGATAGATAGATAGATAGATAGATAGATAGATAGATAGACAGACAGACAGACAGACAGACAGACCCAGAAGTTCCTCAAAATGTTATTGTGCAGCCAATATCTAAATTGGAACACCACTATCATCTTCTCTATTACAAAGCACAGTTGCTGATCTTTGGCAGAAATTCACAGATAAACTAGTTACAGTCAACCCTTGAGATTGGTTACCAAGGCTCAGTGGTGAAGTGCCATCAGATAGTATGCCAACAGAACCCTCATAACAATCCCTATGACCACCATAACTCAAACCAATGAACTGGTATCTGCTACACTTGGCTACATGATCAAGAAGAGCAATAATATATATCCTCCATGGAAAATGAGGTTAGAGGCTAAGACTCCATTGGACTCCATCCAATGCTCCAGAGACAGCTAAACAAAGACTTATAGCACTGGCTACTAGGCTAAGGAAATACTCAAGAGAATCAGAGGCCAAGAAGATAAATTCCTTGTTCTCCAAAGAATCATCCAAGGTGTACTTCCAACTGTTTTGTGACAAAACAGTAATTGGTTTCTCGTCCAGGGTGGCTAGGTATTATCTTACTAATTCTTTGCCTATTTTGACTTGCATACCTGTTATATTCAATAGTGGCTTCTAAATCCCGTCACTACCGGTTCGCGTGGCTTGTGTGCATGCGCAGAAGCGTCCCAGGTGGGTGGGCGGCATCTCTGCCACCGCCGCTACTGGGTCGCTGAACCGGGCCTAACTGGGAGCAACCCACCATTGGTTATATCTCATCAAAACCACTGTCCTGGACAAAACCCAGAGCATCCAGAAGTACATCAGTGAGATGGCACTGAAAGGTAAACTGCTGAGACAATGCCTGAGGCAGCAGCATACATGGGAGGAAAATCAAGCAGAGGAAGTGCTATGGCAAGACAAGCCCCTGCATGAGATATACCACTGACATATAGCTGAGATGGCAGACTTTGGAAAATCCTACCAGTGGCTGGAAAGGGCTGGACTAAAATTGCCACATTAGATAGAATCCAAGGTGCAGACTGCAGAAAGGCCTCAGAGACAGTCCAACACATACTGCTGGGTGTAAGATACAGGTAGGAAAAAGCACAGTCTAAATGACACATCTAAGTAACTGGCATTATGTACAAAAACATTTTCACAGTGTACGGGCTAAACCCTCCCAAATTCAGATGGGAGATTTCGGGGGGGGGTTTAAATTTTTTTTTACTACCGGTTCTGTGGGCATGGCTTATTTTGTAGGTATGGCTTGATGGTCATGTGATGGTGGGTGTGGCTTTGTGGTCATGTGACTGGGTGGTCATGTGACTGGGTGGGCGTGGCCAACTTGACATCACTCACGTCAAGGGTTAGGGTTAGGGTTAGGGTGCCTGGCATCTCCTCGCCTCAAAGGCCTCAACGAGATACAATTTCCCTATCTATTTACTACTACGGAACATCCAAAATATACTATTTAATCCTATGTACTGTATATATGCCATATATATTACACACAGGCACTCAAAAATATACATTATCTACTATATATACTGTATGTGTATGGAGAGAGAGAGAGAGAGAGAGAGAGAGAGAGAGAGAGAGAGAGAGAGAGAGAGAGAGAGAGAGAGAGAGAGAGAGAGAGAGAGAGAGAGAGAGAGAGCTCTTCTAAAACTATACAAATTCAACCTCACTTACTGCATTTGGAAAAACACACCCAGAGTCCACTTTCTGCCACACATTTAACCATAACTTCTGTACATTAGAACATTACACATACCTTCAAATGTACTTCCCTAGTTTACACATGACTGTTAGAGCCAGGAGATGTCATGGATTGAATAAAATGTGGTGAAACTCACTTAACAACGCTCTTGCTTAGCAACCAAAATTTTGGGTTCAATTGTGGTCATAAGTCAAGGACTATCTTTGCCTTCCTCTGCATGGCAGCCTTGTCCTAGTAAACTCCTTCTCCTTTCTGGCAATTTTCCTCTCTGTTAGAGGCACCAAAATAATGCAGACAATGTAAGGTTTCCTGCTGCAGCAGGGGGTTGGACTAGATGACCTCTGAGATGTCTTCCAGCCCTAAATTGCTGTGCTGTTTCAAAGTGTCTTCTGAAACCACATCTAGTGCCAGGGTTTGTGGTGCTCCTTCCCCTTTCTCTCCCTCCCTCCCTCCCCCCCTCTCTCCTCTTCCTCCCTCCCTCCCTCCCTCCATTCCTTCCTTCCTTTTTCTTTTTCTTTCTTTGTCTTTCTCTTTCATTCTTTCTCTCTTTCTCTTTCTTTCTTTGTCTTCCTTCCTTCCTTCCTTCCTTCCTTCCTTCCTTCCTTCCTTCCTTCCTTCCTTCCTTCCTTCCTTCCTTCCTTCCTTCCTTTCTTGTCTTGTCTTGTCTTGTCTCTCTCTCTCTCCCTTCCTTCCTTCCTTTCTTTCTCTTTCTTTCTCTTTCTTTTTCCCTCCCCCCCTCTCTCTCTCACACACACATCTGGTCTAGGCACAAAGTATCTGTTGTTACAGAAGTTTTCATTCCTCTCTATAATACACCTGATACTAATCAATTCAATACCCTATCTTTCAACTACGTAAAGCCTAAAGGGAAGGGAAGAAAGGGACTAACCTTTAAAAAAGTTACTTGTCAGTTACTCTTAACAGATACACATGATTGCAGGCAGGCAGCTAGCTCCGTTGTTTAATAGGCTCTAAGTAAAATTTCTACAAAATTTTAGGTATAAATTTCTAACAAAATTTATACCTAAACATCAGAATATAGGAGCAAAAAAATCATAGCAATAGTCTGAGCTATGCTTTTCTTCTTAAAATGGAAGTACTATCCATTTTAACCAGACATTAAGACTCATTAGTTTGGAATATTAGTATGGCTTGCACTGAACCTTGACAGTACTTGTTTTCCTTATAAACTAGCTCAACTTTGTTTCCTTTAAATCTTGCTTTCGTTTCACACCAATTGCTTCGGACCAAGAGCTCCATTTTTAGGGAAAGAGAGTGGAGTGGGGGCGGGGGCTTTGGAAATAAAAGCACCGCAAGAGAAAAGGGGAAAGGCATGCTCTGGATTCTCCAAGCCTTCTGTGAGCCGGGAAGCCCTTTTTGTGTCCCAGCACAGGAACCCCCAGAAAGGACACACACACAACTGTTTGCTAAAGAAATAAAGGAGTTTTTACTAATAAAGATGCTTAGTAAAAGTCAGGATTTAAAGTCCAGGAACAAACAGAAAGAGAGTCTTGGTGAATAAAGTTCAATATCCTCTTCGTGAGCTTTTAGCCAGAGTTCAATGTCCAAAACAAACAGCAATTACTCCGTGCTTATCTCTTTACTCACTAGAGTTGGCTGGAATCCCGGAAACCAGTATCAAAGGAGTGATAGTTCAAAATACAGGACTCAGACCAGGAACACTCCTCCTCTTCTGATGACTCACTCTGCACCGGCTGAGAAGGTGCAGAAGGCCCTGGCTGGTCTTCTTCCTCTGGCACTGAGTCCTCCTTGCTATCAGACTCAGGTGCCAGGTACACGGGATGATAGTGCCATGCCACGGTCAGCTCTTGAATCTCCGGATCCGCTACCAACTGCGCAGGATGCGGGCAAGCCACAACAGCCCTCCTCATTCTCATTCTTCCCAATCCCTTGCCTTCCCACTCCCGGATCCTTCTTCCTCCCTCCTTTCCTTTTGCTTTCAGGGTGGGAGGGAAAACCAAATAAAAACAGGAAGGAGACAAGGGCAGAAAATGGTCCATGGCTGCAAAACAGGAGGAGGACATTTTTCAGCCGCTTTCTGGGACTGAAAAGTTGAGGGGACCAAAGCAGGGGTGGGTTCTAATTTACCTCGCTGCCAGTTTGCTTCCTCCTGTGTCGTGTGGGTGTGCCTCATGGGTGCCCGTACGCATGTGCAGTGCCAAAAAAGCCAAATAATAATAATAATAATAATAATAATAATAATAATAATAATAATAATAATAATAATAATAATAATAATAATAATAATAATAATAATAATAATAATAATAATAAAAGTCAAAAACAAGATGGCGACCGCATGCACAGTGCCAGAAACTCAGCTTCTGCACATGCTCAGAAGAAAAAAAATTCGAAAAAAAATTCGGAAAAAATAAAAAAAAGATGACGGTGCCCGTGGACCAGCACCGACCAATCCGGTTCAGTGACATCATCATGACATCACCAGCGGGTCGCTACCGGTTTGGGGGAACCAGTCCGAACTGGGAGTAACCCACCCCTGGGATATTTTACAGAAGGTCATGGGGAATAACAGGTCTAAAATCCTATGGGACTTCTGGATCCAGACAGACAGGCAGGTACTGACCAATTAACCAGAAGTTGTGGTAGTAGACAAGAACCAGAAAATAGCAATGGTGATAAGGGTAGAGTGCCAAGTGGCACCAACATTAGGAAGAAGGAATATGAAAAGCTGGAAAGAACCAAGGCCTGTAGGAGGAACTAGAGTGGATGTTAGACAGACAACCAGAAATACAAGAAGAGACATGGAATACAAAAGATTTTAAAGATTTAAAGATACAACTGAAACCCAGAAGAGAAATGTTAATGCTGATTTGAAACTTTCTGCATGAAACAGAGAAAAAATGAAGTTATTATACATGGGTTTGATGATTAGAAAAAAATAGTAGATAACAGAAAGAAATTAAATCTTAGAATAAGAGATCAATTTAAACTTATATTTATATCCTTTGTAAAAGACAGTCAGAAGTCATTTCTTTGTATTTGTTTTTCTTTTCTTTTTCTGCACTTTTGGTTTGGCTTTCTCTTTCTCTTTTACTTTTTTCTCCTATTTTAAGTAGTTTTAAAAATAGTTATCTTTTAAAAAGAAAAAAAAGAATTGGATAATTTTTGATAAGGATGCAAAATAGCTTTTTTTATAGGAGTGAATGCCTGACAAAAGATAGATGGATGTGTCATTTCATTTTTTAAAATCCTGTTAAGTAGTCATTAAACTTACCCTTCTGTTCTCTTCATTTGGAAAATGTACAAATGTCGATCAGCTAAAACTCTATTTCCGAATTAAGCTAAATGTTTATCTTGAAGTTAACTTCTACCAGTGCGAGTTTATATCCATAATCTGATGGCAAAGATAGCAGGATTTACAGAGAAATTTATTTTGGAGGGATTTCAAAATCCATGTTAACAGTTGCCCAATATAATTCCCAAGTGTAGTTATTGTAATTATGCCTCCAGCTAAGGTAGCTTTAGCTTTATACTCTGCAAATTTAATTCAAGTTGAATCTTCTCCTAAACTGAAAAACCACCAACAGTGCTGCATTTACCTATTAACATCTTTTCCCTTGCTACTGCTTTCAGTTACACTTGTTTACCTGAATGTGCATCCCGAAAGCTCAGTGCTAGTTCCTTCAATGAGAACACTTTGGACATGCCAGCAACCAAAAATAATTACCTTTCCAGATCTGGCATTCTATAAACTATATATATACGAAGAGATGCTGCATAAACTGCTAAGAGAATCTACATACCCACAGCAAATTTATTCATATATATGAATATATATAATGAATATAACTGCCTTGGTCGCCCTGATGGATGATCTCTGGCGGGCCCGGGATGGGGGGAACTCCTCCATCCTGGTGCTACTTGACCTCTCAGCGGCTTTCGATACCATCGACCATGGTATCCTTCTGCATCGGTTCGGCGAGTTGGGAGTGGTAGGCACCGTTTTGCGGTGGTTCTCCTCTTATCTCGCCGATCGGATGCAGTCGGTGTTGACAGGAGGGCAGAGATCGTCCCCCAGGCCCCTATCTTGTGGGGTGCCCCAGGGGTCGGTTTTCTCGCCCATCCTGTTTAACATCTACATGAAACCGTTGGGTGAGATCATTCGCAGACATGGGGTGTGTTTCCATCAGTACGCTGATGACACCCAGCTGTACATCACCACCCCGTCTGACTTCAGGGAGGCAGTTGATGTAATGTGCCGATGCCTGGACGACGTTAAGATCTGGATGGGGAGGAACAGACTCAGACTTAATCCCGACAAGACTGAGTGGCTGTGAATATTGCCTCCTAAGGACCATGACAACTGTCCCTCCTTGGTCTTCGAGGGTGCGAAACTGAGTCCCTCACACCCGGTCCGCAACTTGGGGGTCCTCCTAGACCCACAGCTAAAATTAGACCATCATCTTTCTGCTGTGGCTAGGGGGGCCTTTGCACAGGTTCGCCTGGTGCACCAGCTGCGGCCATATTTGGAGAAGGAGGCTCTACTCACGGTCACTCATGCCCTTGTCACCTTGCATTTGGACTACTGCAATGCGCTTTACATGGGGCTACCCTTGAAGAGTACCGGAGACTTCAGTTGGTGCAAAATGCGGCTGCGCGTGCTGTGGTGGGTATGCCAAGGTACACCCATGTGACACCAATACTCCGCCAGCTGCATTGGTTGCCCATCGGTCTCCGGGTCCAATTCAAGGTGTTGATCACCATCTTTAAAGCCCTTCATGGCTTGGGACCAGGCTATCTTCGGGACCGCATTCTGCCTCATACTTCCCTCCGACCGGTTAGGGCCCACAGAGTTGGCCTCCTCCAAGTCCCGTCGGCCAAGCAATGCCAGCTGGCGGGCCCCAGGGGGAGAGCCTTCTCCGTGGCTGGCCCCGTGCTCTGGAACCAACTACCCCCAGAGACCCGAACTATCCCCACTCTGCTGGCCTTCCGAAAAGCCGTTAAGACATGGCTCTTCCTGCAGGTGGGGGGGACGGCTTAATCCACTCGAGCTTACCCCCCAAGTATGTATGTTGCTGAATGGATGTTGCTGTTTTTTACATTGTTTTTAAATTTTGTATTGTTTTTAATTATTTGAAATTTTGATTATTCTTGTATTGTTTCTTCGTTGTACGCCGCCCTGAGTCCTTCGGGAGTTGGGCGGCATATAAGAATAACAAAATAAATAAATAAATAATAAATATGGATATATGGATATATGGATATATGGATATATATATATATATATATATATATATATATATATATATATATATATATATATATATATATATATATATATATATATATATATATATATGTAGGTCTTTGGTTATTCGGGTTTTCTCCCGCGTGAAATTGGAAGTATCTTTGCAACGTTTTGACGAAGTCCCATTCGTCATCATGGAGTCTTCAGCTTGCTGCTTCTAGGAGCAATGTGAGATTGCAGCTGTTTCTTCCTTTTAACTGCCACTGGGGGTTTGAACTGATAGGGTGGGAGCTTGGCTGTGTTCTGATTGGGTGGAGGTGTGTTCTGATTTGTTGGGGGCTTGGCTGTGCTCTGATTGGATGGGGGGTTGGCTGTGCTATGATTGGCTGGGGTGTCAGTTTGCTTCATGTATGGAATGGAGGGGTTTAGAGTGGCTAAAGATGCAGCTATGGTCTGGCTTCTGGTTTGTGGCCGTGCCTCATTGGTGTGGGTTTGGGTTTGCTTTTTGCATGGGTGTGTGGTGGTGACATCCTGTGTGGTTTTCGTGAGTGTGGGTCTAGTGTCATTCTTAGTGTTAGGGACTCGTTTGTCAACAAGTGCGGGTTTCCAAATGGCTGGTAGGCGGGAGGTGTCATCTCGTTTATTCATGCTTTGTGGGCGTTTCTCTATCTCAATGGCTTCTCTGATTATTCTGTTGTTAAAATGTTCAGTTTTGGCGATAGTTCTGGTCTTTTTAAAGTTAATTTCATGTCCTGTGGCTTTAAGATGTTGGACCAAGGAAGAAGTTGGTTCCTCTTTTTTGACTGAGTTCTTGTGTTCTTCAATGCGTGCACTTATTCTTCTGTTGGTTTGTCCAATGTATGTGGTGGGGCAGGCGGTGCATGGGATTTCATATACTCCTTGATTTTCTAACTCAATTTTGTCTTTGGGGTTTCTTAGGATGGTGGATATTTTTTGGTTTGTGCAGAATGCTGTCTTGATGTTGTGTTTGTGGAGGATCTTGCTGATTCTGTCTGTGGTTCCTTTTATGTATGGTAGGAGGGCTTTGCCGTTTTCTTGTTCTCTGTCTTGGATTTTAGTGGGGGTTTCTTTTTGGATTAGGTTGGTGATCTTATTTCTTTGGAATCCATTGGATACTAGTACGTTAGTGAGAGTATTTAGTTCGGTTTTTAGGTGTTGTTCGTCAGCTAGGCGTTTTGTTCTGGAGATGAGTGTCTTGGCTACGGAGTTGATCTGTGCTGGGTGGTGGTGTGAGAGTGCGTGCAGATAGCGGTTAGTGTGGGTTTTCTTCTGGTAGATGGTGTGTCCTAGGGAGCCATTGGATTTCTTGTAGACTAAGACATCCAGGAAGGGAAGTTGGTTGTTAGCTTCTGTTTCCATGGTGAACTGTATTTTGGGGTGTAGGCTGTTGAGGTGTATGAGGAAGTTGTCCAGTTTTGGTCCAGATCCCTCCCTCAAAGAAGCGGTGATCACCGCCTGGATCCAGCCGCGTGCCACCTCCCTGCTGGCCGAGACCAGCCAGGAGGGGCACGGGTCCAATAAACAGGTGGAGGTACCCATCGCTCCCACAGCCCTGTCCACATCCTCAGGAGAAACAGGCCCAAACTCTTCCCATAATGGTGGACTAAGACTTGCCCCTGTCAACTCTATGGACTCTGCCCTGCCAGAGTCCATGTTCGACCGAATCTGAGCGACTTTATCCGACAGAAACTCAGCGAATTCCTCAGCTCTGCCTTGTAAGTGTTCCTCGCTCCCCCCTTTTGCAAGGAGGGAGCGAGTCACCCTAAGCAAGGGGGCTGGACGAGAATCTGCGGATGCAATAAGAGCGGAAAAATAGGATCATTTTGCCGCCCTTATCGCCACTAAATAAGATCCGATGTAAATTCTTAATAGTGTTCAGTCAGACTCGGTTTTTCTGGCCCTCCAGCGGCGCTCTAGACGTCTCTTCTGGCGTTTCATCTCCCGGAGCTCCTCGGTAAACCAGGGAGCTTTCCGGGATCCACTGCCACGGAGAGGTCACTTAGGCGCAATTCGGTCTAAGGCCCCTGATGCTGCGGTGTTCCAAGCAGCCACCGGGGAGTCAGCCGAATTGTGTACCAGGGTTTCAGGTATTTCCCCAAGTTCCCTCTGGAATCCTTCCGGCTCCATTAGGCGCCTGGGGCGGAACCACCTAGTCGGTCCCGCCTCCCTGCGGGGGAGGAATGGGGCTGCGAAATCCAACCTCAGTAGGAAATGATCTGACCATGACAGTGGGGTGATGACTATGTCCCTTATCTTCAGATCATCTCTCCACTGCCCCGAGAGAAACACTAGGTCGAGCGTGTGACCACCCTCATGAGTCGGACCCTGGATTACTTGGGTAAGGTCCATGGTTGTCATGGAATCCATGAACTCCTGAGCTACCCCAGAGGTTTCGCCAGCAGATGGCAAGTTGAAGTCCCCCAGCACCATAAGCCTAGGGAACTCAACTGCCAAGCTGGCTACTGCCTCAAGCAGCTCAGGCAGGGCCTTACTTACGCAGCTGGGAGGCAGGTACATTAAGAAAAGGCCCACCTGAACCCCTAAGTCCAACTTCAGAAGGAGCGTCTCACACCCAACAATCTCCGGGGCAGGGATCCTACGAGGATGCAGATTTCCGCGTGTTATAATTGCCACTCCTCCACCCCTTCCCTGGGGTCGAGAATGATGCTGCACCGAGAAACCAGCTGGGCATATCTCGGAGAGGGCTACTCCCCCCTCTTGCCCTAGCCAGGTCTCGGTAACACACACCAGGTCTGCCTCCTCCTCTGTGATTAAATCACGTATCAGGGGGGCTTTGTTGGTAATTGACCTGGTGTTAACAGCAGCATCCTGAGCCCAGGGCCCTGAGAACCCTGGTTGCCAGGTATCCGGGTTGAGCAAGATGGAACCGGATCAGAGGGGCCGGAACAAGGGATCGCTTGTAAACAGCGAGGTCTTATTCCCCAAGAGCGGCCCACCCCTCTGCTCCCGCCATATCTGCCTCTTCCCATTATGACCGAGATGTTCCGGCTCTCGTCCCCTCCAGAGACCCCCTCCCCTCCCCCGCTGGTCCCCCTCCCTTCCTGCAGGCCATCCATACCATTCATACTGAACTGGGTAAAAGAGCCGGGACCCCCTCCGTTTCTGTTTGCACACTCAGCGAAGGGGGAATCAGACCCAATCTCCGGTTCACTCATTCTGTCTAATCATACATCCTATAAAAAACCAACACACTCCTATTTACCAATAATCATACCTTCATGTTCTCCAATCACAACACATTCATAGCCCAGATCACACATACCCAGCCCCCCCAGGGTGAGATATTACAGTAAAAGAGCTAAAAAGGATGCTGTAAACATAGGTATACATACAGAACATATACAGGCAGCTTCCAGCCCAGCCAAGGCAAGTTCTTAATCCTTGGCACCTGCGCCAAGGCTTAAAGTAGATCTTAATGGTTTCACGTTCTCTCAATAGTGATCTACCATTC